>BSBM01000642.1:3907500-4627500 GCA_027924585.1 Larix kaempferi | reverse complement strand
TGACTTCAGATTTATGTTTTTCCATAAGTCCATTGCAACTAACGCATCATGAGTGGCTAGCATTAGCTTGCACCAACCCTTGTGCATGGAGAAATTTTGTTGTGAGTGCATGTGTTGAGTGTTTTTCTTTTTCACAAGTCCATCACTGAGCTTGTTACAGACTCTGGGAGAGAGTGTTGTGTGGAAGTTGTGCTTGTTGTTCTAGTGTGCATAGTGGTGATCCAACTCGGGGGTGGAGTTGAGCTAGATGTGGTGCTACTCTCTTCTATGGATGGGAGGAATCGATTCTCCAAGTTGTCATTTGCATGTATTCAAGTAAGTGTTTTATGGCTTGATCATCTTAATGATTATTTAAAACTAGTACAATAGCTTAGTTTGCTTATATGAATTTTGGGTATGTTACATTGTAGTATGAGAGCATGGTTCAAATGCTAAGATCTAAGGTCTCATTGTTTGCTTCCGGGCCCTCACACGAAGTTGAGGGACCCTTTTGGTGCAATCATGCATTCGCAAAATGCGCTAGAATTCATCAAATTCAAAATGCGTGCACGTTTATTACCACTATGCATGGGCAGAATCTGACCCTACCATGTCAATTAACATGTAGGATTGGATTCAAAAACGTGCGTGTGTTATAGTGATACATCACGCTTGCGCATCATGTATAGTTATAATGCGCGCATGTTATTGTAATCATCAAAAACTTATTCAATAGTTTATTTAATAGGTTCTATGGGTTAAGAGGTTAAATAGGGATTTGGTGTTAGGGGCTTAGGGATTAGAGATGGGGGTGGTTAGTGGTAGGGGAAGGGATATTAAGAGAGATCGAGGGGTAGGAGAGAGAGTGAGGTGTAGAAGCAAGGAAGAGAGAGTGAGAGAGGGGGGGTTAGAAAGGGGGAGAGAAAGAGAGAGAGAGAGAGAGAGAGAGAGGGGGTTAGTAATGGTTACAGGGGGGGGGGGAGAGGAGAGAGAGAGAGAGAGAGAGAGGGGGTTAGTAATGGTTACAGGGGGGGGAGAGGAGAGAGAGAGAGAGAGAGAGAGGGTGTTAGTTGTAGGGAGTGATAAGGACAGATGGGAGGTGTGGTTAGAGGTAGGTGGAGGTGTAGGGAAGAGAGAGAGACTGAAAGAGCCCGAGTTAGTAAGGGCTAGGGAGAGGAGGGGGTTTTGGGCTAGGGGGAGTAGCAGAGAGATAGAAAGAGTAGGATGGTTAGGGATGGGGGAGAGGTTAGGGAGAGGGAGAGGGGGTTTAGAGAGAGAGTTGATAGCCCCATTCCCCTGTGACAAAAGACCAATGAGAACGCATGGTTTATCCCTCCTACCTAGGCAACAGTTAGTAAAAACATAGAAGCTTTGACAGAAGACCAATCAGAATGCACATTGTATCCCTCCTACCCAGGAAGCAATCAGTAAAAATAGAGTAGCGAGTCATTTTACTTATAGCTTGTTCTGACCCCTGAGTTGAAATTGACCCAGATGTCTTGTAATTCGTGAAACTGAAACTCGTCCAATCTATCATGAACCACATGGAAGCCAACTCTTTATTTATTTACACCTGATAGTTTTGGCATCCAAAGGGCCTTTACCAAAGCGGGGTAAAAATATTAATGGAGAGATAAACTCTATGACTATTTGCACCTTTACTTGCAACTTTGGCTCGAATTCGACAACATGAAGAGCTTTTCACTCAAATTTTGCCAAAATGCAGTGACATGAAGGACCGGCTTTAAAAAGTGAGATGATGTTTGCAGGATAAATTTTTTTACCATTATTTCTAAAAACATATTGTGCAAATATATAAATTACTATAATAAATCAAATATTTTTGTATTAATGTGCAGCTAACAATACAACACACTAGTATATCTAAAAAAAAAAACAGCGAAGTTTTTATTCCCTTTGGAGAATGTAACCATATTGTGGAAGGCTTCGCTCTAAAACTATTCCCCATTACTATTATAGCCTTAGGAACAAGGGAAAAACATAGGTGGAGGGAGCATGGATGGAGTCGTAATTCAGAATTCACCTGGTTCCTCTGGGTGTCTAGAAATCCTCTTCGCTTTTGGTTTGTATTGTTGCGATTTCAAATCCAAAACAAATTCTCCAGTGAAATTCATATCAGTAAAAAAAAATAAGGAATTGGCTTTTCAGATTGCAAGCAGTGTGAAAGGCTTAGGAAAAAGATTGATTTAAATAATACCATCAACTTAAAACACTAATCATCTAAAAATTAGGAAATGCTAAAATTTTCAAGTTCTAAAACCAAAATGGATGAATGAAAAATTAATTACGTTTAATTAAAAAATAACAAATTGAGAAATAAGAAAACCATGAACCTGATAGCATAATTCACATATGGAATCTCCTTTTCTATGGGACCAACGCGCCAGACATTACTGTGAGTATACTGTGGAGAAAAAAACACAGATTGGGATGAAGAATTCAATAATAAACACTCATTAAAGATAAACCTTTCATTTTTATCTGTCCCCTAAACCGTAAACCACTACCTTCAAGGTGCCAAAACAAGAACACGGACTCTCCATATTTCCTTTGTTGTCCTCTTCCTGACAAATATGGCATTTAGCCAGTGTAGCATCTCCACTCTCCATGGGTGGTTTGTGTTTGAAAAAAAAATGATAAACATTACTAGGAACTCAAGCTACTCTTCAAAACATAAAAAAAAACTAATATCAAAGAAAAATGACCAGCTATGCAAATACAAAGGAGTTCCCCCTCTTCACATTTTTTCTCTTGGAGTTTATGTTAGGTTCTCTTAGTCTGGTCTACACTTGCCACTTAGTGTGACAGGAATTATGGCCACTAGACAATCTGCTGCAGGTAAGAGTTATACTTAAACTGCTTACTTTAGTTTTAGAACTGGTGCGTGTTCTGATTCTGTTTCGAACCATCTGATTCAACTTTATAGGTGGACTAGAGATCGATCAACCTTTTATGGCCCACCCACCAAGAATTTTTAACCGTTGAAACTAACGCGATAGAGTCACAAGGGTATTATTTCTGAAATTCATTTAAGCGGGTTGAGTGGAGTATTTCAGTCTTTTTAGGACCCGAACTAGCCAGTTGGTCGATCCTACTTGCACATCATCGATATCTCGATCCAAAATTTATGTGATTTTAAACAGAGGAGCATGAGTGCCTTTGAACTATGAAGAGGTAAAATGAGCTAGGTTGAGGGAAATCAATGCTGTATTTTTTCACACAATCTAACAAAAAATGGTCGTGTAATTGGGTGGGATAAATCCCTCCAAACAATAGCCAACACAGATCTACAAAAACACGTTAATGTCGAGAAACAAATTTTAAAACAACATATTGGAAGCCTCCCCTATTAGTTTGTATGATGCTGCAAGGATTTTGTAATGTGACAAGGTTTTTCTCTATGCTCCTAACATGGAAGCCATTAACTAATTAATGCCACCATTAAATGCAAGGTAAGCATCCCTATAATGCCATTAAGGATTTAGAGTTCATCATTTAAAGCATCAACGTATCAGATGTTCAACCATCCTCCAAGTGGCTTGCGTATGCATCTAGAGTTTAATTTTAATCATTCATGTCACATCCAATTGAATTTTAATGGAGTTCAGGTTCCCATGGTCCCATCAAATTAGGCCCATCACTGAATGAAATGAAGTTAGCTAAGGTGTTGAATTTAAATAATTCATGTCATGTTTAATTGAATTTTAATGGAGTCACTGAAGCTATCTAATGTGGTCATTGGTGGTTACTCTATGGTAGTTAAATTAGTCCTGTGACTAAATGAAGCTATCTAATTCTATGGAAGTCAAATTAGGCCCATCAGTAAATGAAGCTAGCTAATGCAATATTGTTGGTTAGTCTACAATACTAATTGAGTCATTTAATTCTTGCTAAGGCGATGGATAATCTATGGCGGTAGATTCTTGTTGGGTGGAAATCCCAGATATTCAATGGTTGATAGTTAGCATATGGCGGTATATTCTTGTTGGGTAGAAATCACAAATAATCATTCTCCATTTGATTCTGGCCAGGTGGAAAGAACAGATGATCATTCCTTCCATATATTCTTTGTATCAAGACATTCACAACCACTGTTTATGTCCGCCACGGCTTCTTTAGACTCTTGTAGTTCCAACCCAGCTTCATTTCAGGATTTCGGGATGTTATTGCTTTTTTTTTTGCTCAAGTGCCCAGTGCTAAGTTTTCATGAAACTAGTTATTGGTTTCTGGACTTGAAAATCCACTGAAATAACACCCTATTTTTGCTGGACCTACAAGTTAGCCTATGTAGACAGGCACCAAAAGGATGTATATTCAATTTTGAAATATTTGCTTCTTTGATCCGATTGCTATTTAATGGATTTCCAGTCTCCTTCATGTTTTTTCCTTATGCACTGAAACATGTCACCTTGAACATAGGGTTTCTAGAATTCAGACTGAGTGATGCTCCCCCGCCCTTCAGATTTTAGTTTCTAACACTGCTTGTAAAATACAAATGGTGTTAATTGTTCGTTAAATGATGATGATGGTGATGATAAAGAAGAGGATGATGATGATGACGACGATGATGAATATGATGATGAATATGAGGATGATGATGATGAATATGAGGATGATGGTGATGAATATGAGGATGATGATGATGAGGATTATGATGACGATGATGACGATGATGATGATGATTATGATGATGATGATGATGATGATGATCATCATCATAATCCTCTTCTTTATCATCACCACCACCACTATCATCATCATCATCATCATCATCGTCATCTTCATCATTATCTTCATCATCATCATCATCATCCTCATCACCATATTCATCATCATCATTGCCATATCCATCTTCCTCATCATCATCATCATCATCGTTGTGGTCATCATCACCATCATCTTCATCATCTTCATCATCATCATCATCATCATCATTTTCATCTTCATCATGATATTCATCATCATCATCATCATCATCATCATCGTCATCACCTTCTTCCTCATCATCTTCTTCATCATCATCATCACCCTCTTCCTCATCATCATTTTCATCATCACCATCATCATCTTCATAGTCATCATCATCTTCATCATTATCGTCGTCATTGTCGTCATCTTCATCATCATCATCATCATCATCTTCATCGTCTTCATTATCAACATCATCATCATCATCATCTCCATGATGATGACAACGGTGATGACGATGATGATGAAGATGGTGATGATGATGATGATGAAGATCATATGTCTCTTCTCTCTCTCGCCCCCTTTATCTCCATCCAGCACTTAAAACATAAATTTGTGAAGTTAATAACGCACACGCATTATGTAGATACAAAACACTCACGCATTTTGTAAAGCAGAAACACGCTCGTGTTTCGTCTAACATTAAGCGAGCCAACCAAAATATTTGAATTTAATTACAACACGTGCGCATTATTTGAATTTAATTACAACACATGCGCATTATTTGAATTTAAATATAACGCGCACACACGTTCCTGAGCAACTAATCACCCACTCCTCCCATGCCCACATGTCAGCCACAGTCCTATGTGGTTGGTTCGGACTTACCAAACCCTTGCTATGGAATTTACTGAACCATAGCTAACTAGACATTTCCACTATTTTTCTCAATATGCCTTTTTTTCACCGCTCTCTATAGCATGACATACATGACCATTATTGATGAAATTTTAGGCATAGATAGATTTTTTTATGCATATTCCAAATATATAATTTTTTTTTTTAAAATATTGATATTTTATATTTATTTCCTAAAACCATTTTTAAAAAAATATTGATACTTTCTATTTATTTCCTAAAACCATTTTATAAAAAAATGTATGGTGCACTAGTAGACACCGACCTCTACATGCTATAAAAAATCCAATTCGAAATAACGACATTAATACCTTCAAAGTCTACCTCGAGGTTTGATCACTTACATAATTAAAAAAAATAATTAAACATTTAATTTTGGAAAAATAGTTCTATATATGTCTACCAATTATTGTAGCTCGAAACCATCATTTAGGCACTGTTGCACCTACAAAAACATATACCTTATCATTTTCCAAAAAAAAAGGTGGCGGTTAGAAAAAATTAAATTTGACATAGTTATGTAAATTTTCAATACTTAAAACTTATATATTCAGAAAGGTTACTCAATTTCCTACGTTTCATATTTTTTACTGGATGCAAGATATCTTGTGTAAGTATCTCAAAAAATTCAAGTTGAGGGATGCCTAATTTTTTCAGTTTTCTATTGCATCTAACCGGCCAAAAGTGACCCTCATTAGCTTGCATATGCCCTTTCTTCTATCTTGATAGTGTATTTTCCTCTTAGATTACTAGTTACGAAGGGTATAGCCTATCGTAGTTTTTAATGCTTGATCTGTGTAAAGATGTGTAAAGACATACTGGAAGCATTATTGAATTGTATATTCCTGCTATGTATTGCGCCGAGAGGCGCTCTACAACCCAATATGAGGGAGATCGTGTAACATGTGTGTGTTTGTTGAGTAACAAAATAATACAAAGTAAACAAAAAAAATAATACAAAGTAAAAAGTAATAAATATTATGTCGGCCATAAACAAAAAAAGATAATACAAAGTAAAAAGTAAATATGAGACTTAAACTAGTGACTTTAGAGCTTAGGATTAGGTGATAAATATTATGTCTGTCATAAACAAAAAAGAATAATACAAAGCAAAAAGTAAATATGAGACTTAAACTAGAGACTTTACTTTTTACTTTTAATACAAAGTAAAAAGTAAATATGAGATTTTAGAGTGTTTGTCGAGTAACAAAATAATACAAAGTAAACAAAAAAGAATAATATAGAGTAAAAAGTAATAAATATTATGTCAGACATACAAAAAAAATAATACAAAGTAAAAAGTAAATATGAGACTTAAACTAGAGACTTTAGAGCTTAGGATTATGTGGCTCAAGTATTGCACTCAAGAAGCTATTCAACGAGAGGTATGCACCTCGGGAGATTTGATCCCTCTCGGTGCTTGATAGAGCCTAAGATTTGGATCATCATCATCATCATCATCATCCTCATCCTCATCACCCTCTTCCTCATCATCATCTTCATCTTCGTAATCATCATCATCTTCATATTCTTCATCATCATCATCATCGTTGTCATCGTCGTCATCTTCATCATCATCATCATCATCATCTTCATCGTCTTCATTATCAACATCATCATCATCATCATCTCCATGATGACGAAAATGATGATGAAGATGGTGATGGTGATGATGATGATGATGAAGATCATACGTCTCTTCTCTCTCTCACCCCCTTTATCTCCATCCAGCACTTAAAACATAAATTTGTGAAGTTAATAACGCATGCGCGTTATATAGATACAAAACGCTCGCGCGTTTTGTAAAGCAGAAACACGCTCGTGTTTTGTCTAACATTAAGTGCGCCAACCAAAATATTTTAATTTAACTATAATGGGTGTGCGTTATTTGAATTTAAATATAACACGTGCGCGTTCTTGAACACCTAATCACCCACTCCTCCCACGCCAGCGTGTCAGCCACATTCCTATGTGGTTGGTTCAGACTTACCAAACCTGTGCTATGGAATTTTCTGAACCATAGCTAATTAGACATTTCCACCATTTTTCTCAATATGCTTGTTTTTCACCGCTCTCTATAGCATGACATACATGACCATTATTGATGAAATTTTAGGCATAGATAGAATTTTTTATGCAGATTCCAAATATGTAATTTTTTTTTAAAATATTGATAATTTCTATTTATTTCCTAAAACCATTTTTAAAAAAATATTGATATTTTCTATTGATTTCCTAAAACCATTTAAAAAAAAAATTGTATGGTGCACTAGTAGACACCGACCTCTACATGAAAATCCAATTCGAAATAACCACATTAATACCTTCAAAGGCTGCCTCGAGGTTTGATCACTTATATAATTAAAAAAATAAAATTAAACATTTATTTTTGGAAAAATAGTTCTATACATTTCTACAAATTTTTGTTGCCTGAAACCATCATTTAGGCAGTGATGCACCCACAAAAACATATACCTTATCATTTGCCAAAAAAAAAAGTGGTGGTTAGAAAAAATTAAATTTGACATAGTTAAGTAAATTTTCAATACTTAAAACTTATATATTCCGGAAAGGTGACTCAATTTCCTACGTTTAATATTTTTTACTCAATGCAAAATATCTTCTGTAAGTATCTCAAAAAATCCAAATAAGTTGAGGGATGCCTGATTTTTCAGTTTTCTATTGCATCTAACAGACCAAAAGTGACCCTCGTTAGCTTGCACATGCCCTTTCTTCTATTGGGATAGTGTATTTTCCTCTTAGATTACCAGTTACCAAGGGTATACCCTATCTTAGTTTTTAATGCTTGATCTAT
Organism: Larix kaempferi; assembly: GCA_027924585.1. Lineage (NCBI taxonomy): Eukaryota > Viridiplantae > Streptophyta > Pinopsida > Pinales > Pinaceae > Larix > Larix kaempferi. The sequence continues at coordinate 4,619,078 of BSBM01000642.1, read as the reverse complement.
GTAAAGATGTGTAAAGACATATTGGAAGCATTCTTGAATTGTATATTCTTGTTATGTATTTCAAATTTAAGGAACATTCATTTCGTCTTGTAGCTATCATAATGAATAAATCACATTCTGGTTGCTCTTAGTTAAAAACATATATCCTATACTCTGTAAATAAAAATTGACCTCTCTTTTATGCTTTGCTACGGTATGATATGAATGGTTGTGTTTAAAACCAGCATAGATCCAAATTCTAGGCTCTATCAAGCGATCAAATCTCCTGAGGTGCAAACCTCTCCTTGAATAGCTCATTAAGTGCAATACCTAAGCCACCTAATCCTAAGCTCTAAAGTCTCTAGTTTAAGTCTCAGATTTACTTTTTACTTTGTATTATTCTTTTTTGTCTATGTCTGACATAATATTTATTACTTTTTACTCTGTATTATTCTTTTTTGTTTAGTTTGTATTATTTTGTTACTGGGCAAACACTCTAAAATCTCATATTTACTTTTATTTTGTATTAAAAGTAAAAAGTAAAGTGTCTAGTTTAAGTCTCATATTTACTTTTTACTTTGTATTATTTTTTTACTCTACAAACACACACATGTTACAAAATCTCCCTCATACTGGCTGTAAAGCGCCGCTCGATGCAACAATAATGACTGTATATATATTCACAGGTTTATAAAAAAGTAATATATATACATAATATAATGGTAATTGAATGTAAATCGAACTTGAAATCAATCCTTTTTTTTCTTCAGTACGTCTCTGAGATTGCATAAAACTAAAATCTTAATCAAGATTTAACATAGGAAGAGTTTGTGGAATAATACTCGGTCATTTTATTTACGTAGGATTTTGATAATTTGTTTTTGTTTTTTTAAAGCAGACTAAGCTCGTGTTATTCAAATAATTATAATTTAAGATGAAGGTTATTAAAAGGAACGGATAGGAAGTAACGTATAAATGTCCTTGCGTTGGACATTCGAAACTTAGTCCAATTTGTAAAGTCAGTTGTAGTTGATATCCCGGGTTAAAAGAATTCAAACCCAGATCGTATTGTCTTTCCTGCTGCAAAGTTTATGAAAGGGAATTATTTGGGTTATTCTTTTTAAATGACATAGAATCGGGTTTCCTTTTCTTATTTTATACTGAAAAAATCATAAACCAGGTTGAAAAGATCCATGTCGACCAGGTAGAAGTTGTAGAAATGATTGAAAACTAACCCGGCCCTGAGTTAAAAACCCTATGTAAAACAAAATATAAATACCATGGTATTAAACCATCACATTGATTTATTTCATAATGAACCGGAAAATTGATGTCTATATCTGGCTAACAACATAGAATCGGGTTTCCTTTTCTTATTTTATACTGAAAAAATCATAAACCAGGTTGAAAAGATCCATGTCGACCAGGTAGAAGTTGTAGAAATGATTGAAAACTAACCCGGCCCTGAGTTAAAAACCCTATGTAAAACAAAATATAAATACCATGGTATTAAACCATCACATTGATTTATTTCATAATGAACCGGAAAATTGATGTCTATATCTGGCTAACATATATTTTCCTTCGAAATCGTTGTGTTAATTGTGTGTTAAACTAAATGACAACGGCGTTCATTTCACCTCAAACGTAAGTGTTCAGCATTCTGCCTGTAAGACTCAACATAAGTTGGCGTTAAGTTTCATGAAATTACCAGAGAAATCTCTACTTATTTATCCCATCCTTAATATTAACGTCAATGATTCACGCGGAGGATGGAAGTTGTGTTCATGGCTAATCCTAGTTCATTAAGCTCACGACTTTAGTTGAGTCTCAGTCCCACTCAAACTGATATTTAATTGGTTTAACTTGGGAGGGCCAGCTAAGTAAACTCAGAAATTAACCCGATCGCATGAACTACACCGCTACCTTTGTATTTCGATTTTCCAGCTTTGAAATTATCTATTCCTACCTTCTTATGGTAACTGCGTTTTTTTTGGGGGTGGATCGAATCTTTCTCAGACGAAATTTTTGATGAATTTTAATAGATTAAATTCGGTTGGAAATGCTATCAAAATATCTCTATATATTACCGTGATGTTGGTTTTTTTATCAAAATCTATGGATTACTTTTTCTATTTGTGTGTCTTCCCAATCGTCCTTGCGTTTATGAATTCTGTTTGACTTTCAGTTGATTCGCCTTTGTTTGTATCAGCGAATATGAGCAGTGTAGAACTCTCACTGGGTAAGACGCTGATTATGTTGGTAGTATCTCTGTACGTACTTTAGAGGTCGTTGGTATTTTCGCTCTACAGGAGTGTTGAGTTGTGTTATAGTGTATCTCTTTGTATGACTGTCAAGTTGTAACCTGTAATAGGGAGTTCGTATTGACTGGGGGTAGATAAATCCGCTATATAGATGGTATATTTTTTTTTTTTTTTTTGCTGCAATAATTAGTATATCTTCTAATCGTAGCCTATATTTCTCTGAGTCAAATAAGTGACATACAATGAATTTGCAGTGGCTATATGAATGCTACGATACTAGGTTTCATCCTTGAGTTCGAGACAATGCCCTTTATTCAATTCAAACGATGTGCCAGTAGCTTGGTAATACGGATTTATATCATTTATAATGTTAGTTATATTTTTGGAGTTCAAAACAAGTGGTTATTACATACATGGTATAGTTTAAATTAGTGAGTAATATGTATATAATGGAATTTGGAATTAAACATATTAGCAGGAAATTGCATATATAGTTTAGTGAAAAAGGCTTGAGGAGGTTTAATTGAAGTTAGATATATATGTATATTATGACTTGGAGACGTATATTAATTGGAACCTGCTTACTATAATATGTTATACTCTAAGCAAATGACCAAGAGCATGTAATGGTTAAGGCATTAATGTGTTAGAACAATTGGATTAAAATATAAAGGTTTAAAAACAATTGTATAATGATAAATAGTTAATTAAAAGTATGAAGAGGTACATATGGGTATTAAGATATTGGAAATGGATTATGTCATATTTTGTATATATTGTAGAAATATATTGAAAAGAGTTAGCAAAGGTTTACCTAAAAACATGCACTATTGAATTTATATTAGATATATATTGGATTATTTTGAGAAAAATTTATACTTAATTCTTGTATTGTGTGTATATGTTAAAATGTATGAAGCATTAGTATGTGATAGATTGCATTGAAGTTATTAATATGTGGTTATAAATTTTAGAATGATATTAATATGGAAAGGTTATATCTTAACCAACCATTTTCATGTAGAATGATATCTATAGATGTATGAGAATTGTACGCAATAAGTATTTACATGAATTTGATAGTTAAGAATTTTAACAATTTTTACTTCATAGCTAGTTATATAAATGAACTTGAAGATCTAACATAGTTGGGTTCATATTCTATTTACAATTGTTGAGGGTACATATAGGTGATGAAGGTGTTAGCGCTTTACTCATGGTAAGAATATGGTTTAAGTCCTATTTGGTTTGGTTATGGGTAGACATACAACCTGCCAGAATCTAGTAAACATAAGATGTATGGGTGAATCCATACATAGGATCATTGTATAATGAACAATGCATGCTTAATGAATATTTTAGTAATCATTTTATGTTGTATAATGATATTGTATAATGGTTTTCATGTGTGTAAATGCTCTTTGTGCATGATACCTTTGTTACTCACTCACTTTGGATTAGGGGTAACTATAGGAGAATATTGCCACCAGTTGATTATGCTATTAGAATGAACTTAATGCAGAATGAGTATCACATGCTTGCAAGAATGATTTATTGTATTACTGGATTCATTCATACGTAGAGTAGATCATCATGTGAATAGAGTATATTTCTAAATAATTATATGGTTATCTTCACATTTCTGGTGATAACATGGACTCATAAGCTAGTTTTCATCTTCTAATTGCGAGTGATGAACTCAATAACATGTTTGGTAGGTCAAGGATGCTTATGAATGTGATTGATAATTATGAATGTCAAATTTCCAAAGAATGTAAGAATCTCTCTTATATTTACTCACGTGACTTTAAAACAATTATGTGGGAAGAATTGAAACCTTACTTCAATCAGTAACGATAGAAGTAATGCTTGGGACACATTGCATACATAAATAGGGATATTTGGGGTTTTATTTATGTTGGAAGTCACTCTGTCAACGTGATTATATAATAAAAGGAAAAAATTTACACCCCATACCTCAATTAGATACTGAGGGTATTGGGTAATGTTACAATGTACCATAGTCTTGTAATCATGTTATGTAAGAAGTATGCAAGTGAAATGAATATGAAATGGTATGCATGCACAAAAACAGGTTGAAGGGATATTAGTTCATTATAGGATATGTAAGAAATATGATGATTAGAAATCACAATTGCAAAGATTTAAATTATGATCAAAGTTTAAAAATGAGCATATAAGTGATGATATGGTTAAATACCAAAGCATACGAAATGCAATAACTATTGGTATAGAGTTGATTTTGATGTTGATCAATAGTTGATTTAGTCCATAAGTAGGCTTATTATTGATATGATAACAATATGATGTTTCTACTAGCTATTTGTGAAGTGTGACAGATTCAGAGGGCTTGGTGGTGGCAATAATAATAATAATAATAATAAAATGGAGCCATGATGAGAACCAAGTTTAGGGCTTGCTGATGGCACCATGATGAGAACCAAGTTTATGTGTTGCAAGTAGTTAAATGATGTGATTGATAGTAAATACTAAATAATATGGTCATTATTGATGATCCATGAATGGAGATAGACAATATAGAGATGGAAAAACACCAAGTGAAAAAATTGATGATTAAGCTCCAACTTGGTAAAGTAATTTTCCTTGACTCAAGCAAGAGAACTTGAGTAGAAAAGAAAGTAAATTCTTGGACTCAAGCAAGTGAGCTTTAGTGGAAAAGAGAGAGGGTGGGTGACCATCAATGGAAAGACTTAGGACAACTAAATTAAAAATAATGTCAGGGGAACATAACGACCATCATGTTTTGAGGATCGAAAATTTTGACTGGCAATCAAGAGAGGAGTAATCTCAAAAGCTTAAATCCGGTAAGACCACTTGTAATTTGGTGACAGTTCATAAGGGAGAGTTCTATGTACAACAAATAGTTGTTAAAGTCTTTCATCCCCATGATATAATAATGGGACATAGGGGTAAAAGCCGCTAAGCAAATTGGTTGTTAGTTTCCCTAATGTTTAAGTATGATGTATGCAAATATCACCCTAGGTAATGGAATCCAATTGGCTATTTTTTGGGGTTTTTTTTTCAAAAAATAAATTCGTTATTTGGTCATTTTTAGTCTCTAATATCACCTATATTAATATAAAATATCTTTTCTCATCATAATATTCACCAAAATTTACAAGTTTTAGGAGTAAATTGTATGATTCATATTTAATATTGGCCTACCATTTTATATAGATTTTTTTTCCAATCCAAAATAATTGCCTAGAATACTACACTTAAGTCTACTATTAGAATCCTTAAAAAATACCCTGGTTCAATCATTGAGTAATTGTCTTAATCCATTATATATATATATATATATATATATATATATATATTATTGTGCCGAGAGGCAGTCTACAACCCAGTATGAGGGAGATCTTGTATGTCGAGTGTTTATCGATATTATTGTCGGCCATTAATAAATGTAATCATAAAAAGTAAAAAGTAATAATATGAGGGAGATCTTGTATGTCGAGTGTTTGTCAATATTATTGTCGTCCATTAATAAAATGTAATAATAAAAAGTAAAAAGTAATAATATGAGGGAGATCTTGTAACGTTACGTTGTCGATATTATTGTCGGCCATTAATAAAATGTAATAAAAAGTAAAAAGTAATAAATATTTTGACGTCCATTGATAAGAAGCAGAAACAAAAGAAGTAAAATAAATACTATAGATAACATAAGAAATAGAAAAAATATAAGGGATTTGAACCTTCATAAAAAAACATGGTTGCATTGATTTCAACAATGCGTAAAACAAAGATATGGAGGTGGCTGGTTCTATGGTGACCTAGAGATTGCTGGGTGGTTTTCAGGGGTTTGGGTCTGTGTGAAATCCTGGGAGGTTGGAAGGGATTGTCCCCATGGATGATCCTCTGGGTGGGGAGGAACCTCCTCCCCAATCTGATAAGGATAAAGGAAACGGAATTGTTCAAGATTATGAAATGGTAGAGACAAAGGGGGGAGTAGGAACCGGTGGAGTCTTCAAAGAATCACCCCTGAACTTGGGAAGTAGGAAGTTGGGGCAGTGCATGTCGCAATCGAAAACTGTCCCTAAGCTTCAGATCCGCTCAGAGAGAATACGGGAAGATATTCAATACATGAAATAACACGCTCTAACCGTGAATTTTGTTGGAATTTGGCCAGCTAAAAAGGCTCTCATATGGTGGATTAACACCACCTGGAAATCCCAAGGGAATTACAACCTCTAGCTTGGGGCCAAGGGGTTCTTTACTATGGTATTTTTCAATGAGGAGGATTGTAACAGAATATTTGATAATGGCCCATAATTCTTCCACTCTGCAGGTTTGTACCTCATGCTGTGGAAGGAAAGGTTCAACCCCGATAAGGAAAACCTCACAATTGCATCTGTGTGGATCCACTTGTATTCCCTTCCCACAGAGTACTGGAAAGAAGAGATTCTCACTGATATAGGGAATATGTTGGGCATCTTTGTTAAAGTGTTGGACAAATTCCCTTTAGATGCCATCAGTGCCATGAACATGGAAATCTATTCTGAGACTTCCCCCTAAAAAAAAAATCCGGCAGGAGACACCAAAATGGAAGGAAAGAAGGACGAAGGATTCATTAAGGTCACTAACAAGAAGAGATCGGCCAGAAGGAATCCAGGCCCGGAGATGAGTAAGAGGAACCAGACTCGCAACAAGTTTGAGGTTCTGCAAACAGAGAAAGAAGGTGAGTTGCCCCAAGAAAATTTGACCATCTCCAAGAATCAGACTCAAGGAAACCCGACCATTTCAGAAGATAATACCCAAGAACCAGACACGGAGTTAATAATGACAGAAGTAGAAAAGGGAGAGGAAATGGTATTCGAGGGGATAGACATAGAGAGTCTTGAGGCAGCTGTTTTCGGGGAAAATCTGGATCCTCTCTCGCACAAGCAGATCAACTTACTGGAGAAGGCTATTCATAAAGCTAAGCATGGGAAATGCCTAGGAGTTGCTTCGGAATCCATTAAGGAATCATAAGGGAAAAAGAAAGGTAGAAAATAAAATTTGGTAGGCATAGCAATGCGCAAAGGATCCAAATGGTAGGATCCAAGTTGGTCACATCCGGGTAATATCCTACTATAGTCATCGCTCTTGCGGTGATTCCCAGATAAGTTTATAATGCGGATTACAACCCGGAACATTCGAGGTTGTAAGAGCCTCTTGAAGGTTCATCTGCTGAGAAGGAAAATCAAGATGGAAAAACCAATGGTTATGTTTCTTCAAGAAACTAAGTGTTATGTGGAGGAGCTCAAGGCTATAGGCAACAAAGTGTGGCGTAAATGCGAGGCTATGACGTTGGACACGAGGGGGTTGGATGGAGGGCTAGGAATACTCTGGGACCTGAGCAAGGTGTGCCTCTCTAGTTTATTTGCTTCTCATTTCTCCCTTTCGGCTACCTTTCATGTTCTGGGAATGAAAACGTAGGGATTCATCTCTAATATTTATGGCCCAGCCGGACCCAATAATAAACCCCTATTTTTGAATTCCCTGTACACGTTGAAGGAGTTGGTTGGTCCTGTCTCGTGGGTCCTTGGGGGGATTTAAACCTTATCTGTAATATGGAGGAGAAAAAAGGAGGAGTACGTCAAATCAACCCCACTAATACTCATTTCAATTAGGTCATTGAGGCTTTGGATTTGGTGGATATCAGAACCTCGAATGGTATGTTCACCTGGAATAATAAAAGGGTGGGGGACAAAAGCATAGCCTGTCTGCTGGATCGGTTCTTGGTCTCGGAATCCACGATGATGGATGGAGGGGAACTATCTGCGATCGTGCTTCCCTCGGCAGGCTCTAACCACTGGATGGTCATCCTGAAGTGGTCGAGGATTGGGGAGAATCTCCGGAGACCTTTCAAGTTTGAACAGTTCTGGTTACTTCACCAAGATTTCTCGAAAAAAATTCATTTGTGGTGGTCAGAGATACCTCCCATCAATGGTACGTTGATGTACCAGTTCCAACAAAAGTTGAATATCTTGAAAAATAAAATTAAAATTTGGAATGTGGAGTCCTTTGGGAACATCTTCCAAGAAAAAAAGCGGTTGGACAGAAAACTACAAGAATTTCTGCAGAAAGGTCTACCCCAGGGTTTTACGGAGGATTTGAGAAAGAAAGAACAACTTCTCCTAAACAACTTCAACTCTCAGGAAAAGCAAGAGGAAATCTTGTGGAAGCAGAAATCCAAGAACCGGTGGTTGGAAGAGGGGGAATGCAACACCAAGTTCTTCCATAAAGCGACTATCCAACACCGGCAGGGGAACATAATTGTGAGTCTCAAAAATAGGGATGGGACCCATGTCGAAACCTAGGGAGAGATGGAAACGACTCTAAATGATTTCTTTGCGGACCTCCTGGAAGAGACAATGGTTGATAGGAGTGAGGCTCAATCCTAGGTTCTGCAGGTCATCCCGAGGGTCATAACTACTGATCACAACCTCATGTTCATGAAGCCAATCGATATGGAAGAGCTGGAGGAAACTGTCAAACAAATGGATGAGGACAAAACCCCTGGCCCGGATGGTTTCACCATGAACTTCTTCCATGCTTGTTGGAGCGGGATTAAATTTGAAGTTTAGGGCTCGTGGAGGATTCCAGGAAAAGAGGTTCCATTCTTAGAGCTCTCAACGACACTCACCTCACACTTATCACCAAGGAAACTGGCACGAAAGATCCCAAAAAATTCATACCTATTGTCTTGTGTAATGTCATTTATTAAATCATTACCAAGGTTATTGCCAATAGGTTACGCCCTCTGCTCCCGCTTCTCATTTCCCCGTAACAGTCTAGTTTCATGGAAGGCCGCCAAATCATTGATGGTATTATCCTGGTGCATGAAACTATATATTCCTTAAAGACTAAGAAAATCCCAGGTATGCTTCTAAAGTTAGATCTTTCTAAAGCACATGACATACTCAATTGGAAATTTCTGGATAAGATACTTAGTAAGTTTGGTTTCCATAGGGATTGGACTAATTGGGTGATGAACCTTGTTTCCTCTTCCTTTTTTTCGATTCTGGTCAATGGCACCCTGTCTCAACCCTTCCAGGTCCAACGGTATTCGGTAAGGAGACCCTTTGTCACCCTTCCTCTTCATCATTATTGCAGAGGGTCTGGGTCGTATGCTTAAAGTTTTGCAGGGTGAAGGTCAGATTCGTGGGCTCTCCTTGTGCAAGGAGATGGAACTGCAAACACACCAACAATTCATTGATGATACAATGTTGATGGGGTCGTCCAACATTCAGGAAGCAAGAGGTGTCAAGAAAGGGTTTGACATTTTTCTCCTATCTAGTGGGCTGGAAATCAACAAGGAAAAATCAGAGGTTTATTACTTCAATACCTCGAGCATGACCAGAAGGAACATTCTCAATATTCTCCAGTTTTAGGAAGGGGGTCTGTCTTCAAAGTATCTGGGCCCCCCCTGGTAGATTCTGTCATCCGCCAAATTTTGTGGAAGGAGTTGTTGGACAAGCTTAAGCAAAAATTGGACCTTTGGACTTTCAGGGCACTGAACTTGCCAAGTTGCATTATCTTGGTAAATTTGGTGCTCGAGGCCATGCCGCTATATTTGTTCTCTGTTCTGGTATCTCTGAAGTCTTTCCTCAAAAAAATCTGATCCATTCAAAGGAATTTCCTTTGGGGCGGAAAGGAAGGTCACAGAAAATGGGCTCTCTTTGATTGGAACATCTTGTGTAGGCCGAAAGAGGCAGGTGGATTAGGGCTCAGGGATCCTATCAGCAGCAACAATATCATGGGAGATAAGATTTTGTGGCGGTGGATTACCCATCTTGAGGAACCCTAGAGAAGGTTGTGGCATCATAAGTATGCTCCCCATCTTCCTAGACAGCAGTTGATTCGACATGGGGTGGAATTTCCTAGGTCGAATATTTGGAAAGCGACCCAGGCTAAAAGGGGAATTGTTCGCAAGCATAACTTTTGGGAAATTAGAGATGGAGCCATGGCTCTGTTCATCAATGATGCATGGAAACAGTCACCAAGCTTAACCAATATGGTGAACAATCAAGAGATTTTTCTCTATATCCAAAGCGGTCCTTTGGGTCGGGTTAAGGACTTTTGGGAGGAAAACCCAGAGGATGGGCACTTTAGGAACTGGAAACCTAAGGAGTGGAGGAAATCCTCGACCTGGAAGAAAACATAGACGAATTCTACGATGAGTTGTGTAAGCACAAGATTCCTAGAGTGGAAGGCCCTAATAAGATCCGGTGGGGATATTTGAATACTTGCAATTTTAGTATTAAAGAAGCTATTGGGTTACAAACCGAGACGTGTAGAATGGAGAAAAAAGCCAAGTGGCAGAATATATGGAATAGCAAGTGGTGGCCCAAAGTCATAACTTTCAGCTAGCTATTACTCCACAGATGCATCCTTACTTGGGATAATCTACAACGATGGAGATTCATAGGACCGTCGATATGCACGTTGTGTGTGGCTGAAGCGGAGACTATAAACCACCTCCTGGACTCCTACCCATTCGCCTCCAAAATTTGGGAAAAAGGAGCTGAGTGTTTTCACAAGACTATGAGGATTTGAGACAGACCCAATCTATCCATGGCTCAATGCCCCCCCAAAGCTTTCAAAAGTGAAATCTTGAACTGGATATGGAAGTTATTCCCTGGTGTTGTGATGTGGGAGATATGGAAAGAAAGAATCCATCGCATTTTTGATAGTAAGACTCACACCATTAACAATTTTTTTCTAAAGGTTGAAAAACATATAAAAGAAACTCTTACTCTAAATTGGTGGAACCCAGAGGCTATGAACACAGATATCAATGAAAGACAAATTCTTTACGAGTGGGGCATTTTTAATTTACCTGTCAGTATTTGGCCTCCCAGTAAGAGGATAGCGCCTTTGCCCAATCCAAAACTATGGAGATGTTCGCAGGATGGCAGGTTCAAACTCAACTTTGATGAAGCGGCGAAAGGGAACCCAAGGCTGACTAGGTATGGGGGGGTCATCAGGAATGCTGCCGGCGACATCAAGGGCATCTACTGGGGATACCTGGGGGAAAATACCAACAACGTCATGAAGTTGGAAGGACTGGTAAGTGGCATCATGTGGGATTTCCATAAAGGCAGGAATCCATTGGTAGTGGAAGGAGACTCACTTGTTAGTATCTCTATGTCGAAAAGGTTACAATGTAGGTCGGCCATAGCGAAAGTCTCCTATAATTGGAGATGGGAGAGTCACCTCCGAGCCCTTCGTGATTTATTGAACTCCCACATGGCCATATAGTTTTTTCACATTCGCAGGAAAGGTAATAAGGTGGCGGATGTTGTGGCTAATAAAGGTGTGGAGGTAGGTGTATCGTTCTTTAGGGGGAGCTTGTTAGAAATCGAGGATGACAACCTGTGCAAGATGTGTAGAAGGCTGGCCACGGATGATTTAGTACACTTAGAGGGTAGCATGGATCAAGACCATGAAAGGTGGAATCACCAAGGAGCCAGCTGTCCCACTCCTGGAAAATTAGGGGAGGTGAATCCCGCCATGAGGCACCTTATTGCCAACGGTAGGCTTGCCGAAGCTGGTGATACTTTTCCTAGCTACTTGGGCTGCAAGGGTGAAATCATGGATCCTGTTCACTAAGATGAGATGACGTCCAAACACAATGAAGCCGCGCAGGAGCCCACTAACTCATTACATGTCAGGGCTCTCATTACGAGGGGAGTTATGGATTAAATAAGTGACATAGGGCCAGATGCCTCAAGAACTCACTCACAGCTGTCTGGGATTGTAATCCTCCGCCTGTCTCGTCTTATGCCTCTTGTCCGTTCCATGGAGTTATGGAGACAACCGATCTCATCATTTTTTAACTATCTCTGTACCCTTGTTATTAAAGGTGATGGAAGCTCACAAGCATGTTGGTTTCATAACCTATGGATTCAAGTGTTGGTTGGTACCTACCTTACGGATTGTGAGATCAACGATCTGTACTCCGACATCAATGGTCTGTCCTTCATGCTTCACTTCGCCATGAATGAAGTTATTGTCATCCCGTCTATTCCTGGCTGGACTGCCTCTTAGTACCTCTGGGTTATTGTTATAAGTATGGTCCTATGTGCGGGCCTTCCCTTTCAGTATGGGTAGTTTATTTTGTGCTGGGTAATTGTTGTTCCAATAGCATTCATGGCCCCTTTCCTTAGAGCTAGCAGCCATAGAGGTGGTAGTAGAACCGGTAGTTCCTCTAGATCTGGGAGGGAAAGTCATCCTCCAGGGGAAACCTTTGCTCATTAGTCTCCTATGGAGATGGAATCGATAGTCCCCCATCCTTTCAATTGGGGTGATCAATATCTGGCCGAGACTTCGGCCATTGTAGAATCCCAAATTTCTCATAGGGAGGTGGCCCTCTTGAGGGAATATGAAGCCCAGTCGGGGAGCCCATTAATCGCCAATCCTTTCTGTGCGGTTGGGATCGTCCTGGCCAGAGCTATCCAGGCCAGGAACCAGTTGGCCAATGCCCTGAGGGAGGCCATTCAGATTATGAAAGGGGGGAAACAATCTAATATGTTTGGAGTTCTTGTTCTGAAGGCGGTGCTGAAGGACTATATGGATTCATCTAGGCAGGTTCGGCGGAAGGACCCGGTGATCCCGTGCGACAACTAGCCTGCCCCGTGATGTTATGTTGGTGATCATGTCGCTCTGTGTTTTCGACTCGGTTTTTCGACATGTTTTCGATATGTTTCGCAAAATCTATTGGTAGTACCAGTTTACAGCTGCGACGATCATAAGATATGGGTGTCTCGAGTCCTTTTTTGAGGTGGACGCGGTTTGGGGTTTGTCTCAGGTGTTGTCTCTAATGGTTTTGGTGTCTTCTGTGCTGGGCGCGGACAACTCGTCGTCCTGTTCTATCCTGGATGCCCGGAGGGGCCTTTTTGATGTTCTGGTTCTATTGGATCTCTGCTCCCTTCTCTGTATTTTCTCTGGTACTCCTGACCTGTGGGTTGTCTCTTTCTTAGTTCTCTGGGATATTTTGTTGGCCCTCTCGGGTGATGGATGTATCAAGGTTAAATTTCCTGATGTATTTCTACTTTCTCTGAGAAGTTGTCCATGCTAGGGATCCTGTTTCTCTGCTCTTCAGTGTGGAACGAGCACGATTGGCTCATTTGTATCTGTATCTATGTACCATATTTTTGGCTACAAGTAATAGAAGGTTCTCTGCTTACTGATAAAAAAAAACAATGCGTAAAACAAATATTAGAAATATAAGAAGTAAAAAAGATAAAGAATGGTTGACATGAAAAGTAGAAATATGGTTCCATTGATTTCAACAATGCGTAAAACAAATATTAGAAATATAAGAAGTAGAAACATGGTTGCATTGATTTCAACAATGTGTAAAACAAATATTAGAAATATAAGAAATAGAAACATAGTTGCATTGATTTCAACAATGCGTAAAACAAATATTAGAAATATAAGAAGTAAAAAGGATAAAGAATATCTCACATAAAAAGTAGAAACATGGTTGCATTGATTTCAACAATGGGTAAAACAAATATTAGAAATATAAGAAGTAAAAAAGATAAGAATAGCTGACATAAGAAGTAGAAAAAATAGAAGGGATTTGAACCGTAAGCCCAATCACCTCACTACTTACCAATAGACAACAAACAAATAGTCTCAAAAAACACAAGATGCATATTGATTTGATAAATAAGTAACAAAAATGAAGAAGTAAAAATTATTATAGTTGACATAAAAAGTAAAAAATATTATAGCTAACATAAAAAGTAGAAATATAAGAAATAAAATAAAGAAGTAAAAAATATTATAGTTGACATAAAAAGTAGAAATATAAGAAATAAAATAAACAATTAAAAAATATATTATTGTAAACATAAGAAGTAGAAACAAAAGAAGTAAACAAGATCTCCCTCAATGCATTGTTTTTACACAAGATGCATATTAATTTGATTATTTGCATTGATTTCAACAATGCATTTTTTTTTGTTATTTACAAATGTAACTCCAAGCAAAAAGGGTTTTGAACCTTAGTCTCTAGGTTAACACAAGCCCAGTAACCTTACTGATTACCAATAGACCACACACAAATGTTGTTAAAGAACACAAGATATATATTTATTTGATTTGTTGTGTTGATTTTAGCAATGCATATTTTGTTTTGTTTTTACATGTATGTATTCAATTTATCAATTTAATAAAAAGTAAAAAAATTGCATTGATTTCAACAATGCATTGTTTTTATTATTTACATTTATACATTGAATTTATCTATTTAATAGAAAAACTATTTGCAATGGTTTCAACATATTAAAGTTTTTTTTTCTCTATTTTAGGGTATATTGTGGATCCTCATGATAATATTGCAAATAATGAAGATATTGATGATCAAAAAAGAAAATCACAACAAATGTATAGAAGAGAAAAAGAAAAAGAATCATCAGAACATATAGAAGAACCTAAAAAACACGACCATGAACTAAAGAGATCACGAAGAAGTGTTATTTGTGCAAAGAGATTTTCAAAAGCATGAATGAGAGATAATTTCAAGGTTATATAGGAATCATTATATAACTACCAATGAATATGACATACTTGGATACATGGAATGTGATAACAAGGAAATTTGGAACTCTTATTTTGTTGATATGGAGACTTCCAATCATGCACTACAGTTCATATATGGAAACCGAGAATTGAATGCCATTGTTCATAATAATCATACTCAAAATTATTCAATTGAAATCTTAGAGGAGAAGCAAAGAAAATCATTTGAGATTATTCTAGGCATAAATTTTGTAACCTCCTCTTTTACCCTTCATACTATGTCTTTCATTTTACTTCTCATAATCATTCATATTTGTGGTGCATATAGCTTCTACCTCTTAATCCCTTGTGTGCATATATGTTACAACTTTTTTCTCATTTACAATTTTTATACCCTTCATACTATGTCTTTCATTTTACTTCTCATAATTATTCATATTTGTGGTGCATATAGATTCTACCTCTTACCCTTAATCCCTTGTGTGCATATATGTTACAACCTTTTTTCTCATTTACAATTTTTATACCCTTCATACTATGTCTTTCATTTTACTTCTCATAATCATTCATATTTGTTGTGCATGTAGCTTCTACCTCTTAATCCCTTGTGTGTATATATGTTACAAATTTTTTTCTCATTTACAATTTTTATGATAATCATATACCACATTCCTTATCTATTTTTTTTTTTTACTTTCCAATTTATTTTTGAAAATTTGTATAATTTTTTAATATTTATTTTGAAAAGTTAAAAAATATATATTTTATTAAAATACATTTACACAACATTTATATTTAATACATATTTATGTATAAAATAGAAAATTAATTAAAATTATGAGTAACATATTTAATTAATTAATTTTTTTTTAATATATTATTTTTTTATTATATAAAATTTTATTCGTAAAAAATAAAATTAAAAAAGAAATAATATTTTATTATTATGAAGAATAAAATTACACAACTTAAATGCCAAAAACATATATAAATCTCAAATATTATATATTTAAAAATAAATCTTTTTCACACTATCCTTTATCAAGTATTCACCAAAATCCAAATATTAAAACAAAACATCGAAAAAAAACATAAAAGAATTTGCTAATAATTCACCTTATTGTAGAGCCCTTCCCTTAATAAACTATCAACCAATCTTAATAAAAACAAACATATCTAAAGTCCCCATATCTATTCAAAAATAAGTTTCATTGTAACTCTTTCCGCATCCATTTAATTACTATAATTTTCAAAGACGTGAAGATGAGTTACACTATATTACAGATCCAAAAATAAAAAGAAATTTATAACCATGAGCTAAAAAAATCAAGGTCACCCTCAAAAACTTGAGAATGAATCTTTCAAGTATACTTAATGCCATATTATAATTTATATCATTAAAATACATTTAGGAAATATAACTATTTAAAACAATAAATAATTTTATGTTTATATTTTTTTAATATAGAATACAAAAAATTATTTAATATTTATTTCAAAATATATATAAATTAAAAAAAAAAAAATTAATTTCTTCTAATTTTTTTATTTCATAAATTTTGTTGTATTTTAAATAATGAAAAATAATTTATATCATTAAAATACATCTACGAAATATAACTAAAAAAATGGTTGGAAACTAATCCTTGGTGTGAAGAATATTATTGTGAAAAGAAGACGAAGAGTCTTTGGGAGTCTAAGAGTCAAGAGTTTTTGGGAGTTTAAAAGTCCACTTGGAAAGTTGAACCCAAGGGACATTATCATTGTATAAATATGCATTCAATTAAGGAGAATGGATGTTCTTTGATGCATATCCTTCTGTCTTTGTTTGGATTTCTACTTATTTACACTAATGGGCACCTAACCGTGGTATCATAGCTATTGTTGGCTCTGAGATCTGTGTCAATTTGCAAACTTGCATTCTATCATATTCCCTCTATAGTCCTTCATTCAAACCTTTCATTCTTATGGCTGCCATTCTCCATGAAAGATGTATTGAACTGTGAAGAGCTCATGGTAAGGCATTGATGTTTTGCTAAGACAATCTCTCTGAAACCCTAATCTATTTAGAGATGTATTTTGAGCATTGAAGTTGATGTTTCATTTGTTGCTGCATTCAAATTGTTGATGATTGGTGCTGTGATGTGAAGAATGGAGCTCTCTATTGACTGCCTATTGGTGAAGCCCTCCTTAATGGCATCGATAGTAGGGTGTATTTGAAGAATGGTGAACCTGTGAAGGAGTAGTGTGGAGTTGTTTTTTCTTCGTAACTATTGATAAAAAAAGACTATTGCTGCAATTTGAAGTTTGAACCCTAGCTCGTGGTGCAATCTATCATTGCTGAACTGTGGTGGAATCTCCATGGTGTATCTCTACGTTCTCCATATCCAAGTTTTGTTGCTAAAAAGATGTATGGCTTCTTATCTCCTTCGTAACTATTGCATTTTTGTTGGTGCTTAGTAGAATACCACTGTGGAAGATTGTGAAACACAAATACAATATGAAGGATCAGTATTTTGATCTTCATCCTTGTTAGCATCGTGCGAAGTGTAACCATTCCTCATATTTGTGTGTGAAGCTGAGGAAACCTATAAGAGTGAAACTTGTAGCAAAATATTGTACTGCTTCTTTCTTTTACCTGACAATGGGGAACATGATGTCAGGATTCTAGATTCAAGCCTTGTCATTCTAAGAACAAGCGGTCATGGCCTCCTTAAGTAAGCAAGATCAAGTGAGCCTGAGACACAGCCAGTTTGGGATGCCAAATTCAAAGATGTATCATCAATAAAGAAGAGAACCATGCTCTAGAGTACTCATGTGTTTTGTGTCTAGTTTTGACACCATGAGAATATCCTCTCCTCACATTGTTCTTGACAAGGGAGAATGAAGATCGTCAAAAACAAGTGAGTGAGAACACGCGATCCTGAACTACAATGTTCGACTGAGCTCCAAAGTTTGTGGTCAACATTAAACCACACATAGCAGAGATTTCAACTTCTGCTAGACATTAGATGGTGATCTCCAAACCTTCACTCTAGAGAACCTTTGAGCCTTCATGCTAAGTTCTAGGCATAACCTCTTAGCCTTCGTGCTAAGTTTAAGAGCTTCTGGTTAGCCATAAGCCACACACATACTTGAATATTCGAGCTTCTGCTAGCCCCTTTTGGTTGTTGGTTGGCCAAAACCACCTCTTCAGAGAGCACTTGTATTTAGCAAGAAATGTTAACTTCTGCTAACTTGCTTGGCAATTCGAATTGTCAAGTTGGAAATGTTCAATAAGTGGTAGCTGTCCACTTCCAATGATTCAACTCTCTTTTCTTGGATTCATATACACTCTTCAGATTAAAGGGGGATTTGTTTGAGCCTAATCCTTGGTGTGAGGAATATTATTGTGAAAAGAAGACCAAGAGCCTTTGGGAGTTCAAGAGTCCACTTCCAAAATTGAGCCCAAGGGACATTCTCATTATACAAATATACATTCAATTAATGAGAATTGATGTGCTTTGATACCTATCCTTTTATCTTTGTCTAGATTTTTGCCTATTTATCCTAATGGACACCTAACAAAAACAATAACTAATTTTATGTTTATATTTTTCTTTTTATTTTGAATATATAATAAAAAAGATTATTTATAATTTATATTTAAAAAACATCAATTTTAAAATATATTTAATTTCTTCCAAATTTTTATTTCATAAACTTTGTTATATTTAAAGAAAAGTATTTCAAAGATTTTATATCCTACTTTTCTATCATTTCATCCCTTTCATGTATGTGACACATATTCCATTTACCCCTAAGTTGATCCGTTTATGATTTTTATAGTGGTTGTGCATTTTGTCTCTTGTCCTTTGGCATTATTCAATTTGTTTATAAAAAAATTACTTTTAAAAAATAAATTTATTTATAAAAATGTTTAAAATTTGAAATAGTCTTAAAAAATATTTTGTAAATTATTAACAACATTTCTCTCTACTTTTCAAAAGCAATTGCTAATTAAGTATCATTATAGTATAATAATGTACCTAACTTGAATGGCATCATTAAACGAGTTAATGTTCATGCACTTAAACAAGTCTTATAGAAAAGGCATGGTATATTCATAGTAAGACGGTCTTATGAGTAGGCATGGTCTATTCATAGTAAGATGGTCGATGTTTCCCCTGTCTGTAGAAAACGGCGACTTCCTTTCAAAGCTAACTTATAATTATTCTGCGTTGTTTTAAATATATGACAACTTTATAAAATTATAATTATAATTATAATTTAAATTATTAAATTTATGATATATACAATATTAATATGAATTAAAATTAATAATGATTTTCTTTTAAATTAGTATTCACGGAGTTTCAAAGTGGCCATATAACATAAGGAGTACTTTAACAGTTTTCAGTCTATTCTATACCTTACGGATTAATTGATGATTGCTGATTATTAATTATCTAGTAAGATTAATTTGTTTTGTTAGACTTTTAAAATGTGAAAAATCGCTTTAAGAGCATTAATCTAGATTACATAGTTATAACCCGTTAAAATGTTAGTAATATTAGTGTACTATAATAAATGTTTTCAAATTGTATGTGGGTGTATGCACTCATTATACAAGAAAGACATTTTAATCAACAATCCTATGAGTAGCACAAAGATGACAAAAAATTCCTTCATCCTACAACTTTTTATGAATTATCTAGCGCTCTATTTCACTCTAGATCTAATGAGGGTTTGTCTTATTTGAGTAATGTTGATTTTATTTGTTATTCTAGTTAAGAGAGATAATTTTGATCTTCTATATTAGGGTTGATCACCTTGTGTAATTCTTTACGTATCATAATATCTCCTTAAGTTTAGATGTAATAAAACTTCTAATATTATCACTATTTTTCATGGTGACCTATTCTCTCCTATGTTGTATAAGTTATTTTTGTACATTAGGTATCTAGTCAAAGCCATTCTCTCAATGGGGCATAGACTCGTTTCTAAGAGGATAAGATATGATATATTTCCTTTAATTTTAAGATTATATGTTATAAAGCACTTTTGGATTTTCGATATTGTTCTCCATTCTCCTCTATCATGTTGTCTAAGTTACTCTTCTATATTAGATATCCTAAAAAAAAAGGTCTATTGATTTAATTTATAATTGTTTTCAAGTCCATAATAAGATTTCCATCCTCCATTAATCATTTTCTCAACACTATAAATGGAATTGTAATGAAGAAAGAAAACAAATATAAAATACTATCATTAATTTCTTTATGAAAATGCCCCTCCTACAATAATCAAGTACTATTTTCCAATCATTAATATTTCATTTCACTTTTTAATACATAGATATTTCATTTCACTTTTTAATAGTATATTAGTTTTTAATAATTTTAAAATTATATTTAATCAACATATAGTTGAAAAAAATCAACTAAACATATTATTAGCATTTAGGTTTTCATGGGTAAAGTATGTTGGAAACATGTGTAGAGGACATATAAGTGGAAATAAAAAATATAAATATTATTATTATTAAAAATTAATAATAATATGTCATTTTATGACATTAGGATAAGTGAAAATAAAAATTACTTTTATTTAGCATGTCTTAAATATATCTATATATATTAAATTATAATTTTATAGTATTTAATATAACATCAACATTTTAATGGATCACAAGTATAATTATATTGAAATGTTTTTCTTAAAACTTTTTAGACATACAAGAAAATATAAATTAAACTAAATGATTTATTACCATTTCATAATGACATAATGACATAAATCAAAGGTAATATCAAATTAATAACTATTATTATTATTAAAAATTAATAATATGTCATCTTTGTAACATAAAACAAGTGAAAATAAAAATTACTTTAATTTAGCATGTCTTAAATATATCTATCTATCTATCTATCTATCTATCTATCTATCTATATATATATATATTAAATTATAATTTCACAATATTTATTATAACATTAACATTTTAATTCATCACAAATATAATGATATTGAAATGTTTTTCTTAAAACTTTTTAAACACACAAAAAAAAATATAAATTAAACTAAATGATTTATTACCATTTTACAATGACATAGTCACATAAATCAAAGGTAATATCAAATTAATAACTATAAATTTTAAAATAAATTTATTATTATGATTTTTATATATTAAATTTCTACTCAATAATATTACGCTATGTCACATGGTTCGTAAAACCTATTAAAGTGTTTTCTTTTGGGAAATCGTATATCATCAACCTGCACATAAAATAACAAAATTATTGTTGATACATGTGGATCGACGTACACCAACAGTGTTTGTGCATATCTATTGAAAATGACTGGGTGGAGAAGCTTAAATAAAACATGCATTATTATCACGATGTGGCACCTAATTGATAAATAGAATAAGATTATATCCTCTATTTTAAAATCTGTTTCCAATTAAAGATATAAAGTCCCCTTTCAAAACAATTTACGGTGGGAAAACAGTAAAGAGAACAAGCATATCAAATTAGTTGAAGCATCTAGCTAGGGTAGCGCAATGCCTAGTACATCGAACATTAGGATGACATAAGCACAGACAGTTTTATTCTTGTTAATAGTGCTGCTGAATCTTTCCAATTATCCTCAGCCCACAGAAATCTCTTCAGCGCACAGTACACAACAATAAATATCCATAGTATCCAAAAAGTCTGTCATAGTTTTATTACTTAATTCTGTACGTGCATTATTTATGTAGATTCATTCATTCCATAGGATCATCTTTATTTCATGATTAAAATATCTTTCCATCTTTTGATACCCTAAAAATAACTGGCAAGGTTGAAAATTAAAACTGATTTACATCTAAAATTCTGTTATAGTTTTATTACTTAATTCTGTACGTGCACGATCTAAGTAGACCCATTCATTCAATAGCATCATCAAGGTTCGTAAATAATACTAATACAAATAAATTGATTCGATGATTAAAATGTGTTTCCATCTTTTGATACCGTAGAAATAACCGCACCTACCTTGAGCCATCGAACGAGCAAAGCCGAATGCTTCTCATGACTTTATATCTTCAGGTGGCTGGGGGCCGCGCTGCCATGGTCAGTCTTTTGGTTTATCGGATCTTAAGAGAAGATAAATAAATTACTTGGATTTTTGTAAAATTTGATTTTTATGAAAGAAAAGCTGGTTCCTAGGTTCCCGTAATTTTGACAAGTTAGAAGATCATGGAGATTAGAGTTGTAGCAAAGATTAGGAAACTGTGATCGAATGTTCGTGTATGCAAAGGAAGTAAGATTCGTCCTCAATGCTCATGGACTCACAAGGCTGAAGCTCACGGGAGTTCGTTCTTATCTTGACTATATTAATCTTCTTCTTTGAACTTGTTAAGGTAGAGAGGTATGGTTGGTCTTCCAGATTATGATTGATGACTTCCTTGTAATATCTTAACTTCCTTTACCCTCTAACTCTTTATGGTCCCGCATTCTTGCTTTGAACTTATATGTGATAGTTTTTCTTGAGGTTGTTGATATCTTGCAAAGCGATGTTTTCATCAATCCCCCAATGACTTAACTAAGCCATGGCGTCTTTGTACCAACCTCTCTTGAGCCAAAGATGGCCTTGACTAAAATTTAAAACAATTTTAGGGAGTATATGGTCTACCATGTCATTTATCTTAATTTTCTACATAAAGTATCTATACATAGCTATCATTTCAATGGGGGAGAGATCCACTTCCATAAGGACAATAGGATAGGGGGTGTTGCTCTTAATTTTGAGATTATACATCATAAAACGTTTTTGAATTTGCTCTTGAGGATTCTTGAGAGATGCTACACCCCCAAACTTCACAACCTTACAAGATGTGACGCAATTACTAGTACAATTACTTAACTTGTGATCGGTGAAATCCAATAGGTCATAAGTGCCATGAACAAGTTATGAGTTACTTGTTCTTTATGCTTAGTTATAATCATCACTTGTTGTATATGTGTCAGTTACCTGTTACACTCTTTAGTTAAATGAATTATTTATCACTACCTTACCTGTTATCCATGCATAAGTAATTATGAGCTACCCATTATTTTTTATATTTCTAATAAAATTTTATATAAAATTGTAGAAAATTTATTATATAAAGATTAGAGTAAAATTTATTGGAAGCACACATTCTTTTCTTAAGATATATTCCCCCAAAACTCGAAAAATTTCATCATATTATAGCTATATATATTCCCCCAAAACTCGAGAAATTTCTTCATATTATAGCTATGTTGGGAAAGCCCGTGAATTTTAGCTTAATCCTGAACATTCCTTAGGTGCAAAATTCATGAAAGTATCTTAGTAATACACACAGAAAGTGCATTCAATCCTAGTCTGCGTACAAATAAGAAATTGCCTTGCAGAGAAGCTGCAGATAGTAAACGTTGAACTTTCGCTTTGTATTACTCCGATGAAATTTCTGATAACACCAACGTTTTTGCTTTTTACCGATTTATAAATGAATTAGTCCGATGATTTTCGTTAACGCTGTATCAAGTTAAATAACTGTGTAATATATTTGTATAATCCATTGTACATTACATGTTATCATGTATGAGCTTTTTTAAATGTGCATTGAATTTTCATAATATATTTTATATTTGCATGTAAGGTTTTGATAATGATAGTTATTAATGTTATTTAAAAAAAAAAAACTCATAATTAATTTATAATTTTATTTTATTATAATTTTTTAGTTTAATAAACCTGCGTGAAATGACATATTATTATGTTACTTTTATTTTATTTCAATACAGGAGGGTTGTAAAGAACTTCTTTATATGATACATTTATGAACAATCTATTTGGGAAGACATGGGTGATTATAACAGGTAGTTGTGTAATTAAGGTGATACTTGGATAAGTTTATACCTAACATAGTTGTTGTTTTTACTCGCCTTAAACTTTAGGGCTTGTGCAAGGTAATCAAACTTTAGGGCTTGTGCAAGGTAATCAGAGTCTCTTTCGATGTGTTAGACGTAATAGAAAACTAAAAAAAGGGCATTCTTCAACTTACATGGATATTTTGAGATACTTACACAATAAATCTTGTTTTGAGTAAGAAAGATGAAATGTAGGAAATTGAATCACGTTTTCGAATATATAAATTTTATCTATTGAAAATATTCATAACTATCTCAAGTTTGATATTTTCTAACACGTATTTTCATTTTTTTAGGCAAATGATAAGGTATATGTCTTTGTGGATGCAACCTTTGAGTGCTTAAATGATGAAATCAACCTACAAAAATTAGATGACATATAGAAAACAAATAGTACTAGTGCAACACTACTTTTCCATAATAAATTTAATCATATATATATATATATTTTAATTACTTATGCGATCAAACCTTTAAAACAATACGCCAAGTGAGGGTGCACCTTTTGAAGGTCTTAATGCAATGATTATGAAATGGTTTTTTATTTTTTATAGCATGGAGAGATCGGTGTCTAGTAGTGCAACATACAGTTTTTTTTAAATGCTTGAGAAATGAAAAAAAATTATGGAAGAAACACTAACATTGTTTTTTTGAGTTAAGAAGTAATGACATAAGAAAAATGGAAAAAACGAAAACGAAAAAAATAATAGTTTTAAAAACAAATTACATATTTGGAATCTGTAGTAAAAATGCTATTTGGGTCTAAAACTTCATAAAAAATAATTGTGTGTAGCATATTGTAATGAGTGGTAAAACACAGGTATATTGAGAAAATGGGCGAGATGATCAATTAGCTATGGTTTACCATATTCCATGGCATAGGTTTGGTTAACCTGAAGCTAAATTTGAAGTGGACACATAGGAAGAGGGATGTATGTCGAACATGTGACGAGGCTTGGTCGTAGTGCTAAGAAATGCAAGCACATTTCTTTTAAATTCAAAATTCTCCTTCATGCCCAAAAATTTGGTGGCAAACAAATGTGCACATGATATACAATTACAAAACCCATGTGTGATATATGTTTACAAAACGTGCACACAACTTTAACAACTAAAACATGTGTGTGATATGTACCACTACAAATATATGGTATATGACACTAAGGTTTAGTTAGGGTTAGGGGTAAGGGGGAGATAGAGAAAGAGAGGAGTAGGGGGTGATAGAAAGAGAGAGAAAGAGATAGAGATCAAGGGGGCTAGGCATTTAGGGAGGAGTAGGTCAATTAGAGAGAAGAGAGCCTATATGTGAGCAGTGGGGGTGTTTGGGTTAGAGAGAGAGAGAGAGATAGAGAGAGAGAGGGTGAGAGATCAAGGAGTGGTTAATGGCAGGGGAAGGGGGCTTAGGAGAGACAAAGATATAAGGGGGATTAGGGGTAGGAGGGGTAGGAGAGAGATAGAGAGAGGGGGGGATATTAGGGGGTTAGAGGTAGCGAGAGATGGGAGGTGTTAGGGGGTTAAAGGTAGAGATAGAGGGGGTGTTAGGGTGTTAGAGGTAGAGAGAGGGGGGGTGTTAGGGGTTTAGAGGTAGAGAGATTGGTGGGGTGTTAGGAGGTCGGGGGTAGGTGGAGAAAGGGATAGAGAGTGAGAAAGGGGTTATCAAGGGTTAGGGAGAGGAGGTTAGAGAGAGAGAGAGAGAGAGGAGGGGGGTTAGTGGTAGGGGGATGTGTAGGGATGTGTATATGTGTGTTATAGAGAGAGAGAGTGTGTGTGTCTGTGTTAGAGAGATAGAGAACCAATAACATGGTGGGGTGTTAGGGTGTTGGGGGAGAAAGAGAGAGGGGTGGGGGTCAAAGTAATTGTTAGGGGTGAAATTTCATCAATTGGCGCAAAAAATAAATTCACCAACTGGTCATTTTTATTGTAAAATATCGCTTACATACAAAAATTATGTATTTTTATAATATATTTGCTAAAATTTACATTTTATTAGTAAATTGTATGTTTTCTATTTGATAATCACCTAGCTATCTATAGATATGATTTTTTCAATCCAAAATCATCGCTTAGAATACTATACTTGGGTATACTATTAGTGTTGGTTATGGAGCTAGATCTTCTAGTCTCATAGATGATATTGTATTAGCAATGTTTGTACCCCAGTTCTATATGATATATAGGTGGACTGTACACTCACCCAAGGGGGGGGGTGTGGGGGGGCATCACCCCCCACGGGGTTCCAGGGGGGACCATCCCCCTTGGCTGGGGGGTCCGGGGGCAGCGCCCCCGAAGAAAATTTTTGGGGCTGTTTTCGCCAGCTGTTTTGCGGGCCCATGGTTTTGGGTATCCCGTGGTATTTTCCCATTGTATTTCCCTTATAAAAGAAAGACATTGTAATACGGCTAGGGTTGTTGATGTATTAGGTTTTATGCATTGTAAATATCTTTGAGATCAGGAGAGAGACTGTGAAACAGAGAAGAGGAAGTGCAGCAGTTGTGCTGCAGGTTGTATCCCTTCGACTTGCTGGACGGTAATAACAATAAGGATTGGAAAATTCAGTGTGGACGTAGCCCAAGCTGGGTGAACCACGATATATCTGTGTCTCTCTTGTAATGTGTATGTGTGATTATATTTGCATTTCTGTTTATTGTTATTGCTCTGCGATCCTTTTTTTCTAACAATTGGTATCAGAGCCAAAGGTCTATTTGGCAGTTAAACCCGCAGGAAGCTAGGGTTTCTGGTTCGAGTGGGAGCAATGGCAGAAGAAGGAAAGTTTAAGGTCGAGAAGTTTAACGGCCAAAACTTCGGGTTATGGAAGATGCAAATGGAGGACTATCTGTACCAGAAGGATCTATTCCTACCGTTGGGAGGAAAAGAAAAGCAGCCGATGACTATGAAGGACAAAGAATGGGTGCTTCTTGACAGAAAGGCTCTGGAAACAATACGGTTGAGCGTGGCTTCGTCAGTGGCTTTCAATATCTCAAAAGAAACGACAACAGAGGGTTTGATGAAAGCATTGGGTAAGCTATATGAAAAACCGTCGGCTTCCAACAAGGTATTTCTAATGAAGCATTTATTTAATATGAAGATGTCTGAAGGTGGATCTGTTACTGATCATTTAAATGAGTTTAATACAGTTACAAATCAGCTAAGTTCTGTAAGTGTGAACTTTGATGATGAGGTTAGGGCTCTTCTAATCTTGTGTTCATTGCCAGAAAGATGGAATAGCTTGGTCATGGCTGTAAGTAACTCTATCTCTGGTTCAAACACCTTGAAATTTGATGATGTTATTGGTGTTATTCTTAGCGAGAAAATGCGAAGAAAAAGCACAGGTGAGACATCAGGTAATGCGTTGACCATGGAGAGCAGAGGAAGACAAAAGGAGAGAGGAAAGAGCCAAGGTAATCGTGGAAAGTCTAAAATGGGTAGATCCAAGTCCAGACTGGGAAAGATAGAGTGTTGGAACTGTGGAAAGAAAGGACATCTGAAGAAAGACTGCAAATCTCTAAAGAAGAAAGGAGATGCACAGAAGGAAACTACCCAGGAAGCAAATGTAGCAGGTGATGTGTTACAAGATGCTTTGATTCTCGCATTAGATAATACTAGTGATTATTGGGTAGTAGATTCAGGAGATTCATGTCATGCTACACCCCATAGGAAATACTTTCATGAGTATGTTCCTGGCGATTTTGGACATGTTTTATTGGGTGATGATGAACCATGTAAAATTGTTGGAATGGGTAAGGTATGGATAAAAGTTAAGAATTGAACTAATTGGTTGTTGAAAGATGTTAGGCATATTCCTGCTATGAAAAGAAATCTGATCTCAACATGGCAGTTCGGAGATGGCGGCTGTCTATCTACGTTCGGAGAAAAGTGGTGGAAGATCACTAAAGGATCAATGGTGATAGCAAAAGGAGACAGAGTAGGTACGTTGTATTTATGTCCTTATAATACTGACCATTCTATCTCTTTAGCTTCCACAGGAACAGATACAGCATTGTGACATCATAGGCTTGGCCACATGAGTGAGAAGGGGATGCAGATTCTCCACTCAAGGAAGTTGCTGCTGGATTTGAAGCAGGTAAGTTTGGAATTTTGTGAAAACTATGTTTATGGAAAACAGAAGAGAGTCAGATTTCTCAAGGTTGGGAAACAGAAGAAGAATGAAAAATTAGAGCTTGTGCATACAAATGTATGGGGACCGGCTCAGGTACAATCTCTTGGTGGCTCTCATTATTATGCTACATTTATTGATGATGCAACTAGAAAAACTTGGGTTTATTGCATTAGACAGAAATCTGATGTGTTTGCTACTTTTAAGAAGTGGAAAGCTTTGGTTGAGAATGAGACAGGAAAAAGGTTGAAGTGTCTCAGATCTGATAATGGAGGTGAGTACTGCG
This sequence comes from Larix kaempferi, assembly GCA_027924585.1. Lineage (NCBI taxonomy): Eukaryota > Viridiplantae > Streptophyta > Pinopsida > Pinales > Pinaceae > Larix > Larix kaempferi. Next base: position 4,590,941 of record BSBM01000642.1, on the reverse strand, counting down.
GCAAGGAGTTTGATAGTTACTGTTCATACCATGGGATTTGTAGAGAGAAGACAGTCCCAGGAACACCATATGAAAATGGTGTGTCAGAAAGGATGAACAGAACGATCATGGAGCGTGCAAGGTGTATGCGACTGCATGCAGGGTTGCCCTTACAGTTTTGGGCGGATGCTGTAAATACTGTTGTTGATTTAATAAACAGAGGACCTTCAAGTGCTTTGGATGGTGGTATTCCAGAGGAAGCATGGACAGATAAAAAGGTAAACTACTCATTTTTTAGAACGTTTGGTTGTGAAGCATTTGTCGATATTGATAAAGAAAATAGAACAAAGCTTGAAGCTAAATCCAAGAAATGTACCTTTATTGGATATGGGGTTGATGAATTTGGTTATCATTTATGGGATTATGAAAATAACAAAATCATCAGGAGTAGAGATGTGATATTCAATGAAAAGGTCATGTATAAAGATCAGTTGCAGGGAAAGAAACAGGAAAAGGAAAGCACAGAGTACATAGTGCTTGATGAAGTTAAAGAAAATAAAGTTCCGAAGGTGCCAGAAAATCAAGAGTAGCAGCAAGTACCTGAAACTCCTGCAACTGTAAGAAGATCTACCAGGTTAAGTAGACTCCCTGAACGATACTCTCCTTCAATGTATTATTTATTGATGACTGATTCTGGTGAACCAGAATGTTATGAAGAAGCAATGCAGGTGGAAACTAGAAAGAAGTGGGGGCAAGGCATGAATGAGGAGATGGACTCATTGGTAGGAAACCAGACTTGGGATTTGGTTAAGTTTCCTGCTGGTAAAAGAGCATTGCAAAACAAATGGATTTATAGGTTAAAGGAAGAAGAAGGAGGTAAGAGGCGGTACAAGGCCAGACTTGTTCTAAAGGGGTTTGCACAGAAGAAAGGTATAGATTTTGATGAAATATTTTCTCTTGTTGTAAAGATGACTTCAATTAGGACTATCTTAAGTCTAGTGGCGGTAGAAGATTTGCATCTTGAACAATTAGATGTAAAAACAACCTTCCTCCATGGGGATTTGGAAGAAGAAATATATATGCAGCAGCCACAAGGGTATGAGGTCAAAGGTAAGGAGGATCTGGTATGCAGGTTGAAAAAGAGCTTGTATGGCTTGAAGCAAGCTCCAAGGCAGTGGTATCTAAAGTTTGACAGGTTTATGACAGAACAAGGTTATAGTAGATGTCATTCTGACCACTGTGTTTATTTCAAGAAGCTAGACAATGGAAGATATATTATCTTGTTATTGTATGTGGATGACATGCTTATTGCAGGGTCTGACATGCAGGATATAAATGTACTCAAAAGGAAGCTAGCTAATTCATTTGCGATGAAGGATTTGGGTGCTGCAAAGCCAATCCTTGGTATGAGAATAATGAGAGACAGGAAAAATCGCAAATTGACATTGTCTCAAAGTGAGTACATACAAAAGGTGTTGGAGAGGTTCAGAATGCAGAATGCAAAACCTGTAAGTACACCTTTGGCTAGCCATTTCAGTCTAAGTAAGGAAATGTGTCCCAAGACACAAGAAGAGACAAATTATATGTCCAAGATTCCCTATCAATCAGCAGTTGGCAGCTTGATGTATGCCATGGTGTGCACAAGACCAGATATTGCACATGCAGTGGGAGTTGTAAGCAGATATATGAACAATCCAGGTAAAGAACATTGGAAGGAAGTACAGTGGATTCTCAGGTATTTGAGAGGTACTACCACTGAGGCATTATGTTTTGGAGGTTCAGACACTGTTCTACAAGGATATGTTGATGTAGATATGGAAGGTGACAAGGATAACAAGAGGAGTACCATAGGGTTCAAAGTCAATATAGACAAACAATCCAATAATATGAACATAACAGAGTTCGCCTGTCTCATTCATAAAGGTTATAATGCTGGTTGAATTCGTGGTAGCGTAAATAACGCCAAATCTACACCCGAAGTATGGAAGCAACTCGCACCATGCAAAATTTTGCTGGTTTACACCCTACTTCATGATTGGCCACAGAGATCGGATTTTTTGTTTATTATTTGTTTGGGAGCAAAATGACTGGTCATGCAACTAAAGTTCAAGCAGACAGTAAACCAAATTAAGCGAAATAGACCAGGAAAATGAGCTTTCATTCTTGGCCATCTCCTAACATTGGCGTGATTAAAGATAATAGCATACAACCTTTCATTAACCCTAAGTCGCACAGACTTCAACTTATAAAAGGGGCAGAGTTTGGGTTCTACTTCGCTAAGACGGGAGTCATTTTCTAGAGAGAGATCATCAATGAAAGAAAGGTAAACATAAATGCTCAAAGGTAGAGATGCTAGAGTTCTGTATGATGAAATAAATATGTCAATGTTAAATGCTCCAGGTAGAGACGTCACGCCCCTCCGGATTCTATGAAATGTCATAACCATATTGACAATTCTAAGATCGCAACTACAGATAATTAACTTATGAACACAAATTGGGATTCTGTTCATGTTTCTTCACTTAGAAATCTTGATTCCAAACAAACAATAATAATAAAAGGCAGAGTGAAAAATAATTACATCAACGACCTTCTGTCAAAGATCATTACGATTTTTAAAGGACTACACAGAGTATAAAAATGAAAACGCATGCTAAGATCGGACAGAATATCAACTACTAATATTTTAAGGTGAGATAGATTGCTAAATATTATTCAGGGTTTATTTACCTCAACCGTAGACGTCAAATTTTTAACGCAAAGATCCCTTACTCATAATGCAGAATTCCCATTACCTCGCTTGTTGACTCTCTTGGAAATTTTTCCCACTGCAAGGATCTTCTATAAATGTTGGTCTTCCAAGACTACAGTATATCTGAAGCCCTTCCCTTGTATTGCGATGGGCAGATTTAAGAATAGCAAACTCATAATACAAGAGACCTTCCTCGATGCTCAGAACACATATCTTGTTGCCCAAATTAGAAGTTCAATATTCTTTCACCGTGTAGAGGCTGCTTTGAACAGGTATGAACAGGAGGAGAGAAACCCAATAAAAAAGAAACCATAGTTTATGCCACTGCACAATGTCTTCTTCTTAGGTTAGCTCTGATACCATGTTAATTTTTTAGCATTAATTCAATATACTCTAGGATCTTTACTGAGAGAATAAAATGTATAGCATATCAAGTATAACAATGCATATCAATCACACCAATAAATCACATGAGACAATAGACACACAGAGTTTCACTGGGGAAAACCATAAAGGTGAAAAACCCCACAACTTCCTCAGAGATGGAAAGAGCAATGATACAACCAAAGTACAAGAGATAGTCTTCTACTAGCAGCTACTCCTCCTTCTCAACTAGTGCGCCACTTTCTGAGTGATGTAGGAGTGAATAATGAGATCAACAAAATAGAGATCTCCCGATCTCTATTTATACATGACATGTCCTGCCCAATAACCTAGAAGGGCCAACTTGTCTAACTCAGTCTAATAACCCATGGTTAAACTAATCAGGGCCGACCCCACACTTGGTGGTCTAATAACCGATCACAACAAGTTACAACACTTGCGACACTTGTCAATACAAATGACGACACTTCCGTATAGAGGAATAATAACATCTCTATAGGAGTACAATATACATAGGTGAAATACATTCTGAAGTTACATATATGTCAACAACAACCTCCTTCACACACACTTTTTCTGTTTCCCATGGTTTGATATGAGTTCACATGATCGTATCTGGTTTGAGGGAACTTAATTGCTTGTATTCGAGGACATTCTACTTCTCATGCACATTCTCCTAGGGCATGTTATTTATGGCATTATTCGGAAGAATTTTGGGTGGTTGTATGCATGGACCTAACTACCTCCCACACTTTACTAGGCCACCCCACCTTTGTTCCCATGGTTATAGAAATCAGTTGATGGTTTCCGTGCATCATTTCTCCTTATGACACTTGGTTTTGATTCTTTTAATAGGCTAATATCCCTTGATACACATTCTCCTAGGCCATCCAACTTATGGCTCATCGTTCAAGGAGATCAATGGCAATATCACATGGAACTAACCACTTTTTGCACATTTAGGGGTGTGAATTATTATGTGCATCTAAAATTGGTTTTGTGAAACTTTCATATGGATCTATTCCTAGGAACACTATTTGAGCTCATTATGATTGTGTGAACTATCTCGCTTGTAACCACTACCATATCCAATAAATTTCGGTATTGGTTGTACTAGTGGATATTCCTGCAAATTTCTTCATTGTATGAGCACTCAGCAGTTAAAATCCTATGAGAGGACAACCATTTCCCTTCTGGTCTACCTAACTTGTGAAGTCTCGAGGTCTGTTTTCTTGTGGGAATAATTGTTTCTTCCAACTTAAGAATAATATCACTATTTCTACCATAAAATATTTAATTGGAAAATTGTTTTATCAAATGTTATATATAATTTTGTTCAAGTTGGCATAAATCCAAACTTTTGGCTACCTTAGTGATGTAATTGACAAGTGGGCATAATGAAAAAAAATACATATAATATTGCAATAAAAAATTATCAGCACAAATCTGAATGCTTCCTAATTTTCTAATCAATCTTCTTTCAAATTGATGAGGTGCATTGAAACTTAAATATTAAATTAAATGTGACAAGTATAATGGCTATGTGAATGTAACATAGCAAAAAATGTAGGTTCAAAATCCAAACAAAGGTTGTACTCAAGTTTGGGGAATTAGGCCACAATCATTGGGGAAGATTGGCTTACTGTGTCCATCTATTAGGGGCTCTATATGGTACCCTGTATTCACCGTGTTCTATTAATGTGGTTTTAAAGAAAGGTCCTGATATTCTGTAACGTCCCTAACCAAATCTGAGTTAATTTTATTCCCCTCACTGCTTATGTAATCAATCACTTGGCATACATTGGTATTAAGCCCCTAAACAAACTTCCCTTACTAATTTGCAGATACTTTTAGAGTTTCTTGCTTCACTACTTCAATCAAGCACTTAGTATGCGACTACTGTAGCATCCCTATTTAACACTCTTCAAAAGGAATTTGATATTTCTATTAGGTTTGTTGGTTGTTTGTGGTTTCCTTTAAGTTTTAGTCACATATTGTTCACATATACACACGGTATGTAGTTTCAAACCATACTCGAAAGACAACAACACACTAAATCTAAATAATAGTAAAATTCTCAATGAATGAACAATAGTATAGCATCAATCCAAGATTAAAATTTCACTAATGATTTAAAGTCTGTAACAAGAGTACATTTAGATCTAATAAGTTTGCGTTCACATATTTTTCTTGTCCTGTAAGATAATGTGAACAACAACTATGTTTTGTGATGAAATAACTCCTTAGAAGGCCATGAATGGAGCTGCGATTGATGTTGTAAGTGATATATAGAATATAAGCTCTTCTCCTCAGCCTATAGCTTCATATTTTTACCTAGCACTATTACGAAGAACCACCCAATGAAGATAGTTCTATATAGTGTACTCAACAACATTTTAATAAGTGTATCTCTCCTCAAATAAGCCTCTACGTTGACTATAATCACTAGCAATTCTTCCCTTGTTTTTTCCATGACGTTGATTTCCTTACCACAAGTGAGAGACAACCTCTCCCAGCAAATTCTCCCTTCCCAAATCGTGTTATAGACATCAATGTAACTCATTTCCTTCACATGGAATGGAAGCCCACAAATGAGAGTACTCCCTCCACCAACAAGACAACAATGTTATGCCCCCTCTATTGATGGAAGAAGGGAAGTCTCAAGTCACAAGGATAGTCACATTACAATATAATTACAAACTTCAAAAGACAAGAAATACATTTAGAGACTTGGTCCCTCAATTTATGGACCTTGGTACAAAGGTTGGTCATCCTATGTTTGGAAACCTCAGCTTGAGGCACTGCGGTGGATATGGAATATATTTTATCTAGTTGAGGGCTCTTGCTATATGAATTGGGAAGCATGGCTCTTTCCCAATCATTCTTCACATACTCTTCATCACACATCTCAAATACTTCCTTTTCTCAAATCCAGGGAGATACCAACTCCACCTTCCTACTGCTGAGTCCCCCATTTCAATCTGTCTATTGAAATTGGTACTTTTGATATATCTAAATTATATTCTAGCAGGACTTTCCCTTCCTTATGATTCCAGATCCAACAACACCTCCTTGCAATTTAATGTGAAAAGTTTCAATTCCCAAATGAATATTGTGGCACCCAACAAGAAAGACACGAGTTTAAATGTAGAAAATTCCATCGACTCATACCAATTGATAACCCAAATGAACATGGGGATATCCCATCAAACCCATTTGAAATTCACTTTAGAAAATGTCAATTTATTTTATCCGTGAGATCCCAAATGAATGTGGGGATATCCAAGAAGACCCACCTAAAGTTAAATGGAAAAAAGTCACTCACAAATATCCCAAATGAATATAAGTATCCCTATGAACAAAATCATAAATTTTAAACAAGGACTCTCGATGCTTGTTTCCTACATGAACTATGAGAATTCCTAGATCCTGCACTATACGTATCCCTGTGAAAAAAACCAGAAACCTAGCATATCAATGCTAGGGTAATAGATAGACACCAGCAATGCTTATCATTATTACTTATTAAATTTATGCAATGTAATAGAATTTGACCCTCTGGATCCTCTGTCTCTTCCTTTTTCGATCTTTACGTCTATCTATTATGTTTTTTCATTCAATTTTTCCCTCCTTTTTATCATTGTTGGTTGTTATTGGAACTTCCTACTGCCCTGCATCTTCTTTTTCCTCCCTTGAATTTTTTAGTGAGAATCCAATGTTTTTTAGGTTCTGGCACTCCACTAGAATCCTCCCTGATCCAATGGAGTTAATTAATAAATACAAAGTTCATTGGAGCAATGGACTATCTTACTTCCCCATTGCATCACAATGGTTTATTTTCTAATTCATGGGTGTCCATTCTACGTGAAAAAAAAAGTTTCACTTTGAGTTATATGTTTGTCATATGTATATTATAATTTTTTTATTGGAATGAAGGTTATATGTTTATTTTTATTTGGTTTTTCATTATCAAAATTTCAGTAATCAATGTTAACCATGATTATAGTTTTGGATTAATGAAATAGTTATCTTTAATACAAAAATGGACTTATAATAAGTGGATTGTAACATGTTCATTTTTAATATAGATTCAAGATATAAAGGGATCAAATTTATTCAAGTGTAATTTTTTAATATTTAGTATGAAGGACCTTGGATGGGGTGGAAAGGAGGCTTCATGATGTCCTTGGGCCATGAGGGCACGTGGCTCCTCATTAGACATGCCCCCCTACACACACTTATCATAATGCACCTACACTAGGGATTTGAAAGGGGTTTTGATATTTCGATGGTAATCGGTGTGGTTGATGCGGTGATTTCAAGGATGATTGTTATGGTTTTATAAATTTTGGATGAAGGTGATATCTTCGTGCAACAATTTGACAAACGACCTTGCGGTATGATGATGGATCTTTTAAGTCAGGGTGGTTCAACAGTCATGGAAATGGATCCTTATGATATTTCTACTTGTGGATTCTCTTTAGGAAACTTCTTTATCCCCTCCAATTTCATCACCAGGTTTGCAAGCTATTTCTCTTTCGGGGTCAATATTTTTTCGTTAGCGATGGGATCATCACGGTTTTCGAGGACCTTCTATTTTGAGTAGTCGTACTAGTTTTTTCTTACTCAAGGATAATGCTATAGTCAATTACTATCATGGGTGTGATCTGTGGGTTTGACGAAGTTCAAGTGTGGTGCTTCAATGCATCCTTTAGGAATTATATGCCACAAAACATACTTTATGATATAAGAGATGAGATTCATCTCTTGATCATCTCTAGGGCCTTAAGATTTATACCTACTAATAAAAACCACCTAATGCCATACATATATCCATGCAAAGGCCATTTGTTCTAGTTTGAGGTGTCATTATTTCCTTAGATGCCTAGGATCTTCCTTTAGGTATTAAGTCCCAAGTTTCCTACCCCAACCATGTCAAGGTACTTGAGATCAATACCTAGAGCTCAAAACGTGCTAATGGAATCCATATCACCACTCAAATGCAAATTACTTCGTCAAGAGTTCATGTGTGGTAGTTAAAGGCATTGTTCTTAGATGTAGATGTGTGGTAGCTAAAGGCATTGTCCTTTAGCACTTGAGTTGAATGTATCCTCCATCACCATGTCCAAGGCCCTAAGACCACCAGACCTAGATACGTAGCACCATGGATACCCATGCAAATACATGCATGGTCCTTTGAGGAAGTGTGCATGGATATGGATGCCTCAATGGTTTATTTAGAGCTAAAGGTGTGGTATTTATCCCTAGAATGCCATTCCCAAGGCCCTAAGACACCTTCATAATTCTCAAAGCCACCTAATGGCACAAACATCTTGAATCATAGGCCACTGATACCCTCAATAGGCCATGTGTGGTTGGTGGAGGAAACATACTTAGTTCTAGATGTCTATAAGATTCCTTTAGAGCCTAAGGTTTAGGTCTCCTCCACTAACCATGTACAAGGCCCCAAGGTCACAAGACCTAGATACATATTGCCATAGATACCACCCAAAATTCATGCATGGTGATTTGAGGTAGTGTTCATTGCCTTGAATGCCTCAACGATTTCTTTACAACCAAAGGCATGGTCTTCTTCCCTATAACATCATTCCCAAGGCCCTAAGTCACCTACATACTACTCGAAGAAACCTAACATCATCGAAATCCTCAATCATAGGCTAATGATACATTAAAAAGGGCATTTGTGGTTGGTGGTTACCACCTCCTTAACATTAAATGGAGAGATTCCTTTAGGGTTTTAGGATCATGTATCCTCCACTAACCATGTCCAAGGCCCGAAGGCCAAAACCTACATACATAGTGACATGGATACCCCTACAAAGTATGCATGATTCCTTGATTCATTTTTCATGGCCCTAAAGGCCCCAAGAATTAATTTAGGGCCAAACACATAGTATTCTTCCCTAGAATATCATTCCCAAGGCCTTGCCACACATAGATATTACTAAAAACCATCTAATAGAACTAACATCCTCAATCATAATCCAATTATACCTTCATAATTCCATGTGCAGTTGTTTGAGGTATCATTCTTATCCATGGATGGATAGAAGGTTCCTTTAGGGTCTGAGGTTGAGGTATCCTCCCTTAACCATGTCCAATGCGCCAGGTCCCAGTGACTTGGATGCATAGCTCCATGGACACACTGTGAAACCATGTGTCATTATTTGTGGAATTATTAATGGATTTAAATGCCTAAATTGTTTCTTTAGTGTCAAAGGAATGGTCCTCTTCTATAGAATGTCATTCCCAAGTCCACGAGACACATGTGTATTGCTCAAAACCACCTAATGGCACCAACATCCCTAATCATAGGCCAGTGATACCCTTAAGAGGCCATGTGTGGTTGCTCAAGGAAACCTTCTTATCCATGGATGGATAGAAGCTTCCTTCGGGACCCTATGTTTACTTATCTTTCATTGACCATGTCGAAGGCCTTATGGAAACAAGACCTAGATACACCGTGCCATGGATACCCTACAAAGTCATGTGTTTTTCTTCGAGGCATTTCTCATGGATATAGATGCCTCAATGATTTCTTTAGGTCCAAAGGCATGGTCTTCCTTCCTAGAACTTCATTCCCAACAACACGATACATGTGCATACTACTTAAAACCACCTAATGGAACTAACATACTTAATAATAATCCAATGATACCCTCTAAAGGCCATGTGTTGTTGGTGGAGACAACCTTCTTGACCCTATATGGCTAGAAGATTCCTTTATGGCTTGAGCTTCATGCCTCCTCTCATGACCATGTCCAAGCCCCCATGTACCAAATACTTGGATACATAGTTCCATGGATACCCTTGCAAAGTCACACATGGTGCTTTTAAGGCATTGTTCATGGCTTTTGGATGCCTCAATGGTTTCTTTAGTGCCAAAGGCATGGTATTTCCCCTAGAATGTCAATCCCAAGCCATCAAGACATACACATATTTATCAAACCCACCTAATGGAAGCATCATCCTTAATCATAGGCCAATGATATCCTCAAGGGTTCATGTGTGGTTGGTGCAAGAAAACTTCTTAGCCTTGGATGGATAACATATTTCTTTAGAGCTGAAGGTTCAGCCTCTTTCATTGACCATGTCCAAGGCCTGAAGGCCCCAAGATCTATATATAAATCTCAATGGATACCCTTGCAATGTCATGTGTGGTTCTTTGAGGCATTGTTAATTGATATAGATTCCACAATGGTTTATTTAGGGCCAAAGACATGGTATTCTTCTCTGGAACATCATTCCCAAGGCCCTAAGACACCTACATAATTCTCAAAACCACATAATGGAATTAGTATCCTAAATCATATGCCAAAAATACCCTCAAGAGGCCATGTCTGGTTGGTTGAGGTGGTCTTCTTAGCCTTAGATGGTTAGAAGATTCCTTTAGGGCCATAGGTTCAAGTCTTCTCCCATGACCATGTTGAAGGCCCCAAGGCCCCCAAAAACGGATACATAGTGGTATGGAAATCCATGTAAGGTCATTCATGGTGATTTAAGCATTTTTCATCGATTTGGATGCCTCAATGGTTTCTTTAGGGCCAAAGGCAGGGTTTTTTTCCTTAAAACATCACTCCTAAGGCCCTGAGACATGTAGATACTACTCAAAACAACCTAATGGAAATGACATAATAAATCATACTCGAATGATACCCTCAATAGGCCATGCATTTTTAGTGGAGGCGATCTTCTTATCCATGGATGGATAGAAAAATCCTCTAGAGATTAAGATTCAGGTCTCCTCCACTAACCATGTCAAAGGCCCCAAGGACCCAATACCTTGATACATAGTGCTATAGATACCCTTATGAAGTAATAAATTATTCTTTTAGGTATTTTCTATGGATCTAGATGCCTCAATAGGTCAAGAAACTGCATAATGAGAAAAGTTCTAGTTTGTGATTTTATTGACGGAGCTTTCTAGGATCCGGAAAGATATGTGTCCTAGTAGAGATGTTGTATTTCTCAGACGGCCACTATTTTTGTGTAAAAGTATGCAATGTTCAAGGTAGAAATAATATGGTTGATCTATTCATGTTAAAACTTTTGGTGAGTAAATCTATGGAGTTAGGAGTGCACCCTCTCTAAGTCTTCGTCAACTCATTGTTGGTTGTTAAATGGATGATAGGTGAGTAGATGACTCTAAATCTAGATCTATAGGATTTTTTGCTCAATATTAAAGAAGTTGTTCAAATATTCAATCGGTTCTCTATTTCCCATGTTTTTGGGAAACACAACCAATTCACCAACTCCCTCTCTAAGGAAATTTTTTCAATAATCCCGAGTTTTGTCTATCTGATTGAATACTGTGGTGGGGAAAAAATTGATGGTTGTCAATATCAATGGGTTTAATGATTTATTTTGGGAGAGTCTCTTGCATTTTTCCTCAAAACAGTCATATACATGTCATTGACTAAGAAATCCTTCTATAACAATGATTCATTGGTTTGACTCTCGCAATTCCTTCTATAGAAATCAGTCATTATTTTGGGCCCCATGCATATCTCATGATTTGTGAGCCATAAAGATATGGATACCATGCAATTTCATAGTTTCTAACTCCAAACCATGATTTGAGCTATAACATCCAATTACAGGACATATGAGGTAATCTAGGGCCTTCTACATGGCCTATTAGCCATGGAGACATGTATTTTAGGGCCTATAACCTTAGTTTCTAGTCCAGAAACATGAGGATGAACTTGAGAACAATACACATCGCACAAATGATAGTAATGGACCCTACATGACACATATAGGCCAAAGGGTCACTTTAGAATGATTATTTTGTTCTATTGGACCTTATGCATGGTCTATGAGCCATAAATATCCTACAGGCATGAGATGTTGGTCTTCCTCCTCAATCCATATTTATGTCTTTGAGTCCCATCCCTTAAGCTCAAAACTACTAATTGTATCCATATTTCCACTGGAATACTTAAGATGCCCTATATCAATTTTATGTGATCAATGGAGGCATCATTCATTGCCTTGATCCCTAAATGCTTACTTTAGAGCCTAAGGCTTGGATTTCCTTTATCAACCATGTCTAATGCCTTAAAACCTATAAATAGTTCTCAAACCCTCCCAATGGAACCCATATCCATTCTTAGATGCTAAAGATAACCTAGAGAGGTTCAATGTTGTTATTAGAGACCTAGTTCATGGATCTGGAGCCATCAAATACATCTTTAAGGCCTAAGGCATGAGTTTCCTTTTCCAACCATGTCCAAGGACTTTTGACCCGTACTTGGTTCTCAAAACCTCGTAACGATGTCCATATTCCAAATAAAAATACTAATTTCCCTTTGTCCAATGTTACGTGGTAGTCAAGAACTTGATTCATGTCCATCAAGCAGTCAAAGATTCGTTTATGGACAAAGGATAATGTTTCCTTCTTAAAAATTATCAAGGACTCACGAACCATTTAAACTATTACCAAAATCCTCCTAATAAACACCATAACCTTACTAGAAGACCAAATATCCTCTAAACTATTCTTCTATGGTGATTGAGACCTTTTTGATGAACCTCAAGCCCTAGAAATTCCTTTAGTCCCTAATCCATATAGGCCCAAAGACCCATCCACAATGTCAAATACCTCCTAATGGAACCCATATACCTCGTAAGGGAGAAAATATTTTGTGTGATGTTTTGAGGCCTTATTCATGGCCTCTTAATGTCACCCATACCCACACTTAGAGGATAAATATCTCCTATAGGGTTATTTTGTGGAGGTATGATATGTCGTCCAAGGACTTTGAGCCCTATGATTTTTTCTCGCGTATCTATTTCCAATGTATTGAGAGCTACTTAGTTCTCAAAACATATTAATGGCTCTCATATTTCCACTAAGAGGCATACTTAGTTCTCAAAACCTCTTAATGTCTCTCATATTTCCACTTAGAGGATCTAGATCCCTTAGAGATGGTATGCATGGTAATCTGAGGAAATATTAATGGTCATTGATCCCTATAAGCATTCTTTATAAATTAAGTCATTGGATCCTTCCCCAACCATCTATATGGAATTGAGATACATACATGAATATCAAACCTCCTAATGGATGTAATATACATCCTTGTCATACAAACACCTCCTATATAGATCTTATGTGGTGGTTATCAACCTCCTTGCTAACCCCTTATCCCTAGGTGTGTATTCTTAGGGCATATGTCCTAGGATTCCTACATTTAACTTATCTAGATCAAAGACCTATATATTGGGATTAAAACCTCCTAATTCTAGTACTATCCCAATTTAGAGGACATGCATCCATAAAAGGTATGAATTATTGTGGTTTAAGGCCATGATCATGGCCCTCAAGCCCTAGAAGCTTCCCTTAGGGCCTAAGGCCAAAATATCATTCGTTGACAATTTCTATATCTTGAGATACTATTTTGGTTCTCCAAACCTCCAAAAAAATTATATATCCCCACCTATAAGCTAACTATTCCCTATATAGGTGTGAATAGTGGTCTAAGGACTCATTCATAATCCTTGAGTCCTCAAAGTTACCTATAGGGCATAAGGCTTGGGTTTATTCCCCCAAAGATATATAGGCCCTTAAGACCCATACTTGGTGTTCAAAACCTCCTAATTATGTTTTAATATGCTCATATGGAGGCGATGTATCCCCTTTATATATCATATGTGGTGATTCAAGGGGTCATTCTTAGCCTTTGATCCCTATTTTTTTTCCAAGAACTAAGGCCTGAGTTATCTCATTAGCTTGATATCATCCACTGGGGGGATATTATGGATGTGTTGTGGTATGAGACATCATTATTTTTCATATATGCATAGAATATTTGTTTATGGCATGAGCCTTAGTATTCCTCCCTTTACTATGCCAATGCCTTAGGTACCCTACCTAGTTCTCAAAGCTTACTATGGCATGCAGATCCATAACCAAAGAAAAAGGATACCCTCGAGGGGGTCAAGTGTGGTTCCTTGGGGCATAGATCATGGCCTTGGATGATTAGGAAATTCCCTTACAACAAAAGTCTTTATCTTTCTCCGCTAGCCATATCTACAATGATTACATCCATACCTAGTGCTTAAAAAGTCCTAATGGCACACATTTCCCCACTTAAAAATAGATATATCATAGGAGGTCATGAGTGATTCTTCAAGGTGTTTTTATTATCCTTTGACATCTAAATATTCCTTTAGGGAATAATACCCCCATTTCTTCTTTTAAGAACTAACATCCCCAGTTGGAGGGAAAATATTTTGTTGGAGGTCAAGAGTGGTGCTTCAATGCATCATTTAGGAATTAGATGCCTGAAAACTTCAAGGATGATATGTTGATCTTCCTCAAACCATATCTATGTCTCTAAATCACATCCATTAAGCTAAAAACCTACTAAGAGGTCATGTTTGGTTTGTTGCGGTGATGTTCTTAGCCTTGGATGGCTATAAGATTCCTTTACGGCCAGAGGTTCAAGTCTCCTTTCTTGACCATGTCCAAGGCCCTTAGGCCCTAAGGCCCCATGACATGGATAAATAGTGGCATGGATATCCATGCAAGGTCATGCATGGTCATATAGGAATTGTTCATCACTCTAGATTCCCTAGTTGTTTCTTTGGGGCAAAGGCATGGTCATTTTCCCTAAAACAACATTCCCAAGGCCCTGAGACATGTAAATACTACTCGAAACCACATAATGGAAACAACATAATCAATCATATGCCAATGATACCCTCAAGAGTACATGTGTTTTTATTGGAGTAAATATTCTTAGCCTTGGATGGATACAAGAATCATTTACAGCTCAATATTTAGGTCTCCTCCACCAACCATGTGTAAGGCCCCAAGGACACAATACCTAGATAAATAGTGACATAGATACCCCTCTGAAGTAATCAATGGTTCTTTTAGGTAGTTTCCATATCTCTAAATGCCTCAACAATTTCTTTAGGGCCAAAAACATTTTCGTCCATGGAACATAATTCCCAATGGGTTAAGACATGTACATACTACTTAACACCACCTAACAATAACAACATCCTCAATCATATGCCAATTATAAAATTAGGAGGTTGTGTATGGTTGGTGGAGCTAAAATTATTACACCAATATGGATACATGCTTCATTTAGGGGTGAAGGTTCAGGTATGCTTCACTAACCATGTCGGAGGCCCCAAGGCCACAAGACTTAGATACATAGTACAATGGATATCCCTACAACATCATGCATGGTTCTTTGAGGCATTATAATTCATGGGTCTGGATGCCTCAACGATTTATTTAGGGATAAAGGCATGGTATTATTCCCTAGAACATCACTTTGAAGGCCCCGAGACGTGTACATACTAGTCAAAACCACCTAATGACACCAACATCCTCAATCATATGCTAATTATACTCTCAAGAGGCCATGTGTTGTTGGTGGAGGAATCCTTCTTAGTCTTGGATGGCTAGAATATTCCTTTAGTGGTCGATATTTAGGTCTCATTAATTGATCATGTCCATGACTAAAAGGCCATAAGACCTAAATACATAGTGCCTCAATGGATTTGGATGCCTTAATGGTTTTTTTAGGACAAAATATAATGAGGTCAAACCTTATAGGAGTACAGTCAAATATATTTATTGATTTGACTTTCCCTTAACAAGTATAAGTGTGCATTTATAATCCCTTGTGGAATATTATTATCACACATTGTGCACAACCAAGGACTAAAGATCATATTGTACACTCATTGGAGAAATTGTAATGTGGAAGAGTACCATTCCAATGGGGACTAGAGAAACAAGATTCTTTCATAGAATTGAAGATGCAACTAATAAGTGATCCATCATTGCTCTAATGATGGTATTTTCATACAAGGATAAATAATTTAATATACATGTAGATGGATTCAAACTGGTTGTTAAATTCATACTATCGCAAGAAGTTCAAGCAAGTGTAACCACCCTTGCAAGCTTAAACTGACTCAAGTGGAAAGGATTTATAGTTCAACTGGGATTAGGATGGTGTATGCCATTTAGAATTTTAAACATTATGTTTTAGATATTTTCCTTATATTTTTTTACATTTGTATATTATTAGAGTTTATTATATTTAGTTAACAAGTGAATCAACCATGGAAGGGTTATTTGATGGTTAATTTTGTTGCAACATTTCACTATTTCCTCAATAACTTTATGACCTTTTTCTATGGCCAACACCTATTTGTTTCCCTAAATTATATTAGTATTTAAAAATATGATGTGTGCTGTTTTTCTTTTTTCGATGATAGGATGGAATCATCTCACTAGATGATGGATATCTTGCCACTTCATTTAGAATTTAGCTAGTACATATAGTGTGGCATGTTTACAAAAGAACATTCCATAGAAGGGAGTCTATGTAAGAACTTTCAATAGAGTTATTTTATTGGACAAGAAGCATCAATAAATATTTTAAGTTCGATTTTAAAAGCATATCCAATACTTGTAGATCGAGCTCATAGCCATTGTGTAGCTCAATTTAGATATCAAGTTTGTTTATCTAGTTTTGGAATATAGACTCACACCATTAATGGCCACTACTAGTTTCCAAGAACTTACAAACCCGTTCTTTGAAAATAAAAGTAGAACAAAGAGATACATGTGAACATGGGAAGTGGATCACAAATACATGAAGATAAACATGAGGTGAAACATGGCTACTAGATTTCATAAATTTTCCTATGTCTTGTTCATCAATTTCATATTTACATTTTAAATCCTACCATTATTGAATAATGCCATTTTGACATTAAGCTAGTTATGTTCATCCTAGTGTTAAGATCTTATGCATTCTAGATTCATGTTATTATCTCATGCTTATAAAAGTATTAGTGTGTAGGAAGTTGATGAAATAATATTATTAGCAAGGAGGGATGCCAATACATTTTTTAAATTGGAGGAAAATATAAACCACGCATCTCAACAAACCCCAAATTAGAAGGAAAAACTTTAATATTGAATAAAATGAGGCTAAATTAAAGCAGACGTAAGGATTATTCCCACTAGGAAATTTTTGGCAACTAAATTGTCAAGTCCTTCCTAAGAAGCAGAGGAATAACTTATTTTCATGAATTGGTTACTATGTTGAAGACCAAGCATATTTTAAGTTTACATATTGTTATGTAGAGGAATTCTAGAAGAGAACCTTTGTGTGTAAATGATACGATCAAAATCTATGTCAAATAGCTATCTAGTATATCTAAACATTATGTTATTGTTGCAGGGCCAGAAATACCATTCAAAACAATGAATTCCTAGTTAGGAAAATAGAGCATTGACATCATTTTAGGATCCCAGCCATAACAAATGGAAATTCTACTAAACTTTGATTCATAACAATCCAATAATTCCACCAATGGTCATCCATGACCCAATGAGGATCCATGACCACAGGGTCTTCACTCAGTGAAACTATGCCATAGCACCTTTATTCATGGGATAATAAAGAATACTCCTAATTTCACTATATATTGATAAATACCTACCGAAATCCTTTTGTTGAGCCCCCTTCTCAATACATATTTCAAATTAAAAAGCCATATTCTTATGAGATATTCCCAATTTTTACTAGATACACCTTTTTATACCCATGAATACCTATAAACCTCGATACCCTACTCCTTGAATCCCCACCCCCCAATACATACAATATATTGACCTTATTTTTCAAAATTTAAAAATACCCCTTTATGAATGAACGTGATAAGATATTGGTCAACAAGGTGAATCCCTTGTGTCCATGACTCAATGTTTGGCCTCTCCCTATCAATGGCTAGTTCTTTTGGACCTATTTTTATTACAAGGCATTGGGTCATTTGAATATGTTGTTTTCTAAATAATTTATGCAATTTTATGTTATATGTTTGTCCAAGAGGTTGATGTTAGGTGAATGGGCATTTTGTGTTTGTAACCAGCCCATATTTTTAGTTTAGTTGATGCTTATGGAAGCTACATTTGTGGTCCAATTGAAACTACATAATCTTGGAATTATGCAAATCTTGCTCACCCTTTCGTCCATACAAGATAAATTTCCTTGTTCACCATGTCACACATACAAGATAAATTTCCTTGTTCACCTTGTCACAAAAACTCGGAGTTGTTAATGGTTGGGAAAAACATAGTAGAGTTATGGGTTCTTCTTTAGTGAAAGAAGCATGCCTCAATAAACACCACAATAAATATAATAAGAAATAAGACACACATCGGAGATCTATATTTATGTCCATCAACAAATTTTGTTGAAATAGACACTGATCCCATCTCTTCTTTAGCATGCCAACGTAGAATTGAGACTACTCCGAACATTAGATCAATAGATATCATCCTAATCGTTGCATGGTAATTAATTGTAAAACATTGAAATTGAGTAGCAATGATTCCACCTTCTCTATGTAGAGGTTTTATATTGTCTGTGAGAACTTGATGAATGCATTTCATCTTGTTAGATATTAGTTCTGAGTTGGTGAAGACCAGAATATCATTGGAACCACATTTTTTGGCTTCTTTTAGCCCTTCAACAAGGGAAATATAATATGCTTCATCATTGATAGACATTCCATAAAAACCTCTCTTCTTTTAGAGGATATGAATTAGTGCCTTGTTGTGAAGGAAATATATAATCACTGATTGAATTGGGTTCAGATAACAATGCACTTCAATGTACAATGTCAATTTTTGTACCATTCTATAATTATTTCACTATGTTGTAATTCCATACAATCCTTGCATATTGTAATTCCTAACATCACAACTCTCATTAAATCTGTCCTAATGATTATGACAAATGTCCCAAGTATTAGGCAAATCGTCGAGCGAGATATGGGAATTGGACATGGCGGAAGTAACATATGGTTTCAACTATACCAATTTGGATGAATTATGGATTGACTGAGGATTCAAATACCACTTCGTGGTAACTGGATTAATTTTATGCGCTAGTTCATACGAAACAGTTTTAATCTATTCTATTCAAAACACGTAGAGGTTCCCCCCTGCAAGCAACATTACTGATCGAAGCATGTAACCCATTGGAGATTCGGCATGGTGACAAATATTATATAGAAGAAGTCATATTGTCTTGGTAGAAAACTCGCCAACTAGAAATAAGAGTAGAAGCTCATCATATAGAAGTAAGTGAAGAAAATTAGTGTAAAGAAGTAATTACAAAAACAAGTTTTTCCATAGTTGGTTATGCATCACCAATAAATAATAAAATTCAAAATAGAAGTAGAAAATCTATCAAGATGGCATACCATCATACAATTCACAATCCTATTTATGAAGGGGATGAAGACCCCAAGTAACAGTGGTTTGTCTATAAAAGCATTTGGCAAGCTAACCTTGTTGACCATGAGAATCAACATATTGCATAGTTTGCAAGTGGTCTTTGGAAAAGAGCACTCGCGTGGTACATGAAATTTCTTGAATATGCAGAAAAAACAAAGCAAGAGATCAAAGAAAAATTTCTAGACTTCTTCAAGGCCCAAGATAGAAAGCAATTGACCGACCACAAACTAAAAGAAATTACTCAAATATTGGGTGAATTAATGCGTGAATATGATAGAAGATTTAACGACCTGGTTACCCAGATACCATCCAAGATGGACCAATCAGTCATGATCTAGTTTTTTCTTTTTGGTCTACAACCGATAATTAAAACGCCTTTGTTGTTACTTGAATTTACAATGTATGATGATGCTTTAAAGAAAGATTTAAAAGTAAAATCGAATACAGAATTTTCAATTAGACCTACCAATAGAATACTTGAATAAAATCTATAAACAATGCCGTGATCACTTTAGCAACTTGCATTAAGGAACAACGACTTATGGTGCATGATGTGCTTGACAAAAGTTCATACTAAATACAATTGTCATTACGATGATCGACAACTTCAATATGACATAAGAACATCTCATGAAGAAATAAGACCATGTCTAGAGGAAATAAGATTCTAAAAGAGAACCAAAACTCTTTCCTGAAGAAAGACGACTATAAAACTTTTGAATTGCTCAAACAAGATATTACTGCAGTATATGTGAAAGGTTTGAGCATCATTCAACAACACAGTTCCAAATGGTGCGGCATCTGTCAAATATGATTTGGTCAAGTTGGTTGTAGTCATAATTTCATTATGTTTAACAAGTTTAGGTTGATCGTACAACTTAAGACTTAACATGCTAGAATTATTCAAGCAGGTCGTGTACGAAGAAAAAATATTCATTTGGGAAGACCATTTGGCACATTTTGTCAAAACCAAGTGTGAAAAGTGTCAGGAATCTAGACAAGCAATCAGATTCTCGTCATTACTTATATGGATAGTAATGGTGAATATTAATCCACTCAAAAAAATAGAGTTCACTAGCATACAAATGTCATTGATGAAAAACTTCCAGATATTTACAGCGAGAGGACAATCTTTTAAGGTAGAAAAAGCAAATACCTAATTGAAAAATTGGTTCCAAGTAGTAACAACTAAGAAAAACCATTGGAGAGCACCTCAAAACATTTGTTGTTTCGTACCCCAAGGATCACACATTAAACTTGGCCTTGACCACACAAAAGTATGGTACATGCAGGGTGTAGCTGGAGATGCACAAGAGCTCGACTATTATCCCAATATCCCTGAGTTAGTCACTAATTTGTTAAGGTAGAAAAATACAAAGATAGAAATACCGAATAGATAACATATGGAGAACTAGAAAACCAGAGGGAAACAACATTGTAAATCATTGCATTTGGCCCAAATGACAAGCAAGAAAATCCATTGGAAATTGTACCTTCTGCTATCAAACACAAAGCACCAGTCGAGGAACCTTCAGGCGAGACAACTGAGGATGAGAAATAAGAACCTGTTATCAAATATGGTTTCGACCCGGAATATGATGATCCTCGACTAAAAGAAAATGTCAACCAAGTCGTTGAATAGATAGTGGTCTTTGGAAAAGAGCACTCACGTGGTACATGAAATTTCTTGAATATGCAGAAAAAAGAAAGCAAGAGATCAAAGAAAAAATTCTAGACTTCTTCAAGGCCTAAGATAGAAAGCAATTGACCGAACACAAACTAAAATAAATTACTTAAATATTGGGTGAATTAATGCGTGAATATGATAGAAGATTTAATGACCTGCTTACCCAGATACCATCCAAGATGGACCAATCAGTCATGATCTAGTTTTTTGTTTTTGGTCTACAACCGAGAATTAAAATGCCTTTGTTGTTACTTGAATTTACAATGTATGATGATGCTTTAAAGAAAGATTTAAAATTAAAATCGAATACAGAATTTTCAATTAGACCTACCAATAGAATACTTGAATAAAATCTATAAACAATGCCGTGATCACTTTAGCAACTTGCATTAAGGCACAACAACTTATGGTGCATGATGTGCTTGACAAAACTTCATACTAAATACAATTGTCATTACGATGATCGACAACTTCAAGATGACATAAGAACATCTCATGAAGAAATAAGACCATGTCTAGAGGAAATAAGATTCTAAAAGAGAACCAAAACTCTTTCCTGAAGAAAGACGACTATACAACTTTTGAATTGCTCAAACAAGATATTACTGCAGTATATGTGAAAGGTTTGAGCATCATTCAACAACACAGTTCCAAATGGTGCGGCATCTGTCAAATATGAGTTGGTCAAGTTGGTTGTAGTCATAATTTCATTATGTTTAACAAGTTTAGGTTGATCGTACAACTTAAGACTTAACATGCTAGAATCATTCAAGCAGGTTGTGTACGAGGAAAAAATATTCAATTGGGAAGACCATTTGGCACATTTTGTCAAAACCAAGTGTGAAAAGTGTCAGGAATCTAGACAAGCAATCAGATTCTCGTCATTACTTATATGGATAGTAATGGTGAATATTAATCCACTCAGAAAAATAGAGTTCACTAGCATACAAATGTCATTGATGAAAAACTTCCAGATATTTACAACGAGAGGACAATCTTTTAAGGTAGAAAAAGCAAATACCTACTTGAAAAATTGGTTCCAAGTAGTAACAACTAAGAAAAACCATTGGAGAGCACCTCAAAACATTTGTTGTTTCGTACCCCAAGGATCACACATTAAACTTGGCCTTGACCACACAAAAGTATGGTACATGCAGGGTGTAGCTGGAGATGCACAAGAGCTCGACTATTATCCCAATATCCCTGAGTTAGTCACTAATTTGTCAAGGTAGAAAAATCCAAAGATAGAAATACCGAATAGATAACATATGGAGAACTAGAAAACCAGAGGGAAACAACATTGTAAATCATTGCATTTGGCCCAAATGACAAGCAAGAAAATCCATTGGAAATTGTACCTTCTGCTATCAAACACAAAGCACCAGTCGAGGAACCTTCAGGCGAGACAACTGAGGATGAGAAATAAGAACCTGTTATCAAATATGGTTTCAACCCGGAATTTGATGATCCTCGACTAAAAGAAAATGTCAACCAAGTCGTTGAATAGATAGTTGCCTTTCAATGCAACCTAAAAGGAAAAGAAACAAGGAAAAATTCAAAGAAAAGAGAACATTTAATATTGGATACCACATAAGATGACCTTGAAGAACTTAGGGAGTAGGCCAAACAATTTTTAACAGAAGCCACAAGGAATAAAGTAACCACAAAACATCAAATCTAGAAATATTATTAGCAGAAATGACCATTGCATCCAGATGTCTCAAAGACTTCTTCTGCAATGCTCAAGCTTCCATGGAAGAAAGTGAAGATAACTCAAATATCGCGGGAAGAATAATTGGTCGATCTGTTAGATGAATCTCCATCGGCACTACCAACCCCACTTCAAAAACAACAATAATAGGTATGTGTACCAAGGCGGTCGACTAGCCACTCCGAATACTCATTCATTAGGTTCAAAATACATATTCTTCTTAATTTTTTTAATACATTTATGTGAGAACCAAGGGACTAAAGGCCCATCCAACATCTTCCCCATCCCAAAACGTCTTTTTGTCCTTAAGAGAACAAGAGTGGGAAACAACATCTTGGGCCTATGCTCCTACTGATGTAGTCCTCACTGTGCATCAACCATGCAAATCGAACTACATAAGTAACTCAACCACAACAATGTCCAACTTGATAGGAAAACAAGCATGTACAAGTATCTACTATAGCTAGTTAATCTTCATCTTATGTCTTCAATCTGGTAGTGGTTCATTGACATCTCACCCTCTCTCTAAAAAGGCGATCGACTACCTTCACCACTAGGATTTCTTTTGGTTTAAAGCCTCACACGTTCTCATCTAACCAACTTTCCCTCAACTTAGGCATGGGTCTTTTCGCTCTTCGAATTTTTGTACCATTTCTCTACCTTCTAGCTTCCAAGGTCACAACCCAACAACTGTTCTGCAATTCGACTCCAGGGTCTCAATCAGTTCAAGTGTTCTTTGCATCATCATCTTTATCATTAAACTCTTTTTTTGTGTGGTTTTATGTCTTCTACTTGAATTCCTTCGACATCTTCTTATCCATGAAGTTTTAAAATGCCTGCAAGTTTCATTATGTTTCATATTCATGTGCTTCCTTTGTTGCTCATGGTTGACTACTTTGGACTCAATTGACTTGATTCGACTTAACTTATTAGAGTCAAGTAAAAACTGACCTGAATTATAATGACAGAGGGGATCGCCTACTGCAAGGATGCACGTTTCATCCCCTCTATGCTTTAATCAAATTCAAAAGTTAAACTAAAATGGTGAACACAACATAGACTCCATTTACATTACATAATGGCCATGAGGGCTTTGACTTTAAACCCACTTTGGATATCAACCACAAAATTTACTCGACTATATTTTTACATAGCCCATATTTTAAACATCGACTCAAACTTAAGCATAGACGATTACGGAGTCAACCGAAACATATCAACCACTTTTTATGCCTCGACCAAGAATGTAATATCAACCCTATTTGACTTACAATCCATTTATCCTTGTGGCAATAATATGAAGCCATATCAACCATTAACGAAGCCATGTCGACCAAACTAATGTGTAACTTTAACAAAACTTAACTACGTGTTAATTGAATCCACCATGGACTTAAACAATAATTATACTAAAAATAATTGACCATAGCACCTTCATTATGAGCAGACACTGAAAGGAAGACTATTAGGTCGACCGATGTTTGGTCAAATGGATGTTAGGTAGACCGTGGTAGTTGGTGGTCGATGGTGGTAGTCGACCCTACTATGGTCGACTATCTAGTTTGTTGTAGGCCATTTAATGCAGCCTCAGCAGGTCGGTTGGGCATTGGATCTCAACTTCTTTAGATCCCATGACCAACCGGCCTGCTGTGGTCGCATTAAATGGAGATTGAGATCCAACGGCCAACTGGCCTGCTACAACCACATTAAATGGCATGCAGCAAGCTGGATAGTGTTCGGCGTCGACTGTCAATTCCAACCCGAGTCCACGGATGATGGCGGTTAAACTATTCATGTAAATATGCTCGATTATTATGTCCATCTACACAAACTTGCATTTAATAATACTTTTGGCTATAATCATAATGTAGGCTTCTCAAGCCACCTTCATAATAACATGCATCCAACTGTTATAACAAAGAAGAAAGTTGGGAAGCAATTTTGGTGACGTGTTTGAATTCTTGTTTGACTGCTAGTGAGGTTTATTTTAGGTTAGGTGCTCCTCTAATATTGATCATTTCCATGCAAATGCAATGTAAATATATAGCTTAAAGTCTGTGGTTGATAGGCGATCTTGAGAGCAACATTATTTCTAGTGATTTTCATTTCTGGCAGTCGATGATATACTTAGTGGACTGGCACTCACAATTTGCAACTAGGCCAACTTCATAGAGGCAAATGATGTAGTAATAGGAAATTCTTGCAGTCAGTTTCCAACAGTACCACAAAAGTAAAATAATATGTTGCAAGGTGGTTATCGTCCTGATCAAATTTTATGGCTGCTCTCTGCTTAATCGAGCATAATAATATTTCTCTTAGCACTACAATGTTTTCATGATAGAGATATTTCCTTTCTAGTTATTCTGAAGTTCGATTTTCATTTAAATATGATTTTTTCATTATCTAATACCTTCTCATCATTTATGAAACCATATTGAGACATCAAACAGTGAATCTATGCCATGCGTATAGTAGAAATACAATATCTTTGGGAGAATCGACAATGGTCAATAAATTTTTTTGAAAACCACAATCGATGTTTTTTCTAATCATGCAAAATTAAAACTCAGAAAATAAGCTTCTATGGTGATACATACAAAAGTGCGGGTGATTTCTGTTGATAAACGCAGCCGATTACTTAGTACAGTCAATAACACTCCATCAGTGTGTTAGGGATCCCAAAGTAGATTTCTATGCCTTTAGTATATATGCAGGCATTCTATACAGAAACTAAGAAATCGGTATCTTCGCAAAGAAAAATCTTTATGTCAACACACAAACAGTCTTTAATCGGTCTTGCAGGTTTCTTTCCACAAGCATCTTCACAAGTTCGTCCAAACTGGAGCCACTCTCTATCCACCGTTGTTGTCACCCAAACTGGACAGAGGACGCAACACCACCAATGTTAGAAGCCAATACTTCGAACTAGCATTCAAGCACACCATGACAACAACACACGGTAAACCATCAAGACGAACAGGTATTGAGTCGAACGTTAATCAACTACTTTATTCCTTCATGGATGATGTATTGACGTATTTATACAATAGGTGAAGAGGTCGGAATAATAACACGCTCTCCAACTACTCGTTTGTTAGGTGCAAAATACATATTCTTGCTTAATGTCTTCAATACATTTATGTTGTGTTGTGATGACTAAGGGAGCATCTTTATCTCGATTGGATTGTTGATTCTCTCTTTCCCATTGGAAAGGAGGAAAGTCAACTTTTGACCTTGCTCCATGCTTGTTGGATAGAGAGAATCAGCCATCGAGATAAGCTCAAGCAACTAAGGGTCCATAAGCCCATTCAATAGTAGGTTATGATATTTCTTCATAGTCAGGGAAGACTTTTGGGCCTTCGGGTGTGGTAGATTGGATATTGAGATGTTGGTGGTGGACAAGGGAGAGTGGAAGCAAAGCCATGGAGGAGATTGAACATAGTATGTGTGATGGTACTCATGTGGCCATATATAAGGGAGAAGAATATGTGGAAATAAGAATTGTTGTGGCCATATATAAGGGAGAAGAATATGTGGAAATAAGAATTGAAGGATGGAAAAGTGGCACAATTTGACTCCAACTTTGGTAGAGTTGTATCCTTATTTTATTCTATTTGATACCAAAGTGGTACCTAGAGGCTATAGTAGGCTAGAGGCTTCTATTCCACGCTCCTAAATACATTCCACTAGCAAATTACCCATGCTGAGAATACATATACTTTCTAAGAAATCTTAAATTTGTACAAAGTCTTTTTTTCGCCAATGCTTATGAAACTGATGAGCATCAAATTGTGAGGATTCCACTAATATTTATGTAGTATCTACATTATTGCACCGAGTGAAACGAGGTGCTCTATAGCCCAGTATGGGGGAGATCCTGTAACATTTGTCCATGTTTGTCCTTATAGTCGACCATAATAAATAAAGTTTGTCTTTAACATAATAATAATTTTCCTAGGCTGTAAGATATATGGTGTCTTTGTTATTGTCGATCATTAATTAAAATGAAAAAAAAAAAAAGTAAAATGTAATGAAAAGTAAAAAAGTAAAATGTAATGAAAGTACAAAAATAAAAAGTATTGTCGGCCATTAATAAAAATGTAAAAAAAAAAGTAAACTTATGAAAAGCATTTAAAAAAATTCATGTAGCCTCATAAAATAAAATACTATGAAAAGTAATTAAAAAATAGATGTTCGTTTATAAAATAAAAAATTAAAACCTTAAACCGGGATCTACCAATCAAGAGAGATTAAATTTCTTCAATTTGAATTTAAAAAAGGAAATACACTTCAAGAAATTGGATCCCTCTGTGTACTTGATAGATACGGATTTAAGATGGACCTATGTTGGTAAATATCTACATTGGAAATTGATAATGATGTGAATATCGAGAATCAATCCTACAAATGAATATGTCTCTTGCGATGGTAAACTTCATAAGATCATGTTAGTTAATTGGAAACATTAAACTAAATCTTGATTGCATGCTTCCTTAGTTTACATGGATCAACAAAGGATCAAATAAGATGGCTAAACATGAACTGACTTCATTAGTATGTAATGTTGCATTGATAACTGCTTTGGATTTTTACTTGTATATTCGATATGTGCTTTGAAATTTATTTTGTCATAACAAATTACACCAAAATAGTTGAAAGATTTAAACTTTTAATAACCACACCACGGTGCCATTAACTTAATAAATGAAATTAACTATGGTGGTGGGAATCAAATACATTTGCGTCAAAAACTCATTTGGAAGAAAATATTTCCCTTTTTTATCAACCATCATCCTTTGAGTAAACATTCGCTCACGTATATTTTCTAGATAACGAATTGAAAATCTATAAAATGATTAACTATAGACCTATACTCTGAATCATGAATCTTTGATTATTTTCCTCATGATACGATGTGCTAGATATATTCCTGAGGGATGGTTTGACTTTTCCATTGGAATTCGATATTTAAAAAACTTAAAAACATAACTAGTCATTTTCCACTGTTAGGTTCATTACTTTATAAGATTTACCTGGGGATAAGCTGCTTTCAATTTTCCCAGAAGCAATTGAATTTATGGTGCATTCACTTGTAAGAAGCATGACATGGAATTGAGTTTATTGTGCATTCACTTGTAAGAAGCATGACATGGAATTAGCTAGGCTAACAATGATGAAATAGTCATTGCTCTAGATATAGTTTTCGTACGACATTTAGGTCCATGTAGAATACTAAATTGTAGTGACACAAAGGTGGTACAAAGTAAAATGACTTAACTAAGATAAAACTTAGATTACAATACTATGAATCAATAGTTGAAAGTGATAGATGTACTTGAGTTTCATCAAATATTGTCATTTCTAGGTTTTGTTCACATGCTTCTTTCGGTTAACATTGAACAAATTCATCCATATTAGGTATATAAACTCTTGAATTGTATGCCATATAATATTTTCATTGAGTCGTTGTTTTTTTCAAAAGACAAGCTTAAATGAAGGGCCTATTTTATTTTCCATTTATTATCATAGAGTCTAGGTTTCCCATTTGAGACAAAAAGAAATAGAGAGATGGTACAGAGTGCAGTTTTTAGTTGGGATGACCTTGAGATAAACTAATGCTAACCTCGTAAGTAGCTTAAACTCATTCTAAGCCTTCTACATAAGTAGATCAGAGCGCCCCCACCTAACACCCTTTTCAGCTGAAGTTGAAAAAAATATGAAAATTTTATCTGCATAGAATCTACGTGACAAGTTCAGCTGGGTGGAGTTTGTTATAATATTTTGGAGAGGCTAGAGTATAAAATAGAATAAAATAAGAATGAGTCAATACTGTGGCCTTGAATTCTATGGTAGTTTAATAATACTTTTAAAAGTAACTCCCCTAGACCTTCCAATAGCTCGATCTTGGGCTTCCACTACTGATCAGTTTTGAGACAAACAATAGGTGGGTATATGATAATGATCTTGCTCACTTGATCTTTGGTGAATCCTTAATATCCAAGGACTTGAACTACTTGTTGGGCTATTTGGATGGATTTGCTTCTGAGTATGTTTTCCTTGATCTTGTTTGGTTGTTTGGATGGTCGTGTTCTTGAGATGATGGTTGTCATTGGGTGTGTCATTAGCAGTAGTGACAAAATGGATGTGGAAAAGCTGAATGATAATAGCCGCAAGAATTTATGGTTAATGCAAAAACTAATACCTGTCAATGATCATTTGAATGCAATATATATGCATGGACACATGTATAATAATACAAAACCACCTTTGTGTTGTTATTTGCCTCTTGCTGTATTTTCTTGTACATGTTTTAATTGCTTCTGTTGATTGTGTGATTAATCTGCAGTGTGTTTGAGTTCAAGGGAAAAGCACACCGCGCAGTTAAAAAGATGGACTGCGCAGTAAATGAAAGTTTTATTTTTCTTCGCTTTGTACTTCGCCGATCATACAATAGGGAACCCCAAATTTTACTTCACTGAGGACTTCACTTCGTCGAGCAATTTAACTTCGCCGAACACTAGCTTGGCAGAAATTAACTTCGCATTTCATAAATTTACTTGGCATTTATGTGCAGTTAACTTCACAGAAATTAACTTCGCATAAATTTACTTCACATTTATGCGAAGTTCTTAACTTCGTGAAATACTTTACTTCACGGACTTCTTGACCTGAAGATCTTTTTTAACTCCACGTTACTTCTTAACTTCGCGGGACTCTTATACAAACTTTATATTGAAATATTTCTTGCTAATACATACGAACCAAAATATAAAATGAAACTTATGCGAAGTTACTCCTCGTTAAAATAGAACTTTTACCATTGTGAACTATTTGGAAATCTTGATTTCTTTTATAGACCGTAAATGTAAACAACATTTACATAAGTAAATCTGGAGAAGATGTGCAACATGCAATATTCAACATTCTTGAGAATGAATACATAAAACTATGAAATTATATATTACCGTAGTAAAACTGAGTAACTTGTGGCATTACACAATGATGAGATTTTACTATGATCTTTCACTTCTTACAGAGCTTGGGATCTTTCACGACTATGAGTTTCTTCTCCTTCCACTCTGGCCCTTCTCTTCTTCTCTTCTTCCTTTACACATCTCTCACAGTTTTTCAATTATATTCTTCTATATATAGGAATTGCATAACCACCGATTTAAGATCGCTTCACCTAGAAGGTACTGTGTTACAATAAAGACTGTAATTAAATTCTACCTAAGAATTCTTGACATGCAGAATACAAACGCAGTTACATAAATACTAGGAGACGTGAGTCGGATTGGTTGCGGACGGACTAACTATCTAACATTGCAGAATGACAAAAATACTGATAGAGCCGACGCAGACTAGATACGCAATCAGCTCGTAATTATGTTTTTCCAACACTCCCCCTTAATTATGAGTAGACGGGGATCATTAAACAAAAAATAAAATTTTACAAAATGTGTCAGAGCTAAAACATTCTCTGTGCATGACGAGGTTCACTATGCAGAACTTGTCACTCCCAAACAACTTCACATATATTAGAATGTGTCCCTTGCCAATGGTTTTGTAAAGATGTCTACAACCTGATCTTCAAACCTACAAAATTCTAAACAGATTTCTTTATTATTTATCAATTCTCTGATAAAATGATACCTTGTGTCAATGTGCGATAACTGAATTATTGTCGCAGTAAATGACTGTGGATTCTTTTTGGTTCTGCGACAGATCACTTAACATTTTCCGCATCCAAATGGCTTGACATGCAATGCTTGTAGCTGTGACATACTCTACTTCTGCTGAAGAAAGAATTACAATGGGTTGTTTCTTCGAAGCCCATGATACACCACCTGTTCCTAAATGAAATGTATTCCCAGACGTGATTTTTCTGTCATCTATGCTGCCTCTATTGTCACTGTCAATGTATCCAATGAGATTGAAATTTTTTGATGTTGAATACAAAATACCAAAGTCTTTTCTTCCACTTACATACCTCAGAATTCTTTTACCTGCTTTCCAATGAGATTGTTTTGGTGACTCCATGAATCTTGAGATTAAACTGACTTCATACATTATATCTGGCCTTGTTGCAGTAAGATACATAAGGCTGCCAATGAGCCTTTTGAACAACGTGGGATCTACATTGGATCCATCATCATCCTTGCTCAATTTCAAACTTGTTATCAATGGTGTTGGAGCTGTCTTACAGTTTAACATTTTAAATATGTTCAAGACATCACTTGCATACTTCGACTAAGATATAAATATACCATTTTCAGTCTGTTGAACTTCAATGCCCAGAAAATACTTCATAAGCCCCAAATTAGTCATTTCAAATTCACTTTCCATGATTGATCTAAATTTCTCTATGCCAAAATCATCGGTAAATATTAAATCATCTACATACAGACAGACAATTAGCTTATTACCTTGCTTGTTGATTTTTGTGTATAGTGTTGGCTCACATTCACTTATGTGAAATCCATTATGAATGAGGTAAGAGTCAATGTGACTGTACCAGGCCCTAGGAGCTTGCTTCAAACCATAGACTTCCTTTTTAAGCCTATATACTTTGTGTTCTTGTCCTGGAACTTCATATCCTTGTGGCTTCTCCACATATACTTCTTCTTCCAAATAACCATTTAAAAATGCGGACTTAACATCCATTTGATAAACATGCCATGTCTTATGTGCTGCGATGGCCAAAACTGTTATGATAGTGTGTATTCGTGCTACAGGTGCAAAAGTTTCATTGAAGTCTATGTCAAACTGCTATGTGAATCCTCTTGCTACCAATCTTGCCTTGTGATTTTGCACATTTTCATCAGCATCTTGCTTGATCTTATAAATCCATTTGACGCTTATCACATCCATGTCCTTAGGAACATCGACTAGTTCCCATGTTTGATTCTTCTCAATGCATTCTATTTCTTCATCCATGGCTTGTGCCTAGACCTTATCTTCAATGACTTCTTCAAATGTTAGAGGATCATTAACTTGAGAAAATAATGCAAAAACTGAGAATGAATTAGGTGTACCAGTCTCATATATCTCACGTGGAATTCTTGTCTTGTCAGAGTTGATGATGTCGAACTTCGCAAACTACTAGATGGAGTTTGCTGCGCACTTGGTGTGCTTGTCGGAGTAGCGTGAACTATGACTTGTGTCAGAGTTCCTTGTGCTGAGACATGTTACGTTATCCTAGGAGTAGATGGAGCTACGACATTCTGATTCACATGTGGAGTCTCAACCACATCTTCTGCGATGTCATCATGTTTGACATGGGACACGATTTTAACATTCTTCTCTACGGTTCCATCCCATGCTTCATTTTCTACAAACTGAACATCCCAACTGATCATAACTTTTCTTGCAATAGGATCATACAATTTGTATGCTTTTTTGTCTTCAGAATAACCAATAAAAATGCATTTTTGTTCTTTATTGTCTAATTTCATTCTTAGCTCATCTAGAACATGTGCGTATGCTACACAACCAAAAAAATTTAAAGGAGAAACATTATGTTTCATACCTATCCAAGTTTCCCGCGGAATTTTGTTATTCACGCTCTTTGTCAGACATCGATTCATGATGTATACAACAGTTTCCACTGCCTCAGCCCGGTATTCATTTGACAGATGCATGGCTGCCAACATACTGCACACCATTTCCATAATGGTTATGTTTTCCCTCTCTGCGAGACCATTCTGCTACGGTGTATAGCGTCCAGTGAATTGCCTCTGTATGCTATGATTTTTACAAAAATTTAAGAAATCATTTGAAACATACTCACCACCTCTGTTTGTTCTTAAGATTTGATGTTGTAACCACTCTGCTTCTCCACAAGTGCCTTGAGCTATTGAAAACATCCAAACGCATCATATTTATGTTTTATAAAATATGCCCAGGTTTTTCTTGTGAAATCATCAATAAATGTGAGAAGGTAAGTGCATCCTCCCATGGACGATGTTTGCATTGGCCCACAAATGTCATAGTGCACAATTTCAAGTGGTGTGCGAGCTTTGTATGACTTTCTGACTGGAAAAGTCTCTCTGTGTTGTTTTTCAAAAATACATCATTCACAAATTATCTCTGCCTTTTCAATTAATGACAATCCTTTCACCATGTCCTTCATGTATAGTAGCTTTAGCCCACCAAAATTCAGATGTCCAAATCTGAAGTGCCACAACCAGGATTCATCCTTTATTTCTGTTTGAAATGCTGCTTGCATTTCTTTGCTGTCTTTTTCTTCCTTGTCACAGTGAATTTCTGCTTCTTTACTTTTTTCTTTGAATGTAGGTCCATAATTTTCATTCTGACTTCCATGAACAACTTGAGTTGTTTTTCCTTTTATGATTGGTCTTATCCTCAAAGGAAGCAAGTGATTGCTTGTCATCTACACTTCGACTATTAAGTGATTGCTTAGATATCTGTCCTTGATCAGACAATGCTTTCCTATCATATGAACTCTATAACGTTTTTCCATCAGTTGTCCAATGCTCATCAAATTATGCTTCAAACCTTGAACATAATAAACATTAGGCATAAATTTCCGCTTTCCCTGTTTGGCTAGAATATCAACAGTACCCTTACACAAAACAGTGACTTGAATATTATTTCCAAGTGTAACATTAGTTTGAACTGATTTATCTAGACTAGAAAATAGATTTAAGTTACGAGTCATATGATTGCTACAACCTGAGTCTAAATACCATATGTCATTTGGACTTTCTTGGAAAGCATTGCATTCAAGTGGAGATGCACATGCTAAGAACAATGAGCTCGACGAAGTGTTGGTGTTGCTTGACTGCGATTGATTTTTCTTTCCTTAGTCATATTGTCTCTTCCTGCATTCATATGCGAAGTGTCCAAACCTCTTACAATAATCCCATTGAAATTTTAATTTATGATACCTTTGTCCACTTGGATGACTGGGGATCTGATTCTGACCTCTACCAGCGACATGTGAAGGGCTGTTGCTACGACCTCCTCTGAAATAACTTCTTCCTCTACCTCTAGAGTTTGATCTTCCCCTACCTCTCCCACGACTTATAGATGAATGTGCTGCGAATGCACCTTCTAATGATGTAATTGATCTGCTCATTCTATGTTCATAATTGAGAAGTGAGGCTTGCAACTCATCAATAGTAAATTGGGACAGATCTTTGTTTTTCTCCAGGGTCACAACTGAAGATTCAAATTTTTTTGGAAGAAATCTAAGAACTTTTTCAACAACTCTTTGGTCACTTAGATTTTTTCCATGAGACTTTATTTGATTAATCGTACTCTATATCTTTCATCGACAAAGATTCAAAATCTCTTCTAAGGATTTGTAGTTTGGAAGTCCTTACTTTGTTCAAACCTTGATAGGAAGTTTCCAGTGTGTCCCATGCTTCCTTAGCTGACGTCGTTGCTGCTGCTTTTGGGAGTATGGATTCATGTGTTGCTTGATGTATGTGGAACAATGCCTTTCCATCTTTCTTCCTCTATTCCCTCAAGACATCCTTCTCAGCTTGTGTGAGATTGTTGTATGCTGTCAGATCTACTTGTTCTACATAGCCATTCTGGACTATTTCCAAACATCTTGACCTCTGAACAAAGCTTTCATAGTTAGAGACCAATATTCATAATTTTTACCAAAAAAGATTGGAGTTTACAAATTACCAAAAATGGAAGCCATTCTTAATCACTTTTCCCTTTTGTAAATAGAATTCCTACTTTTAGTAAACCATGCTCTGATACAGTAAATGAAAGTTTTCTTTTTCTTCACTTTGGATTTAGCCAATCATACAATAGGGAACCCCAAATTTTACTTCGACAAGGACTTCACTTGGCTAAGCAATTTAATTTGCAGAACACTAGCTTGGTAGAAATTAAATTCACAGAAATTAACTTCGCATTTCATAAATTTACTTGCATTTATGCCTTGGTGAAATACTTTACTTCGCGGACTTCATGAACCAAAATATAAAATGAAACTTATGGGAAGTTATTCCTAGTTAAAATAGAACTTTTACCATTGTGAACTATTTCGAAATCTTGATTTCTTTTACAGACCGTAAATGTAAACAATTCTCCTTTCACTCTGGCTTTTCTCTTCTTCTCTTCTTCCTTTACACATCTCTCAATTTTTCAATTATCTTCTTCTATATATAGGGATTGCATAACCACTAACTTGAGATTGCTTCACCTGGACTGTGTTACAATAAAGAATGCAATTAAATTC
The DNA here is from genome assembly GCA_027924585.1 of Larix kaempferi. Taxonomy (NCBI): domain Eukaryota; kingdom Viridiplantae; phylum Streptophyta; class Pinopsida; order Pinales; family Pinaceae; genus Larix; species Larix kaempferi. The sequence goes on along the minus strand of BSBM01000642.1, from coordinate 4,555,896 downwards.
TACCTAAGAATTCTTGACATGCAAAATACAAACGCGGTTACACAAATACTAGGAGAGGTGAACGGGATTGGTTGCAGACTGACTGTCTAACATTGCAGACTGACAAAAAGACTAACAGAATGACTCACAGAGCCTACGCAGACTAAATACGCAATCGGCTCCTAATTACATTTTTCCATCATGAGTTACAACACTGTGTTGTTAGAATTGGGGTTGGGAAATAAAACCAGGTAAAAGAAGGGGAGTTGAGTCGGAGAGTGTATTGCATTATGCGTGGGAGTTCAACGATGTTTCTCATATACCCCCCGCAACAACAGAACTTTAATTCCATGGTCAGATATTCATTAATAAAATCATGCAACATCTTTAAGGTACATTACTTAAACATTATTGGTAAAATAAACTACTATTGAAACTAAATTTTCCACGTACGTGAAATAAACATTCAATAAGCTACAAACAAAGACATATAAAAGCATCAAAGCCCAATTTAAATAACAAATTAACGTAGTATTAATTATTTCTTCGAAACGAAAGTCAAACACAATCTAATTGAGAGTTGAAAATAAACAAAAACATGCGAGGTGCATAAAGAAATGTGACAAATTTCCATTATTTTGAATCATAACAATTTATTTCTTATAAAGAGAGAGTGCCTTGGCTTCTTCACGAGCTATATTTGATTCAATTCAATTATAATCAAACCTTCAACACACATGAAGCAAACATAAAGTTAGAATGATAAGAGTTAGTGATAACATGTCTTAGAATAAAGGAATAGTAGTAATTTTAATTTTGAACATATGATAGGTGAAAGGGAAAATTGTAGAGGTGAAATTTAGTTTATGAGTTAATTTTTTATTTTTTTCCCATAAAAAATTTTTTGTTAGTTTCCATTTTTTTCTAAATTGATTTTCCCAAATTACATGAGATAATTTAAGAATTAGTAAGATTCACCAAGGTTTTTACACTTAAAAAAAATTATAAATCCTTAAAATTATAAAGAAAATGAACTCGAAATTCTAATACATAAAAGAAATTCAAAATTTCAAATAATGATAGAAAAATTAACACAAATCTAATGGTGGACTCATTAAAATACTCTATAATGAATGACTTTTGTATGATACATATGAATATTATTAAATTTAAATTTAAAAAGTAACCTATATAAAATTAACAATTAAAATAACATGGAATAATAAAAAACTATTAATATAATATAATAATTTAGCATAGATTTATTTTAATTAATGATTCTAAATTGTTAAAAAGGATGAAATTTATTGAAATGTAACTTAAAAGAAATAATAAAACATTGAAAATATTTGTTTCACAAAAGATCTAATAAAGTTGGATAATATAGATTGAAAGTTAAGAGGAATTTGACAAACTAGTAGAAAGTAGAATGGTTCAATTAACTATAATGGAGTTGGACAATATAGATATAATATAGATATAGATTAAAAATTAAGATGAATTTAATAAATTATTAGAAAATAGATTATTTAGATTAAACAAAATTTAAAATTATATAATTTTTAATATAATTCTGGAACAAAAATTATGTACATTCATAAAATATATATATATTTTTTTATCTCCTCCATATTTAAAAATTCTAAGTTTAAAATGAATTAGGTTTATATTCCAATCTAGAAGCGCTGTAGGGAATAAGTGGGAATAAGAAGTTTGATACTTAGGTTCAAAGAGAAGTCGTTCACAAGAAGGTTTTGAAGTACATGCCGACTATATTCAGTCACGTCGTGCCAATGATCTTCAATACCGGAAGGCTTTTAGGGTCTCTTCACGCAACTCAAAACGGTTTCTCGGGAATAACAATTATGTACATAGGATAATAATACACAATCTTTCGAGATGCTAGAATGACACTTTTTCAATAGGGAGATTTGAACCTATAATTATTTAGAATTAGATACAGTTTAGAAGAATGAAAAAACAGGAGACAGGGTCTTGGTTCAGTGCTTGTATGTTGCAAATTACGGTTCTACCTGCTGAAGGTATATCATTCTACCTATTGATGCATATCAGTCTACCTACTCATACTGTCAATAGCTACAGAGTAGTGGCTACAGGAGTTTAAACTTGTTTCCGAGGAAAAAGGAGTTTAAACTTGTGAATACTAGAATATGTGATAGCATGGCATAGAAGTCAGTTATACCCTAACCCCAGTTAAGCACTTTAACTGCGGTGGAGATGACACTGGTTTAACTTTAACCGCGGTGGCAAACCATGGTTATCATGCAAGAAAGAGAATCGAGGGCGTGTTATATCACATAAAGGACTCGGAGCGCCGTCATTCAAGGAACGTGTCAGACGGCGAAACCGTTTTAGTTTTAACGTATTGTCCGTGCTCTTTGAAGCCCTCCGCGGCCAAGATATTTCTGAGGAAATACAGAATACTCAGATTACCAAAGGATCGAGTAGGGAGTGTTTGAAGAAATTATATACGCGGGTCAAGGCCTCAACTCTGTAAAGCATTCGGTCGGGTGAGAAGCTATGGAAATGGAGATGGGTTGGACTGGTCTGTTAGATGAGAGTTTCTCTTCGTTGAGAGGCATGCTGGATGAAGGAGAGGGAGAGGATGATTTATATTCCACAATAGGCGCCAATGGCGGGACGCTGGAGGCCCTTTTTGGCTATTCTCAAATATGCCCAAACGGTACTTCGTTGAATAATGTAGGTGGAACCGTCAACGCGTTTCATCAATTGGACTGCTCGATAACCACCAGTGCTGATACGCCTGATCCGGAGGGCTCTGATGAGTTGGGTATGTTGCAGAGACGAGATGGGATCGAGTCTGGATTACACAAAAATGGAGGCAAACAGAAGCTAAATGGTGTAGTTGGTGAAAGGGAAGTAGATGCCCCTCATGATGCTAATAATGAGAACAATAATGGGTATGCTAATGCTGCAAGAGTTGGTAGAGGGAGGAAGAATGGGTTTCGTGCTAAGAATCTCATGGCAGAGAGGAGACGGAGGAAGAAACTCAATGACCGTCTGTTTATGCTTCGTTCTATGGTGCCCAAGGTCTCCAAGGTGATCTGAGATCTCTATTCATTTCCCTTCTGCCCTCTGCGACTTTACCTGATTCGGTTTTGTGAATTGAATTTTTTAACTTTAATGCTATAGACGCTTCACACTTGCAGATAAATTAATATGAGTGAAGTCAAAATCACAGTATATTGATATTCAGATTTGCTATGATTCCGTTCAGATTCAGTGACTAATTTGGATGCTATTTAATAGGTTCTGAGCTATTCAGATGCTATTATCGTGATTGAATTAATAGAAATCAGTTGCCCACGGCATATTGGGCACATATTTGTCTGCTAGATGGGTTAAGTCAAATAGTCCATCACTGGTACATTTGCAGATTTTATAATCAACTTGAGTCTAATCGCCTGTCAGATATCCTGGTCTAATCCAAAAAAAAAAAGAATCCAAGTTATGTATCAAGAAAACATGTCAGTCCTGGCTCTATTTTCTCCATCAGTATTGTCTTTTAGGGAAATTTTGACTGGTTGGGTTTAGGCTATTGTGGATCATAACAATTTGGACTGACACTAGTTTCTTAGTAAGTTATGTTTTTAATGGTCGACCATTTGTGTAAATAGTTCGGAGACTTTGTTGTGGATGATCTTTAGACTTTAGGTAATGTTTCTCATATTTGCAACTGAGTTCAATCGATTCACTTTGTTGGATTGATATCGGATAGTAAGATAGGGCTTTTAAATTATTGGTAATGAGCGTGCATATATTTTAATTATAAAGCGTTTGGTAAGAGGTCACGCTCTATCGTGTAAAAGAACGGAGTTATGTTTCAGTGACAAGCTCGGTTAAAAATAAGTAAAAAATATTAATGGCCTAGGGTTTTCAGGTATCAGTAATAGGCGAAAATTAAACGCCCGGTTCAATAGCATTAATGCAGCGTGAATCGAATATATGCCATTGGATCTGAAGCAATTCAGATCCAACGAGTCGATCTATTGTATCTTACGCAACAATTAATACTGTGTGGCTTGGTGCTTCTTGATCGCCTCGGTAATACGGTGGTGCATATATTAGATATTTTAGTTAAAAACGTTTTCCAAGAGGTGACTATGTTACTTTAAAACGTTTTCCAAGAAGTGACAGACTTTGCACACCATAGTTCAGACCATGCCCGTGTAAAATGTACGGAGTTAATTTTCAGTCACAAGCTCGGTTAGGTTAAAAATAAAGTATAAAAAAATTAATGGCAGAAAAGGATTAATAATATTGTTTAGCTTACCTCTCACAGGTCCTCCACTGTCTCCAACATACTCTACCTGTGAAAACCTGAATGCAAATATTGTTTAGCTTAGTCACCTAACTTGTGGCCGTGTATATTAAAAGTGTACTTGTCTTTCATGTATTATTGTAATCACATGTTTATATCTAGCTACATTTCTAGTTATCCATGCCTCTGCAATCAGCTATTTTTAATTTTTATTATTTTATTTTTTAGGAAGAGCATAGAATTAATCAAAAATGTAAACCGTGAACCATTCTTAGTGTTTCGAAACTAGCCGAACTTTCTCCAGTTGGTTGAGTAAGAAGTATGCACTCGTGAGAAAGATCCTGATTTGACCTCGATTAAACCGAGTTGCCAGCAATCCATCCATATTGCCTGGATTCGATTCAGCGATAAGTCCCCGGCCTGGTACCTGCGATTTGGTAATTTGTCTACTATATATTAAAGCTGCCCGCCTTTCCATCCGGGATTTATTCATAGGCTGAAAGAATAGGGGATAATAAACTAGTGAAAGGGCGTTGGACGTTCGTTCATATTAAGCACGTCAAAACTCTGCTTTAGTCAATTGTTTTCTGGTGTAACTATTAAAAAACAAGGATAACGAGTGTTCTTTAACCAATGAAGTTTTGGCGTGTTATTTTAGCAATGAAGATGGCTTTATTTTTCATAATTTCGACATATATTTTGGGAGAAATTTACCAACTTTATGATTCCTATATTTGAATGTGTGTTTAGATTTGGCTAATTAGTGATAACTGACGCTTTGGCTTTTTGTTTTTAGCAGATGGACAGGGCCTCAACAGTGGCAGATGCTGTTGAGTATATGAAGGAGCTTCTGCAACGTATTAAAGATCTCCATACCGAGCTCATGTCGGGTACCTCCAACTTGAAGCCCTTGGCACCTGCACTGCCAGATTTTTCTTGCAGAATGAACCAAGGGTATCAAGCTTCGTTGCTTAATCCAGAATTAAAGACAGCAAAGGTAAGACTACGATCATGCTCATTATGTTCACTAAAAATAAATGGGCATGATCTACACGCAACACAATTGGGCCAATAAGAACCTAATGCATCATGTGACATGTACAGTGCCTATGGCATCTGCAAGTTGAACATAAAATACATAAAAATACATCACAAAATACAAAAATTTGAGCAAATAGGCACTACATCTACCAGAGAGTCCTCTGCCACTAAGTGGCATACAGCTGCCAGTGATCATTTTTCCTGGACTAGCGCTATAAAAGTTGGCATCCAATTCCTCTCCAACAATGTCACATGTAGAAGTTTTAGGGGGTATGGAATTTTCTTGTGCAAGTCTGTGTGACACTGAAGAAACCCCGAATGGAAAGGTTGCATTTCTCTTAGCATTCAAGGCCGATATTCATCCATCTCAAGCAACATTCTTGCTTCAACTTTGTAGCCTTTCAGCCTGGGTTCCATTCATTGACACATATATATCACAGAAGGTGAAACGACAATAAAATCTCCTACATTGCTCAGTGACCGTGAAGTCCTTATTCTTCTAGTATTCAATGGGTTTTCGCTCGCTTCATTGAATATTTCTTTCATGCATCTTTTTTGTTTTCCACGCTGGAAGCTCACCAACGTCAATCAACTTGTTCTTCGTTTGCAGGCTTTTGCGAATTTATTATTTTCTGTCAAGTGAAAACTCATCAGATTCTATCAATTTCATGTTTTTCATTTCATTTGTTTGCAAACTTTTATGGATCTTCTATTGTTTATCACAGTGGAATATCACATGTCCCATTCCTTATGTTTACAAGCTTAATGCATATTCTGTTATTTTTTCTCATTGTCGGTTTCCTTCTAAACTCATGGGTGGCTGATTGGTTGAGAAAGAGAACCCCTTCTCATATCCTCTGTCTAGCAATGAAGGTGGACGTGCGGACAAGAGAAGGGAAGTTCGTAAACATCCACATGTTCTGTTCCAGAAAGCCCAACTTACTTCTATCAACAATCAGGGCTCTGGATGGACTTGGTCTTGAGATTAAGCACGCAGCCATAAGCTGCCAAGATGGATTTGCACTAGATGTATTTCAAGCAGAGGTAATGAAATATTTCAATTGATTATTCATTATACTTGATTAGGTAATGGTCTAACTCTGTTGTTTTGCACATGTAATCAGCAATCCATGAGGGTACATGTTACAGCCGAGGAGATCAAAGCGTTGCTGCTGCATACTGGAGGATATGTTGCTGGAATGTAGCTAAAGAATCCAAGTACATTTATTCAATTTCTTCTTCGGCTGAAAAGCGTAATATTCTCGTAATCAGATTTCATATCAGAAGCCTTGGAATTTCCATAGCGGTAGCATTTTCTGGGAGTGGCTTCTGATTTAGAAGATGCCAAGCAGGTTTAGATTTTCCTGAGATATCCATATTTCAAATGGTTGATAATATGTTACAGTTATAATGGTGTTGAGTGTTCTGCCTGAATTTAATCTTCAGTGAGTCATGTGAAGGCCAAACTTTTGTCGAGGGATGGTTTGTCACAGAGATTCATGGTGAGAATGAGTTTGCTAGAGATGCTCTTGGATTATAGCTACTCCTGCAAGGGCGCTGTCAGCGTTGTACATTACGGAGATCTCCTGTTTTTTTAAGTGTATTCTTGAATATTCTGATTCACCAGTTATATATAGTATGATCGAGTAAAAGCTCATCATTGCCCACATATAAAGTTATATTCCATTGGTTTTATTTATGGATTTCAGTGGGCAAATTTTGTCTTGAAAATCTCCTATATATATTTCCAGTTCCACCCATCTTATATTTAAGAAGTCTTTACATTTATTTAAGTTCAAAATTAATGGGATGTAAATTTAGTTGACAACATTGGGATTGTGTCAATCTTAATAGTAAATGACTGGAGTTGGATTCTCACATTTTTATTGAAAGCGTCGGATTGTGTCAATCTTAATGGTAATGATTGGGATTGGGATTGGGTTATTTTTTTATTATATTTTTAAAGTTGATTGATGGAAAACAAAACATTTTGAAACATAATTATGAAATTAGGATAAGGAAGTAATATATATATATATATATATATATATATATATATATATATAAAGTTTAAATATATTGATATTTATATATGTTCATTATTATATATTATATTCAATATTTCATGCATTTTCAAAAATGTGTTAAAAATTCAAAAAACAATGAATATTGAATAGCATGATTTGGTTTCCTCGAGCCATGTTTGCTAGGTCCACAACATTTGCATCAGCATGTCATCACTAAGTAACAAGTCAACAAGCTATATAGGTAAATCTCATTCTCAAGTGGAGATTCTTTCTTATCCATAGAAACTAGAGGTATCTCAACACTTGGTCATTTGGTTCTATCTCCTCATCCATCCATATGGCATCATATGACCTATTGGTACCATCTCTTAAAAGGAACTTCCTTCTAACCTAGGCCTTTCCAATGTATGAGACAATGTGCTATGAATGTAGACTAAATTATCTACTTTCTTTGATCCCAACTTATTTCTCTTAACTAGATGGATGAAAGCATTGAGGAACTAGCTACCTACCCAAGTATTTGTATGGAAAATTGTTGCAATTGAGGAGCATCAACACCATGAATCAACCATCAATCAATTGAAACATTTTTCTTGTGCATATTAGTCTTAGGAGCATGTGAATTGAGTACACCTCACCCAAGTGAAAATTGGGCAAATTGAGATAGTTTCTTAGAGACCTCTTTTGTAGAACCATACATTTTTTAAATAGCAATCAGAAACCCTTCCACCACATCTTTACCTTGGGAAGGAAACCTCCTTCCTTTAGAGGGATCATACCATTTTGGATTAACTACATGTTTCTATATGATGTGGAGTGTTGAATCTTTTCCACTATCCATGAATGAAAATTTTCAAGAGTGGCCATAGATTATGATATTTCCTCTCCGTGATGGATCTAATCCTCTCACACATATAGTCCATGTTGTCATAAATATCCAGTGTTACATGGGGATGTGTTCCTCATGGTTGAGAGTGCGCCCCCCTCACTCCCCACGCCTTGGGGACTTGGGGGCTCCTAGCAAAACGTTTCTCCTCACCTTGAATTTGGCAAAACTTGAGGAAACAAAAGGTGGAGGATGTCCCCCTATTTTGAAAAGCAAATCAATGAAGTGGGGGGCGCCTGGGTGCTCCTTCCACAAAATGGGGGGCACCTAGAGACCAAAAAGAGATCAAGATAAGAATGAATCAGGGAATATGTGGTGTCTTTGCTTGCTGAAGGTGTTCAGTAGTAATGGTAATAGTAAATTCTTAAAGTAAAAGTGGTATTTTTCTTGTCTTTCATTTTCTATTGTTTTACTTAAATTATTATCATTTTCAGTAATTGTTTTAGGATGTTTGAGAGTGGTTCCAACCTCTTTGTAGTTCATAAGCAAAAAGTAGAATTTTAGATCCCATTCAGAATTCAATAGACTTAACAATTTTCAAGATTTCAGGATTGCAATATTTCCACTGGATTATATCATGTATGAGGTTAAAGGATTGGCATCTAATCAAGCACATCAACCTCTATATGTACCTTGATTTTGGTGGTGCTGATTGTTGAACTCCTCTATCATGACCTTAATCAAAATGTACTCTTTAGTGAAGCAAAATCACTTAGTAAGCATGAGAATTTTTTTCTAACTCTACCTTATTTTAATGTTTGGTTTAGGAAGTTTCATCAAAAGTGTAGGTTGTTGAGTAATGTCCTTCTAGGATCAACTTCAAGGTTGAAGGTAGAGGCAAGGGCTAAGATCCTAGAGGAGGGGGTCACAGGGTGCTATTGATGAATAAGATCCCAATATAGGATTAATAGTTCACTCTTGCATAATTGTATATAATGTTGGACTTGAAAGCCTCAAATAATGTGATGCCCTCTGGAATCATGGAGAAATAGGGTCCTCAAGTTACATTTCCGCATTACAACATTTTTCCATGGATTCACACAATGTTGAAGTGTGTTGAATCATTGAAGAATTAGACTGTATTTACAAGGAGAAACTTAAACTATATTTACATGGGATGAATTGTTATTAAAGGTATTTATCATTTTTATATTTTTTATAATTTTTATGACCCCGACATCCCAATGCCCCTCGTATTTCCCTAAAATTTGTGGGTGGTCTCCACACATCATCAATGTGTGTTTCCCCACTCTCGCATCTTGGAAACTTGGGGGAACATTTTAAATATCACCTAAACATGGAATAACAATGTCTATGTAGTGAAACATATCACATATTGGCTCTAGAAATTCTACTTCAAATTTTATATCAAGCCAAGACTGATCATAAACATTAGTTGCTTCACTTCATAGCAGCATTTGAGCTAGACTTCTTCCAATGCTCCTACATATCAATGACAATTGTGTTGCTAAGCCACCCTTCATCTCCACAAGCCTCTTTAGATTAATGTAATAAGTTACAATGTAACATGTGAGTGGGATGCCGTGAAAAGGTATGCCACATGGAAAACAATCTTGGTATTGCAAGATCAACACCTCCCCTTCCCTTGACCTCAAACATGTTATAAATGGTTTATTCCTTTTGTGTGATTAAGTTGTGTTTTTTATGAATTTTATGGCAAATTCTCATCACCAAAATGAACTTCATCATTGGATGACATTTTATAACACCATTTTCTACCCCCAAGGTGTAAATATGATGTAATTATGTAAATGTTGATGTTGAACATGAATGGTAGAGAATGACCAAATATATTGTAAATATCTAGATATTTAATTTTTAATATGAAAATCTAGGAAAATTGCAAGTGAAGAAGGGCTAAGAAGAGATGGGGGGATATGATTCCATTAGTGGGGAAATTGACGAGGGCTAAGGGGTGACGATCCTAGAATCATTCATTCATTCATTCCAACAATGAGAGAGGGAGATAATCCATGTTATGATAGTTCAGTTTGGTAATCCAAATTAAGACCAGTTTCCATAATCTTATGGTAGTTTAGGTTGGTAATCCTAATTAAGACTAGTTCTTCAGTATGAAATCCTTGGAGCCTTGTCACACAGACATCTTACAACATTTTTGTATTTAATACATCAAATTTATTTTAATGTTTTTTCCATTAATATATTTATATATTATTTATTTTTAAAATATAATATATATATAAAGATAAAGTTAATTAATTTTTTTATTACAAAATACAACTTATGGAATCATAGAGTTCTAAACAACTTTTAATAGGTTCAAAGTAAAGCAAAAGCTACTATCCAACACTTAACTCATAGAAAAAATGGTCACATATATATATAAACATTGGAAATGATTTTTTTTGTTTATTTTTAGTGACGTGGTTATCATTTTTAATTGTTTCTAGTAACATGGTATTATTCTTATTTGTGATAGTAAGGTGAATATAAAAAATATAATTATGAAATTTAATCAATTCTTTATTCATATTTTGTGTTTTTAAAATTAAAGAATATAAATTTTATTTTTTAAATAAAATTTTAATATATCAAATTAAAAATAATAATAACTTAACTTCTTTCACCATTTTTTATTTATATATTTTATTATATTTTAAAATATAATTTATTAAATCCATTTTAATCCTTATACCATTTTCATTTATATTATTTCTTTCATTTTACTTCTCATAACTATTTATACTATTTCTTTCATTTTGTTTCTCATAACCATTCTCATTTATATTATTTCTTTCATTTTACTTCTCATAACCATTCATATTTCTCATAACCATTCATATCTGTTTATACTATTTCTTTCATTTTACTTCTCATAACCATTCATATCTGTGATGCATGTAGCTTCTACCTCTTAATCCCTTTGTTAGCATATATATGTTACAACTTTTTCACTCATTTATGATAATCATATGATGTATCCTTCTTTTAACTTTCCAATCTATTTTTGGAACTTTGTGTTCTCACAATTATCTTCTTTATCGTTAACCTCTTAATCCCTTTGTTTGCATATATGTTACAACTTTTTCGCTCATTTATGATAATCATATGATGTATCCCTTATATATGTTCTTTTGACTTTCCAATCTATTTTTGAAACTTTGTGTTCTCACAATTATTTTTTTTATTTTAAGTTTATGTTATTATTGTAATTTTTGTAATATTTATTTTGAAAATTAAAAAAAATATATATATTTTGTTAATATATTTATTCAATATTTATATTTAATATATATTTATTTTTAAAATAGAAAATTAAAATTATGAATAAAAAAATTAATTAATTAATATTTTACATTAATATATTATTTGTTCTTTTATTTTTTATTTTAATAGAAATAGGGAAAAGAGTGTATTTATAAAAGTTGTGCACAGCTATTCATTACATGCATATGATAGAGTTTTTTAACAGAAGAGGAAATTTCTAAAAAGATTGTAACTGTGGTTTCTATCAACATATCTTTAAAAGTTCTGAGCCTTTTCTTTCTAAAACTGTTCAAAATGGTGCTGGGATAAACCCTGATAAACTATATGTTGTGTAGAATGCAGAATTACATTGGCAAAATATATACAAAATTTTGAAACTTGAGCTAAACTGGAAATTAGCCATAATTCTTGAGCTGGGCAGAAGCTGCATCCACCATTTTCTGATTGATCTCTTGATTAACCATGGGGGTTTCCTGCACATAACTTCCCTGCGTTTTCCCTGTCATAACTGCCATATCTTCCTGCAGCATGTCAACCTTTCCCATAAGCTCGAACAAATTTTTCTCTAAATCATCAATCCTCGAATCTTGGCATGAAAGTTGAGAGACTATGTGATTAAGGTCCACGGCCATCTCCTCGTTTTGCTTCACGCTGGTGCAGCCGGCATCGTAAGTGCTGTGAACGGAGAGTTTAATATCCACCATAGTGCAGCTCAGGGAAGCTATGGCTGCCATAACACTTTGCATTGTTCCAAGGCTAAACGGAGGCAGCAGAAGGGGATGGGGGGATGAAGGGGAGTTCAGTTCACAGAGGGAGAGCCGACTTAGAGCGCAGGAGGAATGAGGAGGACGAGCCATCGTGGGGGAAGAAGGGAATGGAGCGGTGGGAGGAGTTATTAATGGCTCGTGGGAGCTGACAGCACAGCAAAGAGCCATGTGACAGATGCGTGGAAGGCCGGGATGGCATGTGGCAGAAGCAACGGGGGTCGGAGGGGAGAGAGGATAACCAAACTTTAAGCGAGGGATGAGGAGAACCCTCGAGGATCCAAGGGACCCAACCTTTAATCTTGCGATAAAAGGATTAACCCTTGACATTATCTTAGGGGATGAAGTGAAATCCCATGGCACCATTGTGATCCTGCACATGCCCAAGTTCTAAATAGGTTCCTTTATTAGCCTCTAAGTCAGCAAGCTGGTTGTTCTCTCGGTGGATGTGAAAAAAGAGACATTTGGCAGGAGAGCGTTGGTTTTTATTCGTTGCATATATCTGTAGGCTTTTGAACCTTGAAGAGCAGACCCCTTTCTCATGATTTGTATAACATGTCTAGAGTCTCCATAAATTATGGGATTGTCAATGTTGAAGGAGGAGGCCATATCTAATGAGAGAATAAGGGCTAGCAATTCTGCCTCATTATTTGTCTTGCTACCTAGGCCCCAAGAGAATGTTGCGACTTTATTTCCTCCAGGATCAAAGAGTATCCCACCCGCACCTGCCGCCCCAGGATTCCCTTTGGAAGCCCCGTCGAGGAAAATACTGTGACTGTTTTGCTCCTTCCACCACTTGGAGAAAGAGTTTGGATCTTTCCTGATTTCCAAATTAGAGTAGGGATGGATCTTTTTGGACTGAAGGGAGCTGGCCTTCATGAAGACACTACTCCATTGGAATTCAGACAGAGAGAGAGGTTCCTGAGCTGGGATGATGACTCTTTTTGAAGATAGAGACTCGGATATCATTGCAATGGCTTTGATGGAAGCTCTATAGTTGTTTGCACTCCTACCCTCGAAGATACTTTTATTTTGATTCAGCCAGATCTGCCAGCAAATGTTCATTGGGATGAGGTTCCAAATTCTTGACATTGTTCTCTTGGATCTGCCAGGAAAGGAGCGACCCCAGTGATCAGTGAGTTCTTCTAGAGTTCTAGGAAGAATGGATGGTCTCCATTGATTCCCCAAGACTTGGACCCACACTTGCTTAGCAAAAGAGCATTCCAAGAAAATGTGGTGGGAGTTTTCCTCGGCAATTTTACACAATGTGCACCTTGAGCGACTTGCTATTCCACTGGCTCTGAGATTGTCTGTTGTTAACAATTTGTTGTGAGCCAGAAGCGAGAAGAATATGTTTATTTTGGGAATACCATCCGAGTTCCAAACTTTCCCCCATATTTTTTGTATCGGAGTATTAGATAAGGTGAGTTTTTCATAGCCGGCCTTGACTGTATATGTACCAGCTTTCCCCCATCCCTGGAGATCTTTTTCTTTTATGTTTACTGGGGCCTTCCCATGCAGAAGATTGAGAAAAAATTTATAATTGTTTTTGAGATTAGCTGGGGGACTCATCTGCTTCCAGCTCTCCCATTCTCCAGTGGCCTTCCATATCACTAAGTCTTTTAGCTTTGTGATGCCCACATTTTGCAGCCAGGCTCGAATAGAATCTAGACATCGCATTGTTCCAAGTGGCTTGTCTCCATTTATACTATCGGTCCAGATATTTATTCTTTTCCCATTACCGGGGATCCAATAGAAACTTTCATTGATTAAAGTTGTTGAGGAGGAGATGAGTCCCCAAATTGTTGTTCCTTTTTTGTTGTTTGGTTTGTCGAGGCATCTTAATCTTAAGCTTCTTGAGTATTTTCTCCTTATTACTTCCTTCCACCATTCTTTCTTTCCAGAAACAATCCTCCATGCTAGCTTGGCACCCAAAGCTTTGCTTACTAAGACAGGCTCACGAATTCCAAGCCCTCCTCTCTTTTGCTTTTCTTTGACCGTCTTCCAGTTTACCAAGTGGAATTTTTTATTTTGTGTCTTCCCCCATTGCCACAGGAACTTTCTTATCTCTGTGCTAAAAGCATTCTGAGCAGAGACGGGGGCCAACATAATTGTTGCTGTGAAGACAGGCAGCAAGGAGAGGACAGATTTTATCAAAGTGACTTTCCCAGCTAAATTCAACCAACGAGTTCCCCACGAATTTATTCTATTTTTGAATTTCTCAAGGATAGGAGTCCAAACAGAGGAGGAAGGTTTTTTGAGAGAGATAGGAGTGCCAAGATATTTAAAGGAAGACTAGTCAAGGTAGGGTTTAAATTCCAGTATGGCTGATATGAGTCTAACAATGGCTGGCCGGCAGCTCCAAGTGTATATATTGCACTTGTTTTCATTGGTTTTTCCCCCAGAGGTCTTAAGGAAAAGGTCAAGGGTCAATTTAAATCTTGCAGCAATTTGGGGAGAAGCACTGCCAAGGAGAATGGTGTCGTCAGCGAACTGAGCATGATTTATAGCTGGGACATTTCGAGCGTAGGCAATACTCGGGAGAGAGGCTGAAGCTAAAAGGGAGTTGAGTTTTCTACTCAGGGAGTCGGCCATAATGACAAAAAGGAAGGGAGAAATGGGACATCCTTGCCTCAGTCCCCGGGAGAGGCAAAAAAAGAGGAGGGTCTACCATTTAGGAGAGGGGAAATCCACGGAGCTCCTATACAAGCTTTCACCCAGCTAACAAACTTTCCATCAAAGCCAAATTTTCTCAAAACTGCATAAATAAAGGCATGCCTAACTCTATCAAAGGCATTGGCCATGTCTAATTTAATTTCCATACCTGCGTCCTTGTTCTACTTGCTTGAATGTATAGCCTCTTGCACTAATAAAATGTTATCATATATTTTCCTGCCTGGGATGAAGCCGCCCTGATTAGGAGAAATTATATTAGGAAGCAGTTTCTTGATTCTGTTTTCTATGACTTTTGTAAGAATTTTATAGGAAGAGTTGTAGAGCGAGATAGGTCTGTATCTTCCTATAGAAGTAACATTTTTCTCCTTCGGGATTAGAGCTATGAAGGAGGTGTTGGTGCCTCCTCCTATCTTCTCTCTATTCCTGGTCCAATTTATCATTCTGACAAGGTCTCTTTTCAGCAGATGCCAACACTTTCTGTAGAAGTGAATGGTGAATCCGTCTGGGCCTGGAGATTTTTCCGGGTGTAGAGACCATACGGCTTTCCTGACTTCTTCTTCGGTTACCTGTTCCAATAGTATAATGTTATCTTTGGATGAGATGAGGTTGGGAATATCTTGACACATTAGATCCAAGTCTGCAGCTGGCGGCTCCTCTTCCTCTTTATAGAGAGACTCGAAGTGGTTTTTGAATTCATCCTTGATGATTGTGGGGTCTTCTATCTTCCTTCCATCTTCTTTGGTTAGGCAAAGAATGTTTTTTTTCCTGTACCTTTCCTTGCACTGAGCATGAAAAAACTTGGTATTCCTGTCTCCAGCTTTGAGCCACAGGCATCTAGAGCGAAGTCTCCACTCCTCTTCCTCTCTTCTAGCCGCCAGCCGAATTTGAGCTTCCAAGTCATTTTCTTTTCTCAGCGTGGCTTCTGATATCAGATCTGTTTCCATTTTGTCTTGCATAATTTTAAGCTCCCCTTGCAGAGTGATGACTTATTCTCCTGGACTCTTCATGTTTTGTTTTGCCCATATTTTTAACATTGTCTTGATATTCTTAAGTTTGGTTTCCCAAATATACCCTGGGGAGCCTGGAATAAATTGTTTCCAAAGTGCTTTGACTTCTTCGAAGCAGTCTTCATAATCCAACCACGCTGGATTATATCTTAAGGGGAGGGGACCGAGGTTTCTGGGGAGTGAGAAAAAAAGGGCGATAGGGCGGTGGACAGAGGCAGCAGAAGCCAAGATTTTGGAGTCGGGCAGAAGGGGTTTGCTTAGAAAGGATGAGCTGAGAAGAAATCTGTTGAGCCTGGAAGTGATATGTCCTAGGCTAGTTCTTCTGTTATTCCAAGTGTAAGTTCCATGCAGGGGTTTTATATCCACTAGATTCCAGGATTCCTGAAGGTCTTCCAGTCTCTCTCCAAACTGGTCTCTGACCTTAGAACCTCCTCTGCGTTCATTTGCATTGATTGTGGCATTGAAGTCTCTAGCATCAATGCAGGGAGAGGGGTTTCTACCAAGTTGTAGATCTATCAGATCGTTCCAAAAAATTTCTTTGAGCCCATGAAGCGTAGGCCCATACACATTTCCTATCCAATATTTATCATTATTTGACAGATCTTCTAATTCCATAAAGAGCCAGTTTATGTTATTAATAGAAGAGTTACACTTGTACTTACCTTTGTCCCACCAAGTGATGAGCCCTCCCGAGGCTCCTATGGAGTTGACTGCTATTCCTTCTCCTTTGGGCCAGATTTGAGTTAAGGTTTTGAGACAGTCTGCCTCCTGCATTTTAGTCTCCTGGAGCATGAGTATTGAGGGGTTTTCCAACTTTTTGATTCTTTTGATTGCTTCCGTCTTTTGCTTGCCTCCTAAACCTCTGCAATTCCAGGAGACTATCTTCATTATTTTTTAGAGTGGTTGGACACTACTCTTTCTTTCTTTTCCTCTGCTATTCCTTGATTTTGCTTTTTGCTGGATAGAATTCTTACATGCTGGTCAAGACTGGTTTGCTTACCCGCCGCTTTGTCTCGAGCCATTTCTTGTTCTCTTACGACCTTGTTAAACTTCCTTCCTTTTTTTGTCTGAGGTTCCATTTCTTCTTCCTTACTTTCTGAGGTTTCTTCTTGACATAACTTGGCTTTTGCTCTTGTGACTGAGCCACCTAAAGCTTTGGATACTTCACTTTCAGGCTCCTCTTGTTGTGGTAAGGGTATTACCTGGATTTCCCCATCCTCTAGTTGCTGATTAGAGGCCTCCTGCCTTTCTTCTTCTCTTGCTTTTTCTGTCACTACCTCTTGTTCATGGTCAAGCACTTGAACCTACTCTTCTTCAACCACTTCAGAGGATAGAAGCTGAAATTTGTTGGCTTCTCTAGTTGGATTCTGCTGCTTGCTGACCGTTTCCTTCCTTTTTGGTGTTGCTTGATGAGAAAGGGTGTTAGAAAGCTTCCCTCCCTTTTTTCTAGTAACCTCATTCCAATCTCCTTCTTGGTTTTCTTCCACTTCCGGTGACTTTCTTTTAGGGCAGAGTTTAGCAAAATGCCCATATTCGTGACAAACTTTGCACTTGAAAGGGATCTGTTCGTAGTCCAGAGTTTGTAGATGATTCCAAGCGTCCATTGACAAGCTTATAGCTTCTGGGAGCCCTTTCTCAAGCTCCACTTCTACACATATTCGAGCACAGGAAAAACATAGGGGGTTTTGGTTCAGATTTGTCTATATATTTCCCCAATGAGTTTCCAATAGCTTTTAAATCCTCGTCGTTCCAACAGTGCAATGGGAGATGCGGCAACTTGACCCATACTGGAACTGCTGAGGGGATATCCTTTTCTGGGTCAAATGATAGATCCCACTTGTTAATGTACATTCCTCTTGGCCCCATGAAATAGGGTCCATTTCTGAATATAAGATCTCTGTCCTCTTTTTTTTCAAAATAGAAGACGAAGAAACCCTTGCCACAAAAGATCTGCTGAACTTCCCCTTGAATGAGAGGGCACCAATTTTTGTTGAGCTAGATCTCTATAGATCTCGGTTAGGGCCACAAACCTGTGAAGTGCCCAACCAACCCTTTTTCTGAGAGAGCAAGGGCTTTGCATTTCGAGGCCGTGGAACCTAGTTTGACCTCAGGGATAACAGACTTCTTAACAAACCTCGAGTCAACAGGCCCGACTTTCTTTGAGGACGAAGGTTGAGCAGCTACCAGCGAACGAAAGAGAGCATCGAGAGGTGCTTGGCCCAGATCAGGGAGCGGATCCATGAGAGACGGCCGGCCCAAACCCTTAACCAGAACACAAAACCCTTCAGAATCGCCCAGTCGCCCGATCTCTCCCACTGAGAACTTTCCTTTCTCATTATTATTTGTTCTTTTAAACATATATACTATTATTATGTAAAATTTTATTAATAAAAAATTAAATTAAAAAAATTATATAATAATTTTATGTTATGGAGAATAAAATTACACAACTTAGATGTCAAAGACATTAAAAAAAACCTACGTACTCAAACAAGAAAATCATATATAAGTTTCATATATTGTATATTTAAAGATACAATATCTAATTAGCACAACTACTTAGTGGTTGTACCGATAGGCCACAATTTAAGTGTCACTATAAAGTATCCCATACATCAATCATCAATTATTCAATAAAAATATTAAAAAAACATCAATCCTTTTTAAAAAAATGTAATAGTAATTCATCTTATTATAGAACCTATATCTTAATAAATTATTAACCAATCTTATGAAAAGCAAACCTATCTAAAGTCCCCGTATCTTTTCAAAAATCAATTTCATAGTAACCCTTTCCTCATCCATTTGATTATTATAATTTTCAAAGATTTCAAGATAAGTTACCCTATATTCCAAATCCCAAAATCCCAAAATAAATAGCAGTTTATAACCATGACTTTAAAAATCAACGTCAACCTCCAAAACTTGGGAATGAATTTTTCAACTATACTTAATGCAACATTCTAATTTATATCATTAAAATACACTTAATGCAACATTATAATTTATGTCATTAAAATATATCTAGGAAATATAACTAAAATACAATATATAGATATATATAATACAAATTTTTATTCAAAATTATATTTAAAAAACATAAATTAAAAAAGCAAATTTTTTTATTTCTTTTTTTTGTAATAAGAAAAAAAAAATAGAGCCTTGCTATTAAACCTTTGTTAGAGAAAATAATACATAGAAGCAGAGAAATTATGGGTATGTACATGACAAAAAGACACCAGAATCCTGCTGGACCTAACCTGAGACTGAAAATAGAGCCAACCATGGACCTTGTGACTGATCCAAAAGCGAGTAAACTCAAAAGTTTAACAAAAGTAGAAATTACAAAACTGAGACTGAAAACAAAGCCAACCATGGACTCTGTGACTGATCCAAAAGTGAGTAAACCCGAGTAATTGACCAAAATAGAAATTACAATGCTGATATTAGAAGATTCTTGAAGGAGAACAGTAGGAAACTATTAAGACCCGTAAGGTGACTAAAAAAACCTAAACAGTCTGCTTAGGTAGGAGTATCATCATTGATGAGGATCGACATGTCGGGTGTACTGCCAGCAATGGCCGAGACCAACAGAGCTTGAGCTTCTGGAGTCTGAGTGCTCTTGCAGTCCTTGCTCTCCAGATGATCAGCCATGGTACTGATTTTGATCTCCATAATTCGAAAAGGCCATTGTATTTCTGTACCCAGAGCATCAGAGTCATATAAAATAGAGACAGAATCTTTGTTATCCAAGAGCATAGTATTCATAAGACCACACATAATGGAGTGCATAGCTATAGAGCTCTCATAATGCTCCGCCATATTTTTTATGTTGCTAGGATTTTGAATCCATGGTGCCAAAGGATTGAAGGGGACTTCATACTACCCGTCAGCCAGGTGGAGACCATCTTGAGGGTGCGAAGGAGTGAGCTCAGAAAGCTTACGCTTTCCCTTACTAACAATGGAATGGTCGTGCCGACCATCAAACGGACCCTGCTGAAGCGAGGAATTTCCCATCTCAGAACGTTGGATGAATTGAATACCAACTCTGCCATCTAATTTGGAAAGGTTACCATCTAGTATCAGAATTGCATGCTTGAGGTCATGGAGCATCCTGTTAACATGAAGAAGCAGCAACTTGTTCGTATCCTTGGCCATAAGAGTTTTCCCCAGCATGATTTTATTTGTCCAGAATGCCAGTAGAGTTCGTTCAAAAAGAGCCATTCGGCCTCTTGTAGAACCTGGGTCCAGCTCCCAGAAATTAAGCTTTATTGCGGAGAGCTTGGTTTCGGGGTTCGTGTACATGCACCAAAGAGATTCCTCAGAGCTTTCAATAATACGATGAATGTCTAACATAATAATGAAAGCATAGGCTCTAGGTGCATCCACCGCTTTAAGCTGGTTCACAGTACTAGGAGTGTGATGCACCTGACCAGTTGCCACACATTTCCAGGGACGCACCATTTCCAAGTAACAACAAAAGAAACTAAAGATAGACAAAGAGGAATCAGAATGGTTGCACACCTCACAATTGGGGGTAAAGGAAACCTGCTGCACTGAATAAATAAGGTAATCTACCATAATAGCTCTGAGATATGCCAACGTCATGCTGTTGTGCTGGATAATGAAGTAATACTGCATGGTAATTAGAGAGAATCTCTCAAATCCGTCCGCATTCATTTCCATAATTGCAGCCTAAAGCCGAGTACTGAACAATGAAGTCTCATCCCAAATCCAAAGCTCACTTGGTATAGTTTGCACGAGTTTGGGAATCAATGTAAAGGACAAAAACCGTGACAAGACCCTAAATGGTTTTTGGAGGGACCAAAACCATATGCGCACCTTGATGAGTAGCATAATTACCATCCTCTACCTCCATCTATCGAGCAGCTTGGAGCATGTTAAAATGAAGTTGATCATCCGCCATGAGTCGGTGACAAGTGTTAAGACGGATGTCAGTTCTTTGTTGCATGCCATGTACATTAATGATCTCTTCCCTGAGTTGGGTACCAAGGTTGGCGAGATTGTCAGCAACCTTGTTGGCATTCCTGTGCACATGGAGAGGTATCAACATGGCGAAGTTACCCGCTAACGTGGCCAAGAGTTTCGGGTTATCCTCTAATCTCCAACAATTTCCTAACTTGCGGGTATTAGTACCATGGATAATTTTCTTCAAGATGTTGATTAAAATCAACGACTCCCCTTCCACCATAAGCCTTCAAATATTATGGGTCACTGTAACAATTTCCAAACCAGGAATAAGAGCATCCAGTTCAGCTGCGTTGTTACTAGTTATACCAATATAACCTGCATACATACCTAAAACATTTCCCCTGTTGTTTTTGAGAAGACCACCATAGCCCGAATGCCCTCAGTTTCCCTTTGAAGCCCCGTCAAAGTTAAGCTTAATAAAATTGTTCGCGGGAGGAATCCAAGTATTAGGACTTCGTAAATTATTGCTGGGGAGATCTGGCATAATAGGGTTAGAGATGACCAATCCCCGGGCTTGTAGTATATGACTCTTCGGCTCTTCAGGATGTAGATCCTGCTCCAACCAGTGATGGATATTAACCGTTTCAGTGATACTCATTTTTATGCGATACCAGATATCCTCCGTCCTCAAAGTGGTAGATTTGAAGACTCGTATATTCCTTTCTTTCTAGATATCCGAAAGCACGAGGCTAGGAAAGAGATTCCAAATTCGATCAAGTAAGGAGTTTTTAAAATGAAAAGATTTCCAGTTCAAGAAAGCAGTAAACTGCTTCCTCTGTCACACTTAGAAATTTGAAAGAGCACAACCCCCCGATTCCACATACTATTAGCAAAGACACAAGTATTGAAGAGGTGCTCAATGGTCTCTTCCTCTTGCTAACAGAGGTGATAGAAGGAGGGGCCAATCAACCCTTTTTAAGCAGATTATCCCAAGTGAGAGTTTTCCGTTTGAGCAGAAGCTAGAGGAAGGTAGCTATCTTTGGCCACAATTTGTCTTTCTAGACAGCCTTCTAGATAGGTTCGTCTGGTAGAAGTTGAAAATTGGCATGAATATTGTACCCTTCTTTAACCGAAAAACACCCAGTTGAGGTATGTCCCCAGTGCAACTTATCATCATCAAGGATGAATTTTATTTTTCTACTACTTAAAATTTCATGTAAAATTTTAGCAATATCGCGCGTAGGAGGACTAGGCCAGCTGAGAGGGTGCTACCAAATGCGCCAGTGTGTATTTCCTTCCTGTTTCTTCCAATAATGGCAGACATGATACATGCCCCTCTGTTCAAGATTATTTTGGAGCTCGATATTAGGATATATGTTGTAAATTTTACTTGCCTGTTGCCAAGAGTCATCCCAGAAAAGTGCGTGATTACCATTTTTAATTTCCCAGAAGCTATGCTTTGGATAAGAGCACGATTAGTCCAATCCAGATTCCAAACCGTGGAGCCTTTTATCTCGATGTTGAAATGAATAAGATCCCGAGGATTCCATGACGGACAATATTTGGCCTGCCAAAGAAGATCCCAAGGTTCCCTGTTGCGAGTTATCCAATT
Organism: Larix kaempferi; assembly: GCA_027924585.1. Taxonomy (NCBI): domain Eukaryota; kingdom Viridiplantae; phylum Streptophyta; class Pinopsida; order Pinales; family Pinaceae; genus Larix; species Larix kaempferi. The sequence goes on along the minus strand of BSBM01000642.1, from coordinate 4,533,420 downwards.
CTACCATATTTTAGCACCCAAGACTTGATTAAGAGTGTCCGGATCTCGAAGACCAAGGCTGCCTTTGATCTTAGGTTGACAAACTTCCTCCCATTTGACAAGAGCCCACTTCATTTGCTGCTGATTGCTACCCCATAGAAAATTTCTTTGGAGGTTTCGAATGCATTTGATGATACTTTTAGGAGCTTCCAGAACAAAGAACAAATACAAAGGCATAGCTTCAAGGATAGACTGGACTAGGGTAAGACAACTAGCCAGGTTAAGAGATCTGAAGGGCCAACTGGCTAAACGATTACTGAGACTGGTGAGAAGGTCTTCCCAATTAGCTTGTCTAAGTGGTTAGTCCATGAGTGGGGCTCCCAGATACTTAGAAGGGTGAGTATGAATTGGCAACCCAAGATAAAGAGAAATTCTACGCTGGATAAGCAGATTGGTATTGAAGAAGAAAATATGGGATTTGTCAAGATTGATACAGGAACCAAAGGCTCTTTGAAAGGTTCTTAGGATAGTTCTAAAACCTTTGGCTTCATTGAAGGAGAGATAACCCATAAGAAGAGTATCATTAACAAATTGTTGATGAGAACATAGAGGGGCAACAGTGTGGAGCTTGAGGCCCTTCAAGGTATTGGAAAGAAGATCATCTTTGATGGCTCTTCCTAAGCCTTCAACTATAATAATATAAAGAAAGGGGGGAAGGGGATCACCTTGTCTAATACCTCGGGAAGGAGAGAAAGGTTCTGAGGGTTTCCCATTGACCAAAATAGAAAAGAAGGCCGAAGAAGGAAGAGAAAGGATCCAATCAATGAGTTTTTGACAGAAGCCAAAGGCCTTAAGAACACTAGCAATATAGGACCAGTTCAATCTGTCAAAGGCTTAGGACATATCAAGTTTGATAAGCATTCCAGGTTTTTTAGTAGTTTTGAGAGAATGGATAACCTCGTGGGATAGAATAATACCATCTAGAATTTGACTACCTTCCATGGAGCCAGAATAATTTGGTGAAATGAGAAGGGGGAGAAGAGGTTTCAGACGATTAGCAAGGACTTTATTAATAATTTTGTAAATGACATTGCAAAGAGAAATAGTACGGAAGTTTGCAGGATAGGTAGTATTGGTACCTTTGGGGATGAGGGTGAGAAAAGTGGCGTTGAAGGCAGAAAGAGTAGCTTGAGTTTTCCTAGAATCTTCCACTATTTCCAGAACCTCATCTTAAATTATATCCCAACATTCATGAAAGAAGTCTGTAGTAAAACCATCCGATCGTGGGGACTTGCCTTTTTTCATTCCCAAGACAGTTGTTTCAACTTCCTACATGCTAATTGGCCTCATCAATCCCTCATTCTGATCTTGATTGAGCAGACAGGGAATGTTTCTGGTAATGTTACTGATAGCCTTCCTTCTGTCAATAGAAGGTTCAGAGAGGAGATCTGAGAAGTAGGTATTAAGCTCCTTTTCTAGCTCGTGTTGTTCATAAATAGGAACTGTAACGTACCCTTCCATCAAGTAATGCAGGGAAGGAGACGTTAACAACACAAGGGGTTTTTGACATAGGCTTAGCCCCAATAATTTTACTCATAATTTCATAACAATTAAAACTTCTGTGTGCAAATTTAAACTCAATAAAACACAGCGGAATTAAACATAACAACACACATACATCATAGATTGCATCAGCATATTTATCTCAAGCAATCAATAGGCAGGGAGTTCAATCCCTTTCTTAGGCTATGCATAGACTACATATCGATTTCATTAACATGAATAATTACCATTTGGAATTAACACACTGCAAATATATAATGCATATAAGGTAAACCATAAAGAGTACTTATCTTGCAACGCAAATGTCCAATGACTGGCTACGTGAGAGCAACGTTCCACCCAACCATAGATCTCTGACCAGCCTGTATTCTTTCAGCTGAGAGATCACCCCCGAGCTGGGCTGTGTATCCACTAAGGAGGAACTAGATGGCTCACTCACAGTCAGGGTTTCACTCAGACAGCCAGGCTAAGCCAACACACAGTTGGGTTTTTCAAGCATGCGATGGGAAATGGAGGAGGATGCTCGTCCCCTAAGCTCAATCCCAAAGCCACATACACTTCAAGCTGGACTCAACAATTCCATCCTCTGTTCATACATCCACACTTGGATTTCTCACAACTTTGTCACAAATAACCCCAAATCCGTCACTGATTTTCTGGGCTATCCAAACTGGGTTTTCCCATGGATTTTAGGGTAGCCATTGCTCCCAAATTTGCCCCAAGGCTCATACCAATGGATCCCCCATTGGATTTCACTGTCCAATACCCATTCTGGGCATTTTTGGCTTCCCAAAACGTGGGTTCTCTCACAGTCGCGATTTCTGGTTTTCTCCCTACTAGGATCTCGTTTTTGGGTGGAGAATGATGCTCCCCCCCTTCACCCTAGAATGGGGATGAGAATGAAGCCCCCTCCCCTGAGGTAGAGTGACTTGTGGGACAAGTAAACAGAGCCCATACCTACCCATATGAATTTCTGGGTTGTCCATCCCCCATTAAAGCCATGGGCTGACATCTCAACCACTTCCTTACAACAGGCATAAATGTCATATAGGGAAGTCAATGGGTTCTCATAATGACATGTGGTAGCCTAGGGTTTAGTCCCATAGCCCCCTCACCACTCCCTAGTGGATACACGTGGCCCCTTCTCATTCGTTGCTTCCGTAGCCAGTTTTGGTATTTTATATTGCATGATGTTTAATTACACCCTTTTACAATGTTCCATGGCTTCAGAGCACATGGTATCAAAATATCAAATACTTGCCATTTAAATAAAATTCGGGCTTTCACTAGCGAGGCCTTGGCCTTGAGCTCCACGCTAGGAAAACATACATCACATGTACACATTATTTACATTAAAGGCTAATATATCCTAAGGGTCGAATTGGGGGTATTACAGGAACATCATTGCTAGTTTTCAGCATGGTAATTTTGTTATGTTGATGTCTCTGAAGCATAGAATTGTGGAAGAATTTAGTGTTCCTCTCCCCTTCCTTAAGCCAGTTGATTCTAGACTTCTGCTTCCAAAGAATATCGTCCTGATTAAGTTTGTCATTGAGCTGAAGGTTAAGGATAGATTCCTCCCTCTGTTTGATATCAGAGTATCCAGTAAGGATAATACCCTGCTGTAGAAACTTAATTTTTTCTTCAATGTGATGCTTTTCCTAAAAAATGTTACCAAAAGTAGTTTTATTCCAACTTTTAATTCTCTGTTTCATATTTTTGAGCTTTTGCTGGAACTTGTACATTAAAGAGCCTGTAGTAATAGAAGATTCCTTCCACCATCTTCCAATATTTTCTTTGAATTTTGGGTTAGTAAGCCAAAATTTCTCAAAACGAAAGGGTCTGTTGGGGCCACCTTTATAATCAAAACTTGGAAGTCAGACCAACCAATGATCAAAACCATTAGCTGGTAGAATGGTAGCCGTCCACACATCATCCTGGAGATAAAGGTGATTAGATATAAGAAATCTATCAGGAAGAGAGGCTATTTGATAATGATTACCTCGTCTGTTGTTACAGGTATATAGACCATTAGCTGTGGGCATGTCTATCATACCTGTCACCTCCAAAAAGGTGCTGAAGGCAATACTATCTTTGTCTAAATTTCTTATACCTCCTTTTTTTCCCTCAAGATTTGTAATCATGTTAAAATTGCCTCCCACAATCCAGTTCTGATCTGGATGAGAGTCCCTTATCCAATGGATATGCTTAAGGATTTCAAGCTTGGGCTGAAGGATTTGAGGTCCATAAATACTGGTAATGAATCCTCGTTTGTTGGTACATAAGAGATGATACGAAGCTGTGAGAGTTCTTACGGTTGCTTCAAAATTGTTAAGACAAATATCATTAGGGTTCCAAAGAATTGCAAGTCCATCGGAGGCCCCCAGAGCATCCACAACAACAACAGATGAAGATTTCTATATTTTTTGAGCAATAATTTCCATAGTAGTAGTAGAGCACTTAGTTTCTTTCAAAAGAAGAATAGTAGGTTTTTCCATTAAAATATTATTTTTGAGGAGATGATGCTTAGAGGAGTCGTTGATACCTTTGATATTCCAGGTAATGAGCTTCATTTATGAACATAAGATAAGGAAGAAAAGAACTTTGTAAGCTGATTATAATGCCCTGAATCCCTCATAAGATCACCTAGCTCATCCAGACGTTGTCTGTTTGTACGCCGACCCTTCTTTCTATCTTCTTGGGATTGTCTTTTGAGATCCCTTTTTTCGATGATTTTTATGCCTAAGACTGTATCTTTGGCTGTAGCTTTATGAGTGTTGGTTGAAAGAGTTCAAGCTTTGATAAAAACCTTTTTGAAGAACTCTAGTTGAGGTTCAGATAGAGGAGTTTTAAGTCAGAAGGCTTCCTCCAGTTCTTGAAGATTGAGGTCGTCTAATTCTTATATTTCCATTTCATCTTAAGGATCTTGCATATTCTAATCGGTAGCATCCTAGTTGGCATGTTCAGCTTGAACAGGGTTAATGTTTTGAACTTGATCTGCATTAGGTTGTTCCTCTAGATCCTCTCGAAGGTTGTCAAATTGATTATCTATACTTACAGCTTTGAAAGTTGCAGGAACTGTAGATTTCTTGTTGTTCCTTCTTCGGTTCACCGTCTTGTTCAAACCATCTACATCTTTAGGTTTAGAGAGATCTTGTTTGAGAGCAACTAAGTTTAAGGGACATTCACGAAATAAATGCCCATGAACATGACATTTTCTGCAGTGGAAAGGAATGTGTTTGTCATCAATAGTTTGGGTCCATTCTGTATCCTAATAATCCAGACAGATTGCTTTCGGGAGAGGTTGAGATATATTCATGTATACACAGATTCTAGCAAAAACAATATCTAGATTCCATTCCAAGTCATTTCTGATATCTTGACAAAACGTCCCAGAGCGTTACCTATACCTTCCAGAGTAGTGAGATCCCAGTATTCTTGAGGCAGAGAGAAAAGGCGTATCCATGTCGGAGCTTCCTTGAAATCCTCCTTCTCCGAACTGAAGTTTTCTTTCCAAGGTGTCATATAGAGACCTGTTGAATTGAAGAAGTACAGACCTCCTTCGAAAGCTGAGATATAGTCTTCAAGATGGCTGAAAATAACAGTAAAAAATCCTTTGGAGCCTAACTTAAGATCATAATGGCCCTTGGGGTTCCATTTATGCTTGATCCAACCCATAAGCGCCCGCTCGGATGGCCATAGACCCATGAATTTGCAGGTAATAGCATGATCATGCATAAACTGAATGTTTTCAAAGACTTGGGAGAAATTATAGCATACCATGGGATGAGAACCACTTTTGGTATACATTGGCCTCCTCCACGCGGTGCTGGAATTTTAGTTGTTTCTATAATTGCAGGTTTGCTAGATTGAGTCACCTGGTTTTTGGTCTTGGAGCTTTCAAACTCAGATGCATCCTTACCTTTCTCCTATTTGTCGAGTGCCATAGATGGTGGATGGAACTGGCCCAATTACTTGAGGCTTGGAGGTTTGTCGTCACCCCCTTGGCGGGGCCATTAGAGTGAGTAGAGCTTTGAAGATCCCAAGATCCTTGAAGCCTACAGCATAAACAAATGTACACAGTCTTTGATGTGCCCAAGAAAGTCTAAGCTACCCAGCTTTCTTAGAGCTTTCCTGGAACCCGAATTCAAAAAAATGTTTATCCAATTTTATTTTTTATTTCATAAACTTAGTTATATTTAAAAAAAAAAATTATCATTAAATATATCCAAGAAATATAACGAAAAACAATAAATAATTTTATATTTTTCTTTTTCTTTTTTATTTTGAATATACAATAAAATATTTTATTTAAAATTTATATTTATAAAAAACATAAATTTTAAAAAAATATTTAATTTATTTTCCAAATTTTGTATTTCTTAAACTTTGTTATATTTAAAAATATATATATATATATATTTTAAAGTTAGATTCTATATCCTACTTTTCTATCACTTCATCCCTTTCATGTATGTGACACATATTCCCTTTACCCCTGAGTTTAAAAAACATAAATTTTAAAAAAATATTTAATTTCTTTTCCAAATTTTGTATTTCATAAACTTTGTTATATTTTAAAAAATAAAAATAAAAATATTTCAAAGTTAGATTCTATATCCTACTTTTCTATCACTTCATCCCTTTCATGTATGTGACACATATTCCCTTTACCCCTAAGTCCGTTTATGATTTTTATAGTGGCTGTATATTTTGTCTCTTGTCCTTTGGCATTATTCAATCGGCTTATAAAAAAGATTAATTTTAAAGCATTTTTTATAAAAATAAATAAATTTATTTATAAAAATATTAATTTAAAAATAAGATTTAAAAAAAATATTTTTGAAATGATTAATAACCTTTCTCCGTACTTTTCAAAAGCAATTGCTAATTAACTATCATTGTAATAATGTACCTAACGTGAATGACATCATACACGAGTTGATGTTAATGTTCATGCACTTAAACAAGTCTTATAGAAAAGGTTATATGAGTAGGCATGGTCTATTCATAGTAAGATGGTCGATGTCCCCCTGTCTATATTAAAAAAACTAAAAACGTCTTCCTTTCAAAGCTAACTTAAATTATTCTAGCGTTTTTTTAATATGTGACAACTTAAAAATAATAATAATTATATATTTATATTTATATATTATAATTCAAATTATAAAATTTATGATATATAAAATATCAATATAAATTAAAATTGATAATGATATTTTTTAAATTAGTATTCAAAGAGTTTGAAATGGGTAATGTAATATAAGGAGTGCTTTAATAGTACACTTATTCCCTGTCTATTTTACACCTAGTGGACTAATTGATGGCTATTAATATTCAGTATGATTAATTTTGAACTTTGTTAAACTTTTTAAAAGTGAAAAATCACTTTAAGAGCATTAATCTTAGATTATCATGGTTATAACCAGTTAAAAGGTTTGAAAGATTACTAATATAATAAATGTTTTCAAATTGTATGTGGGTGTATGCATGTCATTATACAAGAAAGTCATTTTCATCTTCAACCCTGTGAGTATCATAAAGATGACAAATTCTTTCATCATATTACTTTTTATGAATCATCTAGTGTGTTATTTCATTATGATCTTATGAGGGTTTGTCTTATTTTAGCAATGTTGATTTTATTTATTATTCTAGTTAAGAGAGATATTTTTGATCTTCCATATTAGGGTTGATAACCTCCTTCTTAATCTTTATGGTGTCTTTATGGTATCCACTATTTTTTATAGTGACCTCTTATCGAGTCTCCAACTTCTTCTCTCCCATGTTGTTTAAGTTATTTTTGTAAATTAGGTATCTAGTCAAAGTCATTCTCTCAATGGCTGCAAGTTGTTCTCACTAGAGTATGAAGCAATCTTAGGAAGTTTCTTCTCTCCCATGGTGTTTAAGTTATTCTAGTAAATTACAAAGAGGAGTTTGTTCTTATCCTAAAACCAAAGGACTATTGATTTAATTTATAATTGTTTTCAAGTCCATAATAAAATTTACACTATCATTCGTTTCCAACCACTTCTCTTCCATGGTGTTTAAGTTATTCTAGTAAATTACAAAGAGGAGTTTCTTCTTATCCTAAAACCAAAGGACTATTGATTTGATTTATAATTGTTTTCAAGTCCATAATAAAATTTACACTATCATTGGTTTCCAACCACTTCTCTCCCATTGTGTTTAAGTTATTCTAGTAAATTACAAAGAGGAGTTTCTTCTTATCCTAAAACCAAAGGACTATTGATTTAATTTATAATTGTTTTCAAGTCCATAATAAAATTTACACTATCATTGGTTTCCGACCACTTCTCTCCCATGGTGTTTAAGTTATTCTAGTAAATTACAAAGAAGAGTTTCTTCTTATCCTAAAACCAAAGGACTATTGATTTAATTTATAATTGTTTTCAAGTCCATAATAAAATTTACACTATCATTAGTTTCCAACCATAAAATTTTCATTTAATTTTTTAATAATATTAATTTTAATAATTTTAAAACTATATCTACTCAACCTATAGTTGAAATTCTTTTCAACTTGACATATTATTATTATTATTATAAAAATTAATAATATGTCCCTTTTTTTTATTTTTTATATAACATTAAAATAACAAAAAATAAAAATTATTTTTATTTAAAATGTCATAGGTATACCTATATAAAATTATAATTTCTATTTATTATAACAATAATAGTTTCAACATTTTAATTCATCAGAAATATGATGATATAAGAATGTTTTCCTTCGAACTTTTTAAACACGAGAAAATTTAAATTAAACCAAATCACAAATCAAAGTTAATATCAAATTAATAACTATAAATTTTAAAATAAATTTATTATTATGATTTTTATATATTAAATTTCTATTAAATAATATTAGATAATATGACGCTATGTCACATGGTTCGTACAAACATATTAAAGTGTTTTCTTTTGGGAAATCGTATATAACCAACTTGCACATAAAATAACAAAATTATTTTTGATACATGTGGATCGACGTACACCAACACAGAAAACTTTAATGTGTTTGTGCTTATCTATTGAAAATGGGTGGAGAAGCTTAACTAGAATAAGATTATATCCACTATTTTAAAATCGATTTCCAATTAAGGAAGTAAAGTCTCATTTCAAAACATTTTACGGTGGGGAAAACAGTAAAGATAACAAGCATATAAAATTAGTTGAAGCATGTAGCTAGGGTAGCGCAATGCCTAGTACATGGAACTTAACTTTAGGACGACATAAACACAGGACAGTTTTATTCTTGTTAATAGTGCTGCTGAATCATTCCAATTGTCCCCAGCCCATAGAAATCTCTTCAGCCCACAGTACACAACACTAAATATCCATAGTATAAAAAAAAGTCTGTCATAGTTTTATAAAAAAAGCCTGTCATAGTTTTATTACTTAATTCTGTACGTGCGTGATCTCTGTAGATCCATTCATTCCATCATCAAGATTCTTGAATAATAATAATACTACATCAAGATTCGTGAATAATAATAATAATGAAAATAAATCCTTGATACCTAGAAATAACCGGCACCGACCTTTTGATACCCTAGAAATAACCGGCACCTACCTTGAGGCATTGAACGAGCACGGTTAAAAATTAAAACTGATCTTCTGATACAGTTTCTGGGTTGTGTCATCACGTGGCGACTGTCAAAAGGAAAAATAAAGCAGAAAGCTTCCCGTGACTTTATCTCCTCCTGCATCGGCCATCCGCGTCTCTTCTCACCTCTTATTACTGTATTCAATGGGGACACTGTAGAAAAATTATTGTATAACTAATTTATAAATGACTGTCTACTAATGGAGTAAAGCTTATTCAACGCAGAATACTCCCCCCAAACTCGTGGAATTTCATCCTATTAAAGCAATTATGGGAAAGCCCGTGAAATTTCTAGCTTAATCCTGAACATTCCTTAGGTGCAAAATTCATGAAAGCAGCTTAATATTACACACAGGAAGTGCATTCAGTCCTAGTCTGCGTACAAATAAGAAATTGCCTTACAGAGAAGTTGACAGATAGTAAACATTGTTCATAAGAACAAACTCTCTTTGTATTAATCCGATGAAGTTTCTTGTAACTCCAACGTTTCTGTTGTTCTTTATTGATTTATAGATGAATTACTCCCATGATTATAAATGAATTATTTCCATGATTTTAGTTAACCCTGTATCAAATTAAGCTAGGTACCAAGTAACAAAGTTAACCCTTTTAAAAAATATTAAAATCAAAATTTAGTTAACCCTTTTAAAAAATATTAAAATCAAAATTTGGAGGAAAATTAATATATGATTTTAGTTAAATTTTTTAAAAAATATTAAAATCAAAATTTGGAAGAAAATTGGAAACATAAAAAAATCAATTTTAGGTTGCAACCACACAGCCTAAGCTGGATTAATGGATTAACAGATCATCATCTTCCTAAAAAGAATTGTAATATCTTATTATACTATCATGCAGTCTTGCATAAAAACTCCAATTTTTATTAGTTTGGATTGATTTCATGACATTAGTTTTAAAATTCAAAATAAACAATTATTAAAAAAAAGAATATAAAAAATAACTAGTAGTTGATGTATGGATAACTGGTATCTAATACATGGATAACTGTTATACATGGATAGCTAATATATCCGTGCATGAGCTACCAGTTATCCATGCACCGGCTACCCATTATTATATATATATATTTTTAATTGTTTATTTTGAATTTTGAATCCCATAAAATCAATGTGGACAGTACACTTGTCTCATCCTCCTTCAATCTAGCAAAAGCATAGATGATAGTCCACCCCAAATTGTAAGATATAAAGTGTAATTAAGGTTTATAAAACCATTTTTGAAAACTTGGCCTATATAGAATTTATTTAATTATTTAAAAAAAATTAATTAAATAAAAATAAGTTTTTCTTTCCTTCCAAAAGGGGAGTGACTGAAGGAGAATGGAAGATTCTTCCTTAATGCGTAGGTAATAGTCCAGTTTGTCTCTATAAGTTTTATAGGTAGCAAATACGTCAAGTCTACAAGTTCCTGAATGAGGCGAGAAATGGAAAAATGAATGAATAGAAAACGCCCGTTGAGAGATTGAAAGCTAGAAGCCGGGCTGGAAGGAATTGGAATAGGGAACCAAGAAGCTGCTTCATTTCGGTGTGGCCACCCGCAATTTATATGTCGGCTGGTCCAGATGACGGACTATTCTTTCGAGGATGCTTTTTTGTTTCCAAAACTGAATCAGAAAGCGTTGGGTTTTTGTCGGTTTCTCCTCTTTCTGCTGCAAAGATTCAAAATTACCCACAAGACTTTGTTTCTTGTAAATATTGCCAGGGGGTTCGTTCGAGCCTTGGCAACGTGCGTGCACTTTAGACTTCAAGGTGGTCTTTGGCCCAGTTTTCGTCGAAGTTGTTGCTTTGCTATGTGCACCATTTTAAGAGGTGCTCGAAGATGGTGTAGCAGAATTGTTGATATCCAAACTGGGGTTGAAAGGTTGACCAAAAATTAATTAGGAAGCTAGTTTCTTTATGTCACTCCAAAAATGACTTGTGAACCGAGCATTCCTATCTGAGATGAAGCTCAACGGAACTGTCCAGTACTTCTCCACATGTTTTTAGAAGTAATCTGTTGCATCCTTAGCCTTGCATGAAAAAAAGTGACATACTTTTGGGAACTTGTGAATTACCACCATGATGCTTTACATCCCATTCACTAAAGGCAACTGCGTCATAAAGTCCATGCTCACATTTGGAGAGATTGTCAGACATAAGTCATAACAGGAATCCTAAAATAAAATAACACATCATTCAACCAAATAGTCCTAAAACAAAATAGCATACCATTCAACCAAATAGTTTTGTTTTAAGAACAAACTAGCAAACAATACTCAAAGCAAAAAAGCGATGTAGGCCATGGAATTACTCGAAGCATTTTGTGTAGCAGAGTCATCGAAGTCGGATATAATGATACGATACTTACTGTTGTAGTCAACCACATTCTCCAAGGGAAAAATAGCAATGGCGGAACGCGGACAACCCATCTGTCAAAATGTCAAGACCATGAGCCCAGAATGGTTTCTTGGCCATTTCAGGAGCAATGGCATCTTCCACACATGCAAGCAGCTCCTCATGTTTGTCTAGCTCAACACTCAGCCTTCTATCAATTCCTGCAGATCTTCACCATTCTCCTCAGCCACAACAAAGTCCTGTAAATGCTTTGAGAGCTGAGAAGAGACACCCACGAAAGATGGTCTGCTACAGCAGGATGCAATTTAACTATGATTAAACTGGTTGTATTGGAAAGAGAGTAAAGATGAGCTCCGATCACTCTGGATGGCTTCTGTTGAGGAAAACCGGTGTTCATCTCGTCTTCTACTATCTGTAACCATGGATTTTGAACATTAATATCTATGTTCTCCACGTGCTGCAGGATTTCCTGGTTTATGATTTCAATATCCAACAATAAATACATTATCATTGATATCAAAGCATAGTTGGCCTTGTTTGTCAACGATTTGAGCTCTGAGAATTGGTTGGGAAACTAAAATTAGTGAAAGAGATGCTTGGACGAGAGCAACTGCGACGGATTTGGCCAAGAAAATACATGTAATGCAGGTACCTGCACCTTCATCCAAAGCTCTGCACCAATTTGTTTACATGTTCTCCCCAATTTCTTTCGGGGCTTGAAATTCCCAAGTGGCCTCTCCACACAGGAAACACGTGATAGAAAAATAATTCTGAAAGGAAAAAGCAATCGAAAAAGAAAGAAGGAAAAAGCATAAAAAGAAGAAACAGAAATAAAATTAGAAAACACAATAAACATTCCTTTTGAAGTTGCTAATGTTAAGAAAAATTAATCTTTGTTTCCCATCGTAGGATATCAATCAGATTTGAGATAAATTTATTTCCCATTTTATTTCCCATTGTAGGATATCAATCCGATTTGAGATAAATTCATATAGGAAAAAAAAATCAAAATTTTATGTTGCACATTAAATTTAGTAAAAATTAAATATACAACATGGAATTATAATAAAAAACCGAAAACAATAATCTCTACTCATGGCAAGGACTAATAACTGTATAATATATTTGTATAACCCATTGTACTATGTTATCATGCATACACTTTTTAAAATGTGCATTGAATTTTAATTTTCATAATATATTTAAAATTTGCATATTAAGTTTTGATAATAAAGATAATAGTTATTAATGCTATTTAAAAAAATACAATAAATTTATAATTAATTTTTATAATTAATTTATAATTTTATTATATTGTGATTTTTCAAATTTAAAAAACCTACATGGAATGTGATATTATTATGTTACTTTTATTTTAGTTTAATAAAGGAGGGTGGTAAACAAATTAATTTTATATGATTTATTTATTGAAACATATTCATTTTTGTTTTATGTAATTTCATAAATTGACTTTCTCATTAGTTGAATAATTGAATAAGATGTGATGTGATTTTATTCCATTTTTTATGTGAATTTTGATATTTAATAAATTATTTAAAAGAAAATACAAATTTCTTATTCGCAAATATGAAGGCTTTCACATTCTTTAAGTGGAGGCTTTGATACTGGTTATTTTGGAGGGTTCTTATCATGCTAGCATGGTTTAGCTACATCCCCTCTCCATACAAGCTACCATTATCCTTTAAAACCATGTACTACCACTATCCTTCACAACCATGTACCGACAACTACCACCCATGCTTCATAACTCCACCAACAACCTTCAGACTCAACTAGGGCCACTTACTATCCTTGCAACATCTAGCTGCAGTAGCCACCTACAACCTTTACCACAAATTTTAGGTAACCAAAAATTGATTATTGTAAGATTGATGAAAGTGGGTATGCATTGCAAACCAGTATTGTCCATATAAACTTTTGTGATCCATGAAGATGAGACGTAGGAGTGACCTGTACAAGCTCTTGACTTGTGGGTTGTTTCTTCCAAGACACCAAATATTCTAAATCATTTCAAGCTTGGGGCATCCATATCTTGGTAATAGAACATTGTTTGCTAGAAGAGAAGCAAGGCCTGAAGTTGTTACAGGAGCAACCATGAGAATGCCAACAACTATTTGTAAAAAACAACAATAGAAATCAACAATTTGTAGTCATGAATATCTGCAAAAGTAGATACCTTTGTACCTTGGTTATTTACTAGTTTTACCCCTTTATCCTTTTGTTTATTCTCCATTAATTTCACCCCTACTTGTGAATACATTTGTTCTCTTTGTACTTGATTTATATATAATTGGAAAGCATATCGAGGATTACTCAACAAGAATTCTTTGATTCTTTTGTTTTTTTTGTATTGTCCTAATAGATCTTTCATTAACCATGAGCAACGCACTATTTTATGAATAAAATTAGAACTTTTCCTTGGAGCAGTACATGTGTTATGGGTAGCCAAAGGGGCATACCTAGATGTCGATATGGAGTTTGAACCAAATGGAAATAGATCTTCTACTACTAGTGACAATACTAACCATGTAGTCAGCTTGCCACATTTCGATTTCCTTGAAATTGATCATCGAAGTGGAGGACATCTAAACAACCATCCAAGACATATGCATGTGACCAATGGACCAAATATGTTTATGAACAATCTGTTTGGGAATAGTTAGGTGAATATAACAAGTAGTTGTCCGACCATCAAAAGTGATGGTTTAAATATTTCCTATGTATTCTAGAGACCCTTCATGATCCATACACACTTTGGTCTAGATATTTCCTATGTATTCCAAATACTGGCCATGATTAGTGTTGACTGAACGGTTGTTATAACTAGTGAGCGAAGGATTGTTCTAATGGTCAACCTTTCTCTTTCAATCATATCTTTTTATTTAATATTAATTTGTGATATTAATTATTATTTATAATAACCTCTTGGGAATCTCGAAATCTGATCATCATCGTCGAACACCTTCCTAGCGCAGTATTAGCTCATTGATTGTTCTAGAAGAAATCAATTGACCTACCAATGCCCATTGATCAGTGAATAAGTAAATGGAAATAAGGGGAGTTATCTTGGTAGTGTAACTCAAAATGATTTAACATGAGATGCATGGCCAAGTCTATACCTCACATTTTTGTTGTCCATATTGGCCCTGAAGTTTCGGGATGGTGCAAGCTAATGAGGGTCTCTTTTGATGGGTTAGATGCAATAGAAAATTAAAAAAACAAGAATCCCTCAACTTACATGGATATTTTGAGATACTTAAAAAATAAATCTTGCTTTGAATAAAAAAGATGAAATGTAGTAATTGAATCGTGTTTGCAAATATATAAATTTGATCTATTGAAAATGTTCATAACTATCTCAAGTTTGATATTTTTTAACAGGTACTTTGGATTTTTAAGGCAAATGATAAGGGGTATGTCTTTGTGGGTGCAATCTTTGAGTTCCTAAATGATGGAATCAACCTACAAAAACTACTAGACATATAGAGAACACATAGTACTAGTGAGGCACTATTTTTCAAAAATAAATTTAATAAATATATATATTTTTTAATTATCTAAGTGATCAAACCTTGAAAACAGTACGCCAAGTGTGGGTGCACCTTTTGAAGGTCTTAATGCAATGATCATGAAATGTTTTTTTTTTAGCATGTAGAGGTTATTGTCTAGTAGTGTAGTATACAATTATTTTTTAAATGCTTGAGAAATAAAAAAAATTATGGAAGAAACACTAACACCGTGTTTTTTGAGTTAAGGAATAATGACATAAGAGAAGTAGAAAAAAAGGAAAAATTTAATATTTTTAAAAACAAATTACATATTTGGAATTTGTAGAAAAAATGCTATTTGGGTCTAAAAATTCATAAAAAATAAATGTTTGTAGGATACTGTAATGAGTGGTAAAACACAGGCATATTGAGAAAATGATTGATATGCCCAATTAGCTATGGTTTACCATATTCCATAGCACAGGTTTGGTTAACCCGAAGCTAACTATGACACAAACACATAGGAAGAGGGATGACACTCGAACATGTGATGAGGCTCAGTCTTAGTGCTAAGATATGCAAGCATGTTTCTTTTAAATTCAAATTTCTCCTTCTTGCCCAAAAATTTGGTGGCAAAAAAAATTGCATGCAATATACAATTACAAAATGCGGTGCGTGATATATACTTACAAAACATGCACACAGTTTTGACAACCAAAACGTGTGCATAATATGTACCACTACAAATATATGGTATATGATATTGAGGATTAGTAAGGGTTAGGGGGAAGAAAGGAGGTAGAGAAATTGAGGAGTAGGGGGGGTGACAAAAAGAGAGAGTAAGAGATAGATATCTAGGGGTTTAAGGAGGAGTAGGGTAGTTAGAGAGAAGGGGGCATATAGGTGAGGAGTGGGGAAGAGAGAGAGAAAGAGAGAGAGAATGCAAGATATCATAGGGTGCTTAGTGGTAGGGGGGGATTAGGAGAGACAAATATAGAGGCGGGATTAAGTGTAGGGGGAGTAGGAGAGAGATAGATAGGGTGGGGGGTTGTTAGGGGGTTAGAGGTAGAGAGAGAGGGGGTTTGTTAGGGAGTTAAAGGTAGAGAGAGAGGGGGGTGTTAGGGGGTCATAGGTAGAGAGATTGGGGTGTTTTAGGAGGTTGGGGGGTAGGTGGATCAGGGGGGGGAGAGAGAGAGAGTAAGAGATGGGGTTAGTAAGGGTTAGCGAGAGGATGATATATATAGAGAGAGAAGAGGGGGGGTTAGTGGTATGGGGAGGCATAGGGATGTGTACACATGTGTGTTATAGAGAGAGAGATGTGTGTCTGTGTGAGAGAGATAAAGAACTAGCAGTGCAGTGGGGTGTTAGTATGTTGGGGGGAGAGAGAGAGAGATGGGTGGGGGTTAGGGTAATTGTTAGAACTTTTCCAATTGGCTATTTTTTGAGCATTTTTTCAAACAAAAAAAATTCACCAATTGGTTATTTTTATTCTAAAATATCATCTATATTTACATAAATTATGTTTTTAATAATAATATTCACCAAAATTTACAATTTTTAGTTGTAAATTGTATCTTTTATATTTGATATTCACCTACCTATCTATAGATATGATTTTTTCAATCCAAAATAATTTTCTAGAATACTATACATGGGTATACTATTAGATTCCTTAAAAAATACCCTGTTAGGGTTTAGGTGTAGGTGTAGGAGTAGGGGAGTGAGAGAGAGTGAGAAAGGGGGTTAGTAAGGGTTACAGAGCGAGAGAGAGGTTTAGAGGTAAGGGGAGGAGTAGGGGGATTGAGAGAGAGAGAGAGAAAGGAGGTCTTAAGAGACTAAGGGAGGAAGAGAGGGTTAGGAGTTAGGGGTAGGTGGAGGAGTATAGGAGAGAGAGAGTGGGAAAGGAGGAGAGGGGTGAGAGGTAGGGGGAGGAGTAGGGGGTGAGAGAGATAAAATGTATGGGGGGTGCTAGGGGCATGGGAGAGAGAGATAGGGGAAATAGTTAGATATAGGTAGAGGAGCATGGGAGAGAGAGAGTGGGAGAGGGGGTTAGAAAGGGTTAGGGGGAAGAGGGGAGAGAGAAGGAGGGGAGGGAGGGGTTAGTGGTAGGAGGGGGAGTAGGAAGGTGAGAGAGAGAGAGCGAGAGAGGTGTGTTTTCTTGGTGGGGGAAGGAGGGTATGAGATAGAGATAGAGAGGGTTAGTGGTTTGGGGAGTAGGGAAATTATATAGAAGGGGCAGTATGGATGAGGAGTGGGGGGTTTGGTTAGAGAGAGAGAGAGAGAGAGGAGAGAGAGAGAGAGAGAGAGAGATGGGGGAGTAGTTAGTTTTAGTGGGGAGGGGGATTAGGGTAGGAGGAGTGGAGGGAGAGAGGGTGGGGTTACCGGTAGAGAAAGAGAGGGGGGGTACTTTTAGTGGGTTGGGGAAAAGAGAGAGGGGTGGGGGTGTGATTAAGGGTATGGGAGAGGAGGGTTCTTGTGGAAGATAAAGAGAAAGAGATTGAAGGAATTAGCAGTTCGAGCAGGAGGAGACAGAGAGAGACAGAGACAGAGAGAGAGGTATGTGGAAAGGGGAGAGTGTGGGTGATTAGGGGTAGGAGGAGGGGCGTTCAAGGATATAAGGAGACAAAGATCGAGTTCGGGTGAGGGGGGTTTAGGGAGAATTAGGGAAGTTAGAGAGAGGAGGAGGGAGGTGAGAGGTATGGAGAAGAGTAGGTGGTGAGAGAGAGAGAGTAGGGAGGGGGGTGTTAGGGGCTTGGGGGATAGAGAGGGGTATAGGATTCATTGGTAGGTGGAGGATTATGAGTGAGAGAGAGTGAGAGACAGGGTTAAAAATGGTTAGGTGGAGGAGTAGAGAGAGAGAGAGAGAGAGAGAGAGAGAGAGAGAGAGAGAGAGGAGGGTTATAGGTAGGGGGAGGACTAGGGATGTGGTGTGTGTGTGTGTGTGTGTGTGTGTGAGAGAAAGAGAGAGCGCATTGGTGAGAGTTAGGGGGTTGGGGCACACAGAGACTAGTGGGGGTTACGTGAAGATAGGAAGGTAATTTTTCCTTGGTTTGAGAAGTATTTGCATAGTTGTGCATTCTTATTTTGATATTGGTAGTTTTTTTTCTTTTTAGAAGTTTTGAAGAGCAACTTGAGTTCTTAGTAATGCATGCCATTTTTATTAAAAAAGAAACACACATGGAAAAAGGAGATGCTACACTGGATGAATTTCATATTTGTCAAGAAGACGACAGCAAAGGAAATATGGAGAACCCTTGTACTTGTTCTAGCACCTTGAATGTATGCGGTTTACGGTTTAGTGGGATAGATAAGAGTGGTTTGTATGGTGTTGTCAAGGGTTTATCATTATTGAGTATTTATTATTGAATTCTTGATCCAAAATATGTGTTATTTTCTCCACAGTATGCTAACAGGAGATACCTTGAGCATTGGTACAACAAAAAAAGAGATTCCATATGTGAATTGTGCTATCAAGTTCATGGTTTTTATATTCCATATATATCCTTACTATTATTATTACTCTACAGTAATATTCTAAATTGGAAATGTATCCATAATTATTTTTCCCTTCGTCCATTTTGGTTTTAGAACTTGAAAAATTTGGTTGCAAACAAAACGTGAACACGATATAGAGTTAGAAAACATGCATGTGATTTTGATCACTAAAATGTGTGCACGATATATACCACTACAACTATATTGTATATGACACTAAGAATTAGTAAGGGTTAGGGGGAAGGGAGGAGAGGGAGATATAGAAAGAGAAAGAGAGGAGTAGGTGTCACATCCCCAATGATCTCTATGTCCTATCATGACCATGAGGCATATTTTATTTAAAACTACTTTTGATACCATGACATTATTGTCTAATACTGGGTTATTTTGTTGCATGACACCCTACGCATCACACTTTAGTCTACGCACACATTCACACTTATTGATTTTTTACTGTGAAACCTACTGTGTGCACAAAGAATACTATTGTATGATCCACTATTTTTCATCCTTCACTCATTGTGCGTCTAACAAAATGCAGCACAACCACTCTATGGCAACTTAGCTTGCAATGCTCATTACTATCTACCTGCAGAGTTAGTGTTATATACATAGTGGAACATCATATACATACAATAATATCTATAGGCAAGACATTCATCTTCACATATAGGATATACAACATAAATCTTATCATTCATTCATATCAACATTCATACAATGAAAATATAGAACAACGACAACTTACATCCCATAACACTTACCTTGAATGAAGCCTTCCCTGAGAAACTGATTGCACAAGAGAAATGTTCCACCCAACTGTAAGCACTCTATCTATCATATAATCTTTCTTCTAAGAGGCCACCCTTGCGCTGGGCATGATTACCTTAAGGAAATGGAAACTATCCATATATCTCTCGCACAGTCAGATATGAACAGGGTCATAGACAATCTAGCCTCTATTGGGTTCACAAGATGATACAGTCATACAAACCCACTTCTCAATCCAAGCCTGTCTTTGTTGGGTTAAAATGATTCCTAGCTAGTAGAAGGAAAATACTAGCTAGTGACTCATCACAAAGTTGCAGGAGCCTAGCACAGAATTGGGTCCACAATACTTGCTCCACAAAACACCATGTAAATGCTATTCCAATGTGTGCATATAAAAACCACTCGAACGATGATATTCCACCAATAGGTATGATCTTTCACTAGTCTCTTATCTATATCTGCACTCTATACTACCCTAGTACTCAATACTAGCAATTGACCTCATGCAAACTTAGTTAGTTTGGGGCTCATAATAACTTCCCCACACCACACTGTGTAGGTACTATACTAGTGTGTTGATAGAAATACCACCCAAACCGCATTATTCCACCAAGATATCAAGCAATTTCTATTGTATCTCGATCCACTCAGTGCTCAACAATTTATCCACTCAGTGCAGACTAAGCTATATTTGGGTCCACAATACCCACCCCACACAACACCATGAAGGTACCACTTCACCACTCAATAGTCCCTCAGGTGTCACCTTCCACTAGGTGCTTTGTTAGTGTGTGTGTGGAAAGACCACCCAAACCCCAAATCATCTTCCTACAAGCTTTGTTTTCCCAAGGCTTGGAAATATTTTGTAACCAATGGCTCTAAGGAAATCACTTCAGTCATTGTCCAATAGACCTCTCTCTTACAACCAGAATCACAATGACCATGCTCGGGTTATCCTAATATTGAGGAATGGTGCTTCTTAGGCGCATGATTTTAGAATCACGATGCTTCACTCCTTTCTTACCACTCTATTGAGACTTACTTAGACATTTATGGAAACATTCTCAATCACACAGGTATTCAAACAAACTTAGGATACTCAGGATTGAACTGATAACTGGTTACTTAGATACCTCTATGCTTTCTAGCTCCACAGAATAACGTGTAGCCACATGCACTCCTCAATTAACTCTTCGAATCATAGTCTTGACCATGAGCTAGAACCGACTCCACTCTTCACTCTATCATTGCTCAGATTCAACTTCCTCTCAGGAAATGGTCGACTCTTCTCCACAGGTGAGAATGATAGATTGATCGATGATGGAGTGAGTGAAGGATAGCTAGAGCATATGATTTATTCCCCCGATAGGGAGAGATAGATACATCTATAAAGGAATCATTTACTTGACCATGTAACTTCATTAAATGGATAATAGACTGACTGATAGGATATTGCACCATCTATTAGAAAAACAGGATCGCAAAGCAATAACAATAAACAAGATGCAAATATAAATCACATAAAACACATTCTCTTCACATGCTACAACTTCCTCTTCACTCTCTCATAGTCTCTCTCATACAATCATAAATCTTTACAATGCTACAATACACAACCATATTACAATGCCTTCCATTTAAAGAGCGATTACCATGGGAAAACAATATGGAACACCCAATACCATGGGCCCGTAAATCACCCATTATTGACCAAGTTATGACTATGAAATTACAACATTTTACAAGGCATTTTTTCCAAAATTTTCGCTATGGGGGCGTCTCCCCCGAACCTCCGCTAGGGGGGGGGGAGATCCCAAACTAGTCGTTGCCCCCCCTGGACCCACTTGGAGACTGATCACAACAAATCCACCACTGTTGCACTTGTTGGAATATGCTCTGAACCTTGGATCTGGAAAATTTCTCATCTTCACCTTCAGGCTTGAAGGCCAACTGAAGCTGAGCAAGAACTCAGTTTCTCTTTGGTTACTACCTTTGTAAACATGTCTGCATGATTCTGGCTAGTTGTTGGGCCCTAGAATCGCCCCTTTTTTACCACACTTATTACATCATTTTTCCCTGTTACACCCTACTTCCATAAACCATATACATGCCTTTCCTCGAGATCAATCAAGAATCCTAACAAGGTATAATTCATTATTGCTTCATTTATTTAATGCCTAAGATTGTTATGGTTATGAATTCTACCCTTTGATTTATGCTAACTTGTGTTGATTTCATTAAGTCAAGATCAAAGCACAGGGGTTTCAACCGCAATGCCTTGGGAAAGAATCACACGTAGTGCCAGCTGTTACTATTCATTTTTAGTTACTCATATTAATAGGGACAACGCACCTTTCCACGTGAAGCTGTAACAAGCCTTCACTGAAACAGATCATTGCTGCAACAGACAGGACGCCTCCCAATTGGTTAATCTATTGATCCATTGACTGCCATAGTAACAATATCCTTCATCTCCAACAACCTCATTCAATACGGCTGTAACAGTTCAGGTGTAACTCCGCAGCATGAAGATCAGAGATCTTCATTGTTTCACGAAATTTGTGGATCACGAATTGTATTTTGCATGTATAAATATGGGAACGCTTTCAGAGTCTGGGGTTGGTTAATTATCATTTTGTATGGGTTGTAACAGAGAACTAATACTGTGGATTACCATCTTTAATATAACGAGCAGAGTTCTTCATATTTTTGTGTCTTAATTTGTGGTAATTCACGACATCTCTGTTAGAAGGCCAGGGCCCTCCTTCTCACAGAGATTGCCGAAGTTAAGTAGGTAGTTTAATTTCCTTTATGTTGTGTGGTGTGGGATTGCATTAGATGCATTACTGCAGGCTGCAACAGTAGATTAACACTTGCATTATTTTCTGGTAGTTTATGATTGCATCCTGAATAGTTGCAACTGTGTGGTGTGACAGTCGTCTATGTAGGTTAGTTTATGTGATGCATGGTGTGTTAGAATTAGCTGTTACATCCAAGCTCAGATTGAATTCCTTTCAGTCATTTATGTTTTCTAGGATTTCCAATATTTTAATCAAATCAGAGTTCAAGCTTATTTCTAGTTCTTGTTGTTGTTGTATCTTTCTTGAATTCATTAGATTAGATAGATTGTGATTGAGTTACAGTAGCTGCTAGATGAATCAATTTGGTGGAGATTGAATATTGTAGTTTGATAATTATAGGATTTAACTTCTTGCAAAATTAATCTAGTTCATCTTTATTCTTAGACCAATAACTGCTCGGTTGATATCTGTAGGAAGGTAATTGTACTTTGAATTCCTAGATAGATAAGTTAGATTAGTTTTAGTTATGAGGTGAGTTTGGTTGAGCAAATAAGTAGGATTATTTATCTCCATTTATTTAATCAACTACTTGAAATGTTTATGCATAGATTGTGCCTATTGCCATTGAAATAAAAGACTTCCCTGGGTTGATAATTTATATTGAGCATCTTGTGTGTTAGTTGTAATTAATGAGCGTATAGGGTGACCAACATTTTGGCGACGTTGCCGGGGATGGTAATTGATAGACATAGTTAGTAGTTGGTTTATTGATTTCATTTTGGTTTGATTATTTACAGCATGCATGAATACAAGAAAAACAAATCGGGAACCCCCTTTGAATACTAACATTGTAGGTGGAAGAGATTGAGGCCGTAACATAGGTCATGGAAGACAAACTTTTATCGATGATATAATTGGTAGAGTTGATTCTTCCACCAGACCACCGCGGATGTCTACAGGAAGAGGAAATTTTGTTCCTCCCAATCTTGAGAATTCAACATCAACTATGGAGAACACAACGAGACCATCTACTCCCATTGCAGAGAAGAAACCTCCTAAAGGCAAGGGAAGCGTTGTGGGTGCACCGGATAGAGAGGATATTTATCATATTAACGGGACCAGCGTTACTAAAGAAGTGTGGTTTGAGACTCATCGAGAAGTAGAGGAAGAGAGAAGGCAAGAAGAAGAAAGGAGGGAAGCAGAAGAAGCAAAAGTAGAGGAATAACGAATAAACAAATCCATTGAATTTTGGAACAACATGGCTAATAGAGAACATGAAGGAGAGAATGAACACTAGGAGAACCATGAAGAGGAAGTGAAAGATAATCATCCTGGTGACATTGTGGTCACACTTGAATTCCCTATCCTCCAGACACCTGAGGAAGCTCCTATGAAAAATATATCACCATCAGTTCTCCCGAATTTCCATGGTAAGTCTTTTGAAGATCCTGATGAATTTCTTTTTCAGTTTGACATCCTCTATCGCAGTTATGACTATACCTCTAGTGCTCATAAGATGAAACTATTCCCAGCCACCTTGAAAGGAAATGCTTTGCACTGGTTCATGAGTCTAGGTCGTGAGACCATTACTACTTGGGATCAAATGAAACAAACCTTTCTTTCTAAATATCAGGAATATTGTAGAACTAGAGATAAAAGGGAAGAGTTGTTTAAAATGGTTCAAAAGGAAGAGGAGAGCTTGGAAGACTTTGTAGAAAGATTGTTGTATAATTTACAAAGGTCTCGCCACACTGCGATTGGAAAAGACGTACTCAAGATTATCCTACTACTAGGAATTAGAGAAGATTGCCTTGATATGTTGAATTTGTTGGGGAAAGGGGATATCTCAAAGGAACCTTTCGAGAAGATCATTGAATTATGTCGACGATATTCAAGGGGATCCTCTAGAACTAACAAACGGGACAAGGATCGAGATTAGGATGTCTTCACTAGGACAAAGAAGTCAGCTAGTGGAGGAGCCACTCGAGCAGAAATAAGAAACTTAATGGAGAATTTTAAAACCAATATGATGAGCTCCATTTCCTCAGAGTTAGATGTTTTGAGATCAAAACAGAATCAAGTAATAGAAGATCTTACACTCGGTGTATTCTGTCCTAAATGTAGGAAAAAGCACCCACTGAAAGAATGCCCGTTGGACAAGGCAGAGATATGTAGGATATGTGAATTGGAGCATGATACCAAGGAATGTCCTTCATTACCCAAATTCAAAGCAGTCTTACAAGAATCCACTTCAGATGTGGAACATGCTCACTTTATAGCATAGAAGAAACCTTGGTAGCCTCGCAATCAAGGTATGAATCCAGATCCATCATTTTTCTTGAATAATATGAATACACAATTCCCTTCACATTATTCTAATAACCAATGGCATCCATCTTAGAACCCAATGCAAAATCCTAACTATTGGACACCATGGTCATAACAATCGAACCATCAAGCTCCCTGGAATCCCAACCAGAGAAATTCTTACCAAGGAAATAAATTTCCTCATCACCAGACTCAATATCAACAGTACCCTCCTCAACAGTATCCTCACCAACTGTATCAACAACCACAACTCCAATTCCAAAACAATGCCACACTTATGAATGCACCACTTCAACCACAAGTACCTGCACAACCTAACCCAAACCTGAATAATAAAGCAGTTCATCAATTTGAGACTGCCAACATGCCTACATATTCCATCTCCCAAATTCCCTAAAATGACATACAATTGCGATCAGGGAGGGTAGTGGAACCCATCATCACTGAGGATGTTCCATCCCCAGTGACTGAAACTCGAATGAATCAACACTTTGAGAATATGGTTAACTCAGCAATCCCCATAATTGAGGATGTTGACATTCCTACTGAAACAGTAGCTAGAAACTCAGGAAGTAACACACGATGAAGCACATCCTACACAATCGATAAGAGAACCGCCATATCCTAAACGATTGGCCCTGCAGAAAACAATGGAACAACCTCAATTCAATCTCTTAGGAGAATTGAAGAATTTGTATGTCAAAATACCATAGTTACAAGCCCTCCATGACGTGACCATTTATGCCAAGACTATTATGGATCTATGTGTTAAGAAACCAGGAAGGAAGCCTAGGGATCCTCCCACTATCCATGTATTGGGAAAGATTTCCGAATTAATAATGGGGAAGACTCCCGTGGAAAAATATGATGACCCTAGAAATCCTATTGTTACAGTTCACATAGGAAACACACAAATCTGCAACGTATTGGTAGACTTAGGAGTGGCTATCAATGTCATGACCATAGAAACTGTGAATAAACTTGGACTCACTAAGCTTCAGCCAACCCCTACCATTTTAGAACTTGCTGACAAATCAACAATCAAGCCTGAGGGAATCCTGGATGACCTAGTAATCTCTGTTGACTCGTGGGAATACCTTGCAGAATTCTTGTTGTTACATTCGCAGTCTCAGTTGGGGGGACACTCGCTGATCTTAGGAATACCTTGTTTAGCCATAGCGGATGCTTGTATCAGCTATCGGTTAGGATCCATGACCATCTCAGATGGGACTGAAATCAAAATCCTGACTTTATACCCTCCAGCTCGACAAAGCACAGAAGCTGAAACTCCACTTTGGGTGGATTTGGAGGAGGAGGAATGCGTTCAACCATTATTAACAATAGGGAGAGCCTTAACTTTTAAAGATGAAATAGAGGACGATACCATTAACAGTTTCATCAGTGATCCCATGTCTATCAATAAACATGTTTACCAGATTCTGGACAGTACATTAGATGAGAAAGAACAAGAAAATATTACGAAAGAAACTCTACTCAGTGATGCAAATATAATTCCAGTACTTAAAAATTTGAAAAGTGTCCCAGTAGAAATTGAGCCAGGAAAAAAATTGAACATCAATCCGAACCTTGCGCCCAATGAGCTGGAACAGCTGATCACTCTGCTAAAAAAACACAAAGGAGATTTCGCTTGGGAGTACACAGATATGAAGGGTATTCCTTCTAATCCGTGTACCCATCACATTTATATTAAGAGTGACTCTAGGCCAGTGTGCCAACCACAAAAAAGGATGAACCCAAACCTAAGGGACATAGTCAAAGAGGAAATCCAAAAACTTCTGGAAGCAGGGTTTATATACCCAATTTCAGACAGTGAGTGGGTTTCTCCACTCGTGATTGTGCCAAAAAAGAATGGGAAATGGAGAGTCTATGTGGATTACAGAGAATTGAAGAAAGCAACACAGAAAGACCACTTTCCCCTACCTTTTATCTATCAGGTCCTTGATACCTTGTCTGGGAAAAAGTATTTTTCCTTTCTGGATGGCTTTAGCGGCTATAACGAAATCCAGATTGCTCTAGAAGACCAAGACAAAACCACTTTCACCCATCCCTGGGGCACTTTTGCATAAGGGGTACTTCCTTTCGGGTTGTGTAATGCACCATCCACATTTCAAAGAACAGTGATTGGTATCTTTTCAAAGATGGTAAATGACTGCATGGAAATTTTTATGGATGACTTCACTCCATATGGTAGTAGTTATGAAGAAGCATTGAAAATTTTAGAAAAGGTTTTGAAACGTTGTGAACAAATCCATCTATCTTTAAGCACTGAAAAGTGCCATATGATGATGAGCGAAGGCATAGTTCTGGGGCACTTCATCTCTTCTGATGGTATCCAGGTAGACCCATCCAAAATTAAGGTAATTGAAAATATACCAACTCCTGGAACACAAAAAGATGTACGTAGCTTCTTAGGGCATGTTGGCTATTACAGAAGATTCATAGAAAAATTTTCCAAACTAGCTTCTCCTTTGTTCACCCTGTTGATGAAGGATGCACAGTTTGTTTGGAATGATGCATGCCAAACAACGTTTACTGAACTTAAGAAAAGGTTGTCTGCAACACCCATCTTACGAGGGCCCAACTAGGCTCTGCCTTTTCATATCTCTTCACATGCTTTAGACACTACCATTGGAGCAGTTTTAGGACAGCAGGAAGGTCATGCCCCATATGCAATTTATTATGTTAGTAAGAACCTATCCCCTGTTGAACTAAACTATACTGTCATAGAGAAAGAATTCCTTGCCATAGTTTATTCCATCAACAAATTCAAACACTACATTACTAGATATTCTACTTTTGTGCACACTGATCATTCAACCATCAAGTATTTAATGAATAAACCGATCACGAATGCTAGAGTAACTAGATGGCTACTACTGTTAAAGGAATTTGAAATCACAATTATTGATAAACTAGGGAAGGAAAACGTTGTTGCAAATTTTTTATCTCGGCTTACTAACAGTGGTGACAAATTACTATTCGAATATTCCTTCCCTAATGAACATTTGTTTGCAGTATCAGCTCATTCCCCATGGTATGCAGATATTGCTAACTTTTTGGCTATAGGTAAGCTTCCAGCACATATGTCGAAGAGAGAAAAAAGAAAGATCATACAACAGAGTTATAGGTATTGCTGGATTGGTGGACAATGTTTCTACAAAAGGATTGACTTAGAAATCAAAAGATGTGTAAGAGAAGATGAAATCTCTAGTATCCTGAAAGCTTGCCATGATGAGCCCTGTGGGGGACACTTTGATTTCAAAAGGAGGGGTCATAAGGTTTTAAGGATGGGATATTTCTAGCCTACATTGTTCAGTGATGAGAAGAAGTATGTTCAGGTGTGTGATAGCTGCTAGAGGATGGGCCATCCCAACAAACTAGATGAAATGCCTTTTCAACCACAGCTTGTGGTTGAACCGTTTGACAGATCGGCTCTGGATTTCACAGGGCCTATCAACCCTCGCTCAAAACAGAAAGTTCACATCTTGGTTTGCACAGATTACATGACCAAATGGGTGGAAGCTGTAGCCTTGGTCAAAGCTAATGATTAGGCTATAATTGATTTCCTGTATGAAGATAATTTTACTCAGTTTGGAGTACCCAAGGAAATTATTACAGATGGTGGACCACAGTTCGTGTCTCACAAATTGGAATCCCTATTACAGAAGTTTCACATTCAGCACAAAATAACCTCTCCATATCATCCACAGGCCAATGACTAGGTGGAAAGTACAAATAAGGTCATCGAGGCTATTTTAACAAAAACAGTGAAAAGCCACCATAAAGATTGGGCTGAGAGACTTCCAGAGCCACTATGGGCCTATCGCACTACATGGTGCAACACCACTAGTTTTTCCCCATATGAATTAGTGTATGGAAAAAATGTTGTTTTCCCGATTGAATTTGAAATCAGAACATTGAAGACAGTTGTAGAAGCAAACCTTGATTTATCAAAAGCTCAGAGGAACTGACTGAATCAACTTAATGAATTGGATGAGAAGCGCACAGCCACAGTGCATCATACAACTTTAATCCAACAGTAGCGCTCTAAATGGCATGATAGATTTATAAAGAAGAAAGTCTTCTGAGAAGGAGACTAGGCTCTATTGTATGATTCACGGTTTAAGAGGGATTTCAAAGGCAAATTGCATACCCGTTGGTTGGGACCTTATCAAATAGATCGAGTATTTGATAATGGAACAGTTCAGTTGATCACCATTGATGAAAACAAGACACCATTATTTTCCAATGGTCATTGGCTGTGACTGTATCACAAATCGATTTCAAAGAATGCCTTTGTTTCACATGTTGCAGCTGATCCAGATTATCAATTATCGTCAGGGCAGTGATTTCTCTCAACCCTTGTGAATTTTTAAAACTACAATTTCCACACATAAATTGTATATAAATAAATTGTTTTCTTCCTTTTATTTTATTTATTTTTCCTTTACGCTTGATCAGGTTTGTTTTGAAGAACTGTGTACAGGAATTGACTTGAGGAGCAACGGTCGTGACTGGGCCAGATGATTGCAGGCACCTTATCTTGTTTTCCTGATCGAATAAGCTCCTTGAAGAAGATGGATGATTCGTCAACTTTCAGCAGCTAGATGAGAATTTTCCTGTTACTCCATTTTGCGCAGCTACGACTCCATACCCTGCTCATTTTTCCTTTTTTCACGCAGCTGTGACTCCGTTACTTTTGCCCATTCTGCCAATTTTCACAGTTGTGACTCCACTATTTTTTTATTCATTTCACCTTTCTCTAGTAGCTGCGACTCCACTATTTATTCCCATTTTGCCAATTTTCGCAGCCGTGACTCCGCTATTTCCATCTATTTTTCCTTTTTCCAGCAGCTGCAACTCCGCTATTTTTGTCCATTCTATCAATTTTCATAGCTGTGACTCTACCAGATTTCACCGAACTTTGCTAAAATTGTCATAAGATTGCAGCTGCAACTCTGCCATATTTCACAGGACTCTACTAAGTCCTACAATTTTTACTTATCTTCGCCAACCCGTGTTAGCTTGCTCCACAATCACCATGCACTCTTATTGATTGACATCAACATTGATACACCTTATCTGTCCAATCGACGATAGCCAACTCATGGATTGACGTGCGTATTTTACCAGTGATGCAAGTATGAGATAGAACCAGCATGGCAGAATGACGACTTGAGCATTAACATTAAAGGTACCGGTTCTAACTATAATCATCATTAGGCATACACTGATTTCACAAGCAATAATGATTATATTGGTCGTTTATCCCTATCATCTATCCGCAGCCAATCAACTGAGCTAAAACCACGTTTAAGTTGTTACTATGACTTATGATTATGACCATCATTCTACCCGACTTGTGCGATAAGCCTGCCACGAATTTTATTCCAAAACTCACTGTGCCACCTTTCCAAAAATGCATGCAGTCAGCTCGAAGTTTGAAACTACAACTAGTGCACTCGCTAGAATATTTTGAAGAAACTCAGCAGTATGGGTATCCCTGTGAGATATGAGCCTTTAACAATAGAATCTCTGTATAAGAAACATATAAGTCTTTTCTATCTTTCAGGAAGCTGGTGGAGAGATTATTTTCAACGTCTAAATGGTTTTCACGAGGAAACAACCCTTGAATTTGCTCAAAATATGACTTGCACCCATTCATAGGTTCGAGGTATCTGGATAGATGTTTCAGAGGCAATCCTGGCAGAGGTAACGGGATTTCCTAGAACCGGGCAACATTGGCTTAGTCGGAAGCACCATCATTTGACTGCAATTGAAGATTTTCTGGCAGCATGAGAAAGTGTTCGACCACGGGGCCAAGGAACAGTGCTGGAGACCCTTCCAAGTCCTTGGGACCAAGTTGTACTCTTTTTGAAGAAATACATCACATGTGAGGGGAGGTACAGTGTTGTTTACATTTATGAATTCTTCCTCCTATCACATTTATGACATCACAGGCTATTAAATATGCCATACTATCTTTTTAAATCTCTGCAACGCATGGCTTACTATGCTAAAGGTGCTCAAAACCCATTATCATCCCTCTCAAATCATGGGCTGATTAAACTATTAATCTTATAGGCCCTTGCACACCACAATTTGACATGGGAACAATTTATGGCTCGTCCAGGGGTACCCCATGAATTTTCTGCAAAAATAGTGGATGAGGACTGGAGTTCCTCAAACTCAGTTGGGGGGAGGGGGGGTTGGAACACCAGAAGTTCGATTGGAGGATGGAAAGGAGATAGATATAGAGGAGGCTGAAACTGGAGCAGCTAAAATTGAAATAGCAGAAGAGGAACGTCAAGCAAAAGTAGTAGCAGGAAGCAGCCTAGAAGTTATGAATGTTGAATCCTCCTCTGAAATGAGAAGAACTTTACTTCAAGAGGAGCGATTCGGCCCTGTTTCTGAAGTGATAAGAGATTCCATATTTCAAAGGAGAAAGGAAGGTCTAATGAGCAAGGGCCAGACGTCTAGCCCAGCGAAAAAGAGAAGAATCAAAACTGTTACTGCAGTAGAAGTGGGTCACTCGATCAGGGTAAATATTGGAATTCCCATCTTAAAACCTCGACCGCCTACTGATACACAAGAACCTACTGTAGAAGAACCTCAAATAGAGAATCTTCTTTTTGAAAATGAGTTGTTAAAGGAGGAGGTGCAAATGCTTCGCGAAGAATTAGAGAGATGGGAGGAAACATGCAGGAAGCAGGCAATGAAGTATGTGAATACAATGGGGGAGGATGCAGACCAACCGGAGAATTTATCTTCCGTCCTGAGGAATGAAGGACAGAAAGAAATGATATGCCCAGAATGTGGAGATATATTTAATTTGGTAGGGCATAAATTTACAGTTCTAGAATTAGCGGTACAGAGATCTACAGGAGCAAAAAAATCAGAGGAACTATTCATGGGCTCAGTCTCATCATTTTGGGGACATTGAATCAACTCAGCAGGATAAAAAGAATCAAGAAACATGATGTTGTTACACAAGAACCAACATCCTCGAAAAATTGTTGGAAATGCAACTCAGATAGAAGATGTTGAGATTGAGATACAAGGGAAAGATGTTGTTACATAAGAACCAACACTATTGAAAAATCTGTTGGATTCCAACATAGGTTGAAGCCGCTAAGGATAGGGGGATGCTGTTACACAAGAACTAGCGTTTCCAATGATTAATTGTCAAGGATGAAATATAGACAAAGGCTACTAAAATAGGGGCGGAAAGAGAAACTGTTACACTTGTTTTTATTGAAATCATGGGGCACAGGTTAGGAACCTGCTATTCCATTCAACTCATCTGCATAATATGAATGAGGATTAGATTCAGATTCGGACTAATCAGCTGTTGCATGATGACATGCAATTGGATAGTTGGGGGGAGATGTTGGGACCTGGAATTGCTCCTTTTTTACCACACTTATTACATCATTTTTCCCTATTACACCCTACTTCCATAAACCATATACATGCCTTTCTTCCAGATCAATCAAGAATCCTGACAAGGTATAATTCATTATTGCTTCATTTATTTAATGCCTAATATTGTTATGGTTATGAATTATAGCCTTTGATTTATGCTAACTTGTGTTGATTTCATTAAGTCAAGATCAAAACACAGGTGTATCAGCCACAATGACTTGGGAAAGAATCACATGTGGTGCCTGCTGTTACTCTTCAGATTTAGTTTCTCATATTAATAGGGAGAGCGCACCTTTTCACATGAAGCTGTAACAGGTCTTCGCTGAAACAGAGCATTGCTGCAATAGACAGGACGCCTCCCAATTGGTTAATCTGTTGATCCATTGACTGCCAAAGTAACAACATCCTTCATGTCCAATGACATCATTCAATACAGCTGTAACAGTTCATTTGTAATTCCACATCATAAAGATCAGATATCTTCATTGCTGCGTGAAATTAGTTGATCACGAATTGTATTTTGCATGTATAAATATGGGAAGGATTTCAGAGTCTGGGGTTGGTTAATTATCATTTTGTATGGGCTGTAACGAAGAACTGAGACTGTGGATTACCATATTTAATATAAAGAGCAAAGTTCTTCATATTTCTGTGTCTTAATTTGTGGTAGTTCATGGCATCTCTGTTAAAAGGCCAGGGCCTGCCTTCTCACAGAGATTTCTGAAGTTAAGTAGGTAGTTTAATTTCCTTTATGTTGTGTGGTGTGGGACTGCATTAGATGTGTTATTGCAAGCTGTAATAGTAGATTAACACTTGCATTCTTTTCTGGTAGTTTATGATTGCATCCTGAATAACTACAACTGTGTGGTGTGATAGTCAACTGTGTAGGCTAGTTTATTTGATGCATGGTGTGTTAGAATTAGCTGTTACAACCAAGCTCAACTTTAATTCCTTTCAGTCATTTATTCTTTCTAGGATTTCCAATATTAATCAAATCAGAGTTCAAGCTTATTTATAGTTCTGGTTGCTATTGTATCTTTCCTGAATTCATTAGATTAGACAGATTGTGACTGAGTTGGAGTAGTTGCTAGATGAATCGGTTTGGTGGAGATTGAATAGTGTAGTTTGATAATTATAGGATTTAACTTCTTGCAAAAGTAATCTAGTTCATCTTTATTCTTAGATCAGTAACTGCTGGGTTGATATCTATAGGAAGGTAATTGTAATTTGAATTCCTAGATAGATAAGTTAGATTATTTTTATCTATGAGGTGAGTTTGGCTGAGCAGATAGGTAGGGTTATTTATCTCCATTTATTTAATCAACTACTTGAAATGTTTATGCATAGATTATGCCTATTGCCATTGGAATAAAAGAATTCCCTGGGTTGACAATTTATATTGACCACCCCATGTGTTAGTTGTAATTAATGAGCATATAGGGCGACCAACACTAGTGTGCATTTTTTCTAGCTTCAACAGTTCATCTTCCATAACAGACCGTTTGAAATGGTACTTGAGCTATATATGTTTAGTATTAGATGGAAGGTTGAGTTCTTTGTAAGATGAATGACACTCTGGATGTCACTGTACAACCTGCTATTCTCTGGTTTCTTACCCAGTTCCTCCATGAACCTTTGTAACCAAATCATCTCTTTGCTAGCCTCTGTAGTAGAAACATACTCTGATTCCATTGTTGAAAGTGAAACAACCTTTTGTAGTTTCGAATTCCAACTTACTACTGTCCCACCTACAATAAAGACATACCTTGTGGTGCTTCTCCTGCTATATTTATGACCTGCCATATATGCATCAACATATCCCTATAGAACAATGTTTGAACCTCCAAAATATAATGCATGAGTGGTAGTACCTCTCCAATACTTGAGAATCCACTATACTTCCTTCCAATTTTCTTTACCTTGATTGTTCATATACCTACTCACAAATCCTACTGTGTGTGCAATATATGGTTGTGTGCACACCATGGCATACATCAAGCTACCAACTGCTGATGACTAGAGAGCCCTTGACATGTAATCTAGAGTCTTTCTATGTCTTGGGACACATCTCTTTACTTAGTTTAAAATTGCTGGCCAAAGGTGTACTAACTGGTTTTGCATTCTGCATTCTAAACTTCTCCAACACCTTTTGTATGTACTCACCCTAAGACAATGCTAATTTGAGATTTTTCTTGTCTCTTGTTATTCTCATACCAAGGATTTTCTTTGCAGCACCCAAATCCTTCATCACAAATGAATTAGCTAACTTC
This sequence comes from Larix kaempferi, assembly GCA_027924585.1. Taxonomy (NCBI): domain Eukaryota; kingdom Viridiplantae; phylum Streptophyta; class Pinopsida; order Pinales; family Pinaceae; genus Larix; species Larix kaempferi. The sequence continues at coordinate 4,499,274 of BSBM01000642.1, read as the reverse complement.
ATTTTGAGCACATTTATATCCTGCATGTTAGACCCTGCAACAAACATGTCATCCACATATAATAAAAATATAATATATCTTCAATTATCTAGCCTCATGAAATAAACACAGTGGTCATAATGACATCTACTATAACCTTGTTTTGTCATAAACCTATCAAATTTTAGATACCATTACCTTGGAGCTTGCTTTAATCCATACAAGCTCTTATTCAACCTACATACCAAATTCTCCTTCCCTTTGATCTCATACCCCTATGGCTGCTGCATATAAATCTCTTCCTCCAAACCCCCATGGAGAAAAGTTGTTTTTACATCTAACTATTCAAGATGCAAATCTTCTACTGCCACTAGACTTAAAATAGCTCTAATTGAAGTCATTTTAACAACAAGAGAAAATATTTCATCAAAATTTATACTTTTCTTCTGTGCAAACCCTTTTAGAAAAAGTTTGTCCTTGTACGTTTTTTTTCCACCATCTTCTTTCTTCAACCCGAAAACCCATTTATTCTGCAATGTTATTTTACTAGCAGGCAACTGAACCAAATTTCAAGTGTGTTTTCTTACCAATAAGTCCATCTCCTTATTCATTCCTTGCTCCACTTGTTTCTAGTTTCCACCTACATTGCTTCTTCATAACATTCTGGTTCACCAGAATCGGTCATCAATAAATAATACAATGAAGGAGAGAATCGTTCAGGGGTTCTACTTAACCTTGTAGATATTCTAACACTTGCGGGAGATTGAGGTATTGGCTTTTGTTCTTGATTTTTAGGCACTTTTGGAACTTCATTTTCTTTGATTTCATCAAGCACTATGTACTCTGTGTTTTCCTTTTTCTTGTTTCTTTTCTTGCAACTGATCTTTATACATGACCTTTTCATTGAATACCACATATCTACTCCTAATGATTTTGTTATTTTCATAATCCCATAAGTGATAACCAAAATCATCAACCTTGTATCCAATAAAGGTTCATTTCTTGCATTTAGCCTCAAGCTTTGTTCTATTTTCTTTATCAATATGGACAAATGCTTCATAACCAAAAGTTTTTAGAAAATAGTAGTTAACTTTTTGAGTTGTCCATGCCTCCTCTGGAATACCACCATCCAAATCAGTTGAGCGTGCTCTATTTATTAAGTAAACAACAGTATCTACCGCATCTTCCCAAAACTGTAATGGAAACCCTGCATGCAATCACATACACCTTGAAAGCTCCATGGTTGTTTTGTTCATCCTTTCTGACACACCATTTTCTTGTGGTGTTCTTGGGTCTATCTTCTCTCTACGAATCCCATGGTATGAATAGTAAATATCAAACTCCTTTCCATAATATTCACCTCCATTATTAAATCTGAGACACTTCAACCTTTTTCCTGTCTCATTCTCAACCAAAGCTTTCCATTTCTTGAAAGTAGCAAACACATCATATTTTTGGCTAATGCAATAAAACCAAGTTTTTCTAGTTGCATCATAAATAAAAGTATCATAATAATGAGAGCCACCAAGAGATTGTACTTGAGCTGGTTCCCATACATCTATATGTGCAAACTCTAATTTTTCACTCTTCTTTTGTTTCCCAACCCTAAGAAATATGACTCTCTTATGTTTTCCATAAACACAGTTCTCACATAATTCCAAACTTACCTGCTTCAAATCTGGCAGCAACTTCCTTGAGTGGAGAATGTGTATCCCCTTCTCACTCATGTGGCCAAGCCTATGATGCCACAATGTTGTATCTATTTCAGTGGAAGCTGAACAGATAGAACAGTCAGTATTATGAGGACATAAATACAACGTACCTATCCTGACTCCTTTTTCTATCACCATTGATCCTTTAGTGATCTCCCTTTCTCCAAATGTAGATAAATAACCACCATCTCCCAACTACCCTATTGATATCAGATTTCTTTTCATAGAAAGAATATGCCTTACATATTTTAGCATCCATTCACCATTATTTAACTTTATATGCACCTTACCCATTCCAACAATTTTACATGGTTCAACATCACCTAATAAAACATGTCCAAAATTGCCTGGAACATAATCATGAAAGAATTTACTATGGGGTGTAGCATGACATGAAGCACCTGAATCTACTATCCAGTAATCACTGGTATTATCTAATGCAAGAATCAAAGCATATTGTAACACATCACTTGCTACATTTTATTCCTGAGTAGTCTCGTGTCGTCCATATCCTTTCTTCTTTAGATATCTGCAATCTTTCTTTAGATGTATTTTATTTCCATAGTTCCAACACTCTATCTTTCCCAATATGGAATTGGATATGCCCTTCCTGGACTTCCTGTGATTACCTAGGATCTTTCCTCTGTCCCTTTGTCTTCCCCTCCTCTCCATGGTCAATGCATTACCTGATGTCTCACTTGTGATTTTCCTTCGCATTTCCTCGCTAAGAATAACACCAACAACATCATAAATTTCAAAATGTTTGAACTAGAGACATAGTTACTTACAACAATCATCAACTTGTTCCAACTTTTGGGAAATGGACGCAAGATTAGAAGAGCCCTAACCTCATTATCAAAGTTCACTCTTACAGAACTTAGCTGGTTTGTAATTGTATTAAATTCATTTAAATGATCAACAACCGATCCACCTTCTGACATCTTCATATTAAATAAACGCTTCATTGGAAATACCTTGTTGGAGGTTGAGGGTTTTTCATACAGCCTACCCAATGCACTCATCAAACCCTACGTTGTCTTTTCTTTTGAAATATTGAAAGCCACCAACGAATCCAGGCACAACCATATTGTTCCCAGTTCCTTTCTGTCAAGAACCTCCCATTTAAGCCCTCCATAGTCGCTGACTATTTTTCTTTTCCTCCCAATGGTAGGAATAGATCCTTCTGATACATATAGTACTCCATTTGCATCTTCCATAATTTTTAGTTTTGGCCATTAAATTTCACGACCTTAAACTTTCCTTCTTCCACCATTTCTCCCACTCGAACCAGGAACCCTTCTTTCCTACTAGTTTATCTGCCAAATAGATTTTTGGCTCTGATACCAATTGTTAGAAATCATGATCGCATAGCAATAAGAATAAACATGATGCAAATATAAATCACATAGAACACATTACAAGAGAGACACCAATATAACGTGGTTCACCCAAGATGAGTTATGTCTACATAGAAATTGCTAGTCCTTATTATTATACCATCCAAAAAATGAAGGGATACAACTTGCAACACATATGCTACACCTTCCTCTTCACTCTCTAACAGTCTCTCTCACACAATCAAAGATCTTAATAATGCTACAATACATAGCTATATTACAATGCCTTCCTTTTAAAGAGCGATTACCATGGGAAAATACTATGGAACACTCAATACCATTGGGCCATAAATCACCAATTATTGACCAAGTTATGACTATGAAATTGCAACATTTTACAAGGCATTTTTTCCAAAATTTTTGCTTCGGGGGTAGCGGCGACGACTATTTTGGGGGGGGGTTCCCCCCCAAAGCCCCCCGTCATTGGATGGGATCCAAACATAGCTGAAACATGACCTATGAATAAGGAATATCAAGCTCCACAACCAACACCATCCCCGACTGATAGGATGACTGGAAAACTTACTGATGGACTACTGCACCATCCCTTGATGATTGGATGACTTACTGGTTCACTGACACAAGGTAAATGAGACCCACACCTTCCTTTCCCCAAGGAAATAATTGTCTCAACTACATTCCTCTTGGAAGCATTAAATGATTGGGGTGGATGAATCAAATTGACATCTGAAATCCCATAATTCCTCTCTAGGACACTTGGCTCTCATCTATTACCTTTATGGATTCAATATTTCCTTCTATAACTTTGGGATAATCATGTCCCTTGCTCTTGTTTCCTTGTGCAGTTAGTTGTGGATGATGGTTTATTATTGTCATGTACACATGTACATCATATTTACATTTTTACTGTACGTTTCCAGTGCATGGTTTACTAACCATATGCATTTAGGGAATCCATGGTAGGTCCTTTTCATTGATCTCATCACCATTTCCCTTACAATTATAAATGATATTACATCATTTACATAGTTTATTTGAAGGGTCAAAACTAGGGACATTGCAGTACCCTCCCTATTGAAACAAGACATTTCTAAGTGCTCTTCAAAACTGAACAAAAAAGGGTATTCCTATCTCATGGCATCCTCCATCTCCAATGTATCTTCATCTAGGAAAGTGATTCCACTGCACCTTTACCTAGCCGATGGTGCGGTTCTCAAGGACAGTCTCCCTCCATGTCTCCCTCCTACCTAATATGTGCATAGGTTCCACTTGAAAATATCCCGTGGGATCCACCTGGATCACATTCCAATCAATAACATGATTATGATCATGCATATATTTATTAAGAAAAGAAACATGGAAAACATTATGATCTTTCATATGCATAGGCAATGCAATCCTATATGCAATTGGTTTTATTCTGTCAAGGAATTCAAATGGTCCACAATATATTAGTGCCCATTTGGGACAACTTCCAAGATTTAGAGAGCTCTTCCTTGGATTCGATATCAAATAAATATGGTCTCCAAGTTTAAATTATTTGTGCACTCTTTTCAAATTTGCATAGTTCTTCTGCTTGTCATGCACTACTTTCAAGTTCTACCTTATCTTAATCATTTCCTACTCCAATTCCTTGAGCATTTCTGGTCCAAGTATTACTTTGTTTACCTGGTTTTCCCAACTCACTAGAGTCCTAAATTTTCTACCATATATGGATTCCAATGGACTCATACCCAATTATTACTAATGGCTATTGTTGTAATCAAATTCAACCAAATGTATGCGATCCTCCCACTTGGATGGCTTATCCATCACATACATCCTTAACATTTTTCCCAACACTTGATTTACGCTCTCTATTTGACCATCTATTTGATGATGGTATGTTGTGCTGAAATTTAGCCAAGTTCCAAACTCCTTGAACAAACACTTCCAAAAATTCGCTGTGAATTTCGCATATCTATTTGAGATTATTTACCTGGGCAATCCATGCAACTTGAAAAATTTCTCTCATGAAGATCTTCACAATATTAGTAGTCTTATGCACTGAATTAACTAGAATGAAATGCACCACTTTTTTCAACTTATCGAACACTACCATAATTGAATCTTTCTTATTCGTTGTCATTGACAATCTTGTAATTAAATCCATGGATATCTCTTCCCACTTCCATTCAGGAATAAGAATGGGTTGTAGTAGTCCTGATGAGTGCTAGTGCTCAACTTTCACTTGCTACGACTTCAAACATATACCTATGTACTCTATGATATCATTCTTCATCGATGCCCAAAAACACTGCTTTCTTACTACTGTCACAGTATTCTGATATCCCAAGTGACCTGAGTATGGCATCTAATAAATCTCATCCATTACTAGCTTATTCAATTCTGCATTGTTTGGAATGTACAACCATCCTTGGAATAAAATAATTCCATCTTCTTTTAGTTGATATTCGTCGTACTTTTATTCTATTTCTTCTTTCCTAAGTATGGAGCTCATTTGTACGTACTTCTCATGTTCAGATGCGTACGTACTAACTCGTTCTTTAAGTTCAACAAGACACAATCTTATAGATACGACCTGAGACTTCCTGCTAAATGTGTCAACAACCTTGTTTTCTTTTCCTGTGACATTATTCATCTCAAGATTGAATTCACTTAGGAATTCTAACCACCTCGCTATCCAAGCATCCATATTTGGATGATCAAATAGATATTTTAAACTCATGTGATCAGTCTGCAAATAAAATTTTCCAAATCATGCATTGCATTGTTCTTCTCGTGATCATTTAACTTTCACAACTCATAACATATTACATTTCTTTCCTACACAACTAATATTTTGATCCCTTCAATGTAAGTGTTCATACATACCACATTGAAGTCTTTATCTATATTTGTGACCTTTGGGATAGGGGCACTAGTGAGCAATTCCTTTAAGTGTTGGAAAAATTGCGCATGTTTCTCAGACCATCCAAGATTTGCATCCTTTCTCTGCAATGGGGTGAAATCATGAACTTGGGAAACACTTTTGTGACAAACAGAGCGAAAAAAATGGAGCGTGAGTGGATGATCATGCGAAAATAAGTCAACCTCAAACTCTAGGCTGAGAGGTTTGAGATTTCAAACTTTCGCCTGAGAGATTAAAAAAACTATAGGCCAAGAGTTTGAACCAATCGCCGTGCTATATTTTTAAAAAAACTCTTGAATGGGAGTTTGAACTAAACTCTCGGTTGAGAGTTTGGAAGATATTTTTTCGACCGAGAGTTTATGGTCAATAAACCTGCGAAAATATATGGCATCTTTCCGGAACCTGCAACTTTAGCAAGCCCAAACCCCTGCAAATTCTAAATATTATTTGTCGGACTTGGTTGCAATGGATTCATCTCCAAATCTAGTTTCCAATGATATAATAATTGTTCCATTTTGACTTGAATCTCTATTTATTAATATTTTTTTTCTAAACCTTATCCCTTAAGAATTTTATTACTTTGAAAATCACCCAAAATGAAAATTCAATATCATAACAAAGACAACCAAAAAATTTAAAATTTCACAACGATCATAATTGGATCATCTTCTTCAAAAGGGTACTTTTATTTTTTCGAATAAGAGTCACATTTGAAAGAAAATGTGAAGACAAAACCGTCTATCAAAAAACCGTCGTCAAGACAGGTCCCTCATTATCCATATCTAAAATTTTCAAGTATATGTTGTCTGTTGACAACAAATTTTTCCCATGATATGTCCATAAAAAAAATTAAAAAAAGTATGAGTAGAAAGCTAATTCAATTCTCTAAAACCTTTGTGTTTACTTAAAGTCGAAATTCCTAAGGGAGATATGGGTTTAAAGAGGTCGAAGTTGAAAAACATAAAATTTAGCAGTTTTGTTTGTAAAAAACAAGCCAAAATTGTTTCCCAACTTCATGTTTTCACCTAGTGACGTAATAGGGTGCACCACTTTGGAGAAATATTTGATGAATATCCTATAGTATCCTACTAATCCAATGAAATATTGAACACATGTCACATTCCCAGGTGTAGACCAATTACTATCTCCTCAATCTTCTTGGGGTCTATCGAAATTCCATCTGTTGAGATGACATGGCCTAGATGCTAAATTTTATTCTGGTAGATCTCACATTTGTTGATCTTGGAACAGGAATTATTCTTCTAGAGTACCTGAAATACCATTTTGATATGTTCTATGTACTCTTCCCCATTCCTGGAATAGATGAAGATGTAATCTAGGAATACTAAGACAAACTTATCCAAATATTGGTTGAACAGACTGTTCACAAGGCACAGGAAAGTAGTTGGTGCATTAGTTAAACCAAATGGAACCACAATAAATTCAGAGTGGCCATACCATGCCCTAAAAGTTGTCTTATGGATATATTCCTCCTTAATACTAACCTGGTTATACCTTGAACTTAAGTCAACCTTATAAAATTCTCTGGATCCTTTGATCTAATGAAATATATAATCGATTCTGGGCAATGGATACTTGTTCTTGACTGTGACTTATTGAGTTGTCTAAAATCAATGCATAGTCGCAAGGTTCCATCGAATAGAATTGGAGAGCACCACAGGGACATGCTCAGTCTAATGTACATCTTGTCTGTTAAATTGTACAGTTGAATTTTCAACTCTACCAACTTCAGAGTGTTCATTCTATGAGGGGATTTCAACATTGGGGTTGTGGCTAGCACTAGATTAATTGTAAAGTCAACATATCTTTTGGGTGACAGCCCTGAAACATCTTCTCAAAATACATATTTATATTCTTGCAGTGATGGGGAAACCTCTAGCACTGGGTCTTTATCTTATGTCCATATTGAGACATTAACTACATAGATTTGATAGTTCTTCTTCATGTATCTTCCTAGTTTCATTGTTAAAACTTTCCTTATCGAAACCTTCTTTAGTATACCTTTCACTATATGAGGCTTACCTTCATTATCAAGGAATTCAAGAGACTTATTAAAACTCTCAAGCTTGGCATGGTGCTTTTCCATCCAATAATTTCCATTGAGAACAACATATAATCCTATTGGTACGACTTTCAAATTTACTGCATTGGACAGACCATCCAATGTTAATGGACATCCTTCTACCATTTCACTTAATTACCTTTTCGTACTTGTGGCTAATTGGACTAACCACGACTTGTCATGCTTTCTTTTATTAAGCGCGCAAACTTTAACAATATTAGGATGAATATAGCTATGAACATATCCCGAGTCTATTAGAATAGAAACATACTGCGTGACAATCTTACCTCCAAATTTGACCAATATGGCTTCATGGTTTGCTTGATGATCATCCAAGGTTGTGTATATTCTAGGAGTTTCTTTAGCCATGTCCTCCATAGTGATGGCTCCTTAAATGTTATGGATCTTTCACGGCTGCTCCTTCTTGTTAGGGAAGTCATGCAGCTTATGATTCTCTTCACATCCCCAACATTGCATTGGTCCTCTAGGCCTTCCTGCACCTGGTATAGTGTGTTGGAATCTGCCTTGCGTTGGATGTTCCTATTGCACATTCCTTTGCCTATTCTTATAGGTTATAGATCTAAACTCTTTCTTCCTTAGATCAAACCTCCCCTTGGGATTTCCTCTCCCCACTTGATTCTCCTCAAATATTCCCTTTCTCTACTTGTAGCAATGCATAGCCTTCCGAATAGCGTAGTCCAAGGTCTTCGGTTCCACAAATTCAATTTTATCGTGGTAGTTTTGGGTCAAACCATTTAAGAATCTATGAATATTCTCCTTCTCATTTCTGGGATAATCCACACACTGAAGCATCTCTAGGAATCTATTCACATACTCCATTTTGATCTGTCCCAAATTCAACTCATGGAACTCCTTGCTCTTACTATCACAATATGTTTCGAAAAGATACTTCTACTTGAAGTACTTTTCAAACTTCTTCTAGTTAATGCTTATTTCCTTTAATCCTTTCACTTGTTGGAGATTCTCCCACCAAATTGAATCTCTACCATTCAGATTAAACATGGAAATCCTAGATTTCTCATTCCTATAAAACACATGAATCTTGAAGTACTTCTTAATTACAAGAAGCCATGTCTCATCATCTTTTCCTGACTTACTTTCCCAGTTGAATGTAGGCGACATTACTTTCTTGAATTCTCTAGAGGAATTCTCTCTTCGAGGCCTCTTACTATTAGATCTTCAGGACAAATGCGCTGAGATATCTAATGAACTTTCTAATGTACTCATTATGATTCTTGAATTTCCTGTTCGAGAAAGGCTCATTCTGCTTCTGCGGTCACTTCTTTCTTGGAATTGTGATTCCTTTAGAGTGACTACTCGCACTCTTTCCATCCTTAATAACATTGTTATGATTCGAACCGATATTGTCTTTCTATTGAAGGTCTGTTAGGATTTGTAGTATGGCAACATTGATCTGATGCTACTCCTCCTTTTCCTTTGTCAACCTTTCATTAAAACTTCTTACAGTTTCTACCATATCCGGAGGTGTAATTTGTTCCCTCCTTCCATTGGTCTCTGTTTCTATGCTACCACCATGCACATCCTCTCCCATAGAATCTTTTGGGTGATCATAGGGATCTTGTGCATCATCCATGACAATCATTAAACTGGCTAAATCAGGTCCTTCCGCTTGTTGCTTTATTTCCTTTGTTGTAATGACCCTTCAGCTAACGCTAGCACTGTACACAAAGAAAAATCTATTAGTGAACACATTAATAATATTACTAATCATTAACATTACCGCGCATGATTTCTTTTGCATTCAGAGGCCTAGTTTTGAAACTACTTATTTGATACCACTCTATCACATCCCTGACGATCTCTATGTCCTATAGTGACCAAGGGGGATATTTTATTTAAAAATACTTCTAATACCATGACATTATTGTCTAATATTGGGTTATTTTGCTGTGTGAAGCCTTGGACACATCACATTTTAGTCTACATGCACATTCACATTTATCAATCATTTACCATGCAACCTACTACACGCATCAAGAATACTAATGTGAAATCCACTTTGCCTCTACCTTCACTCACCGCGCATCTATCAACACACAGCGTAACCACTTTGTGGAAACTTAGTTTGCAATGCTAGTTCACTGCATACCTATATATTTAGCGCTATATATGTAGTGAAATGTCATATACATACAATCATATCTATATACAATCCATTCATCTTCACATATAGGATATACAACATATATCTTAGCATTCATTCATATCAACATTCATACAATGAAAATACAAAACAACGGCAAAACATCACATAACACTTATCTTGAAGGAATCTTTCCTGAGCAAATGACTATGCAAGAGCAACGTTCCACCGAACCATACAAATTCTATCTAGAATATACTCTTTCTTCTAAGAGGCTACCCTCGCACTAGGAATGATTACCTTAAGGAAAGGGAAACTATCCATATCTCACTCCCACAGTTGGATAGGCACATGTCATAGCCAAGTTGACCTATATTGGGTTCACAGGTTGATATATTCATAGAGACCCACTTCCCAATACAGGCCAGTCCAACCTCTGTTGGGTTAAAAGGATTCCTAGGTAATAGAGGGGAAATGCTAACTAGTGACTCACTATAGACTTGCAGGCACCTAGCACAAACTTGGTTAGCTTGGGGTCCACAATATCCACCCCACACAACACCATGTAGGTGCTATTCTAGTTTGTTCATAGAAATGCCACCCAAACCCCGCTATTCCACCAAGAGGTCTAATCCTTCACTAGTCTCTTAGCCATATCCATGCTCTATACCTCTCTGGTACTCAATATTAGCATTATCGATATTATGCAAATTCAATTAGTTTTGGGTACACAACATCACACAAGTGCTATTCCATTGTGTTTATAGGAAGACCACCCAAACCCCACTATTATACCAAGTGATTGTGCAACTGCTATTGGATCTCAATCCACTAAATTCTCAACACTTTATCTAGTCTTCAGGGATCACAACAAATCAATAGGACAAATAGTCAAACTTGGTTTACCTCAGAACCACAGATTCCTCGTGCAAAATCAATTAGCTTGGGTCCACAGTAATATCCCCACACAACACCAAGAAGGTACCCCTTCATTTCTCAATGGTCCCTCATGAATTACCTTCCTCCAGGTGCTATACTAGTGTGTGCATAGAAATACCACCTAAACCCTGAATAATCTTCCTATAGGATCTATTTTCCCAGGGATTGCAAATCTTGGTTGCACATAACCAATGGATCCATGGAAATCACTTTGGTTAGTGTCCAACAAATGACTCTGTCACAATCAAACTCACAATGACCTTGCTTGAGTTGTCTTAAGATTGATGAATGTGACTTATCAGGCGTGCGATTGGGGAATCACAATACTTAACCTGTTTCTTATCACTCTACCAAGACTTACTCAAACATTTATGGAAACAGACTTAGTCACATAGGTCATCAACACAAACTCAGGATACTCAAGCTCAAGCTAAAAACTATTTACTTAGATACCACTCTTTTGTATAGATCCATAGAAGAACGTGTAGCAATTGCGCTCCTCATTTAACTATTTGACTCACAGTCCTGACCATGAATCAAAACCGAGTTCACTCTTCACTCCATCACTGATCAAGCTCAAATTACTCTCAGGAAATGGTCGACTCTTCTCCATAGGTGAGAATGATAGATTCATCGACGATGGAATGAGTGAAGGATATCCATATTGTATTATTTCCTCCCTCGACAGGGTGATTTAGATACACCTATGAATGACTAAGTTACTTGAGCATGTAAATTCATTAACTGGCTGACAGAATCACTTAAAGGATATTGCACCATCCCCAACTAACATGATGAATGACAGATCCAATGACAGGCTACTACACCATCCCCTGCTAACAAGATGACTGACAGACTCGCTGACAGACTACGACACCATCCCCTGTTAACAGGCTAACTAACAAGCTCATTGACACAAGGTAACTTAGACCCACACCTTCCTTTCCCCAAGATAATAATTGTGTCAAATACCTTCCTCTTGGAAGCATTAAATGATTGGGGAGCATGAATCAAACTGACATCTAATGGCCCATAAATCCTCTCTAAGAAATTTGTCTCTCATATATTTCCTCTATGGATTCAATATGTCCTTTCCTAACCTGATAATAAGCATGCCCCTTGCTCTTGTTGCCTTAGGCATTCAACTGCAGATTGTTTATTATTGTCATGCACATGTACATCATATTTACATTGTTACTGCAGTTGTCCTATGCATGGTTCAATAACCATATACATTCGGAGAATCCATGGTAGCAACTTTGCCTTTATCTCTTCACCATGTTCCTTAAAATTATTAGCGATATTACAACATTTACATAGTTTATGTCAAGGTTCAAAACTAGGGACATTACAATAGGGAGGTGAAAGAAAGAGAGCAAGAGATAGATATTAATGGGTTCAAGGGTTTGGGGAGGAGTAAGGTGGTTAGAAAGAAATGGAGGTATAGATGAGGAGTGGGTGGGTTGGGGTTAGAGAGAGAGAGAGAGAGAGATAAAGGGATAGATATAGGGGGGTGGTTATTGGCAAGGGGAGGGGGTGTTAGAAAAATAGGGTCGCGGAGAAATAGCATAAAATAAAATGTAGAAATAAAACACATAAAAATAGAATACAAGAGAGAAACCAATATACGTGGTTCACCCAATATATCCAAGGAGAAACAACCAGTCCTTTTATTATTTTGTCTAGCAAAATGAAGGGATACAGCCCATAGCACATCTGCTGAAACTTCCTCTTCACTCTCTCAGAATCTCTCTTTTAGACACACTAGTCTTTCACAATACTACATAGCCGTAGTACAATTACCTCATACATAAAGAGGGTTTCCTCCTAAGGAAAAAAACCATAACATAACATCTACCATCAGATCTGCAACCTAATGATGAACGGTCTAGATTGAATACAAAATTACAATATTTTATAAGGAAAATTTTCTAAAATTTTCACGTCAGGGGCACTACCCCTAAACCTTAGCGAGGGGGGATCCCAAAATAGTTGCTTCCCTCCCTTGAACCCCCTTGATGACTTTATTGGGGGGGGAAATCCCCCCCACCCCCCTGTTAGGTAATGGAATCCAAACACAGTTGAAACACAACCTCTAAATACAAAATATTATAATTAGGCTCCACAACCAACATGGGGATTAGGAGAGACAAAGATAGAGTGGGGTTAAGGGTAGGGGTGATTAGGAGAGAGATAGATAGAGAGGGGGGAGTTTTTAGGGGGTTAAAGGTAGAGAGAGAGGGGGGGTGTTAGGGGGTTAGAGGTAGAGAGAGAGGGGAGTGTTAGGGTGTTAGAGGTAGAGAGAGAGGGGGTTGTTAGGACGTTGGGGGTAGGAAAAGCAGGAGAGAGAGTTAGAGATTGGGTTAGTATGGTTTAGAGAGAGGAGGGTAGAGAGAGAGAGAGAGAGAGAGAGAGAGAGAGAGAGAGAGAACCAACAGGGTGGTGGGGTGTTGGGGGATTGGGGGAGAGAGAGAGGGGTGGGTGCTAGGTGCAAGTGGAGGAGTAAGGGACCGAGAGAGTGAAAGAGGGGATTAGTAGGGGCTACGTGTAATATGGCAGAGGGAGGAGGAGGAGGAGGAGATATTAGTGGAGGAGTATGAGAGAAAGAGTGAAACATGGGTTTAGTAAGGGTTAGGGGGAGAAGATGCCATTACAAGGTAGGGGGGAGGAGGGGGTTTAGGGTATAAAAAGAGATATAGATCAAGAAGATTAGGGTTCTATTTGTTGAGGTGGGGATTTAGTGGTAGGGGGATGCATAGGGATGTGTGTATGTATGTTAGAGAGAGAGAGAGAGTTAGCTAGTTAAAGAGAGAGTGTGTGTTTTTTATAGAGAGAGAGAGAGACGAAGAACCACCGAGGTAGTGAGGTGTTATGGGGTTGAGAGAGAGAGAGAGAGGGGGGGGGGTAGTGGGGCTTTAGGGGTTTGGGAGAGGGACAGGGGGGTGGGGGTTAGGTGTAGGTGGAGGATAATGGGACTCGGAGAGAGTGAGAGAGGTAGTTATTAATGGTTATGGGGAATATGTGTGTGTATGTGTGTGTGTGTGTGTGTGTGAGAGAGAGAGAGAGAGAGAGAGAGAGAGAGAGAGAGAGAGGAGGAAGAGGAGGATGGATTTGTATAGGATTATGAGAGAGTGATAGTGAGATAAGGGGTTAGCAAGCGTTAGGGGGAGGAGGTTCGATTGTGGGGTAGGGGAGATGAGGGAGTTTGGTGTAGAGAAAGAGATATATATCAAGTGGGTTAGAGATCGATTGATTGATGAGGTGGGTTAAAGGTAGGGGGAGGAAAAGGGTTGTGGGTCTTTATATTAGAGAGAGAGAGAGGGATCAGTGGGGGAGCATGAGAGAGAGAGAGAATAAGGGGGTTAGGGATCGAGTGATTGAGGTAAGGGGTTAGTAGTAGGGGTAGGAATATTGATGTGTGTGTGCTAGAGAGAGAGAGAGAGAGAGAGAGAGAGAGAGAGAGAGAGAGAGAACCAATAGAGTGGTGGGGTGTTAGGGGGTTGAGGGAGAGAGAGAGCAACAACCATTAAGTGTAGGTGGAGGATTAGTCGAGTGAGAGAGAGTGAGAAGGGGGGTTAGTAAGGGTTAGGTTAAGAGGGGAGAGAGAGAGAGAAGAGGGGGTGCTAGAGTTAGGGGAGGAGTAGGGGGTGAGAGAGAGAGAATGGGGAGCAAGGTGTTAGGGGATTAGGGGAGAGAGACAGGGGTAGGAATTAGGGGTAGATGGAGGAGTATGTGGGAGAGAGATTGAGGGAGAGGGTTAGCAAGGGTTAGGGGGAGGAGGGGAGAGAGAGGGCGATGAGGTAGGGGTTAGTGGTAACTGGAAGATTAGGGGAGAGAGAGATAGAGAGAGTTATGGGTTTGGGGTAGAGAAAGAGATAGAGATCGGGTGGATTAGATGTTTGGGGAGAAGAGAGAGAGAGAGAGAGAGAGAGAGAGAGAGAGAGAGAGTGAGAGTGAGATGGGGGGAGAGGGTGTGGGTGATTAGGGGTAGGGAGAGGAGTGGTTTTTAGGGAGAGAAAGAGATGGTAGTGAGAGGAGGAAGGGGGTGAGAGTTAAGGGATAGGAATGGGGGTGAGGGGTGAGAGAGAGAGAGAGAGAGAGAGAGAGAGAGAGAGAGATGAGGGTTTAGCAAGGGTAGGGGGAGGAGGTGCTATTATTGAGTGTTATTGCAAGGTAGAGAGATTATGGGATTTAGGGAAGAGAAAGAGACAAAGATTGAGGTGGTTAGGGGTTTGGGGAGGAGTAGGGATGTTAGAGAGAAGGGGAGGTATAGGTGAGGAATTAGGGTTTTGGGGTTAGAGAGAGAGAGAGAGACATGGGGTGATGGATAGTGGTATGGGGGCAGGGATATTAGTATCTAAACAAAGATAGAGGGGGGATTAGGGGTAGGTGGAGTAGGGGCGAGAGAGATGGGGGATTAAGGGTAGAGATAGAGGGTGAGTAAATGGGCTTGGGGAGAGAGAGAGAGAGAGAGAGGGGTTGAGATGTGATTAGGTGTAGGAGGGAGAAGGGTGTGCAAGAGACAGGGTGGTGTCAGGGGGTTCGGGGAGGGGGAGAGGGGGGAGTGTTAGTGGGGTCGAATTGTACTTAAAAATAATGCATATGTATTTTTTTGAGTAAAAACACATGTGCATTTTTTTCCACTCATTTTGCAATAGCTGTGTAACTACCACCTTTAATGTTTAAAAATGTGCATTCATTTTATTAGAACAAAATGCGGAAACAATTTGTTCTCATACAAATAGAAATTATACACATTAGACAATCACTCTAGTATGTTGAACAACATACTACATTAAGATTCGCACATTGCTTGGGAAGGAAGGAAAAAAACTCTCGATTTGATCATGAAATTTGACATTCTCCATCATTTAGTTTCTAATATTTGAGGACCATTGAGAAAGACATTGAGCAAGGATGAAGAATCTTCAATAGAGAAGGACCATATACCATATCCAATTAAAGAGAACCATAAACCATCTCCAATTAAAGAGCACCATGGACCACATCCAATTGAATATCACCATAGGCCATCTCCATCATTAAATGGTTTAGAATATTGGAGCACCAAATACATTGAGAAAGGTTACATAATATCCAATAGAAGAGTACCATAGACCATTCTCAAAATTTGGGTAGGTGACATACACCCCCCCTTAAGTCTCAACATCATCCTCCATGTTGTTTATTCACTCTTTAAGTGTTCCTGAAACAGAGTACCCACATAATACTTTTCAACTCCCAGGTTTCCTCTGTTGGGCTAAGGTGCTTCCATTGCACCTTTACCTGCCCAATGGTACGATTCCGAAGTAAAGTTTCCTTCCTTCCGAGGATACAGTCCGGCTCCACCGAAAAATTGCCGTCTTGTACCACCTGAACATCATTCCAATTTACAACATGAGTAACATTGTGCACATATTTCTTTAAAAATGAAACATGAAAAACATTATGTATTTTGAGGTTTGAGGGCAAGGCCAATTGATATGCCATGGGTCCAACACTTGACAAAATTTTGAAAGGACCACAATACCTGGGTGCCAATTTGGCACAGCTTCCCAATTTCAAGGAACTCTTTTTTAGCCTTACCTTAAGAAAAACATGCTCACCCACCTGGAAATCTTTATGAGTTCTTCTAAGGTCTGCTTGACTTTTCTTCCTATCTTGGGTAGCTTTAAGATTTCTTTATACCTGCTTCACAATTAGTTATAACTCCTGCAACAATTCAGGTCCTAATATAACCCTGTTAACTGGATCACCCCAAGAAACTGGTGTATTACATTTCCTACCATAAATCATTTCAAACGGGATAAGCCTGGATGATGCATGGTAATGATTGTTATAAGAAAATTCTGCTAAATGTAGATAGTCCTCCCACTTACGAGGTTGATCCTTAACATACATTCTTAGCATGTCTTCCAAAATCTGATTCACCCTTTCTATCTGTCCATTTGTTTGTGGATGAAAGGTGGTGTTGAAGTTTAAGGTTGTATTCAACCCTTTGAACAAAGACCTCCAAAAATTTCCTGTAAACTTTGAATCCCGGTCCAAAACTATTACCTTTGGTATCCCATGTAGTTGAAAAATCTGCTTCATAAAAATTTCTAGAATGTCTAAAGCCTTATGAGTAGTTTTTACAGGAATAAAATGTGCCGCTTTGTTAAGTTTATCCACTACCACCATGATGGAATCATTCTGTTTTTGATTCTTTGGTAATCCAGTGATAAAATCTATACTTATGATTTCCCATTTACAGCTAGGTATAGGTAATGGCTGTAATAATCCAGCAGGATGTTGATGCTCCACCTTCTCCTTCTGACAGTCAAAACACTTAGCTATATATTCTGCTACATCATCCTTCATTCTGGGCCAAAAATACTCTTTTCATAGCATAGTGATGGTTTTCTGATAACCTGGATGACAAGAATAGTGGCTTTTGTGCATCCCATCCAAAATCAGAATTTTTATTGTTGGTATGTTGGGTACATACAATCTGTTTTTGTACAACAACAATCCATTTTCCTTCAAACTGTAATCTGTTGTAGTATTTTCAGAATTGTTTTCTGCTATCCTTTCATGTAATTTTTTGTATTCCTCATCATTTTTAATCCCTTCAAAAATTTGTTTTTCCAAATCTGTTGTATAGGTGATGATGGTTGCAATGAAATTTATCCTTGCATTACGACTTAACGCATCAGCAACATTGTTCTCTTTCCCTCTAATGTGCTGAATTTCAAAGTCGTATTCACTTAGAAAAGCTAGCAATCTAGTTTGTCTACCATTCAAATTTGTTTGATCTAGTAAATATTTCAGCCCCATGTTATCTGTTATTAAGGTAAATTTTCTGCCACTAAGGTAGTGACGCCACATTTTCAAAGCATGAATTACTGCTAATAATTCCAGATCATAAGTAGAATAATTCTTCTCATGTATTTTCAGATTTATAGATTCATAGGCTACAACATGTCCCTCCTATGTTAGGACTCCTCCAAGTCTGTCATTACATGCATCTGTACATAGTAGAAAATCCTTGGTAGGATCTGCAATCCTCAAAATAGGCGCTGTAGTCAGTAATTCTTTCAACTTTTTAAAACTGTCCGCGCACTTTTGATCCCATAAAAACTTCTTTCCTTTCTTCTGCAAGGACGTTATGGGGTTTGCAATCTTTGAAAACCCTTCAATGAATTTTCTGTAATATCCAGTAATACCCATAAATGATCGTACATCCGACACATCTTTAGGGACTAGCCATTCATTAATGGATTTTATCTTAGCGGGGTCAACTGAAATTCCTTCCTTAGAGATTATGTGTCCTAAGTAGTGAATCTTGTCTTTGTAAAAATCACACTTACTGAACTTAGCATATAACTGGTGATCTCTCAGAACTTGCAGAATGATATGCAGATGTTCATCATGCTCTTCCTTGCTCTTAGAATATACTAAAATGTCATCGATAAACACAACGACGAATTTATCCAAGTATTTGTGCAGAATTTTATTCATTAGGCACATAAATATTGTCGGGACATTAGTCAACCCAAACGACATGACCACAAACTCATAATGTCCATATCGAGTTCTAAAGGCTATTTTGAAAATGTCTTCATCCTTCACACGAATATGATGATATCCTGACCGTAAATCAATCTTTGAAAATATCGTTGCTCTGCGTAGCTGATCAAATAGATCATCAATGCGGGGCAACGAATATCTATTCTTGATCGTCATTTTATTCAGTTGACGATAATCTATGCAAAGTCTTAAGGTGCCATCTTTCTTCTTAACAAAAATGACCGGTGCTCCCCAAGGGGACATGTTGGGTCTTATATACTTTTTATCAATCAGTTCTTTCAACTAGGATTTCAACTCATTCAACTCTATTATATTCATCCTGTATGGAGCTTTGGAATTTGGCACTGCACCTGGTATTAATTCAATAGTAAAATCTAGACCTCTTTAAGGAGGTAACCCTGGAATTTCTTCAGGAAAAACATCTT
This sequence comes from Larix kaempferi, assembly GCA_027924585.1. NCBI lineage: Eukaryota > Viridiplantae > Streptophyta > Pinopsida > Pinales > Pinaceae > Larix > Larix kaempferi. Next base: position 4,480,173 of record BSBM01000642.1, on the reverse strand, counting down.
GGAAATCATTTAAGATGGGTATGTCTTCTAATTTCAGTTTGTCTTCTATAGTACTTAAATCCTCATTTACTATATTTAGTGCAAACATTTGACATCCCTTTCTGATTGCTCTCTTTACCTGCATAACTGAAATCTGTCTAAGGGATGTCTTCCTAGGAATACCCTTCACTTCTACTGTCCTTCCTTCATCATTTAAACAAGTGAAACTTTTCTCATAACAATTCAGAATGACATGATGAGTTTCTAACTAGTCCATTCCAATTAAGATGTCATATGATCCTAAAGGTAAAACATTTAACTTGATCTGTGTTTTTAAATGATTCATAGATAAAACACAACTTTCCACGAAATCAACAACTTTTCTTTTTGTTCTATTGCTAGTCTAACTAACCAGGATTTATTGAATTTTTCTGTTTTCAACTGACAATTTTCTACAATATCTCGTGATATATAGCTCAAACTAGCACCAAGATCAATCAAAATAGAAGCTGGATGGTTTTGTAGCATACCTTCAACCTCTACCATTGAGACTTGGTATTTTGCTTGCCGATTGTCTAATGCTGCATTAATTCTGGGTACTTCTCTTACCACATCTTCTACAGTAGCTTTAGATTGTATGGAGTGAATATGGTTAGCGGTCCGCTTCCTAATGGGACATTCTGAAGCATAATGAGGACCTTGACACTCGAAACATTTTATAGGTGGCTTCTGATCATTGGTTCTGGCAACACTGTGAACATTTCTAGGAGCTGTAATTTTCTGTTGCTGATTGTTTCTGGAATTGTTCCCTTCAAAATTTCGATTCTAAAATTTTTTCTTTTGGAAACCAGAATTTCCACTAAACCTGAATTTCCACTAAACCTGAATTTTTCCTTTTTTTCTCAAAGTTACTGGGTTTATGATTTTTCTAGCTAGATACTCCTTCTCTTTTCCTGTTCTGATCAAAGCAAAAAGTTGCTTTCCTCATGGCTTCTTCTAACGTTTTTGGGTTATCGTACTCTATTATGTCCTTGATGTTGAAGGGTAGGCAACTCAGGTATCTTTGAACCTTGGGTTTTTCTTCCACTAGGTATGGCACATACCTTACCAAATTTAGAAACTTGTTGTTCAGTTATTTCATGTTCATTGTTCCCAGCTTTAAATCATAGAATTCTTTGGATTTCTGTTCATAATACTGTTCGGATAAGAACTTATTTTTGAAGTATCTTTTAAAAGTACTCCAACTCACATCTCTATCTTTAATTCTCTTTACTCTTTTGAGGTCTTTCCACCAAATATCTGCCTTTCCAGTTAGATTATAAATTGCCATTTTTTCCTTTAAGGATTCTGAGTAATCATAGATCTGAAAATACTTTTTCATGCAGGACAGCCATGCCTCAGCTGTCTCTCCTTTCTCCGTTTCGCCATTGAAAGTTGGGGGTTTGATCTTCTTGAACTCCCCAAATATCTATTCATACTATTTATGGATTTTTCTCTTTGGATTGAAACCTCCTTCATTGCTATCACTATAATAGTCATGTTTCTTTTTAAGTGGATGTTTGGTAGTTTCTGATGATGTTGAGCTGTTGTTTACATAATTTGTTTTCACTTGCTTACTCTTGCCCTCGTAAGGTAAGTCTTCAGTTTTGGAAGTATGTTCAACTTCTCTATCCTGTTCATTTGTTGGGTATTGATCGAATAGTACTTGCTTCAATTCCTCTTGTGTTCTCAGAATTCTCTCATTGTCCTACTTTACTGATCTTATCTCTACTTTCAATTCTTGAAAAGCACGTAACAATTCTGATCAATTTTCATTCAGATTGCCATGGAATCCTCCTTCAAATTGCGGTCCCGTACTATGGCTATTTGGTGGAAATATGCCCTCTATATGTTCAACTGATCCTTCCATACCTGTAACTTAAAAACAATTTTCTGAACTACAAATAATTTAAACTTGAGTTAGTGAAGAATTTTGCAGTCATAAAATTTTGTTATGTGTTTCTTGGACCTTTTTAGGCCTAGAGTTCGAACATGAGCTCTGATACCACATGTAACATCCCGATAATTTCATAAAAATTTTAAAATTTTAAATCAACATTAAATGTTAATAATTGTAAATGCGGAAATAATAAATGCTTATAAAGACAACATTAATTAACAAAGTCATTTATGCAGAAAATAATTAATTATTGAAACTCTTAACTAAAGACAATTTAATGATTGCGACACATCATACTTCTATTAAGATGCTGACGACATTGTTTTATTTGTGTTAACTATAACTCATGATATTTTATGATAGAGTTTTATTGACTAGGTTCTGACAATTGCATTTGATGATGATGAAAGGGGTCCTACAAGGTACCCTGAGGTTTACTTAGCTCTGGTTAGCCAAGGCATTTGAATCCTGTTTTCATGTGTAGACCGCAGGTAAGAAATTCTATGGCAACTTGTGATAAGAGTACATGTGTCTTTCAATTCATCGTCAATGTATAATTAGAATGGTAAGTACTTCCTTGCGACACAAGTTCCAGGAGGTATGGATACATGGTTCTAAATCTAATTTGTATACTGTGTTTACAAAACTCTCTAGTGTTATGACTTCATGTTGTCGAGGTGTTTATTATAATGCTGCAGTTATTATTGTGTGACCAATACCGACACAATGATACCAATATCTAATGGTGAGGTTATTAGCAAGTTTGTGGAAAATAGCGTTTATATAGTGGAACTAACATTCTGTCTTGATTCTACTGAGCTTGGACTATTCTAAGTCTTGAATCCATTTTTTATTACCATTACACCGTTAATGTAAGAATGGTTAAGTGACTAGTGTTAAGAAATCTGCACTAAGGGGGTATAACGTCACCATTTAAATCACATCTTAGATATTACATCTTTCAAATAGACTTTGGAATACCTGGCTATCATATTAAAATTGTATTTGTTAACTAAACCTATAAGCTCACACTATTATTATGGATTGGAAATTCATAGCTATTGTCTTCAATCTTGATGTACCTAGCATCTGATTTTACATTTGCATAACCAGAATTTCAATTATATCTAAGGTCTCATTATCAACGATTAACAATATGTAAAAGTGGCTAAGTTTTATTGTATAATCTATGGATGAGTCTTTATAATGGAATGTTAACGTTATAGAGAGGTTATATAATCACACCACACACATTGGAATCCAATACCAACGTTACAATGCATATCCATACTAAAGAGACTAATGGATAATACGATCCACAGTCTAACAAGCAATTACTTTGATGTTGACAGGGTACTAACTTGGCATGCTTCCCAAACTAATGTTGACAGGCCTAACCACAACCTCATTCCAAGGTAAGTGATGTGGAATGCCTAGTTGTAAGGTCTTTACAGGGTTTGAGTTTGTAACAAGCATCACCACAAGCTAAGTTGTTCCATGCACTGGCTCTCGATATGCTTAGATGGCGATTGGTAGAAGTAGTAATCAATGCAATATTTATTACACTCGTGGTTTGAAAATCGACGTGCCTCACTGGCAGATCTCCTTCCATGGATCTCTACAAGATCTGGGGTTGTGACAGAAACCCTATTCATGTGTTGGTAAGTAATGGAAAACTGGTTCTCAGCATTCATTGTTGCGTTTAGGTGCGAGGTCATGGAGCCGACCGTCTGCCGCAATGTAGGGTTTTCAGTGTGGTTGAGAGGAGGGTTCCATCCTAGTTTCGAACCTTGGAACGGTGAGGGATATTCTTAGTGGTTGCAGGCTCTGACTTGTGCCATAGTGCTACGATATTGTATACAAAAAAAAGTGTGGGATCTTTCTTCTGTCAGTTGTAGAATTCATGGTTGAATTGGGGTTCGACCCTTTAGTTTGTAAAAGGATCTTCGGCGTTTAACGTGTGGTTGTTGCAAATATATTAGGCTTCGTCGTAGTCGGCAAGGAGCATCTCGAGCCAGGGGTTTCGTGCATGGGTAAGTTTTCATTATATGTAATGATAATACTGTAAAATTTATGTTTTCCTTTTCGTCTTTCGAATGATAACCCTTTGCAGAAATGTGAATGGTTGGTGCTTCCCCGTTGGAGGATCTTTATGGACCAAAGTTTTGAGAGAGGATGCTGCTACCACTCCGGGTAAGCCTCAGCGGTTCATATAAACCTCGTAGGAACCCTTTGCCAGGTTTAGCTGTTAATAGTAGTATGGCAAGGGTTGGAAATCCATCCTCTTGTAGTAATGGTCGAGTTATAAGTTAAATGTTGGAAAAATGTAAAGAGGATAACCTTCATTTTTTGGGTTGATTAGTAGCTTAGTGAGGACTTTCTGAGTCATTTCGAAATGTCTCGGTACTGATAGATGTTTCAATGAAAACCTTATGTGGAAGGAAAAAAAAAGAATAGAACCTCGAAGGGTCACTATTGAATTTTTACTTATAATTTTGATGACGAAGCTTGGAGAGTCGAGGTTTCACTCACTCCTGAAGGTTGATAGCTCGTTTTGTATTTAAAAATTTGTTTACGTAAGGATTCAGAATACGTAGAAGGACTGTTAATGGAAAACTTGTATCATTCCAGGAAACCAAGTTTTGAAACAGTGTAATGGAAGGGTTTGGGTATTAGAATGTCTTGGAAAATTGAATGGAAATCCATGTAAACGCTATCGTCTCTACTATACTGTGTTAATAGAAGAAGAAAAAATTCCCTAGACATTTTTTTATGGCTTCTATGAGACGACTGTTTGATTTGTGTGAAAAGTGACGCTTCTAGTTAATGTATGGTTTGATATAATGCTTATAAGGATCGTTGAAATGAAACATTTCGCAATGTTTGGAAAAGTTAAGGCCACAGGGTTCGATTCTGGTTCTAAGGATGAAACTCTATCTTCTAGGTTTTACTTGCTTACTGTGGGATCGAACCCGAGACTGGCCTTCAGATGTATTCATAATAAATTTATCTCTATGGAATTTCTCGTGAAAAGTTGTAATGTATTTCTTTAGGCATTGATACTACCATTTTGTTTTCAGTTAAGCGATGAAAAGTGTCGTGATGGTATCTTCAAAACGAAAGATAGGTAGTAAGTTTGACGGGAATTGATGCTTAGGGTTTGAAATCTAGGTCTACTATAATTTTAGAAATCTCGTTAGTCGGTTGCATGATCAATTAGATCTTAAACAAAAGCATAGAAACGTTTACTAAGTGGATGTTTGGAAAACTAGGATTTGCAGAAATTTAGGGTTTGCTTTTCTTTTTGTACAGGAAGTGTTTATATTTATAAAAAGGAATCTAAGCTGAATTGAGCAGTGACAATATTTGCGATCAGAAGATAAGTATTTGCTCTGTAAGAATCACTATGTATCCAGAAAGGAAATTGCAGCTGTTATAATTCTAGATATACAACGTCTGCAATAATTTGGGTTTATAAAAAAAAGAAATGGGGTGAGTAAATTTTTTTGTCTCCAAAATAGATAGAGATGATTTGGGAAACATGTAACTGTGCAGAAATACAATGTGTCTTCTTTCCTTCAAGAAATGTGTAAATATTATGCTTTTGTTTATACTATATTGTAATTTTCTTTCTGCGTTTTTAAACATATAATTTTGAAAATGACAGAATTAAGAACACTACTGTAGTTGTCTTTTCAATCACTTTTCATTCAACCTATCAGTTATCTGATTTTAATTCCACTTCCTGTACTAGAGTACGATGCAGAAAACAACATGGGGAAAAATATAGAGAAGGATTTCATTCTATCATTTTATTCAATCATTCAATCTTTAAAAAGAAGCATAATCCCTTTCAGAAAGTAAAAACAAGAATTAAGAGAAGAACAAGTAGAACCTGAACCAGTAGATAAGTGGACAAACACCCAAGAAGCCTGTTCCACCCAACCTGCTCCTGAAAACAACCAAGATTCCTGTCTTAGGACCCCCGACCCTGTTCACTGAACCACCAGAAGGAAGAAACTCTAGAAGCTTAGGCAATCAACTTGCAGCAGCAATAGTTTGTTCAGTCTTAGGGACTTAGCAGTCAAAAATACCTGCACCAACACCTTTGGTTTTCCTTCTCAGAATAATTTGCAAACTTACAATTGCACTCTCACATAGCCTCCCTAATTTGAATCTGTCATTGATCACCTAATACACTTGAGGAATATTTCTGCAGAAAATATTTTGAGAGCTACCTGCTTAATTTGAATTGCCTTATATAGGCTGCCTAGGCCTTTTAGTGATTAACTGGTCATTAATGAGTTGACTGCTCCCTTCCCCCCACCTGGAGAATAATGCCACAATTTTAGGGGTAGTTGTCCCATAACCAACTGTTAGTGGTGGAGTGCAAATGTTGCCATCTATCCCATGCCTTCTAGTAGCTTCCATTCCTTCTAGTGGGTCAATGAGCACTCTTGTAACAACTTTCTTGAGTGTTTGTCTCATTTTCTAATTTATTAAATAATAATAATAAGTCATTACCGTTATCTTTGACCAGATTTGGTCATAATCACAAAACTTTGTAATTATAATTTAACATAGAGTATTTTGCAAAATAAAATAATTATTCTCAAAATTTGGGTAGGTGACAGTTACTTTTCCATCCATGTGTGCTTAAGAGGATCTTCCTTCTAGTTTTTTTAGGATCTGTGCTTGAAGGAACCTTGCTCTGATACCAATTGTTGGAATATCCAGCAATACTAAGAGGGAGGGGTGAATCAATATTGACCATTTTCTTAATTTATTAATCCAATTTAGTATTAAGCACACATTAAAGAAACATGTTAAGAAGAATAAACAATTGTGGACACAAATATTTTTATCGTGGTATCCACAAAGGGAAAACCACCAACACTTTCTTAGTAATAAGTTTTTTACAAAATTATTTACAAGCTAGAACTTGATGGAGAATTCAATCCCCGGGTTTCTTCAGCTCCAACTGAAATGATGCATCAACACCCTATTTACCAACTACAACTGGAAGGAGGCTACGACCCCCTAGTTTATCAGCTCGAACCGAAAGAATGCTTCGACACCTTGTTTTACCAGTTTCTACTAGAAGGAGGCTACAATCCCTTGCAGGCCTGTAGCTTTCCCTAGCACCACCCTACCACCCATATTTGATTTTTAGAACATCAATATCTTCTATGGAATCTGCTTATGATCTTCACTTATTTTCTTTGGCCTTCGTACTACTTCAGATCTTCATTTTAAAACTTTAGAGACACTCCTCTTTGAACACAAGACTTTGTTTACATAATCATTGAAGAGGTGTAAAAATAAATCATCATGACTCTTCATAACGAACAATTGTGACTCTTCATAATATATTTTACTTGTATTTTAATATTTTTGACTTTGAAATAAGAATGGTGCTTGACATTCTTTTGCTAATGCAAATTTGACATCAAATGCCAACATTATCCAACAAGGCGCAGGGTTGGGATGAGTTACAAGGGAGAAACTAAAGGTGGATCTGATGTATAGTGATTTTGTCCCATCATAGATCCAAATGGAGATTCAGGAAGCTGAGAAAGGGATGTGGGAGGACTTGGAGATCTCCAAGCCGGTGAAGGATTTTGAGACATTGGCTAAATGGATATAATACCAAGGGACAACAAGAGTGTGGATGGCCCTTTATGAGCGTTTTTTGGTGACTTACTGCGTTATGAAAGGACTCTTAGCAAAGTGTTCTTGGAGCGTGGTGAGAAGGTGACTCAAGTTTTGGAAGGAGCACAATCCTAACTCACACCTCATGTACAGGAAGATCGACGTAATTGCAAAGAAATTGGGAATCTAGTTCACGCCGAGACCACCGGTTGAAGGGGGGAAATGCATGTACTCCGCCACAAGATGGGAAGGAAGGGCCATCGGGCTTCATCAGGTTCCTTGACTCTGGTTTTCTTCGCTATGAGTTTCTATTGTCTATGTTATATGTCGGGTTGTAAGTGTGTAAGTAAGCCTAGGGTAGAAAGGAAATTTGTTAGCAAGACTCTTTTTCAAAATAATAGTAGGAGTAGGTCTGGTTATTTTGTTTTTAGTCTATTAAAAGTAGCTAAAAACCTGTTTTTCCCCACGGGGTAGTTTTGATCTGGTCACTGTAATAGAAGTTGTGTTCAGGGAAGTGATGGAATTTGATGAGCAAAATGATCGTCATGAGGCATTTTGACCGTTAAATACGGTTAAAATTTTTAGTTAAACGTCTTTTGTGAAGGGAACATTTATCATTTAATCTTATTTTTTAAGGGTAATAAAATTTCTAAAACTTCATTATATTTACTATTTTGAAGAATAACAAAATTTATAAAACTTCATTATTTTACTAGTATTATATTACTAGAATTATTAATATCTTTGATCTTATATAAAACTATATTTTCCAAATTAGAATTTCCAACCATACTTTCACTTAATAAATAGAAAAATTTATTAAATTAGTATTATTTCTATTCCTTTCCATTGCAAGGCCAATGAGCATCTACATACTACAAAATCCAGTGCTCAATAATCAATGATTACATAAACATTATACAAGCGTACATCAATTAAATGACTTGGAAGTTGGGAGTTTAAAGTTGGTGCAGCAACAACCTAAAGTCCTAAAGTCTTGGAGATAGAACCTTGCAAATTTGAAATCTACAATTTTGAAGAAATGTTATAAATTTTTTGATAATTTTAAATAGCGATATCATATATGTAGCCTGAATTATTTTTGTGGATGTGATATTTAGCGGTTTATTCATTAATGTATATCAATTTAGATGTTGAAAATGAAATTAAAATCTCATATATTTTTATTATGGTTCAATTTCAATGAGAAATGTGAAACTTGCAACTATTTTAATTACATGTGTATCAATTTGCAATACATGCACCTCTTATAACAATCTGATTACTTTTACAGTTGGCAGACAGGTTTTCTTTTGATATTAACATGGACAACTCCATGCATATTCTTTTTTTAATATAAAGATTGTTTTTTCCATAGAAATATATAGGATTACACACAAAAATATATCTAATTAGTTTTACAATAATTTATAATATTTCACATAGCATTTCCATAAATTTTAGAAATATATTATTTTTCAACTTATAAAAGTTTCCTACTATTTTATGTTCAAAGTTTACCTAATTTTAACATTGATAAATATATCCAAATATCTTTGCGGTAATGTATAACCAAATAGTTTTGTAGTAATATATAATGTTACACATAACGTCTATTTTTTCCATAAGTTCTAGAAATATATTATTTATCAACTTATTTCATAGTGATTATCCCAAAAGTGTTACACATAAAGTCTAATTTTTTCCATAAGTTCTAAAAATATATTATTTCTCAATTTATTTCATAGTGATTATCCCAAAAGATTTTTGACTAATAACTTAAAGAACAAAATGGTCAAAAACACACTTTATGCATTAATGGGTATATCAAAAGTGGAGTGGCAAAGAGTTCATGAGATTTGGTATAGTGTAAAAGAAAGGATAATTCATGATATTTGCTAAAAATATCAAACTATGTATTTCTTCAGTTTTATGACATCCATTTTGCAAAAAAAATTATTATGTAATATTTATTTTCTTTTTTTATGCACAATTGTGTGAAATTAAAGATATATTTATATTTTTTTTTATGTTTAAGCTATATTTTTATATAATATTAATTTAGTACATAAATAATATATAAAATGAATAGAGATCAAGTTAATGGACCATGATAGATATTAATAATGATTATTTTAATTTTAATGTAAAAATATTAAGAAAAAAATATTGTTTTGAAAAAAATTAACAAAATTTAATTATTAAAGGGTTAAATTTTTAACAATACTTAAAACTTTAAAACTTTATTGTTAAAGGGTAAAAATTTAAACAAAACGTTTTACTAAGGGTGATATATACACCCAAAACATAAATAATTCGACTGATAGAGTGATAACCAAATTCCAACACTGGTTCAGGGGTGGTTCATCATACAGACAGAAAATATAGGGGTGGTTCATCATACAGACAGAAAATATATGGTATGGTTTTGAAAGCCGTGATTTGTACATTTCCGATAGTTTATAATATAATTTGACTTTAAAAAAAAACTTTTTTGAAAAAAAAGATCGAGGTTATCTAGTTCTTAACTTATTCCGTAGGACAGCCGGACTATATTCAGTCACACTGTGCACACTATCTTCAAGCACATCGGTTGCTTGAAGGTTTATAGGTATTCTCACGCATCTCAAAGGGCTGTTGTGAGAATAAGAAGTTTGACTTTCTGTACATCGGTTAATATAGGAGCCGTCATGCAGTCTTTCGCAAGAAGGTTTTGAAGTACATGCCGTGCCAGCGATCTTCAACCACATCGTTTGCCGGAAGGCTCTTAGGGTCTCTTCAGTGCTTCACCCAGCTCAAAACGGTTTCTCGGTAATAACAATTATGTACATGTACTAATAATACACAATATAACGAGATGTTAGAATGACAGACTTTTCAATATTAGAATGACAGACTTTTTCAATAGGGAGTTTTGAACCTAATAATTATTAAGAATTACAGTTTATAAAAATGAAAAACATGATATTTGAGTAATCGGCTGGTATGGTTGAGTGCTTGCATGTTGGAAATTTTGGTTCCACCTCCGGAAGGTTTATCTTTAACCACGGTGGCAAACCATGATTATCATGCAAGAAAGAGAAACGGGCGGGTGTGATGTCACATAAAGGACTGGAGCGCCGTTATTCAGGGAACGTGTCAGACCTCGAAACCGTTTTGGTTTTAACGTATTGTCCATGCTCTCTAAAGCCCTCCGCGGCCAAGATATTTCCTAGGAAATACAGAATACTCAGATCACCAAATTGTTGGAAGAGACACTGACATGGAAATAAAGGAGTGAGTAGGGAGCATTTGAAGAAATAATATACGCGAGTCAAGTCCTCAAGTCTGTAAACCGTTCTGTCGGGTGAGAAGCTATGGAAATGGAGATGGGTTGGACTGGTCTGTTAGATGAGAATTTCGCTTCGTTGAGAGGCATGCTGGATGAAGGAGAAGGAGATGATGATTTCTATTCCACAATAGGCGCCAATGGCGGGACGCTGGAGGCCCTTTTGGGCTATTCTCAAATATGCCCAAACGGTTCTTCGTTGAGTAATGTGGGTGGAACCGTCAACGCGTTTGATCACTTGGACTGCTCTATAATCACCAGTGCTGATACGCCTGATCCGGAGGGCTCTGAAGAGTCGGGTTTGTTGCAGAGACGAGATGAGATCGAGTCTGGATTACTCAAAAATGGAGGCAAACAGAAGCTAAATGGTGCAGTTGGTGGAAGGGAAGCAGATGCTCCTCATGATGCTAATAATAAGAACAACAATGGGTATGCTAATGCTTCAAGTGTTGGTAGAGAGAGGAAGAATGGGTTCCGTGCTAAGAATGGGTTGCCTGCTAAGAATCTCATGGCAGAGAGGAGACGGAGGAAGAAGCTCAATGACCGTCTGTTTATGCTTCGTTCTGTGGTGCCCAAGGTCTCTAAGGTGATCTCAGATCTCTATTCATCTCCCTTGTTCCCTCTGCTAGATTCCCTGATTTGGTTTTGTGAATTGAATTTTCTGAACTTTAATGTTATAGACGCTTCACACTTGCATATACATTAATATTAGTGAAGTCAAAATCACACTATATTCCTATTCAGATTTGCAACGATTCCGTTAAGATTCAGGGACTGACTTGGATGGTATTTTGTGTTACGTTCAGAGCTATTCAGATGCTATTATAGTGATTGAATGAATAGCAATCAGTTGCCCATGAAATATTGGGCACATATTTGTCTGCTAGATGGGTTAAGTCAAATAGGCCATCACTGGTATATTTGCAGCTTTTATTATCAACTTGAGTCTAATCGCCTCTCAGATATCCTGTTCTATTCCAAAAAAGAATCTAAGTTATGTATCAAGAAAACATGTCAGTCCTGGCTTTATTTTCTCCATCAGTATTGTCTTTTAAGGAAATTTTGACTGCTTGGGTTGTTAGCTTGTTAATCATATGGTATAGGGTATTGTGGATCATGACAATTTGGACTGGCACTAGTTTCTTAGTAAGTTATGTTTTTAATGGTGGACAATTTGGGTAAATAGTTCAGAGACTTCATTGTGGGTGATCTTTGGATTTTAGTGATTGTTTCTCAGATTTGCATATGAGTTCAATCGATTGATTTTGTTCGATAGATATAGGATATTAAATTAGGGCTTCTCAAGTATTGGTAATGAGCGTGCATATATTAAATATTTTTATTATATAGCGTTTAGCAAGAGGGCGAGCAGACGATGGTTTACAGACTAACGTCTAAAAGAATGGAATTATGGTTCAATCAGAAGCTATTATGTTTCAGTCAGAAGCTGGGTTAAAAATGCAGTTGTCTAAATTGGAGGATTTAGTTAGCATACGGATTTTTGTGTTTTGTGTTTTTTTTTTTCAAAATTTTAGTTTAATAATATTTTAATGGCAATTTTGATTGTAAAAATAGATTTAACATCATTGAAAATTAATGTGGCACTTAAAATTGTAGAGTTTAACCATTACAACCAGGATCTGTATTTTTGAAATCTTACAACTTTTAGATTACTTGGTTAAAAAAATATTAATGCAAGGGGGTTATCAGGCATCTTAAGTGCAGTGGCATAGCATTAATGCAGCCTGGGTCGTATGTAGTTGGATTTGGAGGTAAAAGACAACCAAAACGCCCTGCTTTTCTGATAAAAACCTCTTAAAATTTTTATTGGAAATTGCTATTTTCATAATTTTGTGATTGCAACAATTTTGTAATTTTTGCAATCGAGATTATCTGTTTTAGACTAATTACCCAATTTTAAAACTACCTAGATAACCAAAATTAAACATTCTAAATTACTATTTTGACAAAAATTTAAGGATTCAGATAAATTGGAAGCATTTTAGTTAACCCTGGTACAACTCCGTCGAATATATCAGCTCCGTCGAATATATGCCATTGGATTTGAAACAATTCAGATCGACGACATATAGTGGATCTTACGCAACAATTAATGCATGATGTCTGACTCAGTGCTTATTGATCGCCGCCGCCGGTAATACGGTGGTGAATATATTAGATATTTTAGTTAAAAACGTTTTCCCAGATATTAGTTAAAACCGTTTTCCCGGAGGTGACTATGTTACTTAAAAACGTTTTCCAAGAAGTGATGCAGACTTTGCACGCCATGGTTCAGACAATGCCCGTGTAAAATGTACGGAGTCATGTTTCAGTAACAAGCTAGGTTAGGCTATCTTAAAAATAAGATATAAAACAGGTAATGGCAAAAAAGGATTAGTCATGCTTAGCCTCAAAGTTAGCTAATTTAACAAATATTAAAAAAATAAGGATAAACCAAATGGCGTGTTCTTTCAGCAATGAAGATGAGTAGGATACATACGGTGTATTTGGCTTCATTTTTCATAATTTTGACACATATTTTGGGAGAATTTTGCAAACTTTATGATCCCTATATTTCAATGGCGCAATTTGTTTATATCTGGCTAATTAGTGGTAACTAACGCTGTGGCTTTCATTTTTAGCAGATGGACAGGGCCTCAACATTGGCAGATGCTGTTGATTACATGAAGGAGCTTCTGCAACGTATTAAAGATCTCCATACTGAGCTCTTGTCTGGTTCATCTAACTTGAAGCCCTTGGCACCCACACTGCCAGATGTTTCATGCAGAATGAACCAAGGGTATCAAGCTTCGTTGCTTAATCCAGAATTAAAGACAGCAAAGGTAAGATTACGATCATGCATATTACGTTAAGTAAAAATAAATGGTTATATTCTACACGCGACACAATTCTGTTAAGACTAATGGATCATGTGACATCTACAGTGCCTATGGCATCTGCAAGTTGAATAGAAAATACAAGAATACATCACAAAATACAAAAATGTGAGCAAATAGGCACTGCATCTACCAGAGAGTCCTCTGCCACTAAGTGGCATACAGCTGCCAATGATCATTTTAGCTGTTCTAGCGCTATAAAGTTGGCCTCCAATTCCTCTCCAACATTATCACATGTAGAAGTTTTAGGGGTATGGAATTTTCTTTTGCGAGTCTGTGTGACGGCCAAGAAACTCCGAATGGAAAGGTTGTATTTCTCCTAGCATTCAAGGTCGGCATTCATCCATCTCAGGCAACATTCTTGGTTCAAGTTTGTAGCCTATCAACCTGGGTTCCATTCATTGACACATATAGATGACAGAAGGTGAAACGACAATACAATCTCCTACATTGCTCAGTGACTGTGAAGGCCACATTCTTCAGTTTGGAATGGGTTTTCACTTGCTTCATTAAATATTTCTTTCATGGCTCTGTTTTTGTTTTCCACACTGATAGCTCACCAATGTCAGTCAACTTGTTTCTCGTTTGCAGGTTTTTTCGAATTTATTAGTTTCTCAAATGAAATTCACCAGAGTATCAATTTCATGTTTTTCTTTTCTTTTGTTTGCAAACTTTTATGGATCTTATATTGTCTATCACAGTGGAATGTCACATCTCCCATTCAATCTCCTTGTGTTTACAACCATAATGCATACTATGTTATTGTGTCTCAATGTTGGTTTCCTTATAAGCTCTTTAAGAATATAAGAATTTAAGGGTGGCTAATTAGTTGACAAAGAGAACCCCTTCTCATATCCTCTGAAAATGCAGGTGGACGTGCGGACAAGAGAAGGGAAGTCCCTAAACATCCATATGTTCTGTTCCAGAAAGCCCGGCTTACTTCTATCCACAATCAGCGCTCTGGATGCACTTGGACTTGAGCTTAGGCACGCAGCCATAAGCTGCCTCGATGGATTTCAAGCAGAGGTAATGAAATATTTCAATTGATTATTCATCACACTTGAGTAGGTAATGATCTAACTCTGTTTTTTTGCAAATGTCATCAGCAATCCATGGGGGAGGATGTTACAGCCGAGGAGATCAAAGCATTGCTGCTGCATACTGCAGGATATGTCACTGGAATGTAGCTAAGAAACTAAGTACATTGCTTCAATTTCTTCTTCGGCTGAAAAGCGTAATATTCTCTTAATCAGATTTCATATCAGAAATCATGGAATTCCCATGGCGTTAGCATTTTCTTGGAATGGCTTCTGATATAGAAGATGCCAAGCAGGCTAAGATTCTCCTTAGATATCCACATTTCAAATGGTTGATAATATGTTACAGTAGTCATGTCATTGAGTGTTCTGGCTGGATTAGCAATCGTCAGTGAGTCATGTGAAGGCCAAGTTTTTGACGGGGAATGGTTTGTCTAAGAGATTCATTGTGAGACTGAGTTTGACAGAGTTGCTCTTGGATTGTAGCGACTGTCTGCGTTGTACATGTACGGAAATTTTCTAATATATTATATGAAACAGTGTTTTCGTGAATATCCCCATTCACGAGTTCTAGGATTTTATATTACGATGGTTGTCACAATCCTGACCGAGTAAAAGCTCATCATTGAGTAAATATAAAGTTATAATCCATTATAGGTTTTTTTTATGGATTTTTGTGTCACTCTGCGCTCAAATTGACGAGATTAAGATGGCAGTATCAGTAGGCAAATTTTGTATTAAAAATTATGTTATGTTTACAGTTTCATCTTATATTTAACGAATCTTTAAAGTTACCTTAAGTAAATTTAGTTGATAAGATTGGGATTGTGCCAATATTAATAGCAATAATAACATTAGCACCCATACTTGTATTTTTACTCGCTTTTCCATGATATTTGAGTGTAGGGATGAAGGAAGACCTTAAAAATAGTATAACAAGAGTTATTTGGTGGTAATGTTTTTGACATTGTTATTGCTAAGTTACCATATTTGTTGAATCAATACAAGCAAAAAATACATAACTTAAGAAAGAATATTCAAGACGCTAAGAATTGATGACAAACCAAGCTCTAAGAAACATCAATGGGTTTAATAACTAGAACAACCACTTAACTTGTGGTTGGTGAACACCAATAGGTCACAAGTTAAGTGCCACAAACAAGTTACAAGTTACTTGTTGTCCATGCTCTCCATGCATATTTGCACAAAGTGTTCGTTATCCATGCATCAACTACAAGTTATTAATGCATCAAGTACGGGTTATACATGCATAGCTACCACTTATATTTTATATTATCTTTTTTTTTATAATTGTTTATTTCACTTTGGAACTACTACCATAAAATCAGTTTGGACAGTAAGGCTTGTCTCATCCTCACGTAATCTAAGAAAAGCATAGGCACTAATCCATCCCAAATTCTAAACTAGCACAAATACTTAACATGTGGCAAGTGAACACTGATAAGTCACAAGTTAAGGGCCATGAACAAGTTATGTGTTACTTGTTCTCCATGCTTAGTTCTAATCACTTGTTGTTGTCTATGTCTTAGCTATTAGTTATCCATGCATGAGCTACAAGTTATCCATGCATCAACTACTGGTTATTTTTTATATTTCTTTTTTTATAATTGTTAATTTTGAGTTTTGAACGACAACCATAAAATCAATCTGGATAGTACACTTGTTCCATCCTCCTTCAATCTAGGAAAAAAATATATGGTAGTCCACCCCAAATCCTAAGATATAAACACCTATCGGTGTAATGAAAGAAATCAAATAGAAACAATATGTCAACAATGGAGACATGGAGATGGAACCAAAGCAAAGGAAGAGAACAATGACCTTCAAAGTAATCAAAATGATTACCACAATGGACATGCTTACATTCAAAACCATGCTTATAATATATTGCAAATCAATTTTGTTGTTTGACCAATTTAAAAATATTTACACATGCAAATTTCAATGTAACTCCTTATAAAAGAACTATAATCATAGTAGCAAGCACACTTCAATTTGAATGTGGCTCCAACATTCCTTTAATACAAAACATCTAATTTTAATGAAAAAATTCAAAGTGATCTCTCGGCTTAGATTGATGTTGGATCTATCGAAGAGGCGCAAATGCCAATTGTAGGGTTGCTTGAAGAAGCGTAACTGCCAATTGTAGTGTTGCTTGTAAATGCTTTTATGGATATGGTTCAAACTCTTCTCTACTATCATTTTGTGTTTGGTTATCTGGTGCTATCCGAGATTTAACTACAACTACATCATTCACATGTCCCCCATAAATAAACTAACAAGATGATGAGAGTATAGATGCAATAGCTTACACTTGCAAGTTGGCCTAAGGGACAACCCTAAAATTTTGCAGTACTTGAGAAATTGGAGGACATTGTTGTGACCAGCTTTCTTGAACAAGTTGTGAGACAGGTAACTGTGTAGATTGTGGTCGTTGGCCTAGAAGAGTAGCAAGATGTGCTAAATGGTCATGTTGAAATTGTGGGATGTGAACATATGTTGCAAAGAAAGGGCTCTGCAATTGTTTATTTTGATCAATCTTACCAATACTAGGAGTATTTGGAACTCCCATGAACTATTTTCGGAAATTTGTTGTTGGGGTGCATATTTATTGTTGTTGCAATGTAAAGATTTGTTGTGTAGATGTAAACTCAAATTGTGATGAATAAGAACACTGAACAACTCAGAAAAAAAACAAATTTCTTGTTCTTGAATTTGAGACTGGTGTTCGATTTGGGTTCAAAGAAGACCAAGATGAGGCAAACCCTTGATTTTGGGGTGAAGGATGGTGTGGAAAAGTCTCATTCACAACATTTGTATTCATCATCCCTCCAAACGATCCAAAAACATTTGTATTCAACATCCCTCCAAAATATCATGTGAGCGAGCACCCACAGATCCATATGCTTGATAAATAATTGGACCATCTACTAATGATGGAAGTGGATTCCATGAAGAAAATAGTGTGTTGATTGAATATATCTAGTTAGTTTTGCATCAAATACTTTAGAATGCTTGCAAAAGTGATAATTTTTGTTACATCTTTACAGATTTAGAATTTCTTTACAACATTGCCTGCTTTTTCTGGTGGATTATGTAAATGCTTAGGAAAACATCTAGTTTTTAAAAATGATTATGTTGACTGAAATTGCCTGATTTTTCCATGCACTGAAGTCTGTCAGGGGATTAAAGAAACATTTTTTCTTCTTATTTTTTGTCATATTTAGTCTGTGTTTTATAGTAACCTGTCAGATAAGCTCAAACAAGTGGTTTTCTTTAATAATAATCTTTATTTGACATGATTTTGCTCAGAAATGGTTTAAGCTTGCATTGGATTAATCCTTGTCTAGTGCATGGAAAGGGAAAATGAGGATGACATCAAAACTTGCAACCAATAAAAAAGCAAAAAATTCCATTTTTAAAAAAATTGTTTAATAAAATATATTTTCAACTACAGAACAACTATAGACCTAAAGAAATATTTATATACTATAGGGTAAAATAATAAGGGGTCAATGATATATATGTATCCCTTGTTGGGGACATAATAATATATTTCTAACATATTATAAATATTTAATATATAAATATTAATTTTTTTTTAGCAAGTAACACTCTAATATACTAATTAAAACATATAAATTGTTTCATTGATTTAAAGTTAGAAAATATAAAGTTTAAATAAATTGATAATCATATGATATATACCCATTGTTATATTACATCTAAAATTTGTCTCATGGTATTTTCAAGTATGAAATAAAAAATTCAAAAACATTGAACAATGAACAATATAGTTGATTTTTATTCATCAAGCTATGTTTGCTAGGCCAAATACACTTGCATCAACATTGTCATCAACAACAATAAGGCCCTCAGTCAACAAACTCTCAACATAAGAATCGCTCTCAAGTGGAAGCTCCTTGGCATCTATAGTAAGTGGATGTATCTCAACAAGGTTTTTTCATTCTATCTCCTCTCCCACATGAAAATTGGGAAAACCGAGATTGTATCTTGGTGGCCTATTATGTTGAACCATATATTTTTTAACATTAATCATAAACACTTTCACCCCCTCTCTATCTTGGGAAATATGCCTCCTTTGTATCGAGGGATCATACTATTTTGGATTAACTACATAGGATTCCATATGAAGTGGGGTGTTCAATTTATTACCCTATCCATGTATACATGTTTTCAAACGTGGCCATAAATTAGGATCTTTCCTCTCTATGATGTATCTAATCCTCTCATGCATAGATACCATGTTCTCATAAATCTCACCTAAACATGGACTATGTTTGACAGCATAGCGAAGCATATCACATATTCGATCCACAAATTCCACTACAAATGTGACATCAATTAACCCAAAAGAAATCATCCAAATTAAATTGCTTCGCCTTCATAGCAACATTTGTGTTAGATTTCTTCCACTATTTTTGACAGATATGGGCAGGTGCATGAAGTTGGTGGCTTGGAAAGTGGCAATGGGGATTTCACAAATGCAATCATCCTGGAATGCATGCGCGTTCACAAGAATGTGCACACATTATTTTTTATAGGTTTGGTGCCTTCTGAATCAAGACGCAAATTGCCACATCTTTTTCCAAGTAGGCATGCACAAGAATGTGCCCACACTTTTACAAAAGCGTGCACATGCTATAAAAACACGCACATGCTCTAAAATCGTGTGTGCACTTTTATAATTAAAAAAATATGCTTTATATTTTGGCCATAACTTCCTATCCAAGCATCAGTTTTTTGAGTTCTTTTGCTCATTGGAAAGTTATTTAAGAGATATACATGATTATATCATTATTATTTTATGTTGATACAAAAAAAATTCTTATTTTTAAAAAGAATAGAAAATATACGTTTAGGTCATGATCGATACCTTAAACCACTACATCCTTATAGACGGATATGGGATATGGGAAACACTATGTGATTTTTTTCACTAGGGATGGGTCTTGCACAATACTTGGAGAAGAAATTGAGGAAATTATACCCTAATATAATATTCTTGAGGTAATGGGTAGTGATAAAGGTCATGAAGCATAACATACACTCTTTAAAATGGATATTTTTCATAAAAGTTTGATATTGGCACAATCAAGAGATTTTGGATAGTGGGATGTGTCTCAAGGCATTGAATTGAATCATTAGAGGAACTAAAGAGCCCTATGTAGGTGCCTTAGGTCCTTGGGAATGATCTAGGGAAGAATACCATGATTTTTGATCTAAGGAAACCATTAAGGAATAAAAATCCATGAGCATTGCGTTGAAGCACCACACATGACTTCTTCGGGGTATCCATGGTGCTATAGATTTAGGTCTTGTGGGTATGGAGCTTTGGACATGGTGAATGGAGGAAGTTTGAACCATGAGCCCTAAAGGAATCTTCTGTCCATCTAGGTCTAAGATGGTTTCATCCACGAAACATGAATGACCTCCTAAGAGTATCATTGGCCTACGATTGAGGATTTTGATGCCATTGGGTGGTTTCAAGTAGTATGTAGGTATCATAGGGCCATGGGAACGATGTTGTAGGGAAGAAGACCATACCTTTGGCCTTAAATAAACCCTTGAGGAATCCAACCCCATGACTAATGCCTCAAAGAACCATCCATGACTTTGTATGGGTATCCATAGCACTATGTATCTAGGTCTTGTAGTGTGAGGCCCTTCAAAATGGTCACTAGACCATGCCTTTATCCCTAAAATTATTGTTGAGGCATCCAAAGCCATGAAAAATTACTCGAAGCACCACACATGACTTCACAGAGATATCCATGGCACTATGTTTGTAGGTATTATGACCTTGGGGCCTTCAACATGGTCAATAGAGGAGAACTGAGCCTCGAGACATAAAGTATGCTTATAGCCATATATGGTTAAGAAGGTTTCCTCCACCAACTAAAGATGGCCTCCTAAGGGTATCATTGACCTATGATTGAGGATGTCAGTTCCATTAGGTGGTTTTGAATAATAATTATTTGTCTTAGGTAATTGGGAATGATGTTCTATGGAAGAAGACCTTTTCCTTTTTACCTAAAGAAACCATTAAGGAGTTTGGAGCCATTAACAATGCCTCAAATCACGACACATGATTTGGCATTGGTATACATGGTGCTATGTATGCAAGTCTTCGGGAATTAGGTCCTTACACATGGTAAGGGAGGAGGCTTGAACTTTAGGTCATAAAAGAATCTTCTAGCCATCTAGGGATAAGAAGGTTTCCTCCACTAAGTGCACATGGCATCATGATAGTATCATTGAATTATGATTGACAATGTTGGCATCATTAGGTGGTTTTGAGTAGTATTTACATGTATGAGGGCCTTGCAAATGATGTCATAGGGAAAAATACCATTTTTTTGGCCTTGAAGAAATCATTAAGGCATTGAAAGACATGAAGAATGCCCCAAAACACCACACATGACTTCGTATGGGTATCAACGACACTATATATCTAGGTTTTGTATCCTCTGGGACTTAGACATGGTCAATGGAGGTGACTGAAAGCATGGTCCCTAATGAAATGTTATAGACATCCAAGGCTAAGAAGGTTTCCTCCACCAACCACACATGGCATGCTTAGGGTATCATTACCCTATGATTAAGGATGTTGGTGCCATTATGTGATTTTGAGTAGTCTGTATGTGGCCCAGGACCTTAGAAATGATGTTCCAAGGAATAAGACCATGCATTCGGCCCTAAAGAAACCATTATGGTATATAAATCCATGAACAATGCCTCGAGGAATGACAAATGAATTCACAAGTGTATCCATGGCACTATGTACAAGAGTTGGGGACTTCTAGCCTTGGACATGGTGAGTGGAGGAGACTTGAATATTAGGCCCTAAATAAATCTTCTAGCCATATAGGGATAATGAGGTTGCCTCCAACAACAAAACATTGAATCCTAGTGTTATCGTTGGCCTATGATTTAGGATTTCCGTGCCATTAGGTAATTTTGGGATATATGTACATGTTTCAAGGACATAGGAATGATGTTCCTATGAAGAGGACCAAGCCCTTGTCCCTAAATAAACCATTGAGGCATCCAAAACCATTGAGAATGCCTCAAAGCAACATGCATGACTTCACAGTGGGATCCATGGTGCTATGTACCCAAGTCTTGGGGACATATCACCTTTGGCATGTTCATGGGAGGAGACCATTAGAAAACAAGATCACAAAGGAATAAAAATAAACAAGATGCGAATGTAAATCACATAAACATAATACAAGAGAGACACCAATATACATGGTTCACCCAATCTACGCTACGTACAAGGAGAAATTTCCAGTCCTTTTATTATTATACCATCCAACAATGAAGGGATACAACCTACAACACATCTGCTGCAACTTCCTCTTCACTCTCTCATAGTATCTCTTACACAATCACATATATATTTACAATACTACAATACACAACCATATTACAATTCCTTTCTTTTAAAGAGCGATTACCATGGGAAAATACCATGGGCCCATAAATCAACCATTATTGACCAAGTCATGACTATGAAATTACAACATTTTACAATGCATTTTTTTTCAAATTTTCTTTGTGGGGGCGCTGCCCCCAAACCCCCTCTAGGGGGGATCCTAAAATGTAGTCGTCGCCCCCCCTGAACCTCCCATATCGACTATATTGGGGTGGAAATCCCCCCCAAAACCCCCCCGTCATGGGATGGGATCCAAACATGGCTGAAACACAACCTCTATATAAGGAAGATCAAGCTACACAACCAACATATACCTAAACCTATGGCCCTAAAGTAATCTTCTACCAATCCAAGGATAAGAAGGTTGATTCCATCAACCACACATGACCTCTTGATTATGAATAAGGATGTTGATGCCGTTAGGTGGTTTTGAGGACTATGTACATGTCTTATAGCCTTGAGAATGGTGTTTGGAAAATGAATAATCCATGACTTTGACCCTAAATAAATTATTTAGGCATTTAGATCTGTGAACAATGCCTCAAATCAACATGCATGACTTGTTATGGGTATCCATGGCACTATGGATGTAGATTTTGTAGCCTCAAGGCCTTCGACATGGTTAGTGGAGGAGACCTAAAGGTCAGGCCCTCTCTCTCTCCCTCCCTCTCTCCCATTCCATATTCCCTATCTCCTTCCCCCCTCTCTCATCACCTTGCTCTACATCCCTCCCTCCCTCTCTCCCTCCCTCCCTCTCTCTCTCTCTCTCTTCCTCCCTCACTCTCTCTCGCTCTCCCTCCAAGTATATTTCTCTCTCTCCCACCCACTCTCTCTCCCACTCTCTTTCTCTTTCTCTCCCTCCATAGCTTATTAATACCCCCTCCTATCTCTCTCTCTCTCTCCCTCTCTCTCCTTCTCTCTGTTTCTTCCCCCCCTCTCTCTCACTTTACCTCTCTCTCCCTCTCTCTTTCTCTATCTCCCCACTACCTAGATCTAATTCTATTCCTCTCTCCACGTATCAATTAGACAAATATCACATTTCCTCTCCCTCATCAACTCTCTCTCACACACTCCCCCCCCTCTCTCTCTTACACACACACACATTCTCTCTCTCTCTCTCTCTCCATTTATAAGTGCCTTCCTGTTGAAGCCTAGGATATGCTGGAGATGTCCCAAGCAACAACACAAAAGAGATATCCCAATCTGAAAGCTTCAAATAATCCTACGCAAGTATTATTCTATCCTCAAATTGTTTGGTATGGCTAACTTTGATGGATATTAGGCCTCTGGTGGCACTCAAAGAGTAATTCAAGTGGAACTTTCTTCCTTAAGGGAAGATCTAAAATTTAATTGCAAGTTAATGAAAGTAGAAAGAAGACAAGTAAAAAAAAAATCTACTTAAAAATCTAATTGGAAAAGAAAATTTGGCTGTAAATCCTCAGAGAAATCAGATCAAGGAATTTTGGTACTTGTCACTCTGACCAATGACAATTTAAATCAGATCTAATAGTACCTGCTTTGATAAAAGAAAAGACAGTTAAAACCATTTTTTTTTCATTCAAATATTTATATCATATGACTGTTCTAAAAAAGGTATGCTAATTGACAAATTAAAATTTTAAAAGGGGAAATTATGCAGTTACAAGAATATTGGATAAGATTATGTGAAACAGAGAGAATAATTTCATGTTACTTTATCTTCATATGAATCATAAATGAGAAATGAAATACATATTCATATGCTTATGATTTTATAACCAAAGAAGAGTGCATCATTGAATCAATGCAAGAAAATCTATACTCATCGAGAACACTTGATAAATAAATCACTAGAAAGAAGAGATAAGAGAATATTGAATGAATTTCATAAAATACTGTAACAAATTACAATACTCCATGTGCAACAGTATGTCTCCATTTATTTTCTCCAGCGGTTTCCCCCCCTCTCTACATGAGATCTAAGTCTCTTTAAATAATAGTTACAATAAGTTACAGAAGAAACTAATTTCCCATGAAATTAGGGATTACAAAATATTTGCTTAAGATTTACCAAGGGCAGATTGCCACTTGGAAAAAAAATATAAAATATCATCAATATCCTGATATTTAGCATGTTCGAGTTGTATTTGAGCTTTGCAAAGGAAAGCTTTGATCTCCCTCTTCTTTGCCTTTGACCATTCTCGTAAAAACACATTTACCTTCATCCCTGAAGAAACTGGTAACTCAACTAACTCTTTGATTTCTTTTATATGAACATGCTCTAGTTGTTCAATGTGTTCTTTCGACTAAAGATGATTTTCTTCAACTTGTGGAATCAAGTGCTTAGGCGAAAGAGCACTCTCTATCTTATTCATAACAGGGAAATCCAATAACCCTAGCAGATTATTAGAAGCAAACCACCGTTTCCTGCAAGCTTTATGTCCTTCTTCAATGGTGGACTCAAGCATGTCACAAACATTTTCCCAAGACTGTAAAGAGATTCTCATTCTCCTTAGCATTGTATTGTCTAAAATAGGAACTCCTTCTTCCTTATTCTTGATATACTTCTGCAAATCAATAACATCTTCAAAAGCCCTTGTGGAATCATTTCTTCGTTGATTATGATCACATAGAATGTAAGATAAATGTTCAAAGGAATTGAAAACATATTGAATTTCATTCAAACCTTCAAATAACTCAACTAAGAGAATATTGTAATCATCATTTATTCTCAAAACAAATTCTTTAAATTCACCCTTGGAAAACTGTGAAAATGAGGAAATAGCAGAAATTGATTGGGACAATTTTAGCTATTGTTCAAGAGCTGTCAACTTGTCAACATACTGAGCATTATGTCCTTGGGATTCATGATGTTGTTGTTTCAAATATTCATTCCATGATTGCATTTCCTGAATCTGAGAATCATATTTGTCCATCAATTCCTGCAATTGAGATGGATAATGTTGATCCAATTCAACCTACTTCTTTTGAAGTCCTTTCTATTCTTCTTCTTTCTTATAAATTTCTTTGTTGAGCATAGTGATAGAATCAAAATTGGCACCAACAAAGGATCCCATAGCAATAGTTGTTTCGAAATATTCCTTTTTAACATCTATGGAGGCTCTCCTCCATAGGATCTGGTTGGGAATAGTACCCTGGACTAATGTTCCTTCTCTAGCTCTTTTAGAACCTAGTTTCTTCACTACTGCCTTTTCTGATTTGCTCCAGAAATACTCACTTAAGAGAAACTACTGCATATTCAACAATGTCTGCCATCACTTCAAAAGTGGATGATAATACTTATGAAATAATGACTAAAGACATAGGTTGTGAGACAACAGGGGTAGGGATAAGAATGATCAACTGAGATGTGGAGGTAGCAGTTGTTGTAGTAGTTAAGACTAAAAGAGAAGAAATGGAAATCATGGATGAAATGACGGGATCTATAGATGCAGGAGAAAATTGTATTTATTATGAATTGAGGGAAGTCTCCATAGAAATAGTAAGTTGAGAAGATGAAGAAATCGAAGGAACAACAAAGGTAGATGATGGTATAGATGGTAAAATAGTGGGAATGGTAACAAGCGGATGGGATGTTATAGTGAGAGTGGTAGTAATTTCAGGAAGGGGAATGTCTGAGAGATAATCCTCTATCAAAGTATTTTCAATTGGATCAGAAATAACTTGGGTGATTGAGGTGGTCAATGTCAGGTCAGCAGAAGTATACATGGGTAATGATAAGTTGGTGATAGATAACTCATCATCAAGGTCACTATCATCAATTCGCAATAACTCATCCCCTGTTATTGATTCTTTTGTTGTCTGCGTCTTAGTTGGAGGTGTTGTAGTAGTAGCTTTGGTTTCAAGAGTAGAGCTCATTAAGGATAAATTTTCTTCATGTCTCCAGCTGCTTTAATCAAAGAATTAAGATTTTCTATAGGTTGAGGCTATTGAGGATCATCAATTGAAGATTTACCTTTCTCTTCCTCCTATTTATAAGTCAAGAGAAAAGGATTCTTAACTTTCTTTTTCTAAGTTTCTCGTGCTTCTCTCTCAACCATCTCTTTCTGAGTCCTTTCTTCCTCTGATAGATAGAGCTTTCTATCTTGCAGCACCTTCATCTTAAGCTCTTGTTGATACTGATGGATGAATCCCTTTTCTTCTTGAGTGGCATCCCTACTTAAAACATCTTGAAATGAATTTTCACCTTCATAAATAAAATCATTAGGCTATGTTTCATCCACATAGTTACTCTTTATGTGTTCTTTAGAAAAGTGCTTGGCCAAGAAATATTTGGGATCATTCATCCTTTTGGGAGCTTCCCCAAGCTTCAAAGTTGTAACCTTTTTACCAAGCAAGGTGGCATGTGTGGAATTATGGATGACCAAATGTCCAAGAGAAAGGGGAAAATTAGGCCAACCTTTCCTCTTTGCTCCAATGAAATGAGGGAAAACACCTTCAATTACAGTTTGAAATGAAATATCCTCAATAACCATTCCGTCAGGCACAATTCTAGGAAAAAGGTGAACTGTTTTGTTGCCCCATATTATGATGTAAGAAAAATATCCACCAACATACCAGTCTCCCATAGTAGCAATCAATGCCTTGGCTTGTGAAGAGAAAGTGGGGGCATCCTCTTTAAGATTTTGTAGTAAATGGATCCAAGAAATTGATCAAAGATATCACAAACAAGAGGTACAAAATTATCTTCCCACAAAACTGAACAGTAAATATGGATAGGTGGTCCTTCTCTGGTCCAATTCCATCCCATAGCATGGGAAGGGAAGGTTGAACATAAAACATCCATGACATAACCAGATAGGTAGAATGCAGGCTTCTTGGAAGTAAGGGTTTTCTTATGCTTTTCAATAGCTTCTTTTAAAACCATAGATACTATCTATTCCCAATTGAAAGATTCACTAGTGGTAAGAATGTGATGGGCCACAGACACCCATTCTACCTTGAAGAACCCACAATTAGGCAACTCATATAATCTACATAACATGGATGCTAATAAATAAAAGGGTGCTTTGAACCAAGCCACATGATATTGCCTGTCAGATTTAGGAACATAAATGGCATGGTTTACCATCCAAGTTTTCATCATTTCATCAAAATTAAAATGGCTTGCAGAAGATTCTAAGAATTGTTTTTAAATAATTTGTTGAGGAGTTTTGAGTGCATAAACCCTAGCAAATACTTCAGGTTTAAAAGAAGCCAATAGAGTAGGGTTTATATCATTGAAGGAATGGTCAAGAGGGTTGACATTGTCCACGATCCATTTGAAAACATCAGTATAAGGAATTAGGGATGGCCTGGCTGGAATTGCATGGATTTGGGATTTACTAATGTTAATGTCAAAAAGTTGGTCATGTTGGATTTCAGAAAAGTCATCATCATCAAATATGGAGTAAATCCTAGACCAATCTAAGCAAAAGGTGTCAGAAACCCTCCCATTGGTATCATAAAATATTTCGTTGTTAGGGTCTTTTATCCTCAACTCATCCATGATCGACTTAGACCTAGTATTCATTGACATAGCTGAAAATAGGTTTTTTGTAAAATGATGAAGAAAACTAGAATCCGTCGCAGGGTAAAAATGGAAGCGACAATTGTTTGCGGAAGGTAAAATCGAAGCGTAAAATAGTAAAAAATAAAATTTTAATGTGGTTGACTTTATTTGGAAATTTTTTTTATGGTTGACTATGGCTACCTATGGTGTAGCATGGTACATGTTGGCTTAATTATGGATGACAGAAGGGTTGACTAAAAAATAAATGATAAGGTTGATTATATTTCCATGATTGGTTGACTATGGTTGAATGTGGTTGACCATGGTTGACTTTCTTTCACTATTGATGACTTTGGTTATAGTTGAATTCAATCCAATAGTTTACTTCAGTGAACCAATAGTTGAATTCAATCCATAGTTTCCTTTTAAGTAAGGTTTCCTTCAATTGAAGGTTCACTTCAATCCAATGTTGACTTCAATCCTATGTTGACTTCAATCCATGGTTGAGTTCAATCCAAGGTTGAATTTAATCTAAGGTTACATTCAATGTATTAATAATATTAACATTTATTATTTTAATCCATGGTTGACTTTAATCTAATTCACCAATCCTTCCTGAATGTGGAGAAGGATTGGTAAATTATTATTATTATTATAAAAAATTATAAATGAAAACATAGAAAATAAATAATATACATAAATAGATAATAAATAAAAATTAAATAATCCATGGTTGAATTCAATCCATAGCTGAATTTTAAGAAAGGTTGACTTCAATCCAAGGTTGACTTCAATCCGTGGTTGTCTTCAATGCAAGGTTCGCTTGAAGATTGACTTCAATATTAACTTCAATACATGGTTGAATTCAATCCAATATTGACTTCAATCCATGGTTTACCTCAATCCAAGGTTTACTTCAATACATGAATGACTTAATTCCATGGTTGACTTCAATACATAGTTAAGTTTAAACTCGACTTTAATCCAAGGTTGAATTCAATCCATGGTTGACTTCAATCCAAGGTTGACTTCAATCCATCATTGTCTTAAACACAAGATTGAATTCAATCCATGGATTGATGTCAATGCATGGTTAACATCAATCCATGGTCGAGTTCAATCCAAGGTTGACTTCAATCCATGGTTGACATCAATCGATAATTGACTTTATGTAAGGTTGAAT
Organism: Larix kaempferi; assembly: GCA_027924585.1. Lineage (NCBI taxonomy): Eukaryota > Viridiplantae > Streptophyta > Pinopsida > Pinales > Pinaceae > Larix > Larix kaempferi. The sequence goes on along the minus strand of BSBM01000642.1, from coordinate 4,451,184 downwards.
TCAATCCATGGTTGAATTCAATTCAAGGTTGAATTCAATCCATAGTTGACTTCAATCCAAAGGTTTAATTCAATCCAAGGTCTACTTCAATCGTTAGATGACTTCAATCCAAGGTTGAATTCAACCCACAGTTGACTTTAATACAAGATTTACTTCAATACATGGTTCAATTCAGTCTAAGGATGACTTCTATCCATATTTGACTTCAATGAATAGTCAGATTTTAAGGAAGGTTGAATTTTAAGCAAGGTTGACTTCAATCATTAGTAGCCTTTTAAGCAAGGTTGACTTCAATCAAAGGTTCAAATCAATCCATGGGTGACTTCAATCCAAGGTTCAATTCAATATATGGTTGACTTCAATCCATGCTTGAATTCAATTTGAGGTTGACTTCAATCCATGGGTGACTTCAATCGAAGGTTAACTTCAATCCAAGGTAGACTTAAAGGTTGATTTCAATACAATATTGGCTTCAATCCATGGTTGATTTCAATTTAAGGTTGAATTTAATCCAATCTTGGCTTCAATACAATGGTTGATGTCAATTCATAGTTGACTTCAATCAATAGTTGACTTTTAAGTAAGTTTGACTTCAATCCATAGTTGATTTTTAAGCATCTTTGACTTCAATCCATAGTTGATTTTTAAGCAAGGTTGACTTCAATCCATAGTTGACTTTAAAGCAAGGATGACTTCAATCCAAGGTTGGCTCCAATTCATAGTTGACTTCAATCCAAGGTTGGATCAAATTCATGGTTGACTTCAATCAATGGGTGGCTTCAATCTAAGGTTTACTTAGTTAATAAAGCTTGATTTTGATTAACTATAATTGACCTCTATCCAAGGCTGAATTCAATCCAAGGTTGACTTCAATCAAAGGTTGGCTTCAATCCATGGGTGACTTAGATACAAGGTTGAATTTTAATCAAGGTTGACTTAAATCCAAGGTTGACTTAAAAGTGTTGTTGAGTAAAATATGCACTATCTAATTCAACACTTAATTGTCAACCCGAGGGCTCGTAAGCTTAGAGGTGTTAGCACAGTATGTGCAGGATTGAAGGCTTAAACTACCCTAGCATAACCTAATCTGGTAATTTACCTAGAATTGAGTAAGGGTTTTGAACTATCAATCGACTTTTCAAACAAACCTACAAACCACATTGCATTCAGACTCCACTTATGAACTTTTAACTACCTTGCTAAGAAATGTAAACTTCTAAGAAGTAGTAATAAATATAATCTACTTAATATTTTGTTTGAGTTAAATAACTTTGAAAAGCTTCCAATGATAGAAACAACTAATGATTCACAAACCAAACCTATTCTCTACAGTGAATTGAAACTATAAACTGATATAAAATCAAAACAACATTGCTCTGTTTCTACAGTAATCTAGATTGCAATCTAAGCTATTTAATGAAACATCTAATGATAATGAAAAACTATTCTATTCTGAAAGGGAAAATCCAAACTAAATGCATCTATACTACTTTATAATCAAAGCATGGAGACTAAATGGAAACTATTGTATCGCAAATAAAAAAGCAACTATACTATGTGAATTAAAATTGCAAACTATTTAGCAAAGCAAAGCAAACTAGTTTATGAAAAGAAACTAACCATCTGAACATTCGAAATGAAAGTCTATTTGACTACTCCTAGAGCTTACTGTTCCATGTAGAAGAAACTACTTAATTGCATTTATCTTGAAAACTAACTCCTATTGCAAATTAACCTAATGAAGTTGAAAATGCAATTCTTTCTAATCGATGACAACTACAACAATGCGACTATCCATTGGATCCAATGTGCAAATGAAACAGATAAGAATGAAAAAAAACATGAGAAATAAACCAAATTCAAACCTTATCCTATGCTACGAGCAACAATACTACTTGCACAAAATAAACGAAAATGCTATTGTGCAAAGTAAATCAAAGACTACTGTGCGAGGAAAAACTAATGACTATTGAAATAAATGGAAATACTATCTATGAAATACAGTAAACACTATCTACGAAATTTACTTAAACTCTAGTTATGAATTGAAAGGCTATCTATGAAATACAACAACTAATTAATGAAATGCACGCAACAGAGATCTCTTTTCCTACTTAACGAATTACAATGAGCTCATTCGACATAGAACATAGCACGTATGGACATAATTAAAAATGTTTATACAGTAATGAAAGGCAAGAGCGTTATGATCATTCAGGAAATGAAGGGGCGTTTTCATATAGTGAAAACATAGCACAATACTTAGTTGAATGTTGACAATAGAAATAAAACACAAGGAAACCAATTGTTGCTGAGGGGCCCTCCCAGGAACAATGTTCGCATATCTACGAGCTAACCAGTCATAGAAGAAAACGAAATTGAACCAGAACAACAATTTAATATTATAAAATTCGTATTTTTACAATACAGTCCTCCTCAAGACATCTAAGGTCGAATTTATACATGAAAAATCCAGTGGGGAAAGATAGAACCAAATCCCCAAGTTCCTGAGTTGTTAAAACTAATTTCTAAATCTAGAAAATAGTCAACCACGTTTTCTGGGCAAGTTTGTTTCAGAGAACACTAATTTATCCCAAATGGATTTGAATTTCCACAAAATTCCACATAAGGACCTAAGTAGGCCTATTCTGCACAAAACCTAGGTGTCGGAATTTAGAATTTCGCCTCCATTTGCCTGGAAATCAAGCTCGAAATTTGTTGTATGTTAAAAACACATTTTTGACAGAATTGATGCTAGGTTGTTGGCCTTATTGATTGCTGGGTGCTTGGGAAATTTATGAACCAAATATTTACAAGCATAAGCTCATGAACCATGTGTGCCAGGTGGGAAACAAAACCCACGTCTTTGTTGGCGTCTTCAATGCATCCAAGTAGGAAAACAAATTATTTTTAAGATGTGAACGAAGGGTTGAATGGTCGTCCGAATGCGAATGAACGTTCGCGTGAAAATCACAGCCTGTAGCATTAAAATATATACCCAATAGGTTTAGAAATGTTAAATTGATATTAATTTTCCATGTAAGATGAAAATCAATAGAAAATCATAGGAGAATTAAATGTGTTTATATTTGAGTCCATATGGATGTCTAAACGATGAGAAATATGAACTTGATGCATACAAAATGGAAAAGCAGTATAACCATAGCATGATCATGGATCCAAAATGATGAAAAAATTGGGCATCAACACTCCCCCAAACCGAGGATATGCCAGGTCCCACTGAGAAAAATTGAGAAAGATGCATTTGATTACCTGCGGAGAAGTGGTGGCTAGCCCAGACCTCCCGGCGGTATCTTGTTCATACAATCTTCATTTTTTAACTGATTGAAGTGATTCAAAATATTGATTGAAGTGGATTCATAGGGATACTTCAGGTAGAATTTTTTTTTCAAATTGAGTTTAAATGACATGTCAAACCTATTGAGGAGCAACCTGTTTGATGGAGTTGTTTGTGAATTGCTTTCTAGACCAACAGTCACTAATTTGAGCATAACATTTTTATTAAAGGATGGATTGAAGTGATTCCACTTCGATATTAATTTAGACTCATGTAGCTACCTCAAGTAGAAACATGTTTTTAATATAGTTTGATTTGATATCTCAAATCCACTGATGAATAGACCTAGGAGGCAGAGTTTCACCATGCTGGTTTTAAGACATACTGTTACTTAATGTGGCATAAATTTTTCATCTGACCTTCGAATGGGATGATTCAAATTTTTTCTTAAACTAGACTTGAAGGTATATCTCCCTTATAAACAGGTTTTGAAAAGAAGATGATTTGATATGTGAAATATTCCGATGAACAACCAATATGTAGAATTGTCACATTGCAGTTGTTATGACAAGCAGTTAGTAATTTGAGCATAACATTTTCGTATGATGTCGGATTGAGGTGATTCAAATTGGATTGCAAACTAGATAGAAAATAATGATTCTTAAACTATGGTAGGATTCATACGTTTATTTTATTTCCTTATGGTCGAATAATGAAATGGTTTATATATGTTAATTGAAGTGGATACAAAGAAAATGAAATGATAATTATATTGTATGTTTGTAAATCTTTGATTTGTAGAATCATACAATAAATATTCCGAAAATATTCCTATATCCATAGTTCAGAGATGAATCACCTTATATCTTTGTGAATGAAGTTGACTTTAAATATGCTAAATTGTAGAATGTTAGTATCAGATTATCAATAGCACCTGGAATATAATGATGTCAAGTTACAATTGAGTATTTGATGAACTAATATGATATTAGTAATTTCTTATATTGAAATATTATCAGAATTAATAACTTATATTTGAATTTTTCTGAAAACAAATACCTTAGTATAACAAAGATTTAGTTACTGGGTCACAGTTGCATTCAAACCTTTCATTCAACCACCTCATTTGACCCTTCTTTCAGCAGAACTTTTGACATTTGCTAGAATGTGCTCTTTTCTTGAATTCTGATTGTACAGGAGATCTTCTGAGACTTCAGATAAAATATTTTTCAGGTTTACAAAGATGAAGATATTGTCTCTGAAAATGCTTCTCTTGAAACATCCTAGCTGACAGGCTTCTTCAGGGTGCTCTCCTTTTTATTCGATCACGAATCATATGATGGAAATAAGCATTAAGCTCCCATCTGCTACTCATATTTTCCTATGACAACTAATCATTTTATAATATTTTTCTTAGGAAAGAAATAAATGAATTTTTTTAATTGCTTCACAAGTAAACAAAAAAAAAGAAATAATTCTAAATCCCAGTAAACAGAAAAATAGAAATAATTTTGAATCCCCTCCCCCAAACCAAAGATATGGCACATCCTCGGGCCATCAATAAATTAATAATGGGTTGTATGCTTCTTATGTAAACACTATAGATCAACATCAATCAACATGAAATCCTAAAAAAACATCATTATTCTAAAAACTATAACTTTTTCTAGAAAAAGAAGTATTCATGATATGACCAAAACAATATCATACTAAGTTAGATTCTTCAATACATGCAAATTCATTAGTTTATGCTCACGAAGACCACATATAAGCTATGAGAAGGGATTTTCCTCATGTATCCCGAAATAGAAAAATATGAGGGTATAGATAGTCCGTAAATCCTATAGGAAACCAGTCATCCCTGCTACTTCTCAAATGTTTATTGTTATTCAAGTAATTATGGATAAAGTTTGCATTTGAGTTCATTAGGATCCTAAGTTTATGGGTCCCACTTCTAGGATAGTGGCATCCTAGGTATAGTATGAATTAGACGATAGGGTCTTAAGTGCAACTTACAAACATTCTCAAATTGTAGATATATGAGGTTCATTTAACCAGTTGTTCAACCATGCATGCTTCTTCTTAAGAGTTTACACAAGTATATCGTTCATACACACAAATATAGATTAGGCATAGTGAAGAACATCAAAGTCAGAACCCATTTCCAGTAGGCCTATTCAGTACCCCGATGGGGTAAATTTGATATCTAATAAATATCCTCCCCAGATAGAATTCCCCCTTGCCAGTGAGCCTCTTTAGTACCTCAATGGGTTTTCCTAGTCATACCACAGGCTGGTACCCTCTTCTAGCAGACTTGTTCAGTATCCCGGCAGGTTAGCCTCTTACACCCTTTTTATAGCATAAAATAGCCTTTATCACCACCCTTAAGAGATTTATACATGTATTTCTTTTTGCAATAGGATGGGGAGGTAGCTCTGAAAATATTTTACAGATTGGGATGGTATAAGGGTTGGAGGACTTTCTATAAATTTCCTTTTAAAGGTTGTGTGCATGAAAAATAGACTACGCATTTAGTTTAGTCCAAATACATGACATGGCCAAACTTAATTAATGTATAGTGGGTGAGGCCATAAGAGAATGATTGAAAGTTGTCTCTAGCCCCACAACTTGCCTTTTTATTATAGAGTTATAGTAGTGTTTCCCACAAACTAGGAATTTCATTCACCTTTATGCTACTGTGTGATAAAAATTCTTAAATAACAGACTTTGATAATGAAGCTAGGATGTATGAGTGACCTATAGGGATTAGATAGACCTTAAACTTATGAAAAAACCCCGTGGTATTTAAAATTGGTCTTGAGCAATTTCTATAGTCGGAAATATGCATGTATGAAAAGAAATAATGATGGAAAATTGTTTCGGTTTAGTCATTGACATTATCTTCTTCTTAGTTCTTTTATTTGAGAAAGAAAACAAGAAAAATGAAGTTGCATTATTCCTTAAACTAAGAATGCAACATTTTATTTATATACATATTTCCTTACCCTAAGAGGAAAGAAAACATTTTTATTCAAGTATATGAGCTCTTCCAATGAAACCAAGTGTGAAGCCAGATGAAAATTATACCTTTATCCACATACGAAAAGGTTGTTGCAGTGATTACCTGAATGTGGAAGTTCAACCAACTTACTTGTTTTTGCAACAGAAGGTGTTGAAGGAAGGAATGGTATTGTGGCTGGGTTACCTCTTGGAACCAACTTTCGATGTAGTCTTGGCATTCACCTTCCTTTGTTATGTCATGTAGATCCACTTCTCTCAGATAATCAATTCCTTGAGCACAAGATGGATCTATTAGCGCTCATGTAGAGAACTCTTTAATTTTTGGTTTCTCTTCTTTGGATCTAGTCCCTAATACGTCATATTATTCCGTATTCTCACAAGGAAAATTCTTTTGTAGTTGTTGGGACTTTGGTTTGTCTGTCATTTTAGGAGAGGTTGATAAGCTCTCAACTGCTATCAAGATCTTCTCTTCTTGATAAGTAGAGATTGAGATCCCATATGTTGCTAGTATTTGAGAAATTTCTCTCATACTAATGAGCACCTTTGGATCCATGTGTTTGGTCGGTAGGTCCTGCTTCACACAAGGATTAGGGTTTGGGGTTTCTTACTACACCCAAAAATTTTATGTGCTTTTCATGATTTTAATCAAGACTATCTACTATTAAAACAAATTTGCAAACTAACACACCACAATTTTGTAAAATAAAACATCTACATGAAATTAAATTGCGGAAAGTAAACACACTCAAATGTATAGAAAGAAAATCACACCTCAATAAGAGTAAATTGTGGGAAAGAAAACTACCTAAATTTACAAAATAAAAGCACACGTACATGAATTTAAACTAAGTGAAACTAAATTATATATGTTTGTGGAAAGAAAAATACACCTAACTATGGGAAAGTAAATTACCTATGTTTGCAGAAAGAAAAGTGCACCTAAGGGAAATAAATCAAAAAGTAAACACTCTTTTGCGAAAAGTAAAATTTGCAAAAGTAAGGACACCTATGATAAAATACGCACACTTTGTGAAACACACTTGCGAAAATAAGCCTGAAGAAAGTAAAACACACTTGTAAAAAGGAACAACAAGGATCTGGGGCACCCCACTATAGTGGATGCGCAGGTTCTTACCTCTCATCTTACCGTTCTCCGCTCCACCATGTTGTGTAATGTAAAAGCAACCTATATACCTATACTCCAACCCCTTTAGCACCTCCCCGACAACGGTGCCAAAATGTTGAGTAAAATATGCACTATCTAATTCAACAATTAAATGTCAACCCGGGGGCTCGAAAGCTTAGAGGTGTTGGCACAGTATGTGCAGGATTAAAGGCTTAAACTACCCTAGCCTAACCTAATCTGGTAATTTACCTAGAATTGAGTAAGGGTTCTGAACTATCAATCGACTTGTCAAACAAACCTACAAATGACATTGCATTCACACTCCACTTATGAACTTTTAACTACCTTTTTGAGAAATGTAAACTTCTAAGAAGCAGTAATAAATCTAATCTACTTAAGATTTTGTTTGAGTTAAATAACTTTGAAAAGCTTCCAATGATAGAAACAACTAACGATTCACAAACCAAACCTATTCTCTACAATGAATTGAAACTATAAACTGACATAAAATCAAAACAACATTGCTCTGTTTCTACAGTATTCTAGATTGCAATCTAAGCTATTTAATGAAACATCTAATGATAATGAAAAACTATTCTATTTTGAAAGGGAAAATCCAAACTAAATGCATCTATACTACTTTATAATCAAAGCATGGAGACTAAATGGAAACTATTGTATCACAAATCAAAAAGCAACTATACTATGTGAATTCAAATTGCAAACTATTTAGCAAAGCAAAGCTAACTAGTTTATGAAAAGAAACTAACCATCTGAACATTCGAAATGAAAGTCTATTTGACTAATCCTAGAGCTTATTGTTCCATGTAGAAGAAACTACTTAATTGCATTTATCTTGAAAAATAACTCCTACTGCAAATTAACCAAATGAAGTTGAAAATGCAATTATTTCTAATTGATGACAGCTACAGCAATGTGACTATCCATTGGATCCAATGTGCAAATGAAATGGAGAAGAATGAAAAAAAACATGAGCAATAAACCAAATTCAAACCCTATCCTATGCTACAAGCAACAATACTACTTGCACGAAATAAACTAAAATGCTATTGTGCAAAGTAAATCAAAGACTACTGTGCAATAAAAACTAATCACTATTGAAATAAATGGAAATACTATCTGTTAGCACCTGATTTTTCAGCATAAGTATGGAGGTGGAATAGAGGGGTATCTCGAGAATTTCCCTGAAAAAAGCCTAGTTTCCCTTTGTTTTTCATGGCCAGGTGCTAAGGCATAAGAAAAGTTGATGTGGGGGTGTTAAATATAAGAAAAATCAAAGTGATGGCAAAAGAAAACATTAAAACGCGACCAAAATGATCGAAAAAGGCCAAAGTCTATAGTTCGAAGCCAAAATATTTCGAGGGCTAACTATTGCGCAGATCCCACCGTTGATCAGGCATGAATGAAAGATCGACGGAGCTCATTGATCGTCGCATGGCCAAGTTGCACGAAGCAAAGGGGAGATAGGTAGCACAATGGGTAATACCGTCGGAAAAGTGGTGGTTGGAGGATGCATCGCATGGCGAGGTAAGTGGTAAGTGAAACCATCTCAGGAGCATGTGATACCGCCAAGGAATAGAGATAAGATTGTTGGCCACGTGGAAGGCCAAGGTAAGCTAAGGAATATCCTATGGTAAAAGGTCAGAGTTCAGAGAGATGTAGGTGCAATGTGACAAAAGAAACGGTTTAGATTGTCTTGCGATAGATAGACGGTCCTCGTTGATTATCAAATCGAGGAGATGCACACTAGATAAAGGAGAGCTTGGTTGTAATGAGGGAAACCGCTCGACAAGTGTCGGCACTAGGATTAGTCGCGAGAAGGATGAGCAGTAATGGAAACTGGCATAAGGGGACACGACACCACTTTGTGGATGTACAATGCTAAGAGATGGATGGTGAAGATCATAGCAAAGGGACAATCCGATAGTGGATGTAACGGGTTGTCAAATCAGTTAAAAGGGATCGGATCTGGATGGTCAAGATCAGTGCACGAGAGATCAACGAAGGAGAGAGGCGGTCAGCCAGCAAAGAAGGCCGAAGTTTAAAAGAAAAATGTTCTATATATAAAGGCACATGTGTAGAGTTGACATTTGCATCTTGGAGCTGTCGGGGTTGGAAGTTTCCAGGCGTGTGGAAGATGAAGAAAGTGACAGGAGAAGTCATTCTCAAGGTTTCCCAGGGATAGGTAGGGCCTTATGACCTCCGCTATTTGCAAATCTAAGTCCATTTGCAGTAAGAGAGCAGAGTAGGAACCAGTTTCCAGGAATTTTAGGGTTAAATTTGCTTTGGGAGGATAGGGTTTGAATGCATTTGATATAGGGTTTCAGCGGTATATACCTGAAATTAGGAGAAGAATGAGGGTTTAGACATGTATGGGGGGTTTCAGTCACCCTTTTCCCTTTGTCGCATTGATAAAATTGTGTTTTTCCTCGACTCCAAGGGTTTTTTCCAAGGAAGTCCATCATCGCTGCCTAGGAACAGGTTTTCTCCTTGGAAACCACCAAACCCTTTCAGCCGCTTGTATTAAATTTGAGACAGAAGGCTAAAGACACCAGCCACCAAATTTGTAGAGGCAATGGAATTGCAAAGTTGGATATGCTATAAGCACTGGCACAGTGTTAGAAGGCATGGCAGGTTATAGTTTGGTCACCGACGGAAGACGCGGATTGACATCTTAAAATGCATCTCCGCTACCACTAAAATGATTGCAGACGGGACAGGGGACACCTCAGTGCTGTCATATACTTCTCTGTTTATCTAGAGATCTTTTCCAAGCATGCTTCACCTCAGCTCGAGCCTTGGGCATCATTGTCTATCGACTGGGAGGTTCTGTCACGTCATCATGGTGAATGTGACCACACGTATATGTTGTCATCATCATGACAATTATGGATATGGTCGTTGTGTCCCCTGTTAGAGATCGGTTTATGGAAAAGGTGGGGCACCTGGTAACTCAGATATCTCTCAGTTAGAGACCGGTCATGGAGAAGGAGCAAGAACCCGAAGTGGTTTTTATGCCCAAACAGGTGTGGGCTGAGGTGGAAGAAGAACACACTCCTTCGTCTCTTGTGGTATTCAACCACATGGAGACTAGCACCTCTAGAGAAGATGAGGAACCCGAAGGGCGACAGGTGTACAAAAGAGTCCGACGTCGAGAAATGGAGGAGAGTCTTGAAGAGGAGTGGGACATCCACCAAGACATGGATATTCTCAAGGATTTCGTGATCTCCACTGAGGAAGTGACACCTCCCCCTCCAGCAGAAGGGTCGCAGGCGGATGACTCTTTGAAAGTGGAAGACTTCTTTGATTCGTGAGGCCAATTAAAGGCTCAGGAGTAGGGTGGCATCCTGATCATGGTATTTATGTTTCCCGTCTTAATCAGTCTATTTTGAGCTTGACATGTAGGTAATATTTCCTGGTTTTGGGGCTGTTAAGGTGGCAGCATAATTTTGTTTGTTTCCTAAAGACCAATTCATGGCTGGGAGCCTATAAAAGCATTGTAATAGAAGAACTAAGGGTTGGAAAATCATTTGGCTAAGGCCTAAGGGGTGAGCCCGGTTTTGAGACTTTTATATTAATACAATGTGCAGTGCCTATGGTAGACTGTTTTGCAGAGATTCATGTGTTTCTTTACTTGTAGTCAGTTTTTTCTCTCTTCTCTATGTGCTCGTACTTCCTGTTATGCATTTACATTATGTTTTTCCTTTCATATCTGAGATCAGTGTATAATAGCTTAGAATTCTTGGAAACAAGCTCTAGTTATTATCTCATGTATTCTCTCAATATCGCTACTAAATTTGATATCCAATTCATCTTTGCTGGATGCTCATATCAATGGTTTGTTCTCATTTTCTTCTTTTACCACCAGAAAATACCATTACGATGGTAAGAGGGTGGCTACCTTGCCTCTGTTTTAATAGTTCACACTACGGCACTATTATATTGTTTATGTGTAATGCCTTGACTCCATTGCCCAATGTTTTTTCCTTGTGATTATCCCTCCAACACTTTCACAAGATTTGTCCCATCAGAAGTCTGACCTTTTGTGTATGATTTGAATGTTTATCTTGAGTATTGAAGGCTGGTTCATTTTCTCATTGTTGACAAATTTGATTATTTCCGGTATTTTATGAAGTATTGAGAGATCCCTTTCTGACTGTGATGGGTCAGTAGCATAGGTCTAAAGTGGTTAGTGGTTACCCCAATTCTACCTCTCCACAACCCTGGGGTTATGATTTGGGTGTTAACAAATTGGCGCCGTTGCCGGGGACGATTGTCTTATCATCCCTGGGAGAACGACAAAGTTTCATATCTGATTGTTGATGGTGGACAATAGTCAAACATCAGAAGGGTTGCATATTATCCACTTAGCGACTCCACTTATTATTCAAGTTCAACTTAGTGACTCCACTGGAGAACGAGCTCAACCATCTTAGACATGGAAGAATTAAGGTCCAGGTATCAAAATATCAATCTCTTTAAAGAGGTCGTGTTCTTCTGTATTGGTATCCTTTTTCCCTTATGTATATATATCAAAACATTTATGTCTCACCGAAGATCTCTAAGGCATGGGAGAACCTATTTTGTATATCCTTCACTAGATTTTGAAAATGTACATCCTCCTTTCACCCCTAGAGCTGATCCCATCCCTTCTTCTAAGCCATTTAAGATCCACAACCAGCCTTGAAAATCACGTGAGAGTGAGGCTGATGATATTCTCCCTGTACATTCTTCCTTTCCTTCCAAACCTCAGCAGAGATATAGCCCTTTACAGCTGCCCCCTGTTCTTCATGATTTCCCTGCCAAATACCATAAATACCTTCCTGTTTTTTATAGAGGATCCGAAAGTCTTACTGTCGAGAAACACCTTCAAGGTTTTGAGCACTTCCTAGACCTTTTTGAAATAGGACATGATGATGTTTGTATGAGATATTTTTCCCAATCCCTCCAAGGAGATGTGAAAAGGTGGTTTAGGCATTTGCAGCCTGAGTCTATTGATACATGGGGAGAGTTGTCTGATGCCTTTTTTGGGATTTTAGGGCAAAAGAATGCCATGGGACCTAGTTCTTTCAGAGTTTTACTCTATGAGAAGGCAAGAAGATGAGACCATGTCTAGCTTTAACAGGAGGTTTGCAAGCTTCTATTACAACATGCCAAAGGAAATTAAGCCCCTAGAGAATGCTGCTAAATTACATTATGCATTTGTTTTTCCTCCTGATTTATCTTTCCATCTTATGGAGAGAAGGTCTTCCAATTTGCAACTTATGTTCATTGATGCATTAGAGATTGAAGACAATATTAGGATGTTTGGGAAATTATCAAACCAAGATAAGGAGGAAAGGATTAAGGAAGAATTAAGATTTGAATAAGGACATGAACAAGGGGAACTTCCCTTACAGTGCAATCTTTCCCAGAATGAGCAAAAAATTGATCAACTCGGTGAGGTGCCAGAGGAAGGTAATTCCGGTTTGTTTTAGGTAAATTGCAATCAGTTTGCTGAAGTTTCTGTTGCTAATGGTCCTAATGAAGGTTTCAGTCCACCTAACTATGATGAATATGAAGGAGACAGTTTGGAGAACTTCATAAGTTTTTTTGAAGTAGAGGATAAACATGAGCATTCATGCAGTTAGTTTCACCAGTCGGGAGAACCAGCCAAAGAAGGGAACTCGCTGGCAGGTCATGAATCCACCATTGAGATCCATCAGAATATTGTAATGTCCTGATTTTGACCCTATTGCATTAAAATTGTAAATGATGTAAATATCATTATTTAATCATGGTGAGGAGCTCAAGGCCAAGGCTCCACCATCGATTTAGCTTTGTATGTATCGACAATTAAAAATAGATGCCTATGGTTCTTATGTTGGACATGCAAAATGTAAATTAAGACATCATGTAAATACAAATTTTAATAAAATACCCACAACTAGTTATGCAATGCAACAAAGAGATGGGGACATGATTTTTACAAGGAATAGGGAGAGAAATTATTCAAACCCTTGAGCCCATGGTGTTAAACCATTTCATTTAGAAAACCCATAAATCCCAACTACCCATTTTTGGTTATGCACCCAATCAATTAATTCTTCCAAGAGTTGGTTGAGGTAGTTAATGCCTTAGGAATGGAGAGGCATGGCAGTCAATTTCGTGTATGGGCAAGCCATCCACCTGGAAAATAGTGTTTTGTCTCCTTGGGAAAGAAAACAACCATGAAATGGTGCCCAAAGACATTCTAAACCGATAGCCTTTTCCCTTTCACGCAGTCTGAGCTAGTTGGGCTTTCCCCATCACATTTTCACCATTTTTCCTGCATTTTCCATGCATGGGAGCTCTTTTTTGTATTGTACAGTAGCTGGGAGAGGAGGGACACGAATTGGGACTATGATGGAGGTCATTTTTGCCCCAAAATGCCCATGGACATTTTTCTGGAAACGATTTATGCTCTCCAGGGTTGTTCCCCATCTTTCATTTTCGTTTTGGGTTTTCCCACGTTTTTTCTGAACTGGTAGAAACCCCATCTTTGGGCATCTCACTGTAAAAATGTTTCTTCATGCCCAACACTCGTACTTTTGCTATTATGTGCATCCTTGTTTTGGTGTTGAACCTGTGAAAAAGAGATTTGGAGTGGTAGTGGATAGAATTGGCTTGATAAACCTAGTGGGGAAAATAACCTCTCAAGAAAGATCAAACGGTCTGGATACTCTTCTATGCACACCTTGGACAACACTAGAATGGAAGGTATGGCCCGAAGGACTGTGTATTGGTGAAGGGAGTACTTCCTTGAGTGGGGTGTGTAGGCATTGTGGGTGCCAAACTGGTTAGATCTTGTAGAGGTATCCATAGCTCTGTGGTTGAGCTCACTATCTTAGCAATTCTTCCTTTCCATTTCCTAGCAGCCTGATAAACCCAATTGTACATTGGCTTGGCTCATTTTGGTGTATGCTTGGCTATGTGTGAGTCTACTATTCCTTGGTTCCTTGTAGAGATCATGCCTAGCTCGGGGGGTGGCAGTTGTATCAAGAGGTTGATAATCACAACTGGCCTATGGTTGGGTGGAACGTTGCAGATGCATAGCTGATTGCTCAGGGACTACTTTGTTTAAGATAAGTACTCTCATGTGCTAATTTTGTATTGTTTTAATTGATGAATGACATGAATATCTTGAATGAATGATGGATGGGTAATAGAATTTAATTCTGTTGTGTTTCAAATATTTATGCATTCGCATATGTCCATCTTTAGTTTATATGAATGTTTGTTTACTAAGTATGGGACTAGATTTCTAGTATTATCATTAGTGTTCTCTCCATAGCCTTGGTAGGATGGAAGGGACATTACAAATATTGAGCCCGAAGGTGGTGAAACCCCTTTCCCGAAAGCGGAATCATTCTCCAGAATAAGGGAAATCCTTAAAACCATGAATGAGGAAAGCCATTAGACTCTGCAGGAGGGACCTAGCCATCATCTGTGGGAGGAAGGAAGAGCTAGCGATCAAAGGTTTCCTAGGGATCCCCAGCAGGCTGAGGCTTCTTTTCGGATTGAAGCCAAAAGGGAATACAGAGTCCTTGAAGAAGAATATAGGGCACTCGAGGAAGAATATGTGATAGTTGAGGAAAAATATGGAATTATTGAAGAAATTCTTGGGCCCGACGTGCACCCTTGATAGGCTGACTAGATTGCTAAAAGGCTAGAAGATGACTAGGGTGACCCATGTGATTCTTATACAAAGTCCACTTTGGGGGAGGAAGACGATTATAGAATCCTTGAATATGTTTTCGAGCTTGGCCAGTATCTTTAACCAGATGACCAAATAATCAATGTGCTTGAGGGAGACCGGGCGAGGCAGCATGATTTTCATACAAGTTTTTCGAACCCGACGTCTGGGTCCCAAGAAGAATGGAATTTTCTAGATCCTTTCGGGAGACAGGGTGAAGTTTCTTTTGAAGTGCCAGAACATAACTAGATTTTCAACCCAAGGATCATGGGTAGCCCAAGAGGAGATGTTCTAGATAGCTCTTGTGCGGGAGCAGCCTCCCAAATTACAAAGGGATTGCCCCGTCGCAGAGAGTTTCCTGCTGTTGCTCGTTTCAATCTCACTAGGTCATACGAGGGTTTTGGTAGGCCTGATTTTTGGGTCCCGATTAGAGTTTGTCAAAGGTATGTAAGCCCTAGGCCTAGCATGAACACCTGGGAAACTAAACGGCCTACTTACAGTTCTTCTGAAAGAAAATCGACTGGGATGCAAGAGGGATGTAGAGCGTACCATGTTTTATATGATCTAGTGGCAGAATATATGGAAGATTTCTGCAGCTGGAGTAAATGTTCTGGTTTCACTCGAGGGGTCCTCTCCCGTCACCATCACCTAGTGCCATTGACCCTCACTGTTCTAAAAGTAGTCTAGCATGATGAGAAGACCCACCTAGGGTGTCGGTTGCTGGACTGGTTACACTGGCATTTTTGTATAACCTAGAGCCATAGTCTCTAGAGTAGAGTAGTCTGTATATAAATAAGCTTGACATGGAAAGCATCTCTTTCTGATTTTTCCAGTTTGTTTTCAAATGTACAGTTTCAGTTCTGAGTTTTTGCTTGCAGATATTTTTAGTTTGCAATATGGCAGGGCATTTTTAGCTTGGGCAAAGATCACCGCAAGGTACACCTCACAACAAAATTTCCCATATGTTTGAGAATGAATGTTTCAGGAAAACCCTCCAAGTGTTCTACAGAGAAGATTTTCGTGCATAAGCAGCCCAATGGATAAGGCATTAGTCTATAAGGTTCTTTGCTACCTCACAGGGAGGATAGCATCCCCGGTTGGAGGTAGTTGTTAGCACATGATTTTTACAGCATAAGTATGGAGGTGGAGTAGAGGGGTATCTCGAGAATTTCCCCGAAGAAATCCTAGTTTCCCTTTGTTTTTCATGGCCAGGTGCTAAGGCATAAGAAAAGTTGATGTGGGGATGTGAAATATAAGAAAAATCAAAGGGATGACAAAATAAAACATTAACACGTGACCAAAATGATTGAAAAAGGCCAAAGTCTATAGTTCGAAGCCAAAATATTTTGAGGGCTAACTATTGCGTAGATCCCACCGTTGATCGGGTGTAAATGAAAGATCGATGGAGCTCACTGATCATCGCATGACCAAGTTGCGCGGAGCAAAGGGAAGATAGGTGGTCGCAATGGGTAATACCACCGGACAAGTGGCAGCTGGAGGACGCATTGCATGGTGAGGTAAGCGGTAAGTGAAACCATCTCAGGAGCATGCGATAATGCCAAGGCATAAAGGTAAGATTGTTGGCCACGTGGAAGACAAAGGTAAGCTAAGGAATATCCTATGGTAAAAGGTCAAAGTTCGAAGAGATGCAGGTGCAATGTGACAAAATAAATGGTTTAGATTGTCTTGCGATCAACGGTCCTCGTTGATTATCGCATCGGGGAGATGCACGCTAGATAAAGGAGAGGGTGCTTGTGATGAAGGAAATCGCTCGACAAGTGTCAGCACTAGGATTAGTCGCGAGGAGGATGAGCGGTAATGGAAACTGGCTTAAGGGGATGCGACACCACTTTGTGGATGTACAGTTCTAATAGATGGATGGTTAAGATCATAGCAAAGGGACGATTTGACGGTGGATGTAAGGGGTTGTCAAATAAGCTAAAAGGGATCGGATCTAGATGGTCGAGATCAATGCATGGGAGATCAATGGAGGAGAGAGGCAGACAGCTGGCAAAGAAGGCCAAATTTTAAAAGAAAAAGGTTATATATATAAAGGTGCATGTGTAGAGTTGACATTTGCGTCTTGGAGATGTTGGGTTTGGAAGATTCCAGGTGTGTGGAAGATGAAGAAAGGAATAGGAGAAGTCATTCTCATGGTTTCCCAGGGACAGGTAGTGCCTTATGACCTCCGCTATCCACAAATATAAGTCCATTTGCAGCCAGAAAACAGAGTAGGAACCAGTTTCTGGGAATTTTAGGGTTAAATTTGCTTTGGGAGGATAGGGTTTGAATGCATTTGATATAGGGTTTCGGTGGTCTATACCTTAAATTAGGAGAAGAATGAGGGTTTAGACATGTATGGGGGGTTTCAGTCACCCTTTTCCCTTTGTCGCATTGATCAAATTGTGTTTTTCCTCAAGTTCGAGGGTTTTTTTAGAGGAAGTTCATCATCGTTGCATAGGAACAGGTTTTCTCCTTGGGAACCACCAAACCCTTTCGGCCACCTGTATTAAATTTGAGACAGAAGGCTAAAGATTCCAGCCACCAAATTTTTAGAGGCGATGGAATTGCAAAGTTGGAGGCGCTATATGAGTTGGCACGGTGTTAGCAGGCATGGCAGGTTATACTTTGGTCAACAATGGAGGATGTCGATTGACGGATTAAAATGCATCTATGCTGCCACCAAAATGATTGCAGATGGGACGGGGGCCACCTCAGCGCTGTCATATACTTCTCCATCTATCTGGAGATCTTTGCCAAGCATGTTTCACCTCAGCTCGAGCCTTGGGCATCATTGTCTCTTGACTGGGAGTATCTGTCAAGTCATCATGGTGAATGTGACCACACGTATCTGTTGTCATCATATCGACAATTATGGATATGGTCATTGCATCCCATGTTCGAGATCGGTGTATGGAAAAGGTGTGGCACCTGGCAGCTCGGATATCTTTCAGTTAGAGATCAGTCATGGAGAAGGAGCAAGAATCCGAAGTGGTTTTTAGGCCCGAACAGGCGTGGGATGAGGTGGAAGAAGAACACACTCCTTCGTCTCTTGTGGTATTCGACCAGGTGGAGACTAGCACCTCTAGCAAAGATGAGGAACCTAAAGGGCGACATGTGTACAAAAGAGTCTGACATCAAAAAAAGGAGGACACACCTGAAGAGGAGCAATACATCCAGTAGGACACGGATATTCTCAAGGATTTCATGATCTCCACTAAGGAAGCGACACCTCCCCCTCTAACAGAAGGGTCGCAGGCAGATGACTCTTTGAAAGTGGAAGACTTCTTTGATTCACTAGGCCAATTAAAGGCTCAGGAGTAGGGTGGCGTCTTACTCATGGTATTTCTGTTTCCCATCTTAATCAGTATGTTTTGAGCTTGACATGTAGGTAATATATCCCAATTTTAGGGCTGTCAAGGTGGAAGCATAATTTTGTTTGTTTCCTAAAGACCAATTCATGGCTGGGAGCCTGTAAAAGCATTGTAATAAAAGAACTAAGGCTTTGAAAATCATTCGGCTAAGGCCTGAGGGGTGAGCCCAATTTTGAGACTTTTATATTAATACAATGTGCAGTGCCTATGGTAGACTATTTTGCAGAGATTCATGTGTTGCTTTATTTGTAGTCAGTTTTCTCTATCTTCTCTATGTGCTCATACTTCTTGTTATGCATTTACATTATGTTTTTCTTTTCATATCTGAGATCAGTGTATAATAGCTTAAAATTATTGGAAACAAGCTCTGGTTATTATCTCAGGTATTCACTCAATATTGCTACTAAAGTTGATATCAAATTCATCTTTGTTGGATGCTCATATCAATGGTTTGTTCTCATTTTCTTCTTTTACCACCAGAAAATACCATTACGACAACAAGAGGGTGGCTACCTTGCCTCTGTTTTAATAGTTGACACTACGGCATTGTTATCTTATTTATGTGTAATGCATTGACTCCATCACCCAATGTTTTTTCCTTGTGATTATCCCTCCAACACTTTCACACGATTTGTCCCATAAGAAGTCTAACCTTTTGTGTATGATTTGAATGTATATCTTGAGTATTGAAGGCTGGTTTTTTTTCTCATTGTTGACAACTTTGATTATTTCCAGTCTTTTAGGAAGTATTGAGAGATCCCTCTCTGACTGTGCTAGGTTAGTAGCACAGGTCTAAAGTGATTAGTGGCTACCCCGATTCTACCTCTCCACAACCCCGAGGGTATCTTTTGGGTGTTAACACTATCTATGAAATACAGTAAACACTATCTACGTAATTTACTTAAACTCTAGTTATGAATTGAAAGGCTATCTATGAAATACAACAACTATCTATAAAATGCACGCAACAGAGATCTCTTTTCCTACTTAACGAATTACAATGATCTCATTCGACATAGCACATAACACATATGGACAGAATTGAAAATGTTTATACAGTAACGAAAGGCAAGAGCGTTATGAGCAAACACGAAATGAAGGGACATTTGCATATAGTGAAAACATAACACAATACTTAGCTGAATGTTGACAACATAAATAAAACAGTAGGAAACCAACTGCTGGTGATGGGCCCTCCCAGGAATAGTGGTTGCAGATCTATGAGCTAACCGGTCACAGAAGAAAACAAAATTGAACCAGAACAACAATTTAATATTATCAAATTCATATTTTTAAATTACAGTCCTCCTCAAGACCTCTGAGGTCGAATTTATACATGAACAAGCTAGTGGGGAAGGATAGAATCGAATCCCCAAGTTCCTAAGCTGTTAAAACTAATTTCTAAATCTAGAAAACGGCCAACCACGTTTTCTAGGCAAGTTTGTTTCAAAGAATCATGAACTTATCCCAAATGGCTTTGAATTTCCATAAAATTCTACATTGGGACCTAAATAGGCCTATTCTGAACAAAACCCATGTGCCAAAATGTAGAATTTTGCCTCCATTTGCCCAGAAATCAAACACGAAATTTGGTGTCTATTAAAAACATGTTTTTGATAGAATTGATGCTAGGTTGTTGCCCATATTGATTGTTGGGTGCTTGGGAAAGTTATGAACCGAATCTTTACAGGTAGAAGTTCACGGACCATGTGTGCCAGGTGGACAACAAAACCACGTCTCTATTGGCGTCTTCAAGGCGTCCAAGTAAGCAAACAAATGATTTTTGAGATGCAAACAAAGGGTTGAATGGTCGTTCAAATGCGAATGAGCGTCCGAATGAACGTCCGCATGAAAACCACAGCCTATAGCATTAAAACTATATGCCCAATAGATTTAGAAATGCTAAATTGATATTAATTTGCCATGTACGATGATAATCAATAGAAAATCATAGGAGAATTAAATGTGTTTATCTATGAGTCCATATGGATGTCTAAACGATGAGAAATATGAACTTGATGCATAAAAAATGGCAAAATAATATAACCATAGCATGATCACGGATCCAAAATGATGAAAAAATTATGCATGAACAAGTCTAAGGTTGTCATCAATCCAAGGGTGACTTCAATTCAAGGTTGACTTCAATTCATTATTGACTTCAATCCAAGATTGAATTCAATCCAAGGGTGACTTCAATCCAAGGTTGACTTCAAGCCATGGTTGATGTCAATTAATAGTTGACTTCAATCCATATTAGATTTTTCAAAAAGGTTAACTTCAATCCATGGTTAACATCAACTAATAGTTGACTTCAATCCATAGTTGAGTTTCAATAAAAGTGGAATTCAATCCAAGGTTGACTTTATTTCATGGTTGACTTCAATTCACAGTTGATTTTTAAACAAGGAACCGACTTCAATCAAAGATTAAATTCAATCAAATATTGACTTCAATCCATGTTGAATTCAATCTATAGCTGACATTCAAGCAAGGTTGAATTCAATCCATACTTGACTTCAATCCATGAAGGACATCAATCCATATTCGAGTTCAATCCATGGTTAACTACAATCCAATAATAATATTAACATTAATGACTTGAATGCATGGTTAACTTGAATCCATAGTTTACTCCAATTCATGGTTGACTTTAATCCAAGGTTGACTTTAATCCTTAGTTGACATCAATCCATATTTTACTTTTAAGCAAGGTTGACTTCAATCCGAGGTTTACTTCAAACAATGGTTTTCTTCAATCCAAGGTTTACTTCAACCATATTTGATTTCAATCACTTGTTTACCTTTAGGGAAGGTTGAATTCAATCCAACAATTCCTTAAACTCAAGGTTGACTTCAATCCATAGTTGACTTCAATTCATGGTTGAATTCAATCCATGGTTGACTTCAATCCAAGGTTCAATTCAATCCAATGTAGAATTCAACCCATTGTAGAATTCAATCCATAGTAGAATTTAATCAAAGGTTTCAATCCAACGTCGAATTCAAGCAATGGTTGACTTCAATCGATAGTAGACTTCAATTAAAGGTTGACTTCAATCCAAAGGTGAATTCAATCCAAGGTTGACTTCAATCCATAGTTGACTGCAATCCATGGTTGACTTCAATACAAGTTTGATTTGAATCCATGTTTGACTTTAATGAATGATGCTTGATTATGTTTAATAATAATTAGTTTCAATCCAAGGTTGATTTCAATATAAGGTTGACTTCAACCCATGGTTGAATTCAATCCATGGGTGACTTCAATCCAAGGTTGACTTCAATCCAAGGTTGACTTTATTCCATGGTTGACTTTTATGTAAGGTTAGCTTCAATCTAAGGTTAACTTCACTCTAAGTTTTACTTCAATCCAAGGTTGAATTTAATCTATTATTGGCTTCAATCTAAGGGTTCCTTCAATACAAGGTTGAATTCAAACCATGGTTGACTTCAATCCAAGGTTGACTTCAATACATAGGTAATTTCAATCCAAATTCGACTTCAATCGATGGGTGATTTCAATCCATGGTTGAGTTCAATCCAAAGTTGACTTCAAGCCATGGTTGACTTCAATCCAATGGTTGACTTCAATCCAAGGATGACTTTGAGCCATGGTTGACTTCAATCAACAACCACATTTTTACCAGTGGTTGATTGAATTCAACTATGGTTGACTTCAATCCATAGTCAAATTTTAAGCAAGGTTGACTTTAATCAATACTTGACTTTTATCCAAGGTTGACTTCAATCTATGGTTGACATCATCGTTGACTTCATCCCATAGTTTACTTTTACGCAAGGTTGACTTCAATTTACGGTTGACTTCAATCCATAGTTGATTTTTAAACAAGGTTGAATTCAATCCAGGGTTGAATTTTAAGCAAGGTTGACTTGAATCTAAGGTTGAATTCAATCCATGCGTGACTTCAATCCAAGGTTGAATTCAATATATGATTGACTTTAATCCATGGTCAACTTAAATCCATGGTAGACTTCAATCCATGGGTGATTTTAATCAAATATTGACTTCAATCCAATGTTGACTTAAAGGTTGAATTCAATACAAGATTGACTTCAATCCATGGTTAACTTAAGTACATGGTTTATTTTAATGAAAGGTTGATTTCAATCCAAGCTTGACTTCAATAGAATGGTTGATGTGAATCCACTAATAATATTCACATTAATGACTTCAATCCACAACCACACTTTTAAAAGTGGTTGATTGATGCTCAACCATAGTCGAGTTTTAATCAAGGTTGAATTCAATCCAAGGTTGACTTGAATCAAAGGGTTACTACAATCCAAGGTTGAATTGAATCCATGGTTGAATTTGATCCAATGGTTGACTTCAATCCAAGGTTGACTTCAATTCGATGGTTGAATTCAATCTAAGGTGGAATTTAATCCTTACTTGACTTTAATACATAGCTTAATTTTAAGCAAGGTTGAATTCAAGCCAAGGTTGACTTCAAACCATGCTTGAATTCAATCCAAGGTTGAATTTAATGCATATTTTACTTTTAATGAAGGTTTAATTCAATCCAAGGTTGACTTCATTCCATTGTTTATTTCAATCCATGGTTGACTTGAATCCAAGGTTCAATTCTATATAACATTAACTTTAATCCATGGTAAACTTCAATCTATAGTAGTCTTCAATCAAAGGTTGAATTCACTCAATATTTAACTTCAACCCATGGTTGACTTCAATCCAAGGTTCAATTCAACACAATGTTTACTTCAATCTATGGTTGACTTCAATCCATAGTAGACTTAAATCAAAGGTTGAATTCAATCCATGTTTGACTTTAGTCCAAGGTTGAATTCAATACATATTTGACTTCAATCCAAGGTGGACTTCAATACATGGGTGACTTCAATCCATGGTTGAAATTTGTGAATCATGATTGATTATGATTAACTATAATTGACTACAATCCATAGTTGACTTCAATCCAAATTTTACTTTAATCCATGGTTGACTTCAATCAAAGGTTGACTTTAATGAATGGGTGACTACAATCCAATGTAGACTTTAATCCAAGGTTGACATTTAAGCAAGGTTAACTTCAATCCAAGGTTGAATTCATTCCAAGGTTGACTTCAATCCATGGTTGAATTCAATCCATAGTTTACTTCAATTCATGGTTGACTTTAATCTAAGGTTCACTTTAATCCTTAGTCGAATTCAATCCTTAGTAGAATTCACTTCATATTTTACTTTTAAGCAAGGTTGAATTCAATCTGAGGTTTACTTCAAACCATGGTTTTCTTCAATCCAAGGTTACTTCAATCCATATTTGATTTCAATCCTTGGTTTACTTTTAAGGAAGGTTGAATTCAATCCAACTTTTTCTTAAAATCAAGGTTGACTTCAATCCATAGTTGAATTCAATTCATGGTTGAATTCAATCCATGGTTGACTTCAATCCAAGGTTCAATTCAATCCAATGTTGACTTCAACCCGTTGTAGAATTAAATCCATAGTAGACTTTAATCAAAGATTGAATCCAATCTATAGTTGAGTTCAATGCATAGTTGACTTCCATCCATGGTTGACTTCAATCCAAGGTCCAATTCTATCCAGCATTAACTTCAAGCCATGGTTGACTTCAATCAATAGTGGAGTTAAATTAAAGGTTTACTTCAATCCAAGGGTGACTTCAATCCAAGGTTGACTTCAATCCATAGTTGACTTCAATCCATGGTTGACTTCAATACATGTTTGACTTGAATCCATGTTTGACTTTAATGAATGATGGTTGATTATGATTAACTATAATTGAATTCAATCCAAGGTTGATTTCAATATAAGGTTGACTTCAATCCATGGTTGACTTCAATCAAAGGTTGACTTCAATCCATGGGTGACTTCAATCTAAGGTTGACTTTATTCCATGGTTGACTTTTAAGCAAGGTTAACTTTCCTCTATGTTTTACTTCAATCCAAGGTTGAATTTAATCCATTTTTGGCTTCAATCCAAGGGTGACTTCAATACAAGTTTGACTTCAAACCATGGTTGAATTCAATCCAAGGTTGACTTCAATCCGTGGGTAATTTCAATCCAAATTCGACTACAATCCATGGGTGATTTCAATCCAAGGTTGAGTTCAATCCAAAGTTGACTTCAAACCATGGTTGAATTCAATCCAATGGCTTACTTCTATACAAGGATGAATTTGAGCCATGGTTGGATTCAATCAACAACCACATTTTTACAAGTGGTTGATTGAATTCAACTATGGTTGACTTCAATCCATAGTCAAATTTTAAGCAAGGTTGAATTCAATCAATACTTGACTTTTATCCAAGGTTGACTTCAATCAATGGTTGACATCATAGTTGACTTCATCCCATAGTTTACTTTTAAGCAAGGTTGACTTCAATCCAAGATTAACTTCAATCCAAGATTGACTTCAATCCACCGTTGATTTTTAAGCAAGGTTGACTTCAATCCATGGTTTAATTTTAAGCAAGTTTGACTTGAATCTAAGGTTGAATTCAATCCATGGGTGACTTTAATCCAAGGTTGAATTCAATATATGATTGACTTTAATCCATGGTCAACTTCAATGCATGGGTGATTTTAATCAAAGGTGGACTTAAAGGTTGAATTCAATAAAAGATTGACTTCAATCCATGGTTTATGTCAATACATGGTTTATTTTAATGAAAGGTTGATTTCAATCTATTATATGTCAAATCTGCACTTCTCCGTTCGTGATCACATTGCTCTGTCGATCACACAAAAGGATATTATGGATGGAAGAGCTGGATTGACCTTGGATGAGTTACTGCTGAGATTACACTATTCAGCTAAAAATTTTATTTTTTCTACACTTTTCATGACATGTGCGCTACTCTTATAACTGCAAACCCGTGCACATTCCTAAAAGTATGCAGGTTTCACTATATAAAACCCACACACATTCCTAAAAGTATGCAGGTTTCACTATAGACAACCCACGCACATTTTTGAAAAGTTGTATGTGCGAGTTGCTGAGAGACCTAGATGCGCACCATGTGTAAGTCGCCTAGTGTCGTACCTGCGCACATATTAAGATGAAATGAAAAAATATATTAAGATTACGAATTCGGATTTGTTGAAGTTGGTTCTGCAACTTCCCCGACCTCCCAATTCAACCACCTCTCAAATTTAACTGCCTACCTTATCCCATAAATACAAGGAGGATCCATGAGAGAGGGACCTAGAAGGAATGCTTTAACTACTATTATGCTGGAGGAATTCCTAAGTCATTGTGAAGAGCAGGATCCCATGACTTAGTTGCAAAAGTGTCTGGACATATCAGGTATATCTGTACTTTTCTAGATTTCTTTAACAGTAAAAGGTGGAAATACCCTTCCCGTTCCAAATTGAATGTCTATTGGATTAAATGTTCATTTGGTTTAATGTCTGATTGTACTTGATGTTAATTTATTTCTGATTTGATCATATTTATTACAGTCAAGCTACGCTGAGGAATGTTTACTTTGTGTTACAGGTTCCTCATTGTGTTACAGGTTCCTCATAGCAGATTATCAAGCGAAATCTAGGACCAGCTGTTGATAAAAAGCTACTTCTTTCGATATCTCGATCTCTTTCTATTTGTAGTAACTAATGCAAGACAATGAATGTATTTACCTGTCACCCCATCCAAGTTGGTAGTGTCATCTCCCCACTATAAGGTATTTTTCCTGCACAACACAATCCAATCTTGACTTCAATAGAATGGTTGACGTGAATCCAATAATATTATTAACATTAATGACTTCAATCCATGGTTGACTTCAATCGATATTTCACTTCAATTCATGGTTCACTTCAACCCAAGGATAACTTTAAACTGTGATTGACTCCAATCCACAACCACACTTTTAAAACTAGTTGATTGATGTTGAACCATGGTAGAGTTTTAAGCAAGGTTGAATTAAATCCAAGGTTGACTTCGATCCAAGGGTTACTGCAATCCATGGTTGACTTGAATCCATGGTTGACTTCGATCCAATGGTTGAATTCAATTGAAGGTTGACTTTCATTCAATGGTTGACTTCAATATAAGGTGGAATTTAATCCTTCGTTGAATTCAATCAATAGTTGACTTTAATCCATAGCTTAAGTTTAAGCAAGGTTCACTTCAATGCAAGGTTGAATTCAATCTGAGGTTGACTTCAAACCATGGTTGACTTCAATCCAATGTTGACTTCAATCCAAGGTAAATTTAATCGATATTTGTCTTTTAATGAAGGTTGACTTCAATCCAATGTTGACTTCATTCCATGGTTGACTTCACTCCATGGTTGACTTGAATCCAAGGTTTAATTCTATATAACATTAACTTTAATCCATGGTAGACTTCAATCAAAGGTTGACTTCACTCAATAGTTGACTTCAACCCATGGTTGACTTCAATACAAGGTTCAATTCAATACAACGTTGACTTCAATCTATGGTTGACTTCGATCCATAGTAGACTTGAATCAAAGGTTGAATTCAAGCCAAGGTTGAATTCAATCCATGTTCGACTTTAGTCCAAGGTTGAATTCAATACGTATTTGACCTCAATCCATGGGTGACTTATATCCATGGTTGACATTAGTGAATCATGATTGATTATGATTAACTATAATTGACTTCAATCCAAATTTTACTTTAATCCATGGTTGACTTCAATCAAAGGTTGACTTTAATAAATGGGTGACTACAATCCAAGGTAGGATTTAATCCAAGGTTGACATTTAGGCAAGGTTAACTTCAATCCAAGGTTGAATTCAATCCATGGTTGAATTTAATCCATTGTACACTTGAATCAAAGGTTGACTTCAATCCAATGTTTTGCTCAATCTAATGTTGACTTAAATCCATGGTTGACTTAAATCCATAGCATACATCAATCAAAGGTTGACTTCAATCCAACCTTGAATTCAATCCATGTTTGACTTCAATCCAAGGGTGACCTCAATCCAAGGTTGACTTTAAGCTAGGGTTAACTTCAAATCATGGGTGACTCCAGTCCAAGGTTGACTTCAAGCCATGGTTGACTTCAATCCAAAGTTTCCTTTGAGCTGTGCTTGACTTCAATCTAAAAACACATTTTTAAAAGTGATTGATTGACTTCGAACCATGGTCGAATTCAATCTGTAGTCAACTTTTAAGAAAGGTTGACTTCAATTTATAGTTGAATTTCAAGTAAGGTTGAATTCAATCCAAGGTTGACTTCAATCCATTGTTGACGTCAATTCATAATTGAATTCAATCCATAGTTGACTTTATGCAAAGTTGACTTCAATTGATATGCGTAGCTCTGGTTGATAAACATGTTCTTGAATCAACATAAAGATGAGCATATACAAGATAGTATACAATGTATGATTGACCATGGTTAATCATTTGTTACTATGGTTGAATATTATTAACTCAAATCAACCAGTTGAGTATGGTTGACTATTTCAATAATATTGACTCTGGTTGACTATATTTAAGTTTGGGTGTATTACATGGCATTGTTTCTCTTATATTATGATAGACGCAACATTCCTCAATGGTTAGGTTGTATTGCAGCATATTATTAACATTATTAATTTTAATTTTATTAATATTAATACTATTAAAGATATTACTAATTTTATTAATGATATTGATAATGTTAATATAATATTAATGTTTTATAACATGGATGTGTAATGTTAATTAAGCCATAATAATATAAAAATCAAGTTTCAATATTATGATAAATACTTTAAGTGAAAAGAGATAATTTTTCAAATTGTGAAAGTGAAAGTTTCATAATTTTAAAAAGTTTGGCTAAGTTTAAGGTTGATATTAATGTTTCTCAATATTAATATCAATATTTTATATTGATATTAATGTGTCATATTATTATCATTAATATTAACATAAACAATATTAATGTTTCATATCAATATTAAGATTAACAATAAAAATGTTTCATATTAATATTAATATTAACATAATATTAATGTTTAATGTTTTATATTAATATTATTTATAATAATATTTAATGTTTTATATTAATATTTGATATTAAATATATTAAGAATATTTGAAATCTTAAACGAATAAAATATTATTTTAATTCAGTCTATATATTTTAAACTCTAAATTCAAAATATCTCTTACAATACATACATATTAAGTAAAAATCAAATTTTCAAAATAATTAAAATAAAAAGTTTATACATTGAATAATTTCATACTATATTTTTAATACATTTATACTTTTCCAAAAACTGAATTTTAAAAGGTGTGTGTTAGAAGTTTAATCTCTTTATATTTATTTCTAATAAAAGAAATTTTGGATCATGCATTATAGATGCTTCCATACTCAACTTTATAAAATCCAACACCTTACAAATATAAACGAATGTCATACGAAATAATAAACACCTTAAAGTAAAATACAAAATTAAACATCACTAAATTCAATTGCCCCAGCCTAAATCCCATTTTATCAAGAAAAAAATATTTTGGTTTTTCTTTTACACTAAAATATTTTGAACTATAACTTGTCTTATACAATTTGCATTTTAGATTGGATCTAACAGATGAGATGCTTAATATTTTGAACTGTAAGTTGTCGTATACAGATTACATTCTAGATGGGATCAACAGATTAGATGCTTATCATGTATCCAGAGTATATTATCATATTTTTATCTTATCACGGCCTGACTTAAAATTAAAATTATTATTAATTAGCTAACTTTTTCGACATCATATTTTTATTTGAAGTATGATTTAAAACTATTTAACTACTATCTTTGCTTGTTATAAAAGACATAATGGACAAGCAAGACCTGTTCCCACACATTCATATCTCATATTCGCATCTAGCACTTAACAGTTTACATTCATATTGTACAGTCCATCCCAAAAGACTACCAAACTTTATAGCCCATCCTATCACTCCACCTTCCATTGCTTAGAATGAAGCTACCTTTAAGTACCTGCGGGCTTCCTCTTCAATAATTGAAACCGTTGAGTTTATTGAAACCGTTGAGTAAGCAGATGGAGTCTATGGACCTTCCTCTCTACATTTCTATAGAAAAGTGCCTCTTCACAAAGAAGTACAAAAATTATTCCTGCACCGCTGATCCTATGAAACAGCGTCCGCTGAGTGTCACAAACACAGTATTGTCCGCTCTGACCTTAGATTATCTTGTAGGAAAACTGTCATGTTATGTTTCTAACGATGGAGGATCCCCACTTACATTTTATGCTCTCTTTGAGGCATCGCATTTTCCAAAGATTTGGCTTCCATTTTGTTACAAGTACTCAGGCAAGACATATGTCCAGAATCATATTTCTCAACCTGTTATGCAAATTAAAAATTTTCTGGCACTACCGATTGGAAGTAATCTCTCAACCAAAAAGATTTAGTTTACATTTGTGAAGATTGCATTTTAGGGAAGAGATCCATTGCAAGTTGCTGCAACTCCAAGTGCAAAAGGTATAAATAGTATTAATTGCAACCCAAATATAGTATTAAGAGGTGAATCAACTTTCAGATTTTTATTTAACCTCTTCAGTTTTATAATAGTCTTTTGAATTCTTTCAGCAGTAAAGTCATTAATTCAATCATGTAGAATTGTAGACGAGAAATTCTTCATCTTGCAAACTGAATCTTGATTAGGTGGAATAGGAAAGTTTAATCTAAAAATTGTAAGATGAACAGTTTGAACAATGAAACTTGAATATCACATTATTGATATAGGGTTACAGTATGGGCTGGTGGGCAGTATAAATAATTCCCAACAAAATAATTATACAGTTTTCAAAAATACAAATGAATAAATTTGCCGTGGCAACAAATATACAATTGCAGTGGCAATAAAATAAGTTTTCGAAGAAAGAAAGCGCCAACTAGTTGGATGGTCCTTTCTTGTTGGGTCTTGCTCTTAAGTAATTTCATAACCTCTGGGTAGAAAAATTCAAACCCGAAGTGAGAAAATTGTGGCCGTTTTTTGGATTATAACATCAACTGGATCAAAATAATTCTTACCTCAACCATTTCCGCATCTTGGTTTATTGAGGACTCTATGTATGGTGACAGAGCCCTAAGATGTGTATGTTTTTTATTATAAAGTTCATAAATCAATCTAAACAAACTAAATGAAAACATTACATCACTAAAGGTTGAATATTATACACTGTGCTTGATAAATCATTACAAGCAGCAACAACGAACAAAAGGAGATCATTGAAGGTTGACTATTATACACTGTGCTTGATAAATCATTACAAGGAGCAACAACGAACAAAAAGAGATTGAAGAGCCCTAATATGTGTATGTTTTATGAAAATGTCAACTTGTGAAGCCACGTTTAAAACCCCAACTATGTGGTTGATTTCTCAAGACATTAGATCAAACCTTACAAAATAACCCAACAGGTACAGAGAATAACTCTCCATGTTAAATTTCATGTTTCTTCGCTAATTTTTATTCCAATATCCTTTAGATATTTAGTTTTGTATACATCATTATCATTTATACGCCATTATCACTTATCTAAAAGCCATATAGCAAGAAATTTATTTGGCGTTAGCCAAAACTGTTTCTTGGTAGTGTTACATTTTTAGAAACCAATTTCATGGCCACATTAAACTGAGAGGAAAGCTCACTTATCTGGTTGAGTATATTATAATGTTGATCATAAGTTTGCCGATGTTCTATATGATAAAAATATTGAAAACCTAGGAAAAGGCGCTGAAGGATGAAAATATACGGTGAAGCTCAACAAACGTATACATACATTGTATATATTATAATGTTGATCATAAGTTTGCCGATGTTCTATATGATAAAAATATTGAAAACCTAGGAAAAGGCGCTGAAGGATGAAAATATACGGTGAAGCTCAACAAACGTATACATACATTGTAAGAAAGATTGAAGACCTAGGGAAAGGTGTTGAAGGATGAAATATATGGTGAAGCTTTGAAAATGTATCATATATCTCGCGAATTTTCACCTTCACAGACAAATTTAGGGTTGTCTATGAATCCTGTCTGATTTGTTCAAAATATGGGCAGAGACATAACAAATGAGTTATAAAGCACAAACAACTGAACTGCATATTTAATATTACACAATTGTATATATGTGTTACATGTTTTGACAATTTAAGACAATATCAGCTAAGTGATCCTCAAACTGAATATAACTAACAACTTAACTAATGAGATTACTAATTCTAACACTCCCTCTTAATTTTAAGGGTTACATTCTTACTAACATTCCCTCTTAATTTTTATATTCTAAAACTGCTAAAACGTAAATCTCATAAATGCAAATGCTTGTTGGTCTATGTCTCAGCCAAACTTACAAACACTTAACAAAAATTTCAAAAACTAAATTGGGTTCAGATTAGGCTACTTAGGCCTATTTCTTTCATCTTCATCTTCAAAGATAGAATGTTCGCCTGGATCCCAAATTTGATGTTGTTGTTTTCCTCTTGCCTTGCTTTCAATAGTATCTTCAGTCAAGTAATCTTTGTGGTTGAATGTCTTCTTTGTCTCAATGTGTCTCTACCAAAAATTCTTAGTGAAACACTTGCATATTTTTCTATCTCAATGTTCACCTCTATTCCTTGCAAGTGTATGTTGCTTAACTTCATTTCATGTGGCATTTCTGCAATGCAAATTTCATATTCTTGAAAATTAATGTTTTCGCACTCTTTATCTGCTACAATATTCTTATCCATGTCTTCACAAATCCTTATATTTTCTAACCATTCTTCCAACATTCTCAAGTCTTCATCATAATTTATTAGCACAACATCCAAGTGTTGTTCTTCTTTCATAGTACCTGCATAATTTTCAAACACACACAAATTTTCAATTCCAAAAACATGATATTCTTTGGTCTCGGTTGATGCTTCAAGCATCTTTTCCTTGTGTAGGAATGGACTCTCCAAACACTCTACAAAATCTTCATCGTGTTTCCCATCAAATACTGCTACATGGACAGTTTTATCTTCAATCAAATTGTCATCAATAAACTTTGTCACTAAGTTAATGTCATCAGCAATATCTATTGTTGGATTCACCAAAGTTTCTTCATCATCACAGGCTGCTGCAATGGCAACTTTATCATCCACTGGTGTATCTAGGTAGTGGGATTCACCTTCCTTTTCATGCTCTGCTTTACAAACGACGCCTTCAATCTTCTCTTCTACTTTATCAAGGAGTTCTTCAACTTTCTTGTCTTCGTCTTCTTTCTCTGCTTCAGACACAAAATATTCTTCTAATGTAGCAATATGGTGCAAATTATTTATGCTTCTTCTATTTTTACTGTACCTCATCTCTAAAGCATCCCAAAAAGATTTTGCACCAGAAACTTGATGAAATTTATAGAAAACAATTAAAAAAACTTTCCATACAAAATCTTTTTGAACAAAGCACCATAAATTCAATGAACAAAGCAAATCATCCATTTTATTTGCCCAAATTTCATAATCCATACCTAAGAAAAATGGAAAAATCGACATAGATTTTCTCAATATTTCATTTATCTCTTCATCTTCATTAGGTTTAAGCTACTCTAGATCTTCATTGATATTTTCCATAGTTAGAAATACTCTATATTTCTCTTCAATTTTTTCTCAAAAACAGCAACAATTCTTTACATTAGACAAATTATTTTCTTTCTCAAGATCAATTTATATTGATCAATATAAGGATGCTCATTTTTTCAATATATGTGCTAAAATATTAACACATGGAACACTTCGTAAAGATTTCTCTTTAGGCTAAACCACATACTGATTGGCTGCAAAAATTTAAGCTAACTGGGATCCTTCAATAATTTCTTTCACACAGACTCTTTTATACAAACTGAATTTTTTAATCGTTGATATGGATACAAACTGGTATTTTCAAACTCAATGCATTCTCAGATGCTCTTTCTTTTCAGTTATTAGATCTTTTTTATAAAAATTGCTTTCACCAACACAAAAAAATTTCGTTCCAAATCTTTGAGAAATATGGTAAAATTTAAGAATATTAGTTCACAAAGCTCTTTTAAAAAAAAAAACTATTGGCTCAACCTTTTCCAAACAAATCTATCTAAACAGATCTTCTCCTGCCTGGACGGGACCTTTTCTTCAATCTTTGACGAGGTTCTCCATAAAATAATCCAACTTTGGATCAACCAAACACTCTAGGTGCAACACCCGTTCAACAAACTTCAACAATAGTACCAGCTTCTACGAAAGCAGACTTTCTTCTCCGCGTGCAACAACAAATTCAACAAAACCTCCAATGGCTCAACAAAACCTAACAGGTCTACAAAAGCTCCAATCAAGAAGAGGCTCCTAAATCCATCTTGGATCGACCAATGGATTAATATATTAGAAGAAGCTTTTGTGTCTAAAGCAGAGAAAGAATACTAAGACAAGAAAGGTGAAGAATTTCTTGATAAAGTAGAGTAGAAGATTGAAATCGTCATTTGTAAAGCAAAGCATGAAGAGGAAGGTGAATCCCACTGCTCTGATACTATGTTCAAAATATGAGCAGAGACATAACAAATGAGTTACAAAGCACAAACCGCTAACAAATGAGTTACAAAGCACAAACAGCTGAACTGCATATTTAGTATTACACAATTGTACATATGTTACATGCTTTGAAGGTTTAAGAAAATAGTGGCTAAGGGAACAGAATGTAACTAACAACTTAACTAATGAGATTACTACTTCTAACACTCCCTCTTAATCTCAAGAATTACATTCTTACCAACATGATTTACCATTCAAATCCATTCACTGTTATTCGATTTACCATTCAAATTGATAATATGTTATTTCTTTAATGTTGTTGATATTTGAAAGTTCTCTTTGTAGATTTATTTGTTCTTTCTCTCTCGTCCATATAAACTGATGTTGCATCTTATGCCCATTCCCTTACACTAGAAGGAGAAAAATAATACAGAAAACATGCCACTAACCATTAACCATTCAAATAAAATCCAATAACCATTCAATTCGATCAACCATTCAAATCCATTCACTATTATTCAATTTACCATTCGATGGGTTTTAAGCCATTTTTTAAATGCTGATGATATATGTAAGTTCTCTCTGTAGCATCTTACGGCCAGTCCACATAAATTGATGTTACATATTACGGCCAGTCCCTTATTCTAGGGACAAACAAAATACATGTGACTAACCATTAACCATTCAATTCGATTAAACCCTCCACGGAATTTCCAATTCATTATTAGATTCCCTTCGTCTTCCCCACCGCCCTTGTGCTGGAAAACCTGGCAGATTGCTCCCCCGCATGGAAAGAAAACTTGATTAACAAAAAAATGGTGGATTTAGCAATCGACCATTGGGTAGGCTGCTCATCCACAACAACCTGGTCGTTCAATGTGTGTGCTCAACGAATCTCTTTGGAGGTATACTCCAAAGAAGTGCATCTTGGCTAGCCATCCTTAATCAAGGATTAAAAGGCTGCGATCTCATCCAGGGTGCAAATTTGATTGGAGTCTCCTATCGGCGAATTAATTTTTGGTAATATTTTGATTGTTTTGTTTTTTAATAGTTTGATTTTTGTTTTTTTCTAATTGATGCAAATGCTTAACCCTATTTTTGATGAACTTTTGAAGGTAACATAGAATAAATTTTGTTTTAGATGGCAAATTTTGTTTTGCTACATCAATTTTTCGGTATTCACTGCCGAATATTTGGATGCGAATTTTTCGGTATTCACTGCCGAATATTTGGATGCGGTGTGCTAGTGACTATATTTTCAGATAGGTGAGGTATTCAACAACTTAGGAAATATCGAGTGTCGGAAGGCTCGGTCCAATCGAGAGAATTTCAACAACTAGAGAATGAAAACTTTGCAAATTGTATGAATCGAGAATATTGTGAGGCATCCTAGGGTTTTAACTGATTTTCATAATATCTTTGCTCTTTATAAATGTAGAAAACTAGTATATTTAATTTAAATCAAGATTTACCAAATATCTAGCCGATCCAATTTTCTAAGTTGTAATTTTGTTTATATTAAACATAAGAAATGGATTCCTCTCTTGTTTGATAAATGTTGGTTTAATGATTGATCCGGGTTTAAGTTTTAATTTTTAATTTAATAGATTTTTATGGATTTTTAAAATTACTTTTAATTTTTATTTTATTTTACCAATATATGATTTGGAGAAAGTGATGAGAAAGCTTTAATAGATTATAAAAGAGCCTAGTTTAAAATAGCACAATGAAATGAAACAACACAGAAAATAAGAGAGAAGCTTTTAACCAAACATAGGAAAAGAAAACCTTCGATTATTTATTTCCCATTGATATTTAGACTTGCACAGCTACATACTTATATAGATTACATTGCATAGAAATTAAAGCATTATTTACATGCCATAAAATCAGCTGTAGATTGATGTATAATTCTGCAAATTTATTTTATTCTTCACATGCATTAGCATGCAGTGAATTTTGCTGCTAATTATTTACTAAACATATGCAACCTAAAACTAAAATAGATACTGTCAATAATTCTAGAATAAAAAATTGGGCCTTTGAGACTGCCTTAGTGAAGATGTCTGCCAGTTGTTTTTGAGTGTTGATGTATTTCAACTCAGCTTGCTTCTTTTGCACCAAATCTCGAATAAAATGATACTTCAAGTCCAAATGTTTTGTTCTGCTATGGTGTACTGGATTCTTGGCCAATTTGATGGCACTCATATTATCACAAAAAGTTATTGTAGGTTGAATTTTTTTTCTTCAATTTCTTCAAGAACTTTTCTAAGCCATAATGCTTGTGTGCCTACTGAGGTGACTGCAACATATTATGCTTCTGTAGAAGAAAGAGAAACCATACATTACTTCTTTGAGCTCCAAGTGATCAAACCAGAACCAAAAGAAAAACAGTTACCAGATGTAGACTTTCTATCATCCAAACTACCTCCCCAATCAGAATCACTAAAGCCAACCAAATCAAAACTCTTAGAAGTATAGTAATGAATGCCAAAATTTAGAGTTCCTTTCACTTACCTCAGAATTCTTTTAGCTGCATTCATATGCATTTCAGATGGCATTGTCATATACCTAGAAACAAGTGAAACTGAATAAGCAATATCAGGCCTTGTGTGTGTTAGAAACATTAAGCTTCCAACAATACTTCTGTAAACTGTCTCATTAGCCATTTCAACACCATAATCTCTACACAACACAACTCCATGAGCATTTGGAGTAGGAGATGGTTTGCAATCAACCATATCAAATTTCTTCAACATATCCTTTTCATACTTTGTCTGACAAACAAAAATTTCATCTTCACTTTGATAAACTTCCATTCCAAGAAAATATTGCATGATGTTTAAATCTTTCATCTCAAACTCACTCATTATAGCAAATTTGAATTCATCCTTCATCTTAGAACTGCTACCCATATACAACAAATCATCAACATATAAACTGACAATAAGAAATCATTACCTTCTTGTTTATAGTAAAGGGTAGGTTCACTCTTACTTCTTTTGAAGCCATTCTCTTGAAAATATCCATCAATCCTGGCATACCAGGCTCTTGGTTCTTTCTTTACACCATACAAAGCCTTCTTCAACTTGTAGACTTGATGTTCTTTTCCTTGCACTTCAAACCCCTGTGGGTGTTCCACAAAGACTTCCTCTTCTAAGTACCCATTCAATAAGGCACTTTTCACATCCATGTGATGAATGCTCCATTTCTTTTGTGCTTCCAGTGAAATCAACATTCTGATAGTCTCTTGCCTTGCTATAGGTGCAAAGGTTTATTCATAATCAATGCCATACTTCTGTGTGAAACCCTTAGCAACTAACCTTGCTTTGTGTTTTTCAACAGTCCTATCATTGTTATACTTTGTCTTGTAGACCCATTTAGTACCAATTTTTTTCTTGTCATGTGGAAGATCTGTAAGCTCCCAAGTATCATTCCTATGAATTGAATCTATCTCTTCTTGCATAGCTTTCACCCAAACCTCATTAGTAGAAGCTTCTTCAAAACTTGATGGCTCAAAATCAACTTGTGAAAATAAAGCAAAATTTACAGTCTCACCTCTTGGATTTTCTTCATGTGCCAGACTTGTACTTCTTTGATAAATTTCATTCAAGCTTCTCACCTTCCTTGCGGTACTTGGATTTGAATATGGAGAACTAGATGAGGGGCTACTTGGTGGATTTGTAGCATTTGGAACCGAAACATTAGTGGGATTCTCATTATTAATCTCATCAATAATATCACCATCCAAACCATATTTTGATTTCTCAACATGGCCTTTTTGATGACCATAAACTCCCCCTTCATCAAAAATTACATCTGTTGACACAACAATGCGATTGGTGAGAGGATTATACAACCTGTAAGCCTTAATTTGCTCAATATATCCAACAAAAATGCATGCTTCACTTTTTGGATATAACTTTTGTCTCTTTTGATCAGCTACATGAACAAAGGCTAAACAACCAAAAACTTTGAAATGATTAACACTAGGCTTTTTCTCATACCAGGATTCATAAGGAGTCATCATGTGAAGTGCACTAGTGGGACTTCTATTGAGAATATACACTGTTGTAGCAACTGCATCACCCCAAAAGGAATTGCGTAATCCTGTGGTATTTAACATACTCCTTGCCATTTCCACCACTGTACGATTCTTTCTTTCAGCTACCCCATTTTGTTGAGGTGTGTAAGAAGTGGTGAGTTGTCTTCTAATTCCATTCATATCACAAAAATTCTGAAAACCTCTTGAACAAAATTCTCCTCCACGATCAGTCCTTAAGCATTTTATTTTGTAACCACTTTCATTTTCTACAAGGGCTTTAAACCTCTTGAATGTATCAAATGCTTCACCCTTTCTCTTCATAAAATAAACCCAACACATTCTTGAGTAATCATCAATAAAATTAATGAAATATGATGACTTAGCCAAACTTTCTATTTGCATAGGACCACAAATATCATAATGAACTAGCTGAAGTGGATAATGGGCCCTCCATGCCTTGCCTCTAGGAAATTTCTCTCTTGCATGTTTTCCTTTATCACATCCTTCACAAACCTCCTTGTGCTCTTCAACCTTAGGCAAACCATAAACTAATTCTTTTGATGTTACAAGCTTCAAATTGTGAATTTTCAAATGACCATACCTGAGATGCCACAACCAACCTTTGTCCTCATATGCCATACTAGCAAGGTTGATGCTAGTTTCTCCAAACTTCAATGGGAACATCCTATTCTTTGACATAGGCACAACTGTAACCACCCTATTGCTTTAATTCTTATCATAAATTGTGCATTGCCTATCATTAACCACTACTCTATAATTCTTTTCACACAGCTGCCCAACACTTAATAAATTATGCTTTAACTGTGGAGTGTAATAAACATCTTTAACACTTTTCATACCTTCTTTTGTATGGACTTCCATATCTCCTTTTGCAGAAACCTCTAAGGTTTTTTCATCACCAAGTTTGATATTAGATTTGAAACTTTCATCCATTGTAGAGAAAAACTTGCAATTTCTTGTCAGGTGGTTAGAACAACCCGAATCTAAATACCAAACATCTTTCACTATATTTTTAGTTTTGCCATAAGATAAAAACAAATTATTTGGAGAATCATCATCACCCTCTTGAGCATAATTAACACTTTTGTTTTCTTTTAATCTGCAATCCCTTTCAAAATGACCATACCTTTGACAATGATAACACTGGATGTTTCTCTTATTAAATCTGCCTCTACCTCTTCCTCTGAAACCACCTCTTCTTCCTCTATCTCCTCTTGGAAAAAATTGATACTGACCTTTACCTTGGGCTTGGTTTCTTTTGGAGCTAGAACTAGCATCTACATTCTTTGTAATCTGTAGCTTTGTGGAAAAAACTTTCTCATCACTTTCTCCAAATGAATCTCTCACTCTGTCTTCATGAGAAATAAGAGATCCAACTAGGTGATCAAAGTGGAGGTTAGTCAAATCCTTGCTTTCTTCAATGACTATAGCAACATGGTTCCATCTTGGTGTTAGAGACCTTAACACCTTTTTAATCACAACTTCTTTATCAATAGTTTCTCCTAGAGTAGCAAATTCATTGACAACATCATTTACTCTTACACAATAATCACTCACCTTCTCACCTTCTTGCATCTTCAAATTCTCAAATTTTGTCCTCAATGTCTGTAACTTGATAACTTTAACTTGATCACTGCCTTGGTAAGCTTCTTGTAGAGTCTTCCAGGAATTCTTAGCTGATTTTGCTCCTGCAATTCTTTGAAATAAGCTCTTATCTAGAGCTATTTGAATATGAAATAAAGCTTGGGCATTCTTCTTCTTGGCTTCTCTCTTAGTTGTTCTATCATTGGCTGTAAGGGTGTTCCAATCTTCTTGCTCTTCATAACCTGATTCTACAATCTCCCAAATGAAGATACCATATGAAGATTATGAAAGAGCCTAATTTAAAATAACGCAATGAAATGAAACAACATAGAAAACAAGAGAGAGACTTTTTATTCAAGATAGGAAAATAAAACTTTATTGTTTATCTCCCATAAATATTTTCCTGTCAAAAAGGTCATCATCTTGATGCACCAATAATCATAATCACTTCCATCAAATTCTGGAATGGGCAAAGAGTTAGAATTTGACATTATAAACTTTAAACAAAATACATGCTCTGATACCAAATGAAGATTATAAAAGAGCCTAGTTTAAAATAACACAATGAAATGAAACAACACAGAAAACAAGAGAGAAGCTTTTAATCAAACACAGGAAAAGAAAACCTTGGACTATTTATTGCCCATTGATATTTAGACTTGCACAGCCACATACTTATATAGATTACATTGCATAGAAATTAAGGCATTATTTACATGCCATAAAATCAGCTGTAGATTGATGTATAATTCTGGAAATTTATTTTATTCTTCACATGCATTAGAATGCAGTGAAGTTTGCTGCTCATTATTTACTAAACATATGCAACCTAAAATTAAAATAGATATTGTCAATAATTCTATCAATAATTCTGCACAGCATCAATTATCAACAATCTGAAAAACATTTCCATATAATGAATTATAAAAGCAACTCACTCTTCTGGAGCTCACTCCTCTCAGTACAATAAAGTGTTGCCCATGTGTTGAACATTGATTGCAAAGGAGAAAAATCACAGTTCTCAACTTTGTACTGTAGCCCAATCTTTCATCCAAAGACATAGATTTATAATGGGACAGCATCTTCATTTAAACAACAGATTCGTGAATCTTATCTATGGGTGATAACTCCACCTCCAGTCTGTGCTTCAATAGATTAAGGATCAATATGAAACATTTTAGGTTGCATTTCCCATAAACACATCTGAGGACTTGTAGAGGCCATAGGCAACTTCATCCCATAATTCTTATTGTAGGCATCAAAATTCATCTTTTTCACATAACAAAAATCGGTTATGTTTCTCATCTATGTAACTTTTTGCAACCCTCTATTGGTCAAACACTTGGTAATAGTCATCATTTCCTTTTAACAAAGAGAATATTTGGTGAGACACAAAGGAAGGGCCAGTCGTCGGTGACCAAACAATATTGCCATATTTGTATTATCATTCTCTGAAGCAATCAACTATATTAACTGACCTTTAATGTGCTTATTAAAGGATAATGATGATAATATTCTAGGATTATTTATTTCCCATTGATAATTGATGCAAATGCTTAACCCTATTTTTGATGAACTTTTGAAGGTAACATAGAATAAATTTTGTTTTAGATGGCAAATTTTGTTTTGCTACATCAATTTTTCGGTATTCACTGCCGAATATTTGGATGCGAATTTTTCGGTATTCACTGCCGAATATTTGGATGCGGTGTGCTAGTGACTATATTTTCAGATAGGTGAGGTATTCAACAACTTAGGAAATATCGAGTGTCGGAAGGCTCGGTCCAATCGAGAGAATTTCAACAACTAGGGAATGAAAACTTTGCAAATTGTATGAATCGAGAATATTGTGAGGCATCCTAGGGTTTTAACTGATTTTCATAATATCTTTGCTCTTTATAAATGTAGAAAACTAGTATATTTAATTTAAATCAAGATTTACCAAAAATCAAGATTTACCAAATATCTAGCCGATCCAATTTTCTAAGTTGTAATTTTGTTTATATTAAACATAAGAAATGGATTCCTCTCTTGTTTGATAAATGTTGGTTTAATGATTGATCCGGGTTTAAGTTTTAATTTTTAATTTAATAGATTTTTATGGATTTTTAAAATTACTTTTAAATTTTTTTTTATTTTACCAATATATGATTTGGAGAAAGTGATGAGAAAGCTTTAATAGATTATAAAATAGCCTAGTTTAAAATAGCACAATGAAATGAAACAACACAGAAAACAAGAGAGAAGCTTTTAACCAAACATAGGAAAAGAAAACCTTGGATTATTTATTTCCCATTGATATTTAGACTTGCACAGCTACATACTTATATAGATTACATTGCATAGAAATTAAGGCATTATTTACATGCCATAAAATCAGCTGTAGATTGATGTATAATTATGCAAATTTATTTTATTCTTCACATGCATTAGCATGCAGTGAATTTTGCTGCTAATTATTTACTAAACATATGCAACCTAAAACTAAAATAGATACTGTCAATAATTCTAGAATAAAAAACTGGGCCTTTGAGACTGCCTTAGTGAAGATGTCTGCCAGTTGTTTTTGAGTGTTGATGTATTTCAACTCAGCTTGCTTCTTTTGCACCAAATCTCGAATAAAATGATACTTCAAGTCAAAATGTTTTGTTCTGCTATGGTGTACTGGATTCTTGGCCAATTTGATGGCACTCATATTATCACAAAAAGTTATTGTAGGTTGAATTTTTTTTCTTCAATTTCTTCAAGAACTTTTCTAAGACATAATGCTTGTGTGCCTACTGAGGTGACTGCAACATATTATGCTTCTGTAGAAGAAAGAGAAACCATACATTACTTCTTTGAGCTCCAAGTGATCAAACCAGAACCAAAAGAAAAACAGTTACCAGATGTAGACTTTCTATCATCCAAACTACCTCCCCAATCAGAATCACTAAAGCCAACCAAATCAAAACTCTTAGAAGTATAGTAATGAATGCCAAAATTTAGAGTTCCTTTCACTTACCTCAGAATTCTTTTAGCTGCATTCATATGCATTTCAGATGGCATTGTCATATACCTAGAAACAAGTGAAACTGAATAAGCAATATCAGGCCTCGTGTGTTTTAGAAACATTAAGCTTCCAACAATACTTCTGTAAACTGTCTCATTAGCCATTTCAACACCATAATCTCTACACAACACAACTCCATGAGCATTTGGAGTAGGAGATGGTTTGCAATCAACCATATCAAATTTCTTCAACATATCCTTTTCATACTTTGTCTGACAAACAAAAATTTCATCTTCACTTTGATAAACTTCCATTCCAAGAAAATATTGCATGATGTTTAAATCTTTCATCTCAAACTCACTCATTATAGCAAATTTGAATTCATCCTTCATCTTAGAACTGCTACCCATATACAACAAATCATCAACATATAAACTGACAATAAGAAATCATTACCTTCTTGTTTATAGTAAAGGGTAGGTTCACTCTTACTTCTTTTGAAGCCATTCTCTTGAAAATATCCATCAATCCTGGCATACCAGGATCTTGGTGCTTTCTTTACACCATACAAAGCCTTCTTCAACTTGTAGACTTGATGTTCTTTTCCTTGCACTTCAAACCCCTGTGGGTGTTCCACAAAGACTTCCTCTT
The DNA here is from genome assembly GCA_027924585.1 of Larix kaempferi. Lineage (NCBI taxonomy): Eukaryota > Viridiplantae > Streptophyta > Pinopsida > Pinales > Pinaceae > Larix > Larix kaempferi. Next base: position 4,407,814 of record BSBM01000642.1, on the reverse strand, counting down.
CTAAGTACCTATTCAAGAAGGCACTTTTCACATCCATGTGATGAATGCTCCATTTCTTTTGTGCTTCCAGTGAAATCAACATTCTGATAGTCTCTTGCCTTGCTATAGGTGCAAAGGTTTATTCATAATCAATGCCATACTTCTGTGTGAATCCCTTAGCAACTAACCTTGCTTTGTGTTTTTCAACAGTCCTATCATTGTTATACTTTGTCTTGTAGACCCATTTAGTACCAATTTTTTTCTTGTCATGTGGAAGATCTGTAAGCTCCCAAGTATCATTCCTATGAATTGAATCTATCTCTTCTTGCATAGCTTTCATCCAAACCTCATTAGTAGAAGCTTCTTCAAAACTTGATGGCTCAAAATCAACTTGTGAAAATAAAGCAAAATTTACAGTCTCACCTCTTGGATTTTCTTCATGTGCCAGACTTGTACTTCTTTGATAAATTTCATTCAAGCTTCTCACCTTCCTTGCGGTACTTGGACTTGAATATGGAGAACTAGATGAGGGGCTACTTGGTGGATTTGTAGCATTTGGAACATAAACATTAGTGGGATTCTCATTATTAATCTCATCAATAATATCACCATCCAAACCAGATTTTGATTTCTCAACATGGCCTTTTTGATGACCATAAACTCCCCCTTCATCAAAAATTACATCTGTTGACACAACAATGCGATTGGTGAGAGGATTATACAACCTGTAAGCCTTAATTTGCTCACTATATCTAACAAAAATGCATGCTTCACTTTTGGGATATAACTTTTGTCTCTTTTGATCAGCTACATGAACAAAGGCTAAACAACCAAAAACTTTGAAATGATTAACACTAGGCTTTTTCACATACCAGGATTCATAAGGAGTCATCATGTGAAGTGCACTAGTGGGACTTCTATTGAGAATATACACTGTTGTAGCAACTGCATCACCCCAAAAGGAATTGCGTAATCATGTGGTATTTAACATACTCCTTGCCATTTCCACCACTGTACGATTCTTTCTTTCAGCTACCCCATTTTGTTGAGGTGTGTAAGAAGTGGTGAGTTGTCTTCTAATTACATTCATATCACAAAAATTCTGAAAACCTCTTGAACAAAATTCTCCTCCACGATCAGTCCTTAAGCATTTTATTTTGTAACCACTTTCATTTTCTACAAGGGCTTTAAACCTCTTGAATGTATCAAATGCTTCACCCTTTCTCTTCATAAAATAAACCCAACACATTCTTGAGTAATCATCAATAAAATTAATGAAATATGATGACTTAGCCAAACTTTCTATTTGCATAGGACCACAAATATCATAATGAACTAGCTGAAGTGGATAATGGGCCCTCCATGCCTTGCCTCTAGGAAATTTCTCTCTTGCATGTTTTCCTTTATCACATCCTTCACAAACCTCCTTGTGCTCTTCAACCTTAGGCAAACCATAAACTAATTCTTTTGATGTTACAAGCTTCAAATTGTGAATTTTCAAATGACCATACCTGAGATGCCACAACCAACCTTTGTCCTCATATGCCATACTAGCAAGGTTGATGCTAGTTTCTCCAAACTTCAATGGGAACATCCTATTCTTTGACATAGGCACAACTGTAACCACCCTATTGCTTTAATTCTTATCATAAATTGTGCATTGCCTATCATTAACCACTACTCTATAATTATTTTCACACAGCTGCCCAACACTTAATAAATTATGCTTTAACTGTGGAGTGTAATAAACATCTTTAACACTTTTCATACCTTCTTTTGTATGGAATTCCATATCTCCTTTTGCAGAAACCTCTAAGGTTTTTTCATCACCAAGTTTGATATTAGATTTGAAACTTTCATCCATTGTAGAGAAAAACTTGCAATTTCCTGTCATGTGGTTAGAACAACCCGAATCTAAATACCAAACATCTTTCACTATATTTTCAGTTTTGCCATAAGATAAAAACAAATTATTTGGAGAATCATCATCACCCTCTTGAGCATAATTAACACTTTTGTTTTCTTTTAATCTGCAATCCCTTTCAAAATGACCATACCTTTGACAATGATAACACTAGATGTTTCTCTTATTAAATCTGCCTCTACCTCTTCCTCTGAAACCACCTCTTCTTCCTCTATCTCCTCTTGGAAAAAATTGATACTGACCTTTACCTTGGGCTTGGTTTCTTTTGGAGCTAGAACTAGCATCTACATTCTTTGTAATCTGTAGCTTTGTGGAAAAAGCTTTCTCATCACTTTCTCCAAATGAATCTCTCACTTTGTCTTCATGAGAAATAAGAGATCCAACTAGGTGATCAAAGTGGAGGTTAGTCAAATCCTTGCTTTCTTCAATGACTATAGCAACATGGTTCCATCTTGGTGTTAGAGACCTTAACACCTTTTTAATCACAACTTCTTTATCAATAGTTTCTCCTAGAGTAGCGAATTCATTGACAACATCATTTACCTTTACACAATAATCACTCACCTTCTCACCTTCTTGCATCTTCAAATTCTCAAATTTTGTCCTTAATGTCTGTAACTTGATAACTTTAACTTGATCACTGCCTTGGTAAGCTTCTTGTAGAGTCTTCCAGGAATTCTTAGCTGATTTTGCTCCTGCAATTCTTTGAAATAAGCTCTTATCTAGAGCTATTTGAATATGAAATAAAGCTTGGGCATTCTTCTTCTTGGCTTCTCTCTTAGTTGTTCTATCATTGGTTGTAAGGGTGTTCCAATCTTCTTGCTCTTCATAACCTGATTCTACAATCTCCCAAATGAAGATACCATATGAAGATTATGAAAGAGCCTAATTTAAAATAACGCAATGAAATGAAACAACATAGAAAACAAGAGAGAGACTTTTTATTCAAGATAGGAAAATAAAACTTTATTGTTTATCTCCCATAAATCTTTTCCTGTCAAAAAGGTCATCATCTTGATGCACCAATAATCATAATCACTTCCATCAAATTCTGGAATGGGCAAAGAGTTAGAATTTGACATTATGAACTTTAAACAAAATACATGCTCTGATACCAAATGAAGATTATAAAAGAGCCTAGTTTAAAATAACACAATGAAATGAAACAACACAGAAAACAAGAGAGAAGCTTTTAATCAAACACAGGAAAAGAAAACCTTGGACTATTTATTGCCCATTGATATTTAGACTTGCACAGCTACATACTTATATAGATTACACTGCATAGAAATTAAGGCATTATTTACATGCCATAAAATCAGCTGTAGATTGATGTATAATTCTGCAAATTTATTTTATTCTTCACATGCATTAGAATGCAGTGAAGTTTGCTGCTCATTATTTACTAAACATATGCAACCTAAAATTAAAATAGATATTGTCAATAATTCTATCAATAATTCTGCACAACATCAATTATCAACAATCTGAAAAACATTTCCATATAATGAATTATAAAAGCAACTCACTCTTCTGGAGCTCACTCCTCTCAGTACAATAATGTGTTGCCCATGTGTTGAACATTGATTGCAAAGGAGAAAAATCACAGTTCTCAACTTTGTACTGTAGCCCAATCTTTCATCCAAAGACATAGATTTATAATGGGACAGCATCTTCATTTAACCAACAGATTCGTGAATCTTATCTATGGGTGATAACTCCACCTCCAGTCTGTGCTTCAATAGCTTAAGGATCAATATGAAACATTTTAGGTTGCATTTCCCATAAACACATCTGAGGACTTGTAGAGGCCATAGGCAACTTCATCCCATAATTCTTATTGTAGGCATCAAAATTCATCTTTTTCACATAACAAAAATCGGTTATGTTTCTCATCTATGTAACTTTTTGCAACCCTCTACTGGTCAAACACTTGGTAATAGTCATCATTTCCTTTTAACAAAGAGAATATTTGGTGAGACACAAAGGAAGGGCCAGTCATCGGTGACCAAACAATATTGCCATATTTGTATTATCATTCTCTGAAGCAATCAACTATATTAGCTGACCTTTAATGTGCTTATTAAAGGATAATGATGATAATATACTAGTATAGTTATTTAATTTGTGGCTAGTGATACCCATAGGTTAATTTAAGTGTCATAAATAAATAATAAGTTACTTTTTATGAATCCACTTATCCATATATTAAGTAAGAGTTATTCATGTATTAGCTACGAGTTATCCATACATCACGTACCAATTATTTTAGTTATCCTCACCTTCATGCAATCTAGTAAAAGCATAAATAGTAGTCCACTCCAAATTCTAAGATATAAATACTTATGGGTGTAATTATCAACATTATGCAAAATAAGAAGGTTCCTTGCACACAAATAAATAAGGTTGAGACTTTGAGTCATCGGCATAATTTTGACAGTAGACACCACGGCATGAGAAGGATGAACCTCTGAACCAACATAATTTCCGATATGGACATTGAAAGGCTCGGAATTATTTCATCACCTCTCATCTTGATGAAGAAATTTGAAATCAAGTGAAGTGCTATCGGACGTTTTCCATCAGATCGGTTCATACTTTAACTTTGAATTTGACATCATCGGCTTATAGTCTTTGGAATTCCATGTGATCGTTTAGAAAATTGTCATCGACCCTATTCTTTGAGGTTCATTCTCCTTTAGGTAGTTCTTTCTTTTTCAGGATTCATTTCTTCCAATTGAATCATTGATCTTCATTAATACATCTTCTCTTTCCCAAAATTTAATATGCTCGATGTCGTAGATGGGACTCATGAATTCTGCTATGTTAAAAAATATATTGAGTTTATTTTATGCATAAAATAAAATATCAAATGATTGAAGTTATCTATGCATCGCTACCACTTATTTTTTATATTATATTTTTTATAATTATTTATATCCAATTTGGAACTTAGAACTACAACCATAAAATCAAATTGGACATTACACTTGTCCCAAGCAATCTAGGAAAAGCATACTTGCTACTCCACCCCAAATTTTAAACTAGCACAACCACTTAACTTGTGGCTTGTAAACAATGATAGGCCACAAATTAAGTGCCATCATTAACTAACACCGTTATCCATTTATATTCTATTTTTTATAATTGTTTATTTTGAATTTGGAAGGACTGTCATAGAATCAATCTGGATAGTACACTTGTTTCATCCTCGTGCAATCTAGGAAAAGCATAGATGTTAGTCCACCCCAAATTCTAAAATAAAAACACTTATCGATGTAACTATAAACACCTATAGGTGTAAATATAAACGCCTATCCACCTAACTATTACCACACTAATTTCTAACATCCACCACTATTAAGATATATATGTTCACTTTGCTAATTTCCAACCAATGCAACTATCGAAACTTTAGATCTAGCTAAAATAGCTTACCTATCTTTAGCAATCAATAACATAGAAAAGTAAATAAGAACAAAAAGAGAACAAGGAAAAGAATACACCAGATATATGTGGTTCACCTAATTGGGCAACATCCACGAGAAGGTTGTCTTTTTATTATCTCCAGAAATCTCCTTCAATCTTACAAGAGAGCAACTATAAATAACCCTAATACAATATAACAGAGCTCGAGATCACAATACCATGTGCCAATACTATCTATGAGCATATACCACTTTATCACTTGTTGTATGATGGAATGATGAGATGTGACTCCTTTGACCCTATTATATACCAAGAGATATGGAGGAATTACTCTCACAGATTGCATGTGGAATAATATAATTCTCCATAATAACATCTCTTTATATAATGATGGATATCAAGAGTATACTTTACCATAATGAATATGAGATATAATGTATTACTCTTTTACATAATATTGTGGATAAATTATGGCATAATACAAAGACATTATTACCTTCCAAGGAATATAAAATATTCCAACACTCCCCCTTAATAATAGCTGGGAGAAAAGCCCTTTTTAACAATAAGGAAGGAAGGAGTCATTACTGCTCCCCCTTGATGACAACTTCCAAAATACTCTATAAGCTGCAAATAAGAAGAACAGTGCGACTGATGGAATTTGATGAAGAACAACTGCTTCTCACTGAATCATGAAATTTCACACGAACCAGGTTGAACGATGAAATACTAAACAATAAAATGAAGAGAACATGTGACACAATCCAACAACAAGGTGTCCATATCACCACAAGAATCATCACAACCATAACTGATAGCTGAAGAACTCTGATCCAACATCCACACCAATGTACAGATACCTTCTGACAGTTGATACAATAGAACATGTGGCTAAGAACACCACAACAATGTACAAAAATATCGAGATGGCCAATATACATGTGGATAACATACATTCTTCCAATCAAGGTGCAATATAAATATTTGTAGAAGACCACAAACATCAAAGAAACAAGATCCCAATGGTCTATACATCGAAAATGATATCATACAGATTAACATCATGACTTTAACAATAGAATATGGTGCTTCATTATTTCTGGAATAAGGTGATAACAAAGATCAAAGATTAATATGCTCAAGAAAGAACTTATCTGCACACACGAACGTCCAAGATTAAGACATACAAAGATCATAAAACAAAATTGCTCATACATAAATGAAAATGCTTATACACCAAAGGTTAGCAAACATCATATAAAAAGGATGGAAACATAATATGATCAAATAAAAGATTAACTTGCCTTACTCACAGTGAGCAATAAAAATAGTTCACACAAGATTTACAGATACGAGATTTCTCTTATAAATTGCTTTTATAAACATGACATGATTATAAATCAACATGATTAAATATGATAAAAAAAGAACAAATTAGTTATTAAGTATATTGTTAAAAAATTAAGCATTAGATAGTTTATAGCTATCATCATGACAAAATAATAGAGATCGATGCCCTTAAAAAATGCCAATGCTTCCACATAGGAATGTGAGACAAATATATAACAAGAACAAAAAATAATCTCTTAATAAACACGATTAGAAGCAAAACGTAAATGCAAAAAAAAGAAAAAACTGAAATAGTTTACCATACTAATCTACAGAAACATAGTAGAAAAATAGTAAAGGAAAAGAAACTTTTACTTACAACCATTTTGAAAAGTGCCAAGAAAAGTCACTCGCGGGTCTTCCAACAGTAAACTCGCGGTTATATATTGATACTCGCGGGTTCTATACGATGCAGTCATGGTTACTCGCGGGTTCTATACGATGCAGTCATGGTTACTCGCGGGTTGTGCTATAGTGGAGTCGCGGCTACTCACAGGTCAAAAATCATATAGATCTACAAAAACAACATCAAGAAACCCTTGAAAAATTTATGCAAAAATCTACACAACAAGGTTAGGGTTAGAAAAAAAACTGCATAAATATGCCCAGATCCGAAGAGAATCCTAATGGCTACCTGATAGAAAGAAAATATACAAGATAAACAATTCCCAGATGATAATAGTTATTGATTGAAAGCTATAGAAGGTGCTGTTAGAATTTTTATAATTTCATTCAAATATTATTTAGGATCCTACTAAGAGAATAACATGCATAGCATAACAATCATAGAAAAAAGAGACACAATGTTTCCTCGGGGAAAACCAAGAAGGTGAAAAACCCCACAACTTACTCAGAGATAGAATAAGCACCAATACAAAGATCACAATGATGAATCTCCAAAATTTAGATGTCTTCAACAACTACTCCTCCTCCACTTGTGCGCACTCCTCTCTCTCAACTATGCGAGTTGGATGAGTGAGTGAATGAGCAAATATAGTGTTGTAACCACTCTATTTATACTTTAACTTAACCTTCCTTTTACTCTAACTAGGCTGACTTCCTAAGGGCGTCTAATAACCTTTCCACTGAAATGATACAGGGCCGACCCCTCTAAGGTTGTATAATAACCCATCAAATATAAGTTACGACACTTACAATATAACTTGCGACACTTGCAAATAAAAATGACAACACTTCCAATCGGAGGAATAATACATCTCCGTTGGGGATACAATAAAGTACAAATGTAATACATATAATATACAAGTGAATATCTTCCGAAGTTACAAATACATCAACACTCCCTCTTAACTAGGAAGGTATTCTCTTGACACAAGTCATGAATACATATAAGCACAAGTCTTCAATACTAGAGTTGGATCATCGTCACTGGATCATCATCACTGCTATTGTACTCGTCATCTTGATCACTTGTGCTATCTCTCAATTCTTCTCGTCATAGGAAGTTCTACAGTCCCAACCCTTTTTCATGCTGGATGTAGGCCTAGCCTCCATGTAGGTCTTCATCATCTCTGTGAGCAGCCTATCCGGTGGAATCTCAAGACTGATTATGTGCATCTGTAAAACCTGAAAAGAGCATCCTAGGACTGATTATGAGCTACTACTCAACCTGCAAGATCTCCCAAGACTGATTACATGCGACCAAGCAAAACCTCGAAAGAGCATCCTAGGACTGATTACAAGCTTACTACTCAACCTATAGAATCTCTTAAGGAGCGATTATATGCAAACAAGCAAAACCTCGAAAGAGCATCCCATGACTGATTACAAGCTTACTGCTCAACCTATAGGATCTCCCGGGGAGCAATTATATGCGAACAATAAAAACATTGAAAGAGCATCCCATGACTGATTGCGAGCTTACTGCTCAACCTATAGGATCTCCCAGGGAGCGATTATATGCGAACAAGCAAAACCTCAAAAGAGCATCGCAAGAATGATTACAAGCTTACTGCTCAACCTATAGGATCTCCCAGGGAGTGATTATATGCTACTGCACAACCTGCAACATATCCATGGCCACAGAGTATCATCCAGATACTCATGATCATACTGATCATCCTCGCATGGAGCATCATGTGGATGCTCATGATCATACGGATCATCATCATACAGAACATCATACAGACGTTCATGGCGGAGCACCGTCCAGATGCTCATCACACAACACTTACATCCACGACCATGGTGAGGGCGCGCCTACCAACATGCTTGGAAGGGCTCCAAGATCTGTGTCACATCACTTCCTCCTGGAAGTATCTTCGATCTGAGGAACACAAAGCCTCTCTCCAAAGTACTCAAACTTCACCCTGGCTAGTGGCTTGGTCAACACATCTGCTATCTGCTCGTCCATCACAACATACACGAGCTTCACTTCTCCTCTCTACACCATATCCTTGATATAGTGATACTTGATCTTGATATGCTTCAACTTGTCATGGAACACCGAGTTCTCAGACAACTTCACACAACTCTGGTTGTCACAGAAGATACAACTAGCATCCAACTGGAGATCAAACAAATCAGACAATAGCTTCCTTAGCCAAACTACCTCACACCTAGATGAACAACATACTCTGCTTCGGCTGTACTTAGTCCTATGCAGGATTGCTTCCTACTAAACCAATAGATCACACCTGATCCCATACTGAAGCAACACCCCGAAGTGCTCTAACTATCTGCAGCACTGCTTGCCCAATCTGAATCAACCTAACCCTCCAGGTTAATCTTTTGATTCGCATCATACTTGATCCCATAATCAACCGTACCCTTCAGGTACCTCAGAATATGATTTACAGCAATCAAGTGAACATGTCTAGGATCCGTCAGGAACTGGCTCAATGTGTTCACGGCAAAGCAAATATCTGGTGTTGTGCTTGTCAGGTACATCAAGGACCCAATCATCTGACGATACATCATGTCATCAATCGACTCAGATGAAGCATCACTCAATAGCTTCAGGTTTGATGCCATAGGTGTGGCCATGGCCTTGTAGTCCATCATCTCGAATAGCTTCAGGATATCTACTACATACTTCCCTTATCCAAGGAATATTGCATCTGCACTCTGCCCCACCTCCATACATAGAAAGTAATGCATCATAGCCAAGTCCTTGATCTTGAAATCGACAGCAAGCTTCCTCTTCGTATCAGCAATCAACCCAATCTCACCTGTCACAAATAGGTCATCTATATACAATAGGAGTATCACTAGATTTCCTTCCTCAACCTTGTAGTAAAGGTTGGAATTCACTTTACTCTTGGTAAATCCCAAACTAGCCAGGAAGCTTTCAATCCATCCGTACCATGTCCTGGGTGCTTTTTTCAAACTGTACAAGGCTTTCTTTGATTTGCACACATGTGACTCCCTGTCATGTGTCTCAAATCCGAGTGGCTTCTCCACATACACTTCCTCTTCGACTACACCATTCAAGAAAGTTGTCTTGACATCCATCTGGTGTATCTTCCATTTCATCACTGCAGCCAGAGCAAGTACTATTATGATGGAAGTGTATCTAGCTACAGGTGAAAAATTTTCTTCATAATATATCCCTTCTTTCTAGGAGAAGCAACAAGCCACAAACCTTGCCTTATATTTCTCTATGCTACCATCTGCAGCATGCTTGATCTTGTAGATCCATTTTAAAGTCACAATAGAATTCCCTTCTACTCTTGGGACCACATTCCAAACATCATTCTTCATTATCGACTGGTATTCCTCGACCATGGCCTCCTTCCATTCTTTCTTTTCTGCCACTTCTTCATAACTGGAAGGTTCTTTGTTCCTTATGTCACATAGTAAGGCTACATAGCTGGTGTGTGACCTTGTCTTTTTTTTTCTCTTTGTTCCTCCTCTGGAACACCATACCTCTCTGCATCTTGGATGAGCTTTCTTGCCCATTCTAGTTTCCTCTTGTGAGACTTCTTCTCATGAGGTGGATCTACAGGCTCTTGTGGATCTTCTATTTCACGATCCTCTTCTAGAATTGCTTCATTCATGGTGGTGTCTTGTATTATGGGTACTCTTGGTTCTTCATTGTTTTCAATAGGTGGTTTGCTTGATTTGATGTATGCCGAGTCTTCATAAAAAGTTACATCCCTGCTGATGTCAATCTTCTTGAACCCTAGAAAGTAGATTTTGTATGCTTTCGAATGTTCACTGTAACCCACGAATACACCCTTCTTTCCTGAAGGATCTAACTTTGTCCTATTTTCTCTTGAAACATGTGTGTATACTAGCCAGCCAAATATCCTGAGATGGCTAACTTCTAGTTTCTCACCGAAGAAAGCTTCTTCTGGTATCTTGTTGTCAAGTATCCTATGTGGTGTTCTATTCTGTACATATACAACTGTCCTTGTTGCTTCTTCCCATAGATGCATAGGCGGATCTTGGTCATGAAGCATTTCCCATGCTGCTTGCATGATAGTTCTATTCTTCCTTTCTGCAACTCCATTCTGTTGTGGATTGTAAGGAGTGGTCAACTCGCTCTTAATCCCTGCATTATTGCATAACTTCTTGAAGTCTTCTAAAGTGAACTGTCCACCATTGTCAGATCTAAAAGTCTTGATCTTCTTTTCAGTGTGGTTTTCTATCAAGGATTTGAATTCCTTGAATTTTTTGAATACTTCATCTTTGTTCTTCAAGAAATAAATCCAAGTCTTCCTAGAGAAATTATCAATGAAAGAAACATAATATACATACCCACTCAGATAACTGGATGACATCGGACCGTATACATCGGAGTGGATAATTTCGAAGATTCCTTTTGCCTTGCTTTCACTGCTTGGAAATGCCTTCTTTGTGTTCTTTCCTTTTGCACATCATTTACAAACCCCTTCATGCTTTGACTAGATTTCAAGAAGACCTTCTACTGCTTTGCTTGCAATTGGTAGTGCTCTATAGTGCACATGTGCAAGCCTTATGGGCCAAAGTTCACTTGGCTCCCTGGATTCATTTACCATGGCTTGTTCAGGTTGTCCCTTCAATTTGTATAATCCTCCCTCTTTATCTCCAATCACTACTGCATCATCTATGGTCTTACCTTTTGGCCACATAAGTACTTGGCCATCCACAAATGCAACTCTCATCCCCTTTGCATCCAAATATAAAATGGAGAGAAGATTCTTCTTGAGTCTAGGTACATATAGGACATATTTCATCTTTAAAGACTTCCTAGAGTCTAACTTGTAGGAGGATTCACCACTTCCTTTTATAGGGTATTGATAGTCATCCCCAAGTTTCACCTTATGAGGTGACTCATGTTCAGATAGGTCCATAAGAGATTCTTTAGATCTCGTTATATGTTTGGAATCCCCACTATCAATAATCCAATCATTACACCCGTGTGTAAAAGTACTTGTGAGAGCAGAGATTAGAACATATTCTTCGTCACTTGAAGAGTCTTCACTTTCTTCCTTAGTCTTCTTCCTGGGAGGTTCATCATCCTCAATATCATGAGCATGATATCTCTTGTTGTTGTTGTTAAAGCATTTTCTGTTCCTAGGACCATCTGAGGCATAATGTCCCTTCTAATCACATGTGAAGCATCTAATGTGAGAGTGATCTTTCTTCTTTTGATGATGGTGAGGAGATCTCTTGTGATGAGGTTGCTCCCTCTTGAACTTACTTCTCTTAGTGTGAGATGTGAGAGCTTGGTATTCACTTCCCATCTTTTATTATTGGGACACAAGTCTAGCTTCTTCTTATGATCATTCCTCCCATAGTCTACTGAAAGAAATCAATTTCTTTCTTGCAAAACTTCCTTGGATGAAGGAGTTTCATGACCTAGGTAGGCCATTCAAAGTGGTCATCACAATTTCTCCATTCTCTACCACTTCATTCACAGCTTCAAGTTGTTCTTTGATTTGAGAGACCCCAGTAAAGTACGACTGGATGGTCTCTCCATTCTGGATCTTTATACTTTTTAATTGGTTCTGCAAAGTCATCTTCCGATTTATATTCTTTCCTTTAAACAACTTGGTCAAGGAATCAAACATCTCCTTGGGTGTCTTTAGGGAAGACACATGTGGTATGAGATGGTTTTTGATAGAATCGGCAATGATTCTCTTGGCCTTGACCAAGTTCTTCTTATGTAAGGCCTTAGCCTCATCTCCCTATGGAACTAGAACCTCTTCACTTGTGTAGGTGTCTAATTCGTTCTCTTCTATGATTAACATAATCCTATACTTCCATGCTCAGAAGTTACCAACCCCTTCAATATTATCCTCAAGCTTGGTGTGGTGAGACATCTTAATGAGAAACTCAAATGGAAAGAAAATATTTAGGTCTTACCACTTGAATTGCTGAGACTGGATGTCGAGTTGGCTAGGGTTTGATAGAGAAACCCTAAAAAGCCAAACTTGAAATTTCAAACTTCTGTCTGGATAAGGAGATGCAATTGACTGAGGTGAGCAATATGGTGTGCTCATATTTTGAAAACTCCAAAAATTGACCTGCGAATTTCAGATCTGCAACTTCTGTCAAAATTTGGTGTTTTGGTTTTCTCGTCTAAAACTTGAACTAGGGTTTGATAGATCTCATGGTTCTACCCAACCAAAAAGTTTGATCTTAGTCTCTAAACTTCAATTTTTATAAGGAGATAAGTCCTACGCTGAGAGAACTCCAAAATTCCACTTCTGTCAAAATCCCTAATTTCCTGCAGCAGTGACTGGCCAAAAACTAAAAATGCTCAGAATCAAATTATGTCTTGATAAAAAGATGTACCTTCCTTAGGAGAGTCATCCTAACCTCCTGCTTTTGATGATCTGTGGAGAGAGGCCCAAAAATTAAGAAGCCCTAGCTTCTGCAGCTGCATAGTGTCCTCTTCTTAGTCCCGCTTTGATACCATGTTAGAATTTTGATAATTTCATTCAAATATTATCTAGGATCCTACTAAGATAATAACATGCACAACATAACAATCATAGACACAAGAGACACAATGTTTCCTCGGGGAAAACCAAGAAGGTGAAAAACCCCGCAACTTCCTCAAAGATAGAATAAGCACCAATGCAAAGATCACAAAGATTAATCCCCAAAAGGTAGATGTCTTCAGTAGCTACTCCTCCTCCACTTGTGGGCACTCCTTCCTCTCAACTATGCGAGTTGGATGAGTGAGTGAATGAGCAAATAGAGTGGTGCAACCACACTATTTATACTTTAACTTAACCTTCCTTTTACCCTAACCCGACCAACTTCCTAAGGGAGTCTAATAACCCTTCCACTTAACTCATACAGGGCCGATGCCTCTAAGTTGGTCTAATAACCCATCAAATATAAGTTATGACACTTACAATATAACTTGCGATACTTGCAAATACAAATGATGACACTTCCAATTGGAGGAATAATACATCTCCATTGGGGATACAATAAAGTACAAATGTAATACATATAATATACAAGTGAATATCTTCTGAAGTTTCAAATACATCAACATGTTCTAAATCATAGAAACTAGCTCTGATACTATGTTAGAACTTTAGATCTAGCTAAACTATCTTACCTATCTTTAGCAATCAATAACATATCAAAGTAAATAAGAACAGAAAGAGAACAAGGAAAAGAATACACCATATATACATGGTTCACCCAATTGGGCTACATCCACGGGAAGGTTGTCTTCTTATTATCTCCAGAAATCTCCTTTAATCTTACAAGAGAGTAATTATAAATAACCCCAATACAATATAATAGATCTTGAGATCACAATACCACGTGTCAATACTATCTATCAGCATATATCACTTTATCACTTGTTATATGATGGAATGATGAGATGTGACTGCCTTGACCCTATTATATACCAAGAGATGTGGATGAATTACTCTCACATATTGCATTTGGGATAATATAATTCTCCATCATAATATCTCTTTATAGAATGATGGATATAAAGAGTATACTTTACCAGAATATGGGATATAATGTATTACTCTTTTACATAAGATTGTGGATAAATTCCGACATATTACAAAGACATTATTTCCTTCCAAGAAATATAAAATATTCCAACAACAACTAACATAAAGATGTGGAATAAGAAATATATTAGTAGAGTAATACACTATTTAAAAAAATAAGAAATTAATGTGAAAATTTGATAAGGAAATGAAAATTTTCTAATATAATATTAATTTACTAATTTGATATATATATGAATGAGTGAAATTTAAAAGTGTTTTTTATTGATTTATTCTTTAAAAGTTTTTTTATTAGAATATAAATAAAAAAATTAAATATATATTAATGATGATCATCTTTATTATTAATTTGCAACTTAACATATTAATATCAATTTGCAATTAAAGTATATTAGATTTTATCATTTAAAAAAATAAAATACATAACAATATAACAATAAAATAGAAAAAATGTAATGAAAAGAAAAAATTTCTGCTTATTTGGAATATATATATATATATATATATATAAAGTCACTTACATATTTTGTTGAATTTATAAACCATTAGAGAATAAATATATATATATATATAATGAAGTTACTTACATATTTTGTTATGTCCACGAAGGGGATCATATTATTTCGTCAAAGTGGTATTAGTTCGAGTCGGTAAAGGTAGATTTTTCACATTTCAAAACTCAGGACTATAGTATGTAATTTTTGTATTTATTTAATTTTTTATTGGTTGTAGTTTGGTGATTTTTTCCTCGATTTTCCCTTCCCAAGAGGGGGCGGCGTGCAAACATCATTCAACATTAATTCACTGTACAGTTTTTAGTTTTCCGTGAGGAAGTTTTTAGTTTTCGGTGAGGATGTCATCACTTGTCAATTAATTTTAATAGTTGCAGCAGTTCATGATTACGATGCTTCATTGCATTCGTACATCCCTCTTGTATTAATGAATACTACACTTTGCAACTCTATCCACCATGAAAATGCTTCCTAGGTATGTACAAAGAGATTCACAGATGGCGAAAAGATGGACAACTTCCTATCTCTCGTGTATTTCCATATTAACTCCTACTAAGGGAATTTACAAAGAGATTACAAAGATGGAAAAAAAATGGACAACTGCCCATATCTCTCGTATTTCCGTATATATTAACTCACACTGGCTCAATAAATGTTTAGTCATGTGTTCGAGTTTGTACAAAATTCCAGTTTGCTTTCAAGTTTTTCTTTTCTACATTGAGTGTGATGAATGATGGGGCCTGTGGATCATGGAATATCATAATCAAAAGAAAGCACTTTATGTGGTGGATGCATATCCATGAGGAACTAGGAGTGAGGCTAACAAAACCACCCGTTCTAATGTTGTGATAAGTATTCCCCCTTATAAGGAGGTAATAAAATCAAAGTACCATGTCTTTTGTAATTTAATTATAATGTTTGTCACGATGGCTACACCATCGTTGATCTTCTCGTTTGTGCATAAGATCATAGAACCCATTGATGAAATTATGCGCTTGCATTTTATGCAGATGATAATAGAAGCAATTGATGAAATTATGCATTTCACCAGATGTAGTTAGCATGCAACAACGAAGACCATCAAGGAGAAATACATGAACACTCTTCCAAGCGATTTCAAGAAAAATATGTGCAAAGAGTTGAAGTATTTAGCAGAATTGGTGTTCTGGTGAGGATTGACAATTTGTTCAATCTTGGAAGGAAACCCCATGCAAATCCAACATCAAATTATGTGAAGGTGGTGTTTCCAACTACAGTAAGAAGCCCTAATGTAAGAAAAAAATTCACCTCTACTGCTGAGATTGATGACGAGGCTGAATCTTCACAAGTCGAGGAGGAAACACAAGCTCCTGAGGAAACACGGCCTATGCTCACCATTACCAGAAACGTGACGGGGATGCTCGTTTTGCTGAAGAAACGCCCCAAAAACGAAAACGAGACGGAAAACACTGTTTTTTATGGCCGTTCTCGTTTTCCGGCATGAGAAATGGTTTAGAACGTTGATCGTTTCTGGTGACATTTTTCAGTAATCCACAGGCTTGGTGACTTCCGAATCCACTGCTACTCATGCTTCTGTAGGTTCTATAGGTTCTTATGCATCTGGCTTTAAAAATATGGATCTGGATTTGGATGATCTGCTGCTTCTTGGTGTCAATCTATTACTGAAGCCACTAGCTCCACTTCTGCTGGTGCCATTGGTGGTACTGGTTCAACAAGGTCATCGGTTAAAGCTGGTGGGTAATTGGACAATAGATAAGAGGTTTAATTTAGGCATATAATTTCTGCATTTGATATTTTAAAATAGCAAGGGCTTCCTCTTATGTTTAAAGCTCTTTATTCTAATAATCGGTTTTTAAGGGTTTAAACTTTAAACTTTACCATGCTGAAAGAACGTTTCTCCATAGTTTTGGAAATTGCATCACTTGATACAATTAGGCACCTCTGAAAAGATTTATGCGAAATTTGTATTCCAATAATTAGGCGCCTCTGAAAAGATTTATGCCAAAGCTGTATTCCAATAATCAATTTTTGTGAGTATAAACTTTGAGCTCTTGAATGAACGTTGCTCCACCATTTTTAAAAATAGCTTCACTGGATACAATTAGGCGCCTCTATTAAGGTTTAGAAGAGAGGAACTGCAAGCAATTATCGAGTATAATCACATATTACACAGCAATGCAAGAAGACAAATTATTTTAATTATCTCCTATACTCCATTTGTATGAGGTTTGGAAGTTAACTT
Source organism: Larix kaempferi (assembly GCA_027924585.1). Classification (NCBI taxonomy): domain Eukaryota; kingdom Viridiplantae; phylum Streptophyta; class Pinopsida; order Pinales; family Pinaceae; genus Larix; species Larix kaempferi. Next base: position 4,390,396 of record BSBM01000642.1, on the reverse strand, counting down.
TATTGTGATCTTTATTGTCAGTGTTCAAACTTTATTTTTTTATGGTTTTATTTTTATATTTTTTCAAATATTATTTTTTTATTTAATAGTAATATTTTCTCTCTCCTCGTTTCTTATATGGGCGAAACCTTCTGAGTGCGTTTCTCATTCCGTTCTCATTTCTCGTTTCGTTTCCCTTTTCTCATTTCTGGTAACATAGCCTATGCTGAGTCATGAGTGTTTGTTTACATTTTTATTTCCATTTGGTGTTACCAATGAAGGAAAAAGCTACTAGCAGTACTGACAACTCCATTGTTGACCTCGGGGTATGAGTTTCCTTCTAGCAAGTTCCTGAGAGTTGTTTATTTCCCTTCTGTACAAAGTGGGTAGAATTTATGAATAAGGGTTTACCCTCTTCTATGCTTGTTTGGAAGGGGAAAGAACTTTAACGATATTCTTTAGTTCAATATCTAGAACTATTTTTTCTCGACATATAAATTCTTGCAATAATTTAACTTGAATAAATATTCTTTTTTGAGAAGAACTCTGAAAGATAGTTTTTAGTTCAAGCTCCCTTTCTTCTGTCTTAAATTAACTTCTTTCTTTTGGGATCATTTACTGTGAGCTTGAAGGTTATACAACAACCTACTACATATTTCCCAGGTAATTGTAATCATCTAGATTATTATTTGTTGATATTATCATGTCAAAATTTCTTCAGGTTTATAAAGAGTATTTCTCTCGTGCACAGAAAGAAATAAGTTCTCCAAGTGAATTATCAGCCTGATAATTGTCATTATAGGTAATAAAATAAACAAAGCGTGCTATATTCTATTTTCATCCTTGTAGATTTAATGCACCAATAATTGACATATGTTTTTTTTTTTTCTTCTAAATACAAGATCTACCACAGAGAAGCTCTGGCTCAAACTTATATTTCTCAGGCGTAATAGTCTAGGTACGATCGAAGTTTAAGTTGAGTGGAAGTCTGAAGAAATTTTGAGAGGTTTCCTGACTTATGGTTTTCTTAACCCTTTCCCCATTTGGATAGTGCAACTCTGTACCCAAGAAGCTCTTGCATCTCATATATTTTATTTGTTTTACAAGTTTGAAAAAATTGGTTGGTCCAGTATGGCCATATGAGCCGTCTCAACACAATATGTAATATTCTAAGACATGTTTGAAACCTTCACCATTAAATTTAGAGGATGGGTTGTATTATTTTTACTATAGATTCTAATTTATCACATAGACCAAAACCCTAATGTTTGACTGATTCACTCATTTCTGGTGGATAAAAGATAAATGCAAATTAAGTTCCTTGCATGCTGTGTGAATTTTTTTTTTTTTTAATCTCCAAAGCTTACCATATTGACATAGAATGTCAAGTTAGTGTTTAAAATGTCTCCAATTTAGTCACTGTAATTCAATCTTTTTGTATTTTTTTACCCTCTTTTTCATTCAAGAGGTTGGTGGCGTAATCTCTCCAGGGTAAGTAACATGGCATGCCCTGAACCATTAGAAAGAACCACTATCTCGTGTGCAATGAAAGAGTGAGCGAAAGCTCATTTACCACTGCATCTGTGTTTTACAAATGCCTTTGGTTAAGAGTCCTAGACAGTAAAAAAACCGGCAAAGATGGCTTCGAGGATGGTGATGGCTTACATCTCGACAGTCTTTGGTAGTTTTACCTTTAAGTGAAAGAGATCCTCGTCGAACCGTAACCAGTGCAAAGAAGTCGAGTGCTAAATGGCTATGAAACTAGTAGTAACCCACACTAATAGAGTAAATGGTGAAACAAAATGAAAGAATACAAAGTTAACAAATTCCCATTATAAAAAACAATCGCTAATATTATCCTAAACTGCTTAAGGAGGCTTGATAGTCAACCTGTAACACTCTCCAACGGTCTCAAACCATTGAGATTGGATGTGAAGGAAAGTAGTTACAACGGCCATGGTCTTAACATTCCACGTAGAGCATAGTACAATATTAACATGCAACGATTCAATGCCTAAACCAAATGTGATTAGTGGTGTATCATATGGCGTAATAAATGGATAGGTTACAACTATTAATCAAATGATAAATACTCCAACTTGTACACATTTTGCAACTGAGTTCATGGTAACTCGTGTTGACGTGATTCACGGGGGGTTCACTAGTGAGACAATATCATATCACGTTCATTCATATTGGGGGTTTGAATACTCTTAAAAACCTCAAAAATATATTGCTCTGTATTAAGGGGTCAAGGGGGAGCTTTAATTTGACATAGTAATATAATATTGGGGGTTATTTTATTTGGGTGGGATGAGTAATAACCTCCAAATCGTGGGATGGATTCATACCTTCAAATCATGGGCTCAATTCATACCCACCTAAAACTTATGGACCCTCCATTTTTATTTGATATTGCTTATGATCCTAAGTTTTGCATAAATTTGATAATAGTGTACCGATGATAATATCGATGGAAGTCTCTTTGGATTACTATCCTTGAGAAATCCTCATTTAATAACTCATTTATGCATTTTTTTCATCTTTAAGTTAAGATATGTAGCTAATTGAGAATTCAAGAGCTAAACAATTGTATTGTATTTTTTGTAGGCATTCGAGTAAAAGATATAAATCTTCATTTTTTAGGTTGGGGTTTAGGTGGGTATTGAGATTCAGTCAAACCTTTCTCCATGACAACCAAGAAAAGTGAGATCAATCTTCCTTGGCTCACTGGAACCTAGATGTTTGTTTTGATAGGAAGGTAGGGGAGTCATCCATGAAAGGGTTTCAATTTTGCATTTTTATGGAGTTTAATTTATTAATCTTATAGAAATCATGAGCTCTCTATGGCTATACTTGTATTTATAGGATATAAAATTGGTAAATTGGTAGGCTATGTTGTGAAACATTTGCAATTCTCATGTTTTCTAAGCATTGTAGTAACTAGTAGAATATCCATGAAAGGGTTTCAATTTTGCATTTTTATGGAGTTTAATTTATTAATCTTATAGAAATCATGAGCTCTCTATGGCTATACTTGTATTTACAAGATATAAAATTGGTAAATTTGTAGGCTATGTTGTGAAACATTTGCAATTCTCATATTTTCTAAGCATTGCAGTAACTAGTGGAATATCAGTCTTTTACATTCTTTGTTACGTTGATCTCTTGACTGGGTTTCCTTTTACACATTTTTCCTTCCCCAATACTATTTCATTGGCTCTTCCACTATCCAGTGCTACAAATCGATCAATCGCCCCTACAATCCTAGTGGAATCATTAAGATGTGTTAGGGTTCTTGTTTGTTACAACTTTATAATATGATATAAAGGGGGTATTAAAAATGGTTTGATAAAAATGGATACCTACAATATCCGGTGAAACTAGGGGTTTTCTTAATTGGAAATGCATATTGGGAGGGGGGTTCAATAATACAATTTTAGGAGGAATTTTCCAATATTTAGTGAAAATAGGGATATTCTTTAATATCATTCGAACTATTGTGCTATGTAACAAGTTCACCGAGTGAACCCCTCGTGACATGATTCTCTCCTTTTTACACATACAAACTCCGAGAATATCTTCTCTTTATGGCACGTGTTGACAACATTCGTAATATGGTGGAGGGTAGTAATTAATGATGATGACGTGTTGGATTCTTTTCATTTACACAACCTTAACTTCAGCTGGAAATTGCATGAAATTTGTTCAAAGTGGGACATGGAAACTTTATCTAGCACCAGTGGCATCAAACCATGGCCCTACAAAGCGTTGGCATCCTCTCTAGGTTTTGGTGGCAAGCTCTTCTATCGATGTGTGGAAAAACTGTAGTGATTTGATGATATAATGGAAAATGAGACATAGTAGCCTTCCTTTTTACAGTGGCTAATCGACGATCATCATTCTCGGGTTCCACATATCCATGGTATATCTCTTTAATATCTGGTATTCACACAATACCGGCAAAAGAAAATATAATATCACATTTGTATCTTAAATACATATGACTACCTCTAATAGTCCAAAAGGTATCACAAACGAAATTAATCTTAAAATTGTTAAGAAATAATTTTAGAATTTGTGAAAAATAATTCTTTATTCAAAAACCTTTTTTATTGTGATCATAAGCGTTGAGCCTTTTTAATTGTGATCATAATCGTTAGGTTACATTATTTACTTTATCCCAAAACAATAAAAATTTATAGCACATTGTTATATTAATTTTATTATAAAACAAACATATTATATACATAACACTTTATTCAAAATATTATTAACAAAAAGTAAATAACACAAATTTAAAATAAAAACTAAATACTATATATAAAAATAAAAATTTTACTTTTTTATTATTATTAACTTTTTTTATAATTTACTGATAAAATTATCTAAAATTCAATACTATTATTATTATTATTTTTAATTTTTAACATTTTTTTAGCATTAAAAAGTATTAGCTATTATGTTTTTCTTTTTTAAGCATATGAAGTCCGTAGAGCTTCACTATATAGATAAAATCTCCAATATTTCAAGAATTATAAGGTTTAAATTTACAGAGGCAAAATTTACATAATATATCAAATTATGATAAAATTTTAAGTTTCATTATCTTATTCAATGCACGAAACTTGAGGTTCGATGGTTAAGTAATTTTTATCTTTTGACTATTATAATTTTGTGAAACTTGAAGTTCGATGGTTAAGTAATTTTTATCTTTTGACTATTATAATTTTGTGGCAAGAGTATCATATTTCTATAGCTTTTGTCTTATAACAATAGCTATTATTGCTATTAATAAATGTAAAAACATTGCCACCTTGTAAATCTTATTGATAAAGAAAAAAGATATAAAAACTGTAAATGAAATTTTTATTTATATTTCTTTCTATATCCTATATCCTATGCCAATGTCCTTGCTTTTGCAACCTCTTTTGTTGAAATGAGAAATTAATAAAATTATACCATTTTTATTAATCTTTAGTAGGTAGATTGATTTGGAGACACATGAGACGCCAAAATAGATTTCGTTGGCCACTGGAGAAAAGTGCTTAGAGGAAACTACCATCGAAATGAAACCATGACTTTTACCAAAATTGCCAAAATAGATTTCGTTGGCCACTGGAGAAAAGTGCTTAGAGGAAACTACCATCGAAATGAAACCATGACTTTTACCAAAATTGCCCGGAAATCCATCACCGAGGCTGTTTTTTCTCTAGTTTAGCCCACCCCTTTACTTATTTTCACCTCCCTTATGGCGAGTTTTGACCGCTTCATTCAAGTGAACTATGGGTGGTTACATTGATAATAATCCAAATTCAATATCTAGCGAACATAAAGCTACAGAAATTAAATTATTGATTGAGTTTGACAATGGATTTAAAAGAGCTGTAAAAAAAATCATGAATTAAATCAAATAATCTCTACCTACTTCCAATAAATAAATTGGAAAAAACATGTACAACATCTGTCTTGAAAGGGAAATAAAAGAATAAATACAACCAGAAAGTGTATCCTTGAAAAGTAAAAGTTAGTTTAATGTTTTCTCAATATTGAAAAACCCATCGACCCTATAAATGTTTCTAAAAACTATAAAGACAAATAATTGAGCTTGAGCGTAATAGAAATGTTATATATCTTATAAATGTTTCTAAAAACTATAAAGACAAATAATTGAGCTTGAGCGTAATAGAAATGTTATATATCTTATTAGTCCCTGCCAAGGCAGGGATTATAGTGATCGATCGGTCTTCCACATAGTTTGACTTTTAATAAAATTAGCCCGTGGGACCATCCCATGTTGGCTATAAATAAAGATCTTTCTAGGCAAGCTTGCCCCTATCCCTTATTCTACTATACTCTCGCCAAAAGTAAGCATCAAGGCTATAAAGCTAAAAGCCCTTCCACATAGTTTGACTTTTAATCAAATTAGTCCCTGCCAAGGCACAGATTATAGTGATCGATCGGTCTTCCACATAGTTTGACTTTTAATAAAATTAGTTTGACTTTTAATAAAATTAGTCCCTGCCTCGCCAAAAGTAAGCATCAAGGCTATAAAGCTAAAAGCCCTTCCACATAGTTTGACTTTTAATAAAATTAGTCCCTGCCAAGGCACGGATTATAGTGATCGATCAGTCTTCCACATAGTTTGACTTTTAATAAAATTAGTCCCTAGTTTGACTTTTAATAAAATTAGTCCTGCCAAGGCAGGGATTATAGTGATCGATCGGTCTTCCACATAGTTTGACTTTTAATAAAAGGCTATAAAGCTAAAAGCCCTTCCACATAGTTTGACTTTTAATAAAATTAGTCCCGGCCAAGGCACGGATTATATGACTTTTAATAAAATTAGTCCCGGCCAAGGCACGGATTATAGTGATCGATCAGTCTTCCACATAGTTTGACTTTTAATAAAATTAGTCCCTAGTTTGACTTTTAATAAAATTAGTCCCTGCCAAGGCAGGGATTATAGTGATCGATCGGTCTTCCACATAGTTTGACTTTTAATAAAATTACATTGCTTTGGCGATGTTTTATAAAGTTTTCATATTTTTTAATAATTTGCACAATTTTTTAATAATTTGAAAACAGAAAAATATTTTTTGAAATTAGTTATTTCTTATTTTTAATTGGTGGAATACATTGAAATTGTGAAAAATAATTGTCAGAAATAAAAAAAAATTATTTAAGAAATAAAAATTAACATTTTTTTTTGGCAATATTTTTGGCATTGCCACTTGGTACATGTACTACAATGTCATTTAATTATCATTTAATGTTACTGTGTTTTGTCCATGGCCATTGACAATACATCCATCAGTCTAGCCTTTGACACTTCATCCATCGTTCAACATAGCATGCGAGCCATTTATTAGTGATATGATGTGCCGAGCTCTGCTAATGGCTCAAACATCTACGAATGATAATGGCTCGGCACATCATATCACTAATATGTTCTTTAATTAACAAATATCACTAAGCAATGACAAACATTTAAAAAATTGTACAAATTATTAAAAGATGTTTGGACAAATTAATTTAATATATGTTTGGACTAAAGAGCATAGCTCGGCATTAATTTAATTTAATATATAGCTCGGCACATATGTTTGGACAAATTAATTTAAGTTCTTTAATTGAAGGATATATGTTTGAAGTGACAAATATGCTCTGAGCAATGTACCATATCTATGCTCTTATTATTAATTATTTTAATAATCATCTGTCCTACCGTAGTGTTGTTGTAGTGTTGTTGTAAGAGTATGTATATATACATCATTTAATGTATATTTTAGTATATAGATTTACTGCCCAAATAATGTAGTAGTAGTAAATATTTTGCAGCTGAATTTATATTGGTAGTCTACTGATCAACATGCATCCAGATGTATATATACATCATTGAATGTATATATATGTAAATATCCTTCCATGCATATACTGTACAAATAGTACAGTGAATATTATGCAGCATATAGCCAGATATCTACCTATCATATATATTGTAATGTGCAGCTTTGTGTATATTCATCACCTATTAAAAACTCAGGCCTGCACAGATATACTACTTACAGGCACGTGAGAGTCCCTGGCGCTTCGTTTGGCATCAGTGGCAGAGAAAACGGTGTAAACCAGAACGAAGGTGCCCACAATCTCGGCCCCCAAGCCATCTCCCTTGGTGTAGCCATGCGCCACAGAGTTAGCGCCTCCACCGTCCAATTCGTACTCGCCTTCCATGAAGCCCTTCACAACTCCTGCGCCACAGATGGCTCCCAAGCACTGGCATATCATGTAGAACACGGCAGGTGGTCTCAAATCGCTGCCTATTTGCCTGGACGTAGAATTATTAGAATTGTTACATCAAAAAGAAGCTCAACTTGAAACACTCATACACCAAAGCCAACCATACCTGCAATACCAATTCAGTGGCTGCCAACTCTCATGACGCTAATACGCTGGTTCACTCTGCGAAGCCGTTGGACGTAATGAATCAATTAAGGTCCTTTAATGGACTGTCCACTACAGAAAATCAGCAATCTTGTGTTCAGGACGCATTGAATTTAAAGTATGAACAGGTACAGGAGAAAAACAACGTGTTTCGAGTTGATCCGAACCCTCCTAAAAACTCAGCTAATTTCTTATTCTCAGTACTCTATTACTTCTACTAACAGAAATGATATCTCCTCTCTTCGAGTCTGCAAGCGCAAGATCATACTTGTAATACTGCAATTTCATCCAGATGCGATCGGTTAATAAACTCGTGGACTACATTGCCGCCTCATGAAGCGCCTGACTATGCCATTAGGGAGAGGGAAAGGATGGCTATGCAGATGTTCTAGCAATTGGGAAAGGAGATCCAACTAGCCCTCAGGCGCGCGAGAAAAAAACTCCATGCTTTTCATAAAATATTGTATTATAAACTCTCAAACATGAGAAAATCTCTGGAAGTTGCATGTGTCGCTCATGCATCGAACTGGTTAGGTGACTGATCACGTGCCCTAACTATGGTAGGTTTAGGTGTCTCACCCATGTATAGCATGTATAACGACTGACGTCGGTATGTTTACGTGTCTCGTCCATGCATTGCCTTGCCTACTGTCATTCGTTTGCGTTAAATTCAGGTGAGTACATGGTAATATGAATAAATGTTAATATAATTAAATCATTAAGAAATAATGTTGACAAATGGAGCTGAAAGAAATAACATTGAATAATGGCGCTACGATAGATGGCGTCCTTCTGGAATTCCGGTGTGTAAATAAATGTGTGATGTCATTCTTGTCCAAAGACTGCGGAAAAAAATCCCCAAAAGTGTAAATAATGAAAGCGATGAGGGAATTTTAATTATGAAATCTTTGTGGAGAAATTTGTACAGTTTGTTCCGGACACTGAAACACCCAATTTAATTACTCCAATCTTAGAGAAACAACAACGGCTGTCGGCATTCATTGACTTAATTGACCATTGGAGGATTTGTTCGCCCTGGGCACTAACAATTACAGTAAACCTTAATTCTATATTTCATTTACTATTTTGAGTTGGCATCATTGCACAACTTAATGTTTGGTTATCACTAAGAGGTTGGGCTTACAGATAGATTGCACTTTGCAGTCTGCTTCTATCTTAATGAAGTGTTTTGTACATAATTGTCACCTAGATCTGTTTCTATGAAAATTTTAAATCTCTACATCTGAGGCAATACCGCTTTTCGAAAATAAAAATTGTAACGCAAATGTTTTGATGATGATGGTATGCTGAAGGTATTTTCTGAATATTTTCTTACATGCTCATGACCATTTTATTTTACTACTACATGATAAAGTAGTCAAATTAGATCACGCGCATGAAGTTTGACAGATAGACATAAGTGTGCGTTTTTAATTAATGAGTTTTTTAAAGTCCTGGTCTATGGCGGTTAAATTTTACACTGTTTTTAAAAAGTTTATTATTAAAATGTTATTTAAATAGTTTTTATTGGAAACAGATATTGATGAGGTGTGTTTTTTGTCAAACAAAAAAAATAATTAAGGAAAAATAAAAACTATGATCACGATTAATTTTTATTGTATTGAGATTAATTTAAAATAAATAAAAACTATAATCATAATTAATTTTGTTTGGTTGTTGTATTGTTCAATAAAATAAATATTAAGAAAAATACAATTTTTAAATTAGTTTTTGATATATGATTTAATATTTAAAAATAAAATGCATATGTCATGATGTTTAACTTGTAAAATATTCAATCATAATGAAATATTTTTTTTTTAACAGAAATAGGTAAGGAGTTTTATATTAACAAAGGCTGTGCACAGCCATTCAATACATTTGCAAAATTTCATACTCTGCATCTAACAAGGGAAAATTGCAGAGGTTTTTAAAGTCTGACCTCTGGAGTTTTTTACTGTCAAAGTTCATAAGAAGACTGCAGTTACTAATGGGATAAACCCTTACAAACTGGTTACATAATTTAAGGCAAAAAAACATTCAAAATAAACAGCTGGGAGAAACCTGCATCAGGTAAATGCCATTATCCATAGTTCTGCTGGTTGACTGAGGCCGCCTCTGCCATTTCCAGGTTCGCCATTGGAGCCTCCTGTGCATAGCTGCACTGCGTTTTGCTAACAAGAACAGAAATATCATTTTTCACACTGTCAATCTTCCCCATGAGCTCAATTACGTTCCTGTCGATATCCTCCATTCGCGATTCCAAGCAGGAGAGCCTGGAGTGGATGTATTTGTCCTCCACCACGAGTTCATCAATTTTGTTATCAGTATTGCACACTGCAGAGTAGGTTCTGGATAGGTAGACTTTAATGTCGGAGGTAAGACGACTCAAGGTGGTAATCGCCTGCCTGACCCCATCCATCTCGTTTGCAGCCGGGAGATTTCCTGCAGACAACACTGCGGGTTCCTGGAGATTGAGATTATGCAGAGCAGGGCCGAGGGCGTCGAATGGAGGGATAGCCATAGTGCGAATGCTTTCAACAACCGTCGCCTGGTGAGTTAAGTGCTCGGGCGTGAGAGCTGTACCCGGCACGTGATGGAGGGTACGTGGAGGGAGGTGGGGAGCACGAGACATGCGATGGCGGTGGAGAGGGAGGCCAAAACAATGAACGCCGTGGGAGCTTGGTGTGGAGGGTTTATACCAAGGGCTAACAAGCCTATAACAATTCCAAGGTGGAGAGGGGTTAAGCCAAGAGCTAACATGCCTATAACAGTTCCTAGGTGGAGAGGGATTAAACCATAAGTTCATTAAGGAATAAAGTGATAGGATGAAACATTGTTGAGGATAGTATGTCCCAATTCCAACTGAACTCCTTTGTTAGCAAGAGTATCGGCATTGCCGTTGAGATCCCTTAGCACATGAAAGTAGAGTGTGTCCTTTGGGAGGGTGAGGCGTTTTATTCTTTTCTGTATTCTCCGGTTTTTGTCTGTCTTTAAGGGGGTGCCATTATTCATTGTCTGTATAACATGCTTGGAGTCCCCAAAAACTTGAAGGCAATTCATGTTGAAGGTGACTGCTAATTCTAGAGAGTAGAACAGGGCAAGCCATTCTGCTTGATTGTTGGTGCTAATTCCAAGTCCCCGAGAGAAATCCACTATTTTATTTCCTCCGGGATCAAAGATGACCCCCCCCCCCCGCACCTGCCGCCCCTGAATCATAATGAAATATTAATAAATAGGAATTTAACTTCTAAAAGATTCAATCATAATGAATAGATAATATAATAAAATAACGAGTAATAATAATTCAATATAAACAATTTGATTTTAGTATATAAATTTTAAAGTTAAATTAAAATATTCAATCATAATGAATAGATAATATAATAAAATAACAAGTAATAATAATTCAATATAAACAATTTGATTTTAATATATAAATTTTAAAGTTAAATTAAAATATGTTTCAAATTTATTAATAATTTATATTTCGATTTCAAATTTCAATATTGGTATAATATTATAAGGTACTCTATGCAATAATTAAATATATTTTAAAGCATGATTAAATTTACGTAATGATTAAATATATTTTAATATATGGTTAAATGTAATTTGTATTATAATGAGCTTTATGTTTATTTATAGTTAAGATAAGATTAAATTCTTATAAGTTTCATAGTGAAAGAGTATGTTAGACAATCCTGAATTTTCAACATAAAAATATATGTTATTGTAAAAATTATATTTTAGTAATTTAAAAAAAAATGTCAACTAATAGTTATATTTTTATTCGATAGTTTTACTTTATTAACATGTATATGGTAGGGAGCCCTCACGAGTGTGGCTCATTAGCGGTTCACTTGTTATGATGTCGATTCTCCTAGCACACAACCCACTTTTGAATATATATATATAGTGTGTATTTTGTGTAGATTATATATATTTTTTTAAATTATGCGCACACAACCCACTTGTAAACTTTAGTTGAAATTTACAAGAACAAACCTATCATTAAATGCAATTTTGGTATATTAAATAATTTTATTATTTAAAAAAAATAGGTGGAAAGACAACATAATTCCCTACAATTTGTGTTTGTTAGGTGTCGAAATTCACAAGGCATATATGATTTTTGAGGGCTTTAATTTAATAAATAAGTAAAAAATTGATTTTTCACAATTATTTTTGGCCAAAAAATGTTACCCATCTTCATAAATTCACCTATATAATTACCTTATCATTATAGTGATATATAATCCGATTTTCACTTTGCTAAAATCAGCATTTTCTAACGTTTCTTTTATAAGATGTGTTTCTAACGTTTCTTTTATAAAATGTGTATCATGTAAGTGCAATGTTTATCATATAAGTGATTTCAAGGTAGATCTCTTCATCTCCGAGAGTGGGAAATTAATGTATTTCGATGGTAAATATCTATAATTTTATTAAATTTAAAAACTAACCAAAAAATCACATATATAATCGATGCATTTAAAGATGAGTTGACTATGCATACCTTTCCGAAAGGTTTGGTATTGAGGAGTGATATCTCCTGATAATGACTAATTCTAGTAATTCCAATAGTCTTCAAAATCCGATCATGGAGAATGTATCAGGATCACGATATGTATATGGGCAATGAGATATGACATATATATATGATATTGATTGTAGTCACCGAAGACAGTATAGAACACACAAGAAGGACGGCATAGACCAGGGACACACGGTGGGAAAAACCCCAAAAACAAATTACAAGGAATAAATTCAAAACTAAAATCATTACCAAACTTAGGAAAATAAAAAATTGCAAATGAATATGTACAAAATGAAACAAATATGTCATGGACATAATAAATGGACTTGAGTGATTGATGCATCTAACTTTTTTATGTTTTCACTTATACCAATACTATACTAGATAATGTTTCTTGTCATAGTACATATGAAGTGGCAGTTATCTTAATTTACTCTCTTCCTATGCCCCTCTTCTCTCAATGAGCGTTAATCCAAGCGCCCTATGTGACTATATGTTGGTAGTAGAGAGTGCATTGGTTAAACCATTGAGTGCTAGTGTAACAAGGTCTCTTTTTAACCACAATGTCCCTAACACCAATTCGTTGATCTTACACATCATGAATGTGCAATTTTGAAGGAGATGAATTCAATGTTTTTTTTAAGCATATAAAGTTGCTAAAGTTGTTTTTTCATATATAGTATATGAGAATGACTCGAAGTCACATATAATTAGGATAGCTACTTAACTTGTGGTTAATAAACATTAATAGGTCACAAGTTAAGTGCCACTAACAAGTTACTTGCTCTCCATGCTTAATTGCACCAACTGTTATTCATGCATCAACTACCAATTATCTATGCATAGCTACCATATATTTTTTATATTCTTTTTTTTATAATTATTTATTTGAATTTGGAACAAGTACCATAAAATCAATCTAGATAATACACTTGTCTCATCCTCATAAAATTTAAGAAAAACATACACACTATTCCACCCCAAATTCTAAGATATAAACACTTATTGATATAAATATATCTAGTTTCTTCATTATGATTTTAGAAATCTTAAACTTCTAGATCTCATGAGTTTTTTTCTTTGTATCATGAAACACAATTCTTATTGTAATAGATGGTGAAAGTAGTGATAATGGTATCATCTTTTTTATTGTACCTTGTGCAAAGTGCAAAATCTTCATCACATTCCTAAATATGTAAAAAAATAAAATCTTATTTTTGGGTTAAATATTAATTTTAATTTTTAAAATTTTCTAAAATACTTATTTTAATATTAAATAAAACTTTAAGATGAAACAGTTTTTGTTCATTTAAATTTTATTTGGCATAATTATTATAAATTGTTTTATATAATTTTGGTCGAAGTTTAGAGTAAAAAAAAATATCTTATAAAATTTAGGCAAAAATGAAAATGAACAAATATTTTTTTGAGAAAAACACTCTTACAAACTCATAATAAAATTTACAAATTCATAATAAAATTTTATTGTTACAAACTCTTATTCACATTCCTCTAGTAAAAAACAAAAAATTTATTTTTGGGTTCAATACTCATCTTAATTTTTTTAATTTTCTTAAAAAAAACTTACTTTATTACTAAATAAAGTTTTAGATGTGATAGTTTTTCTTAGACATAATTGACATAAATTGTTAAATTAATAATGCAATGGTTTTCTATTATTAATTGCTACCAATATCTCTAGTTAACAAGAGCTAAATGTATCCTTAATCACTTGCAATCTTTGTTCTCAGTTTCTTTAAAATTTTAAATTAATAATACAATTTTTATGTTACTAATGGAAACCAATCACTCTATATAAGAACAAGGCTGCATGGTTGTGGATACCTGTTAAAGTTGGACTTGTAGGTAAATAGTCGCTAAGCAGATTGATACTCATGGGCTAAGCAGGTTGATACTCATGGGTTTAGACGTTGTTGATGGTTTGTATTCCTTTGTGTAGGTGAACTAGTATTTTTTTGTTACTTGAGTAGCTCTTCTTCATATATAAGAACTATATATACTAATCTTAATTTTTTTAATTCTCTTAAAAAAAACTTACTTTATTACTAAATAAAGTTTTAGATGTGATAGCTTTTCTTAGACATAATTGACATAAATTGTTAAATTAATAATGCAATGGTTTTCTATTATTAATTGCTACCAATATCTCTAGTTAACAAGAGCTAAATGTATCCTTAATCACTTGCAATCTTTGTTCTCAGTTTCTTTAAAATTTTAAATTAATAATACAATTTTTATGTTACTAATGGAAACCAATCATTCTATATAAGAACAAGGATGCGAATACCTGCCGAAGTTGGACTTGTAGGTAAAGAGTCGCTAAGAAGGTTGATACTCATGGGTTTGGACGTTGTTAATGGTTTGTATTCCTTCGTGTAGGTGAACTAGTAGTTTTTTGTTACTTGAGTAGCTTCTTCGTATATAAGAACTATATATAGCTATCACGTCAATTGATTATTGCGTGGCCTAAGTGTTCAAGATACTTGGAAGGTGGGGTGATGTGTACAAATTAGAATTGTAGCGGATTATGGAAGGATAGTTTCTCCTGATTTGGATTATTTGCAAAAAAATAGCATAGAAGTTAGTTAATATTCATGGCGTGTGGGCTGTGGTGTGGTTGTACATCAATTGGAGTTTACCGTATAATCTATATTTCATTTTGAATGGGTTGTCTTTCAAAGTAATGCAAGAGATTGTAGAATATGGGTGTATCCCCGAGAGGATTACTTATAATTACAACATGCCTACTGATCTGTTCTTTCAAATGGAAACAAATTCTATTCTTACTAACAAAGTTGTTTTTTTGATAAAAAAATGCAAGCACAACCTAAAATTACCAATATCATCAAATGCTTACCCAGCCCATCCAAGGAAAGAAATAGAATAATAGCCTGTCAAGTGCATATGACATGGATACAATGAAGACTATAGAAGGTGCACTCATAACTGCAACAAGGAGAGCCTTCCCTCCAAGAGTAAATGTAATGTAGTCCCACATAAAAGAGTTGATGAGAGAACTTCGAGAGTCCACCTTTCTTCTGGTATGTTTCTGTAACCATGCACTTATAAGGATTCTCCACACAATATTCTCCCAAAATACCTAATGGGATGCTACAGTCACACCCAATTCAAAATAGTGTGGCCATTCACATTTATAAGAAGATAGCCATTCCCTAGCCTCCCGCGTTGGGCACCACTGGTAATAAGTTTTATTTTTGTTATCGCTTCTCCTATCTTCTACTTGCTCATGTTTGTCTTCTTCCAAAAGATGTCCATTGAAATAAAGTGATCCTTCCAGTATGTTATTGCTAGCCACTTTGCCTATGTCTTAACCATCACCCGCCACCAACTGTTTGAACCAACCTTTCCGCTCAGGGGTGTCTTAACCATCACCCACCACCAACTGTTCTACATCTCACGGATAAATTATTTCATGTTTTATATATCAAAAAATATTTGTAATTTTTTTTAATAATTTAAAAATATTTATGAATTTTTAATATTTGTTTAAAGGGGTTAGATTTATTGGTGAATGGTGGGGTGTTTTCAGTAGCGGATAAGGTTTAGTTTTTTTTGAGAGCTTTACCTTGAGCAATGGATCACTTTGAAAACCGAAGAGCTTCTTCCATCGTTTCACGAAACAAAGTGAATGATTGCTTCACTCATTAGCTTTCCTTCTCTCTTCTTAGTATGTAGGTGAACCGACTACCAACCAAGTGGTATTCATCAACCAACCATCAACCAACGTAGCCAGCAAAACAAAAAAAAGAAAATGAAGACAGGGAAGTAGTAATGGTTAGTACGTCAATGTCGTGCCAAATGTTCATATATGGACTCAAGCATATGGGTGTATGCATTCAACACTTGTACACTTATTTTATTCTTTTCATAATGTTCTTCATGTCAAAACTACACATCACACTACACTATCATTTTTTCATTTTTTTTGGGAAGTCCCACATCCTCTTTACAATACTCCCATGTTATGCCAGTCCGTGCCGGTACACATGACAGAATGGTCACCGAAAACACAATAGCCGCAACTATTTCTAAACTCTAAAAACTATTTTTGAAAGGAAGGTATAAGTGGCAAGCGCAACTATTTCTAACTCTAAAAACTATTTTTGAAAGAAAGGTATAAGTTGCAAGCATGAGGCATCTTCCCTAGTAGTTGACCATTTCTTCTTGTTCCATTGTTCCATGTGGTTATTTTCACATCCATGGACACATTGAAATCAATTATACTCCCATCTCCATAGGAAACAACAAATTAACAAGAGTATATTTTAATATTGAGAAAAAAAAATACTAAATTGTTTGGGCTCGGTAAAAAGAAATATATGTTTATTTTAGTAGTAAAATTAATATATGTAAATTAAAAAGTTGTTTAACAAAAGTACGATCCTAGTGGGTATTCTAATTCCCTAGTATTTTTTTTGGTTTTTTGATAAAATAAATTTATGAAAAACGTTCTTTTATCCATGCCTATAATATGGTTTAGGCATCTAGTTTCTTTTACGTTAATGCCTAGCATCAAATATGTCTTCATAATACTCTTTATTTTTAATTATCAATTTTTAATTTTATGGAAAAATCTAGATGATCAAGTTAGTGCCCAAAGCACAAACAGATTCATATTATCAATTACTCTGAAAATACACATTCCTTGCCATGCGAACATAAAATAACTGTCTTCAGCATTGATCAAAAACCCATAAATTAGAGCCAATCACTCTAGTTCGGTAACATCTTATCAGCCCATAAACTAGACGAAGTTAGGCTCATAGCCATAACCTCAATTATTTAAAAACTTGAGTGTCACCGATAGAGTTTTGTAATATTATTTTTAGTGAAAGCATTAAGAGATGGCAATTTCGTTTGCGTTTCTTCCTTTTAGCACCTTAATTCTATTTGTTGTTTAGCCCAAACAAGGTTAAAGTAGTTGTAATACATGCGATAACCTAAGGAAATCTAATCCTTTTTAAAATTACATAGACAGCTTTGTAACCCATGTGTAGAATCTTACTATGAAATAATTTTTTTAAATAAAAAAATGGTATAAAGTATTGTATTTTAAAACACATTTTTATAAAATATTTGTATACTTTGAAATACAGTTTTTAAATAAAAGAATAGTATAAAGTATTAGTTTTAAATATTTTAAAACATATTTTTATAAAATATTTGTATACTTTATCTAAATTTTTATGATAAGTTAGTGTATATATAAAAGTACGTTATTTTCTATTTATACATGTTTCATATTTTGCTAAAAGATTTTTTTTCCAACAAAATTTTGAAAACATATATATATTCAATTGTTATTCTAAAATAGTTTAATTTTTTACTATAAATATTATTTTTATATTATTATTTTAATGAAATTATATTTATTAAATTTTAGTGTCGAAATTATTTAAATATATAAATAATTATTTTAAATAAACAATTTAATTTGATATATGTATGCTTAATTTTCCGTGGTTTATTTTCTTTTTTTTCCTTGGAGCCGTGGTTTATTTTCTATTCAAGATATGTTTTCTATTAATATTTAGATATATAGTTTTCTATTCAACACACATAATTAATTAATTGTCATAGTGTATCATTTCATCAGGATCTCAAAATACTAAACACTGCCAATCAGCTTAACATCGTCTCAAAAGTATTAACAAAGTTAAGAAGATTAACAAAAGCAATTTATTGTTACTTCAAGATACTAATGCTCAAAACCCAAAAAATGGCAAAACATGAATATGTGTGTCTACTTTCAATTCATTTCGTGGATCTTTTCCTATATTTGATTCAAGACAGAAATGAGTTCAAATCAAATGATACGCCAACTACGAAAAAGGGTGGCTACGAGCCATATCAACATCGCTCATTGTTTGCTATTTTTAACATAGTGGAGTAGATACAAAGAATATTTGTAATAAATTTAATTTTGCTAAAAACTCTTTTTTCATTCGAATTTTGCTAAGAGCTCTATAATGTGCCAAGATTTATATATACACTTAAAACTAAATTTTTTGTAATAAAATAAAATATTTTTTTAATTAATTAAACAAAGTAAACATAATTCTAAAGCAGGGACTAGCTGCTTTGCAGCTATTTCTCTTGTTTATTTAAGGTTCTAAATTGCATAAATCTTGTACATCATCTACTTTGAAATTAAAATAAAACCATAAGTGCAATTAATCTATTTAATATTTTCACCTAACTACATTAAATTGAAGATAAGACGTGCATCATCCATATGCAATTCACATATATACAAATCCTGCATACATATTTTCATTCATATCATCATCCCGATCAAGATGGGTCATCCGCATCAATTTAATCATCTCATCCAAATCAAGATAGGTCATCTGCATGGATTTAATGAAAGGCCAGAGATAAAACCTATGGAAAATCAGGAAAACCTAGAAGAGATGAATATGACCATCCCCTCATACTTTTACGATGATCTTCTTCATAGAGGAGGGCATGGGATTCAATCTGAGGCTTTAGCTATGAAGAAAATCTTGGTTTATCGAAATCTGAGGCAACTTCAACATTAGTGGTAATGGATAGATCTGTCTAATTCGCCGGGAATGCAACCCTCGTTCCCAACTAGCCCTTCCTTTTGAACAATAACGATGATCTAGATCTAGTTAGGGAAGAATCCATTGAATACAAAACAAATAACATAAACGATCCTCAACGATAACAATGGACAAGAAAATGAAAGATAGTTCACTCCCTCCCTATTCACCCTATTTAAATGGCAACAGTTGGCGTTGAAGGCATGCAACATGTAATCACAGTAAAGCCATTATAATTCTCTTGTCAATTCCGTACCTCATAGTCTAATTTAAATAGATTCAAAACCTAATTAATAACGAAAAATCTAATTGATATTTATTAGATATTTTTGGCGTTAGATTGGATGAGCTACCAATTATTTATGATTAGCTACATGTTATCATCCACCTTATTATTCCAGTTATCTGCCATGAACTGTCCAGTTATCCATGCATCCATATCAGCTACAAGTGATTTTTATATTTCTTTTTTTATAATTGTTAGCTCCCAGTTATACATGCCTAGTTACATGTTGTCACCCACATTCTTCCTGTCATCTGTCATGAACTGTTGGAGTTATACATGAATCCATGCATCAACTACTAGTTTTATATATATATATATATATATATATTGATAATTGTTTATTTCGAATTTTGAACATGCCCCATAAAATCAATCTCAACGGTACACTTGTCCCATCCTCCTTCAATATAGGAAAAGCATAGATGATAGTCCACCCCCAAATTCTAAGATATAAAGCCTATTAATATAATGGGACATGAATTTTATTCCTAACCCCAATTAATAAAAGTTTGAACATCCTGTAAAAGTCATCGAGAAACTAATTTGTGCCGTGCGTTGGCAGGTGTGGAATCTCCATGTCAATAATTTGCGAGGAATTTGTGGACCTTGTAAAAAATCCAAAATTCACAGTGAAACGACATTTTCAACACATAAACAAAATCTCTCAAACAATTTTTTAAAGAAAGTCGACTGTCACAATATTTTTGATTTGCCCAAAATAAAAACCGATTACTCGTTTTCAATATTTAATTTTTGAATTTTTTAAGAGATATTTTTTTGAAATTAACTTTTTCATCAATTTATCTTCTAATGCAAATGACCTTGCAAATAATGTAATAAGACCAAGAGAGTCTCGATGGAGTGGTGCAATGGCATCTGGGGCCATAGGTCTAGGGGTCCATTTCAGTGCTGACGTGTAACGGAACCTACATTTCTGTTCAATTGAAAAGCGACTGCTTGTAAGTTTATTTCTCGGAAACTCTGGATGACTCTTTGTGTTTATGATAAGGGAATCTATAATCCTGTCGCTTCAAAATTAATATTGAAAATTTATTTGATAGGATTGAAAATTTAAAATATTTACTTTCAAGATTTATGGGGAGTTAAACTATGTTCAGATTTGTAGAATACGAACATGGGTTATAATTTTTAATCTCTGTGATATATGATGGTGTAATCTTTTTTCATATCGAAAATTACAATTACACATGACCTAGTTTCTCTTATTTATTTTAAATCGATTTACTGTAGATGTCATTTGATTGTGAAATTTTGTATTATATTAACTCTACCACCAGTTAGTGCATACAGAAAAATCTTATTCACCCGACACAAGAAAAAATCACAAGTATTAATTCGTTGTAAGTATATTAATTTTTCTTAAAATTTTGGTGATATGAATTATTTTAAAATAAGGTAGAGTTCTTTACAAAATAAACATTTTCGTGAGATTTTAACAATTTAAAATGAAGTTTATCATATATAAATTTTTTTTTTTAAATGTTAATCATCAAAGTTGTTTTTAAAATACGCCAAATCGTTTAAAAACAAAATTTCTAATCAGAATTTTGCATGCCATCAAAATTTATACCGAGTATGGAGAACTGTTTCTTACAGTCTTAAAAAATATTTCCAAAAAACAAAGTTAACTTTGTTCCTAATAAACTAACTCCCACATAATATTCCAACGATTATACAAATGGTTGGACTATATTTTAATTCCTGTAAGGATATTGATGTGTGCACCATTTCGGTTGGATTGGAATAGAAATGAGAAAGGGAATGGAGGGATACACATGCATCATTCCCATTCTCAAACGTATCATTTATTAAATTTATTTGAAATACATTTTTCTAATTTTAAAATTATTTTATTTTATTTTATTAACATTTTTATGATATTTATGTCAATGGGAGAAGCAACAAACTAACAAAATTTTATTATGATTGCATTGTGAATATGCATATTGTCTGGCCTTCAAAATGATATTAAAAATTAAATGTTAAATATATCTTGCACCAATGGGAGAACATATAAAATCGTTCCATCCAATTTACATGGGCTAGGGATGTTTTTAATGGATGGCCTAAATGTTCCATACAACTATGAAGTTGAATTGTGGATTATGTTGACCTAATGTACAATCACAAACATGTGTTAGGGATGACCTGATATCTGTCAGGTATGCAAGGCTCTGAGATTTATTAAAATTATAATAAAATTAAAGAAAACAATCAAAATATCTTGGAGAACCCATATATATATTGATGGAAGGCCCAATTACTTCAAAAATGTCGTCAGACTTATAAATAATTCACATCCTAGAAGCACGAACAAGATACCAAAATTGCATCTTTGAGGGGATGAATATAAATAAATTTGTGTTTTGTGATACAAAATGAATGGCTACAGGGAAGGATTTGTTTATCGATTACAATTTGAATATAATTAAAGAAACAACTAATTGTGTTTTACAGTTTAGATACATTATGTTTGAATATAATCATTTGCAATAGTTTTACCTTATACATGTTTTAAAAACATGGCATACCCTCTTCCCATATGTTTCATATTTGAAATGGTCTTTCGTGTATTGAACAAGATTTACAAATATTTCATACAGGCACATCAAAATAAATGACAAAAAATGCTATTCCATCATGAATGAATTCCAACTAGATTCCTATTATGCAAAGTGTTTTCTTTATTATGTTTATGTTAATTCATCACATCTCGTCACTGTTACCATCAACCATAGACAATGAGATCAGAAAACTAGTATGATTGCAGACATGGTCTTGAGTTTCCCATGCACTAGTATATTTGTCATTTCCAAATCTATCAAGTCCACAAATATAATTCGTATCTACCTCCTTAACACCTACTTCCCTATCAATTAAAATTGGAAGAGAAATCTTGGAAAATAAATGCTTATGGCTAAGTGATATATATTTTCCCCATGGGCGATATATAGCTTACCCATGGCATCATTTAAACCTAATCACTTAACCTAAATTAGAAATGGACAATCATCCATCGATATAAAGGATTTCGAAGATGCACTCTTGAATCTTATTAAAGATGAAAAATAATATGATTGCCTACTTGGGTGCACCTATGGGGAACATGAATGTGTATTCTTTTTAAATGATAATTCATAATCTAATAAATGAACCTTTTTGGATTAAATTAATAAAGTGCACATTTTACTTCTTTTGTGTGGATCTGCATTAAATATGAATGTTTAGGAATTTTTTGAATAAGTATATATAAGCATTTTTTGAATGTCTACATCCCTCCTAAGCAAGTTGTCAAGGTAATTGTATTGAATATTGTGTTTGAATTGTTGTTACCATTAGTTTTAGCTTATTTATGCATATTTTTCCTAATTAGCATACCACATACCATTTATATGTTGTTAATCAATTTTTATTGATGAAGGCATCCGCATTGCCTAGTCATGGCCATTAGAATGACGACTACTCTAACGATCCTTACCATTTTAGTTATATAAGGAAAAAGGTTATGGGTTCGGTAGAAGAACACAAAATTTTGATGGATGATACCTATAAAGAAATAATGGAAAGGAATGTATAATTTATTGGGAAAACAATCAATACAACATATGGAAATTTGAATTTTGAGTTGATGAATTGATTTAATGTATGAAACATATTATTTTGATTAATCAAAGTGTGTGTAAATAGATAGATAGATAGTATGTTAGTATGTCGGTGCCTCTACTATTGGTTTTTCTATTAGTACTTCACTTATTACTACTCAAGCCTCTATTTCTAGTCCTTCTAATCGCCTTGCATAAGATGTTGAGATGACTACATTGCTAGGAATAATTGTCAAAACCACTAGGGAATTGTTAGAAAAACAAGATCACAGAGAAATAAGAATTAACAAGATGAAAATATAAATCATATAAAACACTTTACAAGAGAGACACCAATATAACGTGGTTTACCCAAGATGGGCTACGTCCACACATAAATTGCCAATCCTTATAATTATATCATCCAGCAAAATGAGGGGATACAACCTGCAGCACATCCACTACAACTTCCTCTTCACTCTCTCTTAGTCTCTCTTACACAATTGCATATATATTTACAATGCTACAATACCTTACACAACCATATTACAATGTCTTCCTTTTAAAGGGGAATTACCATGCGAAAATACTACGGGATACCCAATACCATGGGTCTGCAAACTGTTGGCCAACAAACAACCCGAGAAACTCCTTTCTCGGGGGTGCTTCCCGGAACCCCTGTTGGCAGTTCTCTGGCCCCAGACCCTCGTGGGGGGCGATGCCCCCCCATTAGCATGAGTGTACAGTCCACCTACACAACATATAAAACTGGGGTACAAACATGGCTGAAACAACAACATCTTTGAATCAGGATGATCATGCTCCCCAACCGATAAGGAATTACCTATTACTTTACACATGGATGAAGAAATGGCCACATTGAAGGGATTAAATTTCATGTTAATTTCTATTTCTTCAACTTATTGTCATTTTATACAACGGGGTGAAAAAATGAAGATGGGTGTCTATTTTGGGGGGTCTCGTGAGAAAATAATTCTGTTTTTTTCATGTCTTCCAACTTCGGGCGAACAAAAGTGATATTTTTATTTAAAATTTCACTTTGCCGTAAAAAGAAAACTTTTGTAGAATTATGTTAGCTTTCTACTCATAATTTTTTCAATTTTTTTTATTAAGATTTGATATGTCGATTTCACAAATGTTTGACAGTGTGTTCTTATAAAATGAAAAGACTACAAAAGAGTTATGATTTGTTGCACCACTAAAATCGTTGTTAGACTTGTGTTTTGCAAAAACTGAAAATGCTACGACAATCTACACACAATGTACTAACGCGTGACTATAAGTTTGCATCCAATGGACCTCTATACTAATTATTATATTTTTTTAAAGTCGATCCATGGGGAAACTCAGTCGATTTTCAACAACCTTTTTGTTGCACCACTTTTCTCTCAACCCGCTATAAAATCAAAAAATCTAAGACCACCCTTTTGAAGTAGACACGTCAATGAATCGACCCACATTTTCTTCGATTTTTTTGGTGTTGTATTTACAAAGTTATGGATTTTTCTTTTCGCTGTTTTTTTAAAGAGCTGAATCATAACTCGACACATGTTACAAATATAAAACTTAAAAAATATCAGTTCTTATCTATATACAACAAAATTTATACCCTCGTAAAGTAGATTCAATAATGAATCTACTGGTATGAAGTCCGACATTCGTTTTGTTGTGTAAGAGGTGGTTTTCTCCTTCCGAAAATGGAGAAACCTGAAAATTTTGCAGAGATCTGAATCGGTCATGTTTCAGAGATTATTCGGCCGAATTAATTATTCGGCCGAATAATTATTCGGCCGAATAATTATTCGGCCGAAAAACTGTTTTCCGTAACAGCGCCGTAACTTATAGCGAAGGTTATTCGGCCGAATAACTAAACGGAAAAAAATTTCGTCGGCCGGAAAAAAAATAAAAATAAAAATTTATACTCATATAAATAAACATAAAGTTAATTCATTATTTTCGCATGTTTGAACTTCGCATTTTTTTGTCAAACTAATTTCGGAAGGAGGATATAATTTTTGCAAAATGAGGTTTTTACAAGGTATGTTTCTTCTTCTTCTCTACAAAAGGCACATTGAATGAGTTTTTTTTTCTAAGGCATATTTACAAGGAGTTTTTCCAAACTATCTCTTTTCTTGTTGCATTTTTACAAAGAAGACATTTTTTGCAAAATGAGGTTTTTACAAGCTATGTTTCTTCTTCTTCTTTACAAAAGGCACATTGAAGGAGTTTTTTTTTCCAAGGCATATTTGCAAGGAGTTTTTCCAAACTATCTTTTTTCTTATTGCATTTTTACAAAGAAGACATTTTTTGCAAAAGGAGGTTTTTACAAACTATGTCTTCTTCTTTTTTACAAAAGGCACATTGAAGGAGTTTTTCCAACATATCTCTTTTTTATTGCATTTTTACAAAGAAGACATTTTTTGCAAAAGGAGGTTTTTACAAGGTATGTTTCTTCTTTTTTCCAAAGGCACATTGAAGAAATTTTTTTTCTAAGGCATATAAATGCAAGAAGTTTTTTCCAAATATTTATTTTCTTGTTGTATATTTGCAAAGAAAACATTTTTTTGAAAAAAAGATTTTTACAAAGTATGTTTCTTCTTCTTTTTTCCAAAACACATTGAAAGTGTTTTTTTTAAGGGATATTTGCAAGGAGTTTTTTCAAAATATTTCTTTTCTTAGACATGTATGCAAGGAGGTTCTTTGCAAGGATGTTTTTTTTTCAAAGTAGCTTTGCACTTTTTATTTAATTGAAAGAGGTTTTTTTCAAATAGTTGTTTTCAGTTCATGTTTTTATAAATTCCGTAAATGTTTTTAAATCTTAATTTATTTATTTTTACTATAAAGTAACATGATTCTTTAATTTATCGTCTATAGATTAAACAACCATGGGCAATAAGAGAAATCGTAAAAGAAAAGCTGATCGTAAACGTGATGATGATGATAATAGAGAGAAACAAAAACTCAGATATATTGCCAAAAAACAAAGGGTTGCTGAAACGGAAGAGAGAACTATTGAAGATATAAATACAGATTTACATGACAATGTTGAAGAAATGAAAATTGAAAATAGAGTACAAGAAGAACAAATTGAAGTTGAAAAGAACATTGTAGAAGATGTAAATAGTGATTTACATGCTAATGTCGATGAAATCAATATTGAAGATCAAGTTCAAAATCCAGAAATTGAACCTGGTATGTATATATCATATATTTTCCAAATTCATTTTTTTATAATGAATTTTATTTTTTGATATATGTTAAATTTAATTTAATTTGATGTATAGGTACTTTTACTATTGATGATGAAATGTTAGAAGACATTGATTGCGACAAATATGGAGAAAAACTACCAGTACATGTTGCACGATATCGTGCTACAAAATTTTATGATGAAGTTCTCAAAGATTACTCAATAGCAGGACAAGCACAAATTTTGAGATGTTTATTAGTGTCCAAGAAATTAGAAGGTGCTACATCGTTATTGGGTATTCACAAAGTAACAAAAGAGTCGAAATTGAAACAAAATGTGATGGAAAATATAGGCGATGCAATAAAAAAATTTGGAAAATCCAGGAAGAAAGATATCAGTGCTGCACGTAAAGCAATTCATACAGCAATTCTTTCAGCTAGTACTAAACAAAAGCGTTTGACAACAGAACTAGCAAAAGCAGTTGGAACATCAAGAAAAACATTATACAAACATAGCAAATTCAGAATGCAAATAGATGAAAATAATGAACTTGCTTGTTGGGCAATTATTTGTAGACAACCTTACAAAGATAGATTAGGAGCAGGGGTTAAAGATATTGTACGAGAATATTGGTTGGAACATGCTCGAGTTTCACCAAATGCAAGAGATGTGATACGCAAAAGAATATCACGAAATGTATATGAAAGCCAACCAAAACATATAATGGACATGACACAAGTACAATTGTTCAATAAATTCAAGGAAGATCATCGTGGAATTAATATATCAATCACTACATTTGTGCAACAAAAACCATGGTATGTTCGACCTATAACTATACGTGATACATGTTGTTGCCGTTATCATGTGCAATTTCAGTTATATTATGACACGTTTCTTGAATTTGGTAAAATGTTTTGGACAAATTCACCACCTCCGCCGACGATACGTGAATTCATATCTCAAATTTTATGTGAGAGAAATCACGATGAAGTATTTTATTCAAAGAAATGTGTCAATGGAAAACATTGTCATCATTGTGGAAATTTGGTGTTATTCCACAATAAATACCCTATCGATAATGATCAATCGTTGTCAAATGTAAATGTTGATTGGAAGAGATACGAATACATCAACTATACTACAAGTTCTAGTGATTCACGTTCCAAAAGAATTGATTTGCTAGAAGACAAGATATGCGTCACAGATTTTCTCAAAAAATTTGAAAACGAAATTTATAAATACACCCAGCATTCACATAGAGCACGATGGCAAGATCTTCAATTCAAACAGTCTCGTGAAATTTTTCCACCCGGAACAATTTTGTCGGTGGTTGATTTTGCTGAAAACTATACATTTGCTGCACAAAACGAAATACAGAGTGAATACTATCACTCTGACCAAGTTTCGATATTTGTCCATGTTGTATATAGACATTCTCAACAGGATATCGATGGCATTGAAAGCACATGTGACAATCGAGATGTGATTAAAGAATATCACTTCTATATCAGCGATGATCGTACACACGACACACATTTTGTCCAACATTGTATAGAAAATATTTTCTATGACTCACTGAAAAAACGCGAAGTCAAATTCAAAGAGCATTGGATATGGTCTGATGGATGTGCGGGTCAATTTAAATCTTCACGATCATTTTTTTGGTTATGTCGACTTCATAAAGCGCTGAACATCAAACATCGCTGGAATTTCTTTGAAACTGGGCATGGAAAAGGTGAGCATGATGGTGCAGGAGCATGCGTGAAAAGAGCACTTCGAAGATGGCAAATGAACTATTCTTCAGCACGGTTTCATTCAGCTGCAGAGGTTGTCCAATGGTGTCAATTAAATCTAAGCCATGATTATAATCAACAATCAAAAGACGTGCGCAGGTATGTCCACTATTTTTTTAATTTATATTATTTCTTAAAATTAAAAAAAATGTATATACTAACATTTAAGTACACATGTACACTATTTATTGTGTAGGTTTTTTTGGCTTGTTGGGGTCCAAGATATAAATAGATCAATACCATATGACGCTAGCACCATACATGGAACTAGAGATCTTCACTCTATTCAAACAAAATCATTTCACAACGTGTTTGCATTTGACAGTAGAAAGCAATCATGCTTTTGTCATATTTGCATTGAAAATGTCGAGTCTACAGAAGTTTGTGAAAACATAACAAACAACTACGTAAAAGCTTGGAGACACACAGAGATTAATCCAAAAGGAAAAATGCCACTGGCAAGTGTTGAAGAATTAGAATCAGAAGAAATAGCAATATCGTCTGATGGCGATAGAATTTCAGATCTCGTAAGAGAAGGTAATAAACTTGTTTTTGACTTTTTAATCAATTGTTCATTCTAATCCTTCGCCATAAGTGGTCAATTCAATTCATTTAAATACGCTAACACCAATCATAACTTGCACAGGAGATGTTTTCGCTGTGATTGCACCTATAGACAACAACGAAAATGTCAAATATTATTTGATGCGATGCACCGAAGGAAAAATGAAATTATTGGAGGACTACAACGACAACGGATTTACATACGAAAGAGGATCCATCATTTTAAAAGGCTACTTTTTTCAGCAGACGCATATGACTAAAAATTATGTATACTTTCAGGATTATGAGCCTGATGTTATATGTTGTCAATATAGTCATTTAGTATGTGCATCTCGAATAAAATTGATACAAGTTCCATCAAAAAAACAATTGAAAACCAAAAAATGGAAACTATCCATATGTGACCATGAACGGATAGTTGAAGATGGTATTCCATTACGATGTTTTTAACTATATATCAAAAATAAATTGATCTATATTTTTGTCCATGTCAATTGTTGTGTGCAATATATTTTTTGTCCAATTATCAAAATTGTTGTGCCCAATATATTTTTTCATTGAGATTTTATGAATATTTTCTTGAATGACAACTAAGCTTAAATGGTTGTACTTTAACATGCTTAAAAATGAATTCAAATATAATTTAAAAATTCAAAAGTACTTTATTCGGGTCCCCATATGTCTATTAGACCACTAAGGGATGAGATAACGGATGTGGCTATGCCCACTCCGCCCCGAATTTTTACTTTTGGTTGATTAATACTAACGAAAAAATACAAAAAGACCTATTAAATTTTGTAGTATATTAATCCATCGAACATGTTTCTTTAATACATACTTCACCATAAATATGATCTTAAATAGATGTCTTAAAATTGTAACCAAGTTCTCCGTCCCAAATCTTTAATTTAAAATATCGCTTGTGCAAATTCACATAACTGAAATCATGGCAAATGGAGATAACGATCATTTGATTTTTAATCACAAGCAAGGATTCCAGGATTGTGAAGCTTATGCTAAATTAGAGAAATGATTATTTACAACAAATCAATGAAAATTCATCAAATTGTTGTTTAAAATCATTGCTCTAATTTAGCACAAACTTCACAATCCTGGAATCTTCGCTTATGATTAAAAAACAAAAAACCGTTACCCCCATTTGCCATGATTTCAGCCTTCATCAAATGTACCTGAACATTGAAAATAAAAATTAAATTAATTAAAAATCCATTAATTTTGCCCAACATTAATTCTTACCATAACATTCATTTTCAACATTGAATATTTCCTAACTTAGATTATCATTTTAAAAACATTTCCAACACCTCCCATTCATTCCTACCCTTGGGTTGCACCTATCAAGACATTTTAAACATTCATGCAAAACATATTATAATAACACTTATTCTCAACATAACAAATTGAAAACATTCATTCTTCCATAACACCTCCCATTCATTCTTTCCCAACATTTCTTTTTCTCTAACACCTCCCATTCATTTTTTTCCAACATTGATTCTTACCATCACATTCATTCTCAACATTCAACATTTCCCAACTTGAAATAACATTTCAAACATTCCTAACACTTCCCATTTTCTAACTTCATAACATTCATTGTCATCATTCAACATTTCCTAACCTTGGATTGCACCTATAAAAACATTTCAAACATTCATGCAAAACATATTATAAATATTATCAAAACTCATGCAAAACATATTCTAAACATTTACCAAATGAGAAATAATGGACATGTACTCATGTATATAATCCAAAAAAGAGTTGATGAACTTGTGAATTCAATGTACATATATATATAATCAAAAAATAAATACCCTCCATGTTCAAAACAACACCAATATATAGATATCAACAAAAACTATAAAGTCTGAACCACTATCCATCTCGACCAATATCTTTCCACTATTTTCCACTAGGACCTTCCCTGGGACTCAACTCCACCTACAACACACAAAAAACAAATTATAAATTTAGATCATAAATTATTTAAACAATTTTAAACTAAATTCAAAATATTAAGATATTAAACTCATCTACAAAACAATTCAATTATTAAAAAAATCGTACATCAAATTCTTTGGATGCATGTCCACCACTTTTTTCCCCTAGAGACTTTCCTTTGGCTCCAAAAGATCTCAAAGAGACAAGCTGCAACATGTACAAAAACAATTTTCAAATAAATCAAAAAAATATAAAACATTAAACTTATGTCAAAAATCATTTCTAGTTCGACAAAATTACCTCAGTGCCAATATCGGCATTCATTAAAGACCCCACATCTTCGCCCCCAATTTCCAAGTGGTCTCTTCCCTAAAATTTAAATTTTGTTAGTAAATAAAACATAGTAGATACAAATAATAAATTAAGCAAATTAACTTAAAACCAAAACAAAAAAATTAAAATCATTAGCTCACAAGAGATGGTAAATCATCTAAAAAGTTGGAATCTAATGAAACCTGCATAGATAAGTCAAATTAACAATAAGATACATTGATATTTATTAAAATTCAAGTAAACAAAAAAAATATCATGTTCAATCATAAATATTATAATTAAAATACCTCTCTTGAGCGCTCTTCATTCTGACTAGGATGCTCTTGATTTTGACTACTGGAGACTCGAAAATTATTTGCATTTAACATTCTCGTAAACTACAAACAAAATACATTTGCTTAATATACTTATTCCCATGTAGCAAAATATTCAATTCAAAATGATTAATAAAAAATAAAATAGATTATCATAGCATAATCAACAAACCTCTCCCATGCTCGATGTGTCATTAGATAACACATCTGAAGCTATATCTCGACAAGACTTAGCATAAGCCCTGAGATCATCAATGCTCAATGCATCTACCTCGTCATTCGTCTTGTAGACAAAACTCTGACGAAGAATAGCGC
Organism: Larix kaempferi; assembly: GCA_027924585.1. Lineage (NCBI taxonomy): Eukaryota > Viridiplantae > Streptophyta > Pinopsida > Pinales > Pinaceae > Larix > Larix kaempferi. The sequence goes on along the minus strand of BSBM01000642.1, from coordinate 4,358,939 downwards.
GAGCCTTCTCTCGCCCCAAACCAACTTCTACTCCTGCAAGAGCTGAAGCTAAACCATCACCTACTGATTCCCTTCCAATTGTCCCTAGTTGAGATGTTGTCTCCATCTCTGATCTTAAAGCCACAACCCTTGGTGGACGGGGTATCTCAGGTGGAGGTTGTATAGTGGCAGGGTCTCTAAGAGCACCTTTTCGATTATATATTCTACCCTTTCCAGCTCCATAAAAGTCAGAGGGAACATCAGTATAGTTAGGCTTCATACCTAGAAAAAACTCCGCATAAAAAAATCTAGCAAAATAATTAGGAACCTCATCGTTCCAAGGCAATCGACCATAAGCTGCAAGAAATCGATCATATATGAAATGTGCAATTTGAGGATGCTTGAAATATTGCACTTTCAACATTTTTCGCTTAAGGCCTTCTTTGAAATTGAACATTGAATTGGCTTGTTCTCTACTGACTCTCTCCTTCACAACCTCCCACTTATCTGGACCCATAACTTGCTCCTTTCGCATCCGCATCAAATGAACAAAACTATTTGTAGTTGGTCCAAGTTCATCGTATGCATCAATGAATTTTTGCAAAGATGCCAAAACAATCTCTAGACTTTGTCGACTCTCTGGAGGGAGATCCAAAGAACAAAGATCATTGTTCAACCTGTCATAGTGGGATTTACAACTTTCAAGAATAGTTTGTTGCACAACACCTCGCCATGGAAGCTCATCAGGTAAATCAGACGGATAAGTTGATATGGGTGTACACCCCTCAGCTAGTGGAACATATGTCGTCCTAGCTCTAGGAGGAACTTCAGGACCCTGCTCTCCACCCACACCTATTCCATCATCTATATTCCTATCTTGATCTTCCCCTCGCTCCATCGAATTACGCACATCTTCTGAACATCGCTCTGCTTCAAATATAGCCGTAGTCAAAAATTAACTTTTTCCATAAATTCAACACACAAAAAATACAAATTATACATTATTAAACATTAATGTTCATACCAACAGAACGTTGGGATCGACGCTCTCCCACAGAAGACAAAGGAGAATCATTTGTACCCCCTCGAACTTGTTGGTGATCAAACGACTGGGACCCATGCAATAAACCTGAACCCTGCGGTGAATTCGACAACCTTCGACTACCAATTGGAACACCAATTCCTGAAGATTGTGATGACCTCCTACGCTTTCCCTTCGCAGACTCTCTTTCCATTTGATATAACTTCTAAATTTACACAAACATTAACATATTGAAAATGTACATAACTACCACTACAAGCATCAAGCCAATATTTGATTAAAAACTCCAACAAAATTTAAGTCCCCCTCCTAACTCTAATTAATTAACTAAAATCCCTTACCCTACCTAATATTGCAACATAAAGAACATATCTAATAATCATTTCATTATAAAACACAATTAATTGAAATAGTATAATAACCTTAAAAACTTTTAATCCAACAAATATGTTTGAATTATATATGTCAACAAACAAACATCTCACTAAACATATATATGTATTCTTATTAAAAGAATTCTAACTTATATTTATGATAATACAATTTACACACATTGAAGTTGTACATGTTAACTCTACAAACTCAAAACATATCTATTAAAAATCTGCATACAAAATGTAGAGCTTCCTCAAATAGTATAACATAAATATACCCTTATTAAGAAACTTCTAGTTAAGATCTATGATAAAACAATTTACAAACATTGAAGTTGTACATGTTCATTCTACAAAATTAAAAACATATCTCTTAAGATCTGCGTAAAAAATGTAGAGCCACCTAAAATATTATAACTTACTTTCTTTTGTAAGTTACTCTCCTAACTCTAAGAACAATATTGCAGCATAAACATGACATCAATAATCATCCCATATTGTAATAGTTCAATCACCTTCCTAATTTTTAAACTATCACTTATGTTTTCATTCTATATCTCAATAAACAAACATTCCTTAATTTTTATAAAAAAAATACTTAATAACTTACAATATTGAATTTTTAAGTGACTTTCTAAGTTAACTCTGTTCATGAACAAAGTTCATGAACAGAGTTCATGAACAGAGTTCATGAACTCAATTGACATTCTTGTACCTGACTTAACATCGTCACACCACATGTTGATCATTTATAAAGTTGTTTAATATATCCTTTATCATCACTTTATTGAGAATTTGGAAAACTTAATATGAAACTCATCAGGGATTAAGGTTTAAATATCCATATATATAAAGAAGCAATAATTTCATGCATATCATAGCATATCATGAACAGAACTCTGTTCATGAACAGAACTCTGTTCATGAACAGAACTCTGTTCATGAACAGAACTCTGTTCATGAACAGAACTCTGTTCATGAACAGAACTCTGTTCATGAACAGAACTTCTATGATAGCAAACGAACATTCATGGTTGATGGAGTAGTAGTAAGTCCATAGTTTTCATGATATTATACAGATACCCAATTCCAAGTAGGAGGTTGAGATTCATTGTTGAATGCATGTGATTAGATTGAATCGAAAGGACCGCCTACTTTAATGGGGTTAGTTCATCTCAATTATCTAAAAGCTTACGTCAATCAGAGAACCAATACCCTTTGAGCAATGATAACAACATTATTACAGCTAAAGATCATTAACTAATCATAGCTAGTACTATTATATTATTCATATTCATATCTAACCTATAAGTAATGGTATTCTGTTCATGAACAGAGTTCAAGAACAGAACTCTGTTCATGAACTCAGTCCACGAACAGAACTCTGTTCATGAACTCAGTCCACGAACAGAACTCTGTTCATTAACTCAGTTCACGAACAGAACTCTGTTCATGAACTCAGTTCACGAACAGAACTCTGTTCATGAACAGAGTTCACGAACTGAACTGTTCATGAACAGAGTTCACGAACTGAACTGTTCATGAACAGAGTTCACGAACTGAACTGTTCATGAACAGAGTTCACGAACTGAACTGTTCATGAACAGAGTTCATGGACAGAAAACTGATTCTCTAAAATAAAAACTGCATTTTAAAACATTTAACCTTCCAATATTAAGACGCACTACAGATTTTTTCAATTCTAATACTGCCAGCAACATAAAAACAAAGTTTACGATGATGCATACCTGTATATAAAAATGCAGTGAAGAATCGTCGATCCCAACGCCGCCTCTATTCAACCCAGCAACGCTCAAAACAACACCTATCTCCTTCACAAACAACAACTAACGTCATTAGATAAGCCCTATAACATTAACAAACAAAAGCAATAAGTAAAAACAAAGGCGAAAACGCACCTTCAACCGTTCAGATAAAACCGCAACACCTTCAGGGAAGCAACCCACCAACACACACCTGACAACGAACACAGACCAACCGACACGCTACCACCAACGAGCAGCAACTAGCAGAAATCACAACCCGACGAAACGTGAAAACCGACGATCGACAGCAGAAATGACAACCAACGAACTCGCTGCTTAAAACGAACAGAGCAAGCGCAAATCACACCCCGAAGAAACGTAAGAACCGACGAACGACAGCAGCAATAGAGCAGACGCGATTCGCGGAGAAAGAGCCAGCCGTGAAACACAAGCAGCGCGGTGAGAAGCGGGGTGGCGAGCAGCAGGTTGGGGCGTCGGCAGGGTGGCAGAGGACTACTGCGGGCCCATGCGGGGTCCAAATAATTCCAACAGGGAATGCCAAATGGCAGCCGATGCTGTATTTTTATGCAGAAAAATTATTCGGCCGAATAATTGTTCGGCCGAATAACTATTCGGCCGAACCATTATTTGGCCGAATATTTATTCCGCCGAACAATTATTCGGCCGAATAATTGTTCGGCCGAATAAACTATTGCCCGAAATTTTTTTCCGTCCGGCAACCGTTTGCACAAATTTCAAGAGTCTCCGTTAAACGGGACGGAGAACTGTTTGTGGTTATTCGGACGAATAACCTCAAAATTATTCGGCCGAATAATGTCAATTATTCGGCCGAATAATTATTTTTATTCGGCCGAATAACTTCCGCTAAGACGATTTTGCACTGATTTCTCACGAAAGTGTTACCCACCTTCACGTTTTCACCCAACGATGAATTCTTTTTGTTGATATTATAAGTCTAATCATAACATAGGATTGTAATAGAAGGTATTAATGATTTTCATCAATGGTTGCAGGAGAAGATATTTGCTATTTTCCCACAAACAATGATAACTTGCTATAATACCAATTCGAAATTTTGAAACAAGAGTTGATTATATACATGATGAATCTTTTGGTCAAGTATACAACTTAAAGATGGTTGATTCAATGGAAAGGAAGTATTTGAAATAAGTGTGGGACAAATTCCATGTTAATCTGACACTATACCCTAATTATGAGCATCGTACACTAGTTCCCATAAATTAGTGAATTTCACTAGTGGAGGATGATAAGGAAAAGAGGATGAAAAAAGACTGAAAGTTGCAAAAATATGGATAATTAAAAAAGTAAATATAGTATAGTATAATATACATTGAACTTATAATTATGCGCTTGAATTGACTAACTAAATAACATTAGCATGCACTTCAAACTTTCTGTAGACTCAAAGACACTTTGAAGACCCCCGAGGCTAGATTGGAGAAGGTTGGGTAGCACAAATTTGGCCCAAGAGGCTATGTCAAAATGAAAAGGATATACGTTAGTACTAAAATTTAAAAGATTGCATTATTGGTTTGTTCGGCTATAATTTAAAATATCTCATTACTAAATTGCATTATGTTATAATATGTAGTCAATTGACTATAGTGTTGTGACCATTTATGAGGATCTCAAAGTCACCATGACAAGAGGATATAAATCCTTGGTTGAAATGAAGAAAGGAAAGGCACGTAATAATTTTATTGCCAATAAGGTAAATAAGTGAAATATATTCTGAATGGTTATTTGTAATGTGTTTACGGTTTATGGTTTATAAGATAACTATAAGTTTTATTGCAAGCAAATGAAGAATTGTTTAGGGATGAAATGATATTTTTTGAGTCTATTAGTAGTGATCAGCCAAAGGTTGACCCTAGTACCATGTCTACTTCACTAGGTACTATGAAGACTGATACTTAAAAATTATATATTTTAAGTTCATATAATATGAATGAGGTGACCTATACATGGTTTTGTTTGATTTTATATGTGGTTCTTACTCAACCATATCTACAAAGATATATTTTTCATTCTCAACAAACACTAGAATCAAGGGAAGAAGAGGTTCAAGAACAAATCTTGCTAAGGAAATTTTTAAGAATCCATAAGTTTTTCAAAGTGTCGAAACCTTGGCGAATCTTACTAATTCTTAAATTTGCAACCATAAAATGTTTGGCAATTTAAAAAAAAAAAATTCAAATTTCTAAGGACTTTCTATATATTTTGGACAATTTTGGCAATTTTTAGACTAAAAAAAAACTATCTCATGGAATTTGGGCGAATCATCTTCGAAAAAAGGAATATTGGTGAATCGGTTTTTGGGAAAAAAACTCAAAAAATATCCCATGGGATAAATTTTCCCCATAAAATTTTCCTTGAATCTTGCCAAGATCACAATTGTGTACATTCTAAAAAATGAAAAAACTAGAAGAAAATGGCATAGCAGACAAATGTGTTGTGTGACTGGCATGTTTTGACATGTACATTGTACTTTTGATTTTCTTTAATGCCACATTTAACTCCATTATATATATATATATATATATATTTCCTCTTTTCCACTATGTTGTTTGTATGCATTGTTTACTAATTAAATTATGTATGGGGAATGAGAGTGATGTGAGGGGATAAGAAGGGCCCATGTGAAATTCTACCTTCTCATGGTGGGCATCATAAGTAGAGAATAAAACATGCTCAAGGAAACTATAAGATCAAGATACTAACCATAATTTCCACATCAATAAATAAATGAACTCAACCCCAAAGTATATTATAATTAAGTTCTCATTAAGTTGTTATATTTTAATATTTTTTGCCACATGCATAACAAATTAAATGGTAATCAATCTTTGTAGCTTATATTTCATCTCTAAGTAGTGGTGTTCAGTCATGGATTATTTTCCCATCATTATATTTTATTCTTGCAAGAGCATTGTCCATCTTATGCATTGTACCAATGATTCAAGTATTCCCCTTAAGTCATTTTACAATATATTACAGGATTTTGTGCATTTTTATTTTATCTAGTTAGTCCATTATATGAATTTTTTTTTTATCATGGTTTATTATAGGTCTAATGTTGTAGAAGAACACATTCCTTTGAATACAAAAGGAAAAAATTATTTTGGTTGACATCAATTTTTATATTGCATTAGGTGTACTTGTGATTTATAAATGAAATTTTGTATGTTTACATACAAAAAAAATTAATAGATACCTTGGAATGTGTTCATGGAAAAACACATTCCTTCTTTTTTTTCGAAATGTGTTTATCTGCGCATTCAAAGGACTCCTTAGCTTTTCCCAAGGGTGCATTCAGTTGAAATGTACTATTGGTGAAAAATGGAGCTTATGATTGGAATAATTGGGGATGACATAAAGGTTTGTACCAATCATTATTAACATAGCAATAACATGATGTATATTTTTTGGTTTTAATATATTACACATATGTGGGGCCTTTGATGAACTTATTCCACCATGGATTTCATAGCTTCCCTACCCTGTTTTCTTATAGAAAATTCCCATCTTCCCTCCAAAATATTCTTCTTGTGAAACTAAATTTTTCCTACTAGGATTAAGGAAGCCATATTTAATTGAACCCTCCAAATATACCTTAGGATTATCTTACTCATATAGAAATCATGTGAATGATGTATCAAAGAGAACTATGTCAACAATAAGAAAATTAAATAAAAATTAAATTAGTTAATAAACCATCCAAAGTAATGAAGATTTATGGTGTCGATAAATGAAACTAATACCAGCATAAATCCATATTAAACCCGTATCTATCAAGCACTGAGAGATATCCAATTTCTTGAGGTGTATTTCTTTTTTTAAATTGAAACTCAAGAAATTTAATCTCTCTTGATTGATAGATCCAGGTTTAAGTTTTAAGTTTTTATTTTATAAACGAACATCTATTTTTTAATTACTTTTCATAATATTTTATTTTATGAGCTGACATGGATTTTTTCTAAATACTTTCCATAATTTTACTTTTTTTTACATTTTAATTAATGGCCGACAATAAATTTTACTTTTTTACTTTTCATTAAATACTTTCCATTACATTTTACTTTTTAACTTTTCATTACATTTTACTTTTTAACTTTTCATTACATTTTACTTTTTTACTTTTCATTAAATACTTTCCATTACATTTTACTTTTTTTTTACATTTTAATTAATGGCCGACAATAATAAAGACAAACTTTACATGTAATTGTTACTTACTTTAATTGTTACTTCAATATTACAAACGTTACATCACATTACAAGATCTCTCCCATAATATTCACTATTCACTATCACTATTACTAATGTTACTAGGCCGACATGTTGCAAAGGTTACTAATGTTACATCACGTTACAATATCTCTCCCATAATATTGACTATCACTATTATTTTTTGCCGACATGTTACTAATGTTACTAACGTTACATCACGTTACAAGATCTCTCGCATACTAGGCTGTAGAGCGCCTCTCGGCGTAATGACGAAAATGTATCATAATCCTCCGAAGCACCTCTAAGAGAGAGTGTTTGTTCTATTTCCTAAGATTTTGGGCACAAACACTTGTTGGATTTTATACAACTTCGGAAGATATTATTCATTATATTTTATTGTACTTGTTTATACCTCCTAAGGGAGAATAACCTTATGTAATCAATTATGTAAACACATGAAACAATCAATGTAAGTGTTCGGGTGCAAAATGGATTAGTAAAAATATTAAAAATTAAATATTAATTGCCCCCAAGACAAGTTGGCCCCATAAGGGATTTTCCAATTTCGCACATGTATAAATAAGAGACTTGTGCACCTCATTAGATCATTCTCACACTTGTGAAGTGCACATCACTTGGAAGAACACATTTTCTCATCACCTGAAGAAGGAGGTTTATTTGGGTTGTTTACTTGTGAAAGTATCTTTCACATTCTCTCTCTTTCTTCATTTGTACTTTGGTCTCAGAATTATCATCTCTCTGCAAAGGCTGCTGGGTTTTCTCCCTATTGGGTGTCCTAGGGTAAACTATGTGTTGTTGTTTTGTGCTTTGTCTTACTTCTAGTGATCTTGGTAATGCATTTATGTTTTATGCTATGGGGATGGTGCAAGGTAATGATACCCAATTATGACACGTTAGTTGCAATGACATTCTGGAAAAATAGAAATATTATCATTAAAATCAATTATTAGAGGTACCTACAAAACTTTTTTCCGATTAGGTGTAAAAAGATGAAACGTAGAAAAACGAATGACCTTCCAAAATATATAATTTTTATTTATGGAAAAGTGGTATAACCACCCCAAAATGTCATTATTCGAAGATTGGTATGTTATTTTTTTTCTAAAACATAATGCACATGTTTTTGTTGACCCACCTGTTTGCTATGTAAATTTTCAATTTACGAGAAAAAAAATATGTAGAGGCGTAGGCAACAGAAAAATCTTGTCGGGGCTATTTTTCCAAAATTTTAAAATTCAATTTTATATTTTTTTTTAAATTACCGAAGTCAGTGAAGCCCTAAAATGACATGGTCAATTATCGAGCCACCATATCATGGTCTAAAAATAATCAAAATGCATTTTTTTTTAGGTTGTAGGTATTTTCGTGCTCTTATGCGGGTTCTTTTCCGTTTTCGAAATAGGTAAGCCAATCAAAATTTATAGGCCAAATAAACGACCTATGTTTTTTACGAATTTGACATGAGTGCACATTAAAATGAATTAAAAATAGAGAACAACAACATATCTATTAAAAATTTATATATTTGGAATCTGCACACAGAGCTCGACAAGTGTGTGCAATTTCATCTGCAGTGCACTCGTGGAGCTTATGCAGAACTAGCTGTGAAAAATAGGAAGTTGGGACGTTTGATGTGTTCTGCCATAAATCATAGATAAATCAGACCGAGCCTAAAGGTGCAGTCTGAAGCTAATTCCAAGCCTGTAAGGGCACCAAAAACAATTTGAATTCATACACGCATGCGCGCAAAGAGGCGCGCATGCATAAGTACGTGCACGTGTCCATGGAAGTGCGCACGCGTGGTTAACATCGTGCACGCATAGGTTCGCGTACGCATATGTGCGCGTACACATTCATGTAATTTCTTTTGTCATGGGGATACATAAAGTTGATGAAGATGTGATGATGAAGAAGATGACGATGATGGAGATGTTGATAAGGAAGGGGGAGATGACAATGATGATTAAGATGTTGATGAGGAAGGGGGAGATGACAATGATGATGACGAGATGATGGTGACAATGGTGATGAAGATGATGATGATGATGATGATGAGATGATGGTGACAATGGTGATAAAGATGATGATGAAGATGATGGTGGTGATGATGGTGATGAGGATGATGATCATGATAGTGATGAAGATGATGATGATGATGATGAGATGAGGATGATGATCATGATGGTGATGAAGATGATGATGATGATGATGATGATCATCATCATCATCTTCATCATCATCATCACCATCATCATCAACATCTTCATCATCATTGTCATCTTCCCCTTCCTCATCAACGTCTCCATCATCGTCATCTTCTTCATCATCACCATCTTCTTCATCAACATCATCATCATCTTCATCGCCATCGTCATCATCATCAACATATTCACCTCCATCATCATCATCTTCTTCATCGTCATCACCATCACCATCATCATCATCTTCTTCATCATCATCATCATCATCATCATCGTCATCATCAACACCATCATCATCATCGTCACCACTCTCTTCTTCCTCATCATCATCAACATCTAGGTCATCATCTTGATTGTCAACGTCAGATCAACATCATCATTATCATCCTCATCATCACCATTGATGTTGATGATGATGAAGATGATGATGATGTTGATGATGATGAGTATGATGACCATCAACATCATCATCATCTTCATCATCGTACTCATATTCATCATCATCCACCACCACCACCATCATCATCATCTTCATCTTTATCATCACCCTCTTCCTCATCAACAACATCTTCGTCATCATCATCATCATCATCATCATCATCACGATAGGAAGATGATGACGAAGATGTCAATGACGAAGATGATGGCGAAGGTGGCGATGATGAGTATGATGAGGATGACAAAGACAATGATGATCGTGACCATGATCATATGATGATGATGGTGATGGTGAGGATGATGAAGATGGCGATGATGATGACCAATGAAGATGATGATGATGAATATGATGATTTTCATGGTCATGATGGTGATGATGATCATATTCATCATCATTGTACTCATATTCATCATCATACACCACCACCACCACCATCATCATCATCATCATCATCATATCATCATCATCATCATCATCATCATCATCATCTTCATCATCCTCATCATCATCCACATTCTCACAATGACGATGATGATGATCATGATGAGGAAGTTGATGATGATGATCATGTTGTTGATGATGACGAAGATGATGATGATGTGCTACATATTCCTCATCATCTTCATCATCATCATCATCATCTCTAAATTAGTCATCATCATCATCATACTCATATTCATCATCATCTTCGTCGACGACGATGATACGAAGATGTCAATGATGATGGTGATTATGATACAAAGATGTCAATGATGATGATGATGATATGAATATGTCAATGATGATGATGATGATATGAAGATGATGCCAAAGATGTTGATGATGATGATGATTATGAGGAAGATGGCGATGACGAGTATGATGATGAAGATGAAGATGACTAAATTATGATGACGAAGACATTGATGATCGTGACCACGATCATATGACGATGATGAGGAGGAGGAGGACGACGATGATGATGATGATGGTGATGATGATGACTAATGAAGATGATGATGACGAATATGAAGATTTTGATGATGATCATATTCGTCATCATCATCATCATCTCCATCATCGTACTCATTTTCATCATCATCCACCATCGTCATCATCATCACCATCACCATCATCATCATCATCATCATCATCATCATCATCCTTGTCCTCACAATGATGATGATGATGGTGATGATGAAGTTGATGATCATGATCATGGTGTTGATGATGATGAAGATGATCATGATGATGAGGACGATGTGCTACATATTCGTCATCATCTTCATCATCAACATCATCATCATCTCCATTAGTCATCATCACCATCTTCATCGTCATTGTCATCATCATCATCATCCCTGTCCCCACAATGATGATGATGATGAAGATGGTGATGATGATGACTAATGAAGATGAGTATGACGATGAATATGATATTTTTCTTGATGATGATGATGATCATATTTGTCATCAACATCATCATCTTCATCATCGTACTCATATTCATCATCATCCATCGTCATCATCATCATATCATCATCATCTTCATCATCCTCATCATCATCCGCGTCCTCACAATGATGATGATGATGATGATGACAAGGAAGTTGATGATGACATGGTGTTGATGATGAGGAAGATGATGATGATGTGGTGCATATTCCTCATCATCTTCACCATCATCATCATCATCATCATCGTACTCATATTCGTCATCATCATCATCATCATCATCTTCGTCGATGATGGTGATACGAAGATGTCAATGATGATGATGATTATGATACGAAGATGTCAATGATGATGATGATTAGGAGGAAGATGCCGATGACGAGTATGATGATGAAGATGAAGATGACTAAAGACAGTGATGATCGTGACCATGATCATATGATGATGATGATGATGATGATGACTAGTGAAGATGATGATGACGAGTATGATGATTTTGATGATGATCATATTATTGATGATGATGATCATGTTGTTGATGATGATGATGTGCTGCATATTCCTCATCATCATCTCGAAATTAGTCATCATCATCATCATACTCATATTCATCATCATCCACCATCATCATCTTCATCGACGATGATGATACGAAGATGTCAATGATGATGATGATGATCATATGGAGATGTCAATGATGATGATGATGATACGAAGATGATGATGAAGATGTCAATTATGATGATGATTAGGGGGAAGATGGCGATGACGAAGATGAAGATTACTAAAGACTATGATGATCGTGACCATGATCATATGATGATGATGGTGATGATGATGACTAGTGAAGATGATGATGACGAATATGATGATTTTGATGATGATCATATTCGTCATCATCATCATCATCTTCTTCATCATCATACTCATACTCATCATCATCCACCATCGTTTTAATCATCACCATCATCACCATCATCATCATCATCATCACCATCATCCTCATCATCATCCGCGTCCTCACAATGATGATGATGACGATGATGATGATGAGGAAGTTGATGATCATGATCATGGTGTTGATGATGATGAAGATGATCATGAAGATGATCATGATGATGAGGATGATGTGCTACATATTCGTCATCATATTCATCATTAACATCATCATCATCTCCATTAGTCATCATCACCATCTTCATCGTCATTGCCATCATCATCATCATCATCATCCTCGTCCCCACAATGATGATGATGATGAAGATGGTGATGATGATGACTAATGAAGATGAGTATGATGACGAATATGATGTTTTTGCTGATGATGATGATCATCATATTCGTCATCAACATCATCATCTCCATCATCGTACTTGTATTCATCATCATCCATCGTCATCATCATCATCATCATATCATCATCATCTTCATCATCCTCATCATCATCCGCGTCCTCACAATGATGCTGATGATGATGATGACGAGGAAGTTGATGATGACGATCATGGTGTTGATGATGAGGAAGATGATGATGATGTGCTGCATATTCCTCATCATCTTCACCATCATCATCATCGTCATCATCATCATCATCATTGTACTCATATTCGTCATCATCATCTTCGTCGATGATGGTGATACGAAGATGTCAATGATGATGATGATTATGATACGAAGATGTCAATGATGATGATGATTATGATATGAAGATGTGAATGATGATGATGATGATGATGATACGAAGATGATGACGAAGATGTCAATGATGATGATGATTAGGAGGAAGATGGCGATGACGAGTATGAGGACAAAGATGAAGATGACTAAAGACAGTGATGATCGTGACCATGATCATATGACGACGATGGTGATGATGATGACTAGTAAAGATGATGATGACGAGTATGATGATTTTGATGATGATCATATTGTTGATGATGATGATCATGTTGTTGGTGATGATGAAGATGATGATAATGTGTTGCATATTTATCATTATCATCATCATCATCTCAAAATTAGTTATCATTATCATCATCATCATCTCAAAATTAGTTATCATTATCATCTCGAAATTAGTCATCATCATCATTGTACTCATATTCATCATCATCCACCGTCATCATCATCATCATCATCATCATCTTCATTGATGATGATGATACAAAGATGTCAATGATGATGATGATTATGATACGAAGATGTCAATGATGATGATGATGATGATGATATGAATATGTCAATGATGATGATATGAATATGTCAATGATGATGATGATGATACAAAGATGATGACGAAGATGTCAATGATGATGATGATTAGGGGGAGGATGGCAATGACGAAGATGAAGATGACTAAAGATAGTGATGATCGTGACCATGATCATATGATGACGATGGTGATAATGATGACTAGTGAAGATGATGATGACGAATATGATGATTTTGATGATGATCATATTCGTCATCATCATCATCATCTTCTTCATCATCGTACTCATACTCATCATCATCCACCATTGTCGTCATCATCATCATCATCTTCTTCTTCATCATCGTACTCATACTCATCATCATCCATCATTGTCGTCATCATCACCATCATCACCATCATCATCATCATCATCACCATCATCCTCATCATCATTTGCATCCTCACAATGATGATGATGACGATGATGATGATGAGGAAGTTTATGATGACGATCATGGTGTTGATGATGATGAAGATGATGATAAAGATGATCATGATGATGAGGATGATGTGCTGCATATTCATAATCGTCTTCATCATAAACATCATCATCATCTCCATTAGTCATCATTACCATCTTCATCATCATTTCCATCATCATCATCATCATCATCCTCGTCCCCACAATGATGATGATGATGACTAATGAAGATGAGTATGACGACGAATATGATTTTTTGTTGCTGATGATGATCATCATATTCATCATCAACATCACCATCTTCATAATTGTACTCGTATTCATCATCATCATCATCATCATATCATCATCATCTTCATCATCCTCATCATCATCCGTGTCCTCACAATGATGATGATGATGATGACGATGAGGAAGTTGATGATGACGATCATGGTGTTGATGATGAGGAAGATGATGATGATGTGTTGAATATTCCTCATCATTGTCATCATCATCATCATCATCATCTCCAAATTAGTCATCATGATCATCGTACTCATATTCATCATCATCATCATCTTCGTCGATGATGGTGATACGAAGATGTCAATGATGATGATGATTATGATACAAAGATGTCAATGATGATGATGATGATACGAAGATGATGACGAATATGTCAATGATGATGATGATTAGGAGGAAGATGGCGATGACGAGTATGATGACAAAGATGAAGATGACTAAAGACAGTGATGATCGTGACCATGATCATATGACGACGATGGTGATGATGATGACTAGTGGAGATGATGATGACGAGCATGATGATTTTGATGATCATCATATTGTTGATGATGATGATCATGTTGTTGATGATGATGAATATGATGTGATGTGTTGCATATTCCTCATCATATTTATCATCATCCTCATCTTGAAATTAGTCATCATCATCATCGTACTCATATTCATCATCATCTACCACCATCATCATCATCATCATCTTCATCGACGATGATGATACGAAGATGTCAATGATGGTGATGATTATGATATGAAGATGTCAATGATGATGATGATACGAATATGATGACGAAGATGTCAATGATGATGATGATTAGGGGGAAGATGGCGATGAAGAAGATGAAGATGACTAAAGACAGTGATGGCGAAGACAATGATGATCGTAACCATGATCATATGATGACGATGGTGATGATGATGACTAGTGAAGATGATGATGACGAATATGATGATTTTGATGATGATCATATTCATCATCATCATCACCATCTTCTTCATCATCGTACTCATACTTATCATCATCCACCATCGTCGTCATCATCACCATCATCACCATCATCATTATCATCATCACCATCATCCTCATCATCATCCGCATCCTCACAATGATGATGATGACGATGATGATGATGAGGAAGTTGATGATGACGATCATGGTGTTGATGATGATGATGAAGATGATGATGAAGATGATCATGATGATGAGGATGATTATGAAGATGATCATGATGATGAGGATGATGATGAAGATGATCATGATGATGAGGATGATGTGCTGCATATTCATCATCATCTGCATCATCATCATCATCATCATCATCTCCATTAGTCATCATGACCATCTTCATCATCATTGCCATCATCATCATCATCATCCTCGTCCCCACAATGATGATGATGATGAAGATGGTGATGATGATGACTAATGAAGATGAGTATGATGACGAATATGATGTTTTTGCTGATGATGATCATCATCATATTCATCATCAACATCATCATCTTCATCATCGTACTCGTATTCATCATCATCCATCATCATCATCATCATCATCATATCATCATCATATTCATCATCCTCATCCTCATCCACGTCCTCACAATGATGATGATGATGATGATGACGAGGAAGTTGATGATGACGATCATGGTGTTGATGATGAGGAAGATGATGATGATGTGCTGCATATTCCTCATCATCTTCACCATCATCATCATCGTCATCATCATCATCATCATCTCCAAATTAGTCATCATCATCATCGTACTCATATTCATCATCATGATCTTCGTCGATGATGGTGATACGAAGATGTCAATGATGATGATGAAGATATGAAGATGATGATGATGATTAGGAGGAAGATGGCGATGACGAAGATGAAGATGACTAAAGACAATGATGATGAAGATAGTGATCATATGATGACGATGGTGATGATGGTGATGATGATGATGATGATGACTAGTGAAGATGATGATGATGAATATGATGATTTTGATGATGATCATATTCGTCATCATCATCATCATCTTCTTCATCATCGTACTCATATTCATCATCATCCACCGTCGTCGTCATCATCACCATCATCACCATCATCATCCTCGTCCTCACAATGATGATGATGATGATGACTATGAAGATGGTGATGATGACCATGTTGTGGATGATGATGAAGAATATGATGATGAAGATGATGAGGATGATGAGGATGATGTGCTGCATATTCATCATCATCATCATCATCATCATGATCTCCATTAGTCATCATCACCATCTTCATCATCATCATCATCATCCACCTAGAAGCATTATTCTTGATGTAATACATATGTTTATAATTCAAAATTAAATTAATGTTTTGAAATTAAAATACATATTTGTAAATATACCCCTTAACCCCTGAACACCTAGAAGCACTTAAATGCACATAGGGATTATGGGTTGGAAGAGGTCCTAAAGGCTTTTATGGGGGAGGGCCTCTTTATGGGGAGGGGCTCTAGGAATAACCCAACACATTTATATCTCTTGGGTAATAAATGCACTGAACGTTTCCCACCAAACAATACAACGTTCAGAATGGACATGCACGCGCTAGATGTGCGTGCGTGTCCCTGTTGAAGATAAAATTTAGAAAATCACCCACGTTCTTTCTCCCACAATTTTTTCCTCATTTTTGCATTCTCTTCCCTGGTTTCACACACAGTCTGACAAGCATTTAAATGGTAGATTGAATTCATACACCATTTGGTGCTTCCTTCACCATTTGGATAGAATACACAACATTTTGGGCTCTATTTTGGCTCCTTGGATTGAATACACACCTCTTGGGCTCTATTTGGATCAATCGAGTGAATACACAACAGTTGGACTCTATTTGGCACCTTGGATTGAATTCTCATGCTACTTGGACACACATGAAGTCTTCTTACATATAGTGGACACATCAAAAGAGCATTTGAGATTTGAGGCAAAGAGAAATCATAATCCTTGAGGTATGGTGATAATTTTATCTTGTTAAATGTAGTTAAGTCTTCATTCACTTGTTTGAATGGCATCTATTTTGGTTTTTCCTCATGAATTGTATGATAGATCTATTTTAGTTTTCTTAATCTTCAACATAGACAATAAAAACATCTTACCAAAAAAAAACTACAAAATGCACCAAGCAATGCTTTCAACCTTTCATGAAGATAATAAAAAAAAATTACTTGCATCACCACCAATAACATTTCATAATCACATTCTTCCATCTAGTAGACAAACATTTGTTGAATTCCTCATGGTTTCTCTACAACAACTCACAAAAACACCTAGAGAATTGAAAACTCTTAGTCTTTTGGGGCTATTTTCCCTCATAGGGAAGTTGCTCCTACTAACATCCCATACCACCATTCAATACCATCCAATACCATCCTACTGAGTTCCTAGAGGTGTCGTTGCAGTTATATGTAGGGCATTCCCAATAGCTTTTAAGATTATATAAAACATTCTCACTAGATGTTGTTGTACATAATCAATTGCTAAATCGAGCTTTAATAATCATGTGCACATTGAGTTTTAATATCTTATTTGTTGTTCATTCTTGTAGGGGTGATATTTTTGTTTTTTTTTTAAACGCATTGAATATGGGCAACATACGTAATAATAAAAGAAAGTCTAGAAGGAACCCACTGCCTCCTGAAAAGGCCCATGAGATAAGAGAAAAAGCCATGTTGTACATGCAAAACCATAGAAAGCAAAATGTTAGTGCCCTAGATCCATCAACAAGCAATGACGAAGTGGTTGTAGCCAATCAAATCTTTCCTGATGTCGAGTATGAAGGGATGGATGTGGAACAAGCTCTTAATTGGCAACCACCCCAAGAAGAGAACACACATGTAGAACACACTCCCTTGCAGGATCAAGTTGTGAACGAAGGGCCACAACAAGCCGTTGATGGGACTCATACTTCCTTGCCGACTCCCTTGCCTCGACTATCAAGCGGACAATGAAGAACTCCCAGACGTATTCATGTGGATGAAAGTTCATTTTCAGGACTTGAAGGTAAGATGCCCAAAATCACTATTGATTTCCATTGTAGCAAGATAACGAAAGAATTTTTTGAATCCAAAACCGATACAGCAAAATGTCAATTGTTTCTTGCTTTGTTAAAATCACATTGTCTAGCGGATGTTAGGAGAATTTTGAGAATAAAGGTAGTTAGAAGTTCAGATGTCAAAAATCATGTTGTTAGAAATCTCCAATCTGCATTTAATTTGATTGGAAAAACTTCTTGTACAAAATATTTTAATGCGACCCATCGTGTACTGTTGGAATCGATTGTAGACAAATCCACAAGGAAACGTCGCCTACTATCACACACATGTAAAATATTTAAAGTAGAAAGAAAGACTCTTCAAAAGTATTCTTCCATTAGAGAAAAACTTGAGACCCCAGGCCAAAAAGATTGTTGGGCCTTTGTTGGTAGGTTACCTCGTTCAGAGATGAAGCTCATTGATGCTGTTAAAGAACTAGTGCAGAAGTTTTGGCATGATAACACTAGACCATCATCGAATCAAAGAGATGTTTTAAAGTTGAGAAAAGGTGTTAGGGGGGGTGAACCCCATGTCAAGCACTTCCTTGACATGACACAAATAGAACTCTACGAGAGGTTCAAGAATGAGCACACACAATTGAACTTGGGCCAAAGGTCCTTTGAAAAATGCAAACCCTGGTATGTTAAAATTTGCAATGATCGCAATACATGTTGTTGTAGATACCATGTAGAATTTGAGTACTTTTATGATACATATAGAAATATATTTTGGGATTTGCATACTAACATTGTGCAGGATTGCCCATCGTTACAACCACCGAATGCATCCAGAGAATATACACATACCATAATGTGTCCAAGACCTGAAGGACAAAAATATTATAAAAGATCATGTTTATATGGGACGTGTTCCAGTTGCAGTGGATTTGCATTATTGAGCCCCTACATCCACGCAACCGTGGAGCATGCATTTGGGAGGATGTCAATAGAAATGTTGAACTTCCAGTACATAACATATCAAGTAGATAGTTCGAAGGAAAGCAAAAAAATTGCATTGGTGAAGTGTAGGGACACCTTACCCAATGGCACAATATTGTCGGTTGTGGACTTTGCTGAAAACTACACCCTGCAGCCACATAATGCAATTCAAAGTCAATACTACCATTCAGACCAAGTTAGCATAATGGTCCATAACACGTATAGGCACACGCCAGAGAGCAGCAACGACATGAGGATAATATTGAAAGAGACCAACTTCTAGATCAGTGACGACATGTGCCATGACCTGCATTACGTGCAACATTGCTTCAAAATTTTCTATGATCAGCTGAAGGAGAGAGGTATATAGATGGATCGGCATTGGATATGGTCAGATGGTTGTGCAGGCCAGTTCAAAAATACATGTGTATTCCAGTGGTGGAGTATTTTGCACAAGACTTGTGATGTGCTGCATGTGTGGAACTATTTTGAGACCGATCATGGAAAGGGAGAGCACGATGGTGCTAGGGCATGTCTCAAAACTGCCCTACGAATGGAAGAGATGAGGTGCCCGAGAAACCCTCATATTCAGGATGCAGAAACCATAGTTCAATGGTGCTCTACAAAAATGTTAGATCGAACCATGTAGCAACACATACCAACAGGTAGAGGACATGTTGTCAGAAATTTCTGGCATGTAGTTGATATAGACCGATCGCGTTCTTATAGTTGCAGTACTATGCAAGGAACTCAGGGATGGCCCATTGGCACTGCTTCCGGGCCTTCGAGGCACACTATGTGGGGTCCCCTAGCTAAAACCCGGTGTCCTGGACCCACCGGATTCGACGGATTCATGAACTGAGCCATGGATTGGGTTCTACAGGCATCCTAGTCGGGCACCCCGGGGCCATTCAGGGACACTCTGGGCATTTGCTCCGCGGCCATGGAACCCAAACTGGTGAGAGGACTCGGATTCCATTGGCTCCCACAGGTCCACGTGGCCATAGTGGACCTTTCCACAATGACCATGCACACCCAGGGTCCTCCAGATGAGAAATGGCCCCCTTAAGCGAATTTGGAATGGCCTTCACTGAGCAAAACCCTACCTGCAGGGATGGCCCATTGGCACCGCTTTCGGGCCTTTGAGGCAAGTTGTGTGGGGTCCCCTAGCTGAAACTCGGCATCCTGGACCCACCGAAATCGACGGATTCATGAACCGAGCCACAGTTCTGGTGCTATGGGCATCCTAGTTGGGCACCCCGGGGCCATTCAGGGACACCTTGGGCATTTGCTCCACGTCCACGGAACCCAAACCGGAAAGCGGACTCGTATTCCGTCAGCTCCCACAGGTCCATTTGGTGATAGTGGACCTGTGCACGGTGACTACGCATGCCCGGGGGCCTCTGGACGAGAAATGGCCCCCTTGAGTGAATTTGGAATGGCCTTCACTAAGCAAAACCCTAGCTCCGGGGATGGCCCATTGGCACTGCTTCCGGGCCTTCGAGGCATGCTGTGTGGGGTCCCCTAGCTGAAACCCAAAATCTCAGACCCACAGGAATTGACTGATTCACGAACCAAGCCACAGTTCGGGTGCTATGGGCATCCTAGTCGGGCACCCCAGGGCCATTCAGGGACACTTTAAGCATTTGCTCTGCGACCACGGAACCCAAACCGGTGAGCGGACTCAAATTTCGTCGGCTCCCACAGGTCCACGTGGCCATAGTGGACCTGTCCACGGTGGCCACGCACACCCAGGGGCCTCCCGACAAGAAATGGCCCCTTTGAGCGAATTTGGAATGGCCTTCACTGAGCAAAACCCTAGTTCTGGGGATGAACCATTGACACCGCTTTCGAGCCTTCAAGGCACACTATGTGGGGTCCCCTAGCTGAAACCCGGCATCCTGGACCCACCAAAATCGACGGATTCATGAACCGAGCCACGGTTCGGGTGCTACAGGCATCCTAGTTGGGCACCCTAGGGCCATTCAGAGAAACTTTGGGCATTTGCTTCGTGGCCACGAAACCCAAACGTTGAGTGGAATCGGATTCCGTCAGCTCCCACAGGTCCACGTGGCCATAATGGACCTATCCACAGTGGCCACACATGCCCAGGGGCCTCCAGACGAGAAATGGCCCCCTTGAGCGAATTTGAATGGCCTTCACTAAGCAAGACCCTAGCTCCGGGGATGGCCCATTGGCACCGCGTCCAGGCCTTCGAGGCACACTATGTGGGGTCCCCTAGCTGAAACCCAATGTCCCAGAACCACCGGAATCGATGAATTCGCGAACCAAGCCACGGTTCGGGTGCTACGGGCATCCTAGTCGGGCACCCCGGGGCCATTTAGGGACACTTTGGGCATTTGCTCCGTGGCCATGGAACCCAAACCGACGAGCGGACTCAGATTACGTCGGCTCCCACAGGTCCATGTGGCCATAGTGGACCTGTCCACGGTGGCCACGCATGTCCGGGGGCCTCCAGACGAGAAATGCACCCCTTTAGGGAATTTGGAATGGCCATCACTGAGCAAAACCCTAGCTCTGAAGATGGCTTGTTGGCACCACTTTTGGGCCTTCAAGGCATGCTTTGGGGGGTCTCCTAGATGAAACCCGGCATCCCGGACCCACTGGAGTCGACGGATTCGGAAACCGAGCCACGGTTTGGGTGCTACAGGCATCCTAGTCGGGCACCTCGGGGCCATTCAAGGACACTTTGGGCATTTTCTCCACGGCCACAGAACCCAAACCGGCGAGCATACTCGGATTCCGTCAGTTAGAGTTAGAGTTAATGATGATGCCGAAGATGGTGATGCTAACGAAGACATTGATGATGATGGTGATGGCGATGGTGATGGTGATGGTGTTGGTGATGGTGAAGAAGATGGTTTAGTGCTAGGGTTTGGGTGAGGGTTAGGGCTGGAGTTATAGAAGGAAATTGAGTTAAGGTTAGAGTTAGAGTTAATGATGATGATGAAGATGGTGATGATGATGATGATGGTGATGGCGATGGTGATGGTGATGGTGGTGATGAAGGAGATGGTTTAGTGCTAGGGTTTGGGTGAGGGTTAGGGCTAGAGTTATAGAAGGAAATTGAATTAGGGTTAGAGTTAGAGTTAATGGTGATGACGAAGATGGTGATGACGAGGAAGACGTTGATGATGATGGTGTATGTGATGGTGATGAGGGACCTAGAGATGACAATGATGATGAAGATGGTGATGATGATGAAGGTGTTGATGATGATGGTGATGGGGATGGAGATGGTGATGAAGATGATGGAGATGGTGATGATGGTGGCGATGGTGATGAGGGACCTAGAGATGACAATGATGATGAAGATGGTGATGATGATGAAGATGGTGATGATGATGAAGGCGTTGATGATGATGGAGATGGTGATGAAGATGATGATGATGAGGATGAGGATGATGATGGAGATGTTGGTGATGATGAAGATGATGATGATGTTGATGATGATGAAGATGATGAAGATGATGGAGATGGTGATGATGGTGGCGACGGTGATGAGGGACCTAGAGATGACAATGATGATGGAACCTAGAGATGACAATGATGATGAAGATGGTGATGATGATGAAGGCATTGATGATGATGGCAATGGTGATGGAGATGGTGATGATGGTGGCAACGGTGATGAGAGACCTAGAGATGACAATGATGACAAAGATGGTGATGATGATGAAGATGGTGATGATGATGAAAGCGTTGGTGATGATGGTGATTGTGATGAAGATGATGAGTATGAGGATGAGGATGATGATGATGATGATGGAGATGTTGGTGATGATGAAGATGATGATGATTATGATGATGGAGATGGTGATGATGGTGGAAACGGTGATGAGGAACCTAGAGATGACAATGATGATGAAGATGGTGATAATGATGAAGGCATTGATGATGACGGCGATGGTGATGGAGATGATGGAGATAGTGATGATGGTGGCGACGGTGATGAGGGACCTAGAGATGACAATGATGATGAAGATGGTGATGATGGTCAAGGCATTGATGATGATGGCGATGGTGATGAAGATGATGATGATGATGATGATGATGATGAAGATGGTGATGATGATGGAGACGGTGATGAGGGACCTAGAGATAAACACGATGACGAAGATGGTGATGATGATATTAGATGTGGTGATCATAATCATCATGGGGAGAATTTTTTTATCAAATGCCACACAATCATAGTTGTAATAACCATAGTCCCTGTCCCAAAGTTGCATAATTGAACCATGAGCAACATCAACTAATTGTGGCATCACATGAACATGGTAAGAATAACCATTGATGGGGGAGAGGGTGGGTATAAACATTGTGTAGATGATATAGAGAAAAAATTTGGTGCTCTATAGAGGTTAAATGATATGACCATATCCAAATGATGTATGATGATGAATTTGGGAAAAAAACTTTATTCTCACTAAATACACAAAACACCTTACCATCCTTGAAAAACTGAAAAAAATGGTTAGTTGTTTTCAGAGGCAGTATATAACTATTGATGGCAATTTCTTTGACGAACCATGTTTGGAAAACTACTATCATGGTTTGTGTTGTATGAAGTGAGAGTCCCTGGGATCCATTTGTTGGAAATAAAACTTCCATATTAGATTCTGAATGTCTACAATGACTTGGAAAAAAATTTCAATCCTTTAATAAACTTTACTTGCAAAAATTCATCTTAACCCCCAATCTGTTTCATGCTAAGATCTATCGAGAAAGTGTAGAGTGCCTATCTCAAAACTCTTAGACTTAACTCCTCAATTGTTTGGATAGGGTTAAGATCAATTTGTGTATCCCAAGGGGATAACTCAATGATTTGTAGCCATTTTTTATGGCCATTTCAATAATTATGTTCCAACACATGCTTAGTTCAAATCCCCCTAGGTGATGCACACAAATTTATGTTGATATGTTTACTAAAAATGCAATCCTTGAATATGGGGAAGTGTCCCTTCAATTTCCTCACAAGGTTTCCTTTAGAAAGGAAATGATCAACTTGTGATATCAAAGCAGTCAAATAATGTATTTTGAAGGTTAGAAACAAGTATGCTCTAAACTACAAAATATTGTCCATCAACAACCATGTAGATATTCTATAAGTAATCCCAAGATACTCTGCAAGTTGTCAACAATGGCCTTCATTGTGCATAAAATCACATAAATCAACCAGTAATCAAGCATGGAGTATACACTACACATCCATCACCATTGCACTTGAATAAAGGTAAGTTTATGTAGACTATTCAGGTGTGGATAAGTTATAAAAGAGGTTCCACAACCGATTTTAGCATGCTTTGGATTGGTTGAAACAATCACAAACATATTCTCAAGTAGTTAAATTTATCAAAAACAAGTCAAATGATCATGTACTAACAATCCACCAACAACCCTACAGTGAATCATATACTATGCATATCTTTTTGAATGTATTGTGGAAAAACATTTCAATCATTCCTAGCAATTATTTAACATTTGCAAGTGCAAAAGAAAAAAGGGTTGAGTGTTTCTTAATTATAAAGCTACACATCCAACATTACTGCACCTCAATGAGGATAGTTTATAGAGACAATTCAGGCATGGATAAGTAATACTATAAAAATTGGTCTTCCACAACTGAGTTTAGCATGCTTTTGATGGATTCAAAGAATCATAGACATATTACTAGATGACTAATGTATCAAAAACAAGTTAAGGAATCATGTATAATCTAAGCAAGTTCTCTAATAAAATAGTTGAACATAGTCAAATGTCATTCATTGAAATTTTAAGCCTAAAACAAGGATTTTTAAAACAAATGTCAAATATACATGATATAGGGGTACCTAAAAAATGTCATGTCATTTAATGCATTGCAACACTTACGCTTTGGATGCAAAGGAGTAATCAAAGACATGATCATGATTTCATAACACAATTATAATTGTAATGTATTAAATTAGCAAACAATGTACTATTTTTACAGGCGCGTGTATGCCAAAAATATTAATATTTTCCACTCTCCTATATGATAATCATTTATTTGATATTGACTGCTTGACATTAAAAAAAAAACAAAAATATATATATATTCAACTAACACATACGATAAGTTTGTCAATACCAACACTCTAGTATATCCATTGACATTGATTCCTTATATGGACTAACAAATATTGTATTTGTCATGTTTTCACACACATGCCTATGCACTAGGTTTCGTTTATGTGTATTTTGCAATAGTGTATGATTTATTTTTGTTTACAAGTATTGGATTCAATCCTATCTAAAAAGATGCCTATTTTGTCCCATTTTCTCATTAGTGAAGAATTTTGGACATGCACATCCATTTTCTACTATTTTAAATTGCATAGATATCCAATACACACACACACACACACTA
Organism: Larix kaempferi; assembly: GCA_027924585.1. Classification (NCBI taxonomy): domain Eukaryota; kingdom Viridiplantae; phylum Streptophyta; class Pinopsida; order Pinales; family Pinaceae; genus Larix; species Larix kaempferi. Next base: position 4,333,015 of record BSBM01000642.1, on the reverse strand, counting down.
TGATATCCAACTTCTCTTCTAAGATCTAGGTAAAACCAAAATTTAGACAACATCACATCGTGATACACACAACATGAGACAACGAGATTAGACAATGAGATATATAAATCACATAATTGAAAGTCCATGTACATCGAGGCTGTAAAATTCATCCAAACATATAAAAATTCTGGAAAATAGTGGAACATGGTTCCCAATGTATGTACAATGGCAACTCGTGCCCTAAACAAAATGCGACAACTCATGCCGTAGATCCAAAATACATGGCAACTTGTGTCGTAGATACAAAGTACATCAAAAGTGGTGCAAAAAAGTGCCACATCGTGGCTAATGTACATAACACATGGTGTGTCAAGCATTGTGACCACCCCCGTCACTCCCAGGCGCATCTCCAAAGTCGATCTTCCTACTCTTTGAGCTACCGGTACCTCGGGTCTTGCTTCGTCTAGGAGTAGACCGTCTCTCCGGGATCTGGAACAAATGATATAAGATACCGTCATTTTCAAGCATTTGCAACATTTACCACATTTATAAAACAAATGTAGAATTCGAATCTTAAATAAATCACCTCTGATGTGACTGAGAAATGTTGGATAGTTGTCCTGGATCTGCAGAGCCTCTCCACAATTCCATCCTACAACATTTACAACAATCATTTCATTGAAAAGTAATAATTGCTTAAATTAAATTGTTTTAATGCATCAAAATATTTTCATAAATTAGTTTGATTCTCACCCTGTACACCTCCGACGATGGACATGGCTGAGCTTCTAGGCTAGCAGGCGGCACAGATGACCGGACAACCACCTCCAATGCAGTGATGGGCGGGGGCGCAGATGTAGTGGCAGCCACTACAGGTGCAACCACTGGAGATACAAATGAGGATACTGGAAGGGTAGATGCCACAATAGAGGCAGGAAGTGGGGATGATATGGTGGGAGAACAAATAGTGGTATGGGGTGGAGGAGGACGTCGTGGACGATGAACCCCTGCTGGTTGTACGATAGAGGATATCGAGCCAAAAGGGCTAGGGGGGATGTTGAAGGATGGTGCATGGGAGGGAAGTCCTGCATAGAGGAAGGAGGATGGACGAAAGGGAGGTTGTGGACGAAGAGGGGAAGCTGGAAGGAAGGGGGGGCATGGATGAAAGGGGGAGGATGGATAGAGATGGGGGCGTGGATAGATTGGGGAGGATGTATGGATGCGGGGGTGTGGTTGAGTGGGGGGGGATGGATGGAAGGGGGAGTATGGCTAGAGAGGGGAGGCTGGATGGAAGGGAGGGGGTGGGCGTAGGGAGAAGTCTAGATGGAAGCGAGTGGGGGACTCATGGGAGAGGGTGGATACATAGGACTAAAATGGGGAGCCACAGCTATTGGTGGCACCTACATATACATTTGTAATATCACAATTTAGTAAAGAAACAATAAATTAAACCATAGTAAGTCACAACAATTCAAATTAAAAGTGTGCTTATAACTACACATTGTACCTGTGTATGTGGTGATCTGCTAATCCATGGCGGGGGTGGTTGATCACCATAGTCAGGGAACACCTGTGGACACCAAAATGCATGCATGTTATGGACATGTTAAACAAGTCATTATTTAGGCAACCAAGATATTCAAAAACATTGTACGAACTATCAATGTGTATGCCATAAAAATAAATACTTGAGTAATATAAATGACATAAGTAATAACAGTATTGTGCCAGCTACTGAAAATACCTCCGTGTGGGGTGCCACAATTTCAGTTGTAGCTGCCATTGCTGCGTCCAGGTTGGGAGATCCTACATTCTCCCATGTTGGTGTCTCAGTTTTGAATAACTGTACATTGAAATAATAGTTGAAGTCAAACAAAAATACTTTAAAAATACTTTACAAGTTATAAAGTGATGATTGAAAACACATTAAAAAAATTGTTGACCTGATCCATATAACAATCCTCGATCAGGCCAGGGCAAGTCTGCCCGCAATGGGGACAAATATGTGGCATTGTCCCCGTCGAACTGGAATGCCCAACATGGCTACCATCGGTCATGGGTCTATCCTGGCCCTGTCGTGAAGGCCCTACACCTGGATCTCTATCAAGGTCACCCGACCTCTCCACTGTAGTCGCTGCTACAAAGGAGGTGTGTCTGAGGAGACCATGTGCAACACTCCTCATTGCCACCTTGATCTGATCAATCTTATGGGGCAACTGAGGTGGTTGGGGAGAGGGGTTGGGGTCGCACCTCGGAGCTGGTGGCCCTTTCAATGGGTTCCTCCTAGCAGCAGGTCGATCTTGGGCAGAGCCATGCCCAACACCCTGGAACTCGGTTATGTCAAAATAGTTGACATGTAAACCAAGGAAAAACTCAACCCACAGTTGGCGAAGGAACTACTGTGGAACCTCCCTATTATTGCAGGGAGGTTTTTCATACACCATGAACCACCTCTGCATCCAATTGTCCCTCCACGATTGGTAATGACACCAATCCATGCAGACACGTGGCTTTGTAATGTTTGGTGGTTGGCCTGTTTTCGGCTCGGTGAACATACTATATAATTGGGCTTTTGTAATGTTCAAATCTTTTATTGCTTCCTTGGAGATGCTCGTGGAGTAGTACTCCCACATCCTAGCTCTAAATTGAGTCATGTCTGTCAATTACTGGTGTGCATGTATGAGGGAGTCGATTGAGTTCTCAATTGACGTGGCAAGAGACAATTGAGATGGTTCACCCGAGTTTCTAAGTTCGCAAGTGTGAACTCACATTTCATTTACATAGTGGTTAAGGTCATCTTGTTCAAAATTAGTTTGTGGGTTTTGGTTTTGTTTGGCATTGGGTCCAAGCTTCATGTTTTCTTGTGTTCCACTGGACTCGGGGTTAACATCTTGTTCACTCATTATCCCAGTTGCAATCTGCAGTTGAAAATTGGTTCATTGCTTTCAAAATTTGGGAATTATTTACAATTATATAAACAAATAAAATACAAAAATTGACACAAATAATGAATAAAATTGAAAAAAAACATGATATTTACCTATTAATCGAAGTGGTGACGAGTTTGTGGGTGTTGTTGGGTGGATTTGGCCTCCGTTGGTAGTTGAATGGACGCGTACGTGGAGGAAGAGGATGCGCTTGACTGGCCAAATGAAAAATGTGGAAATTGTCCACTATTTTTTATATATATTTTTAACAAGGGCGCGTGCGCGTCTCCTCTGCGCATACGCGTCAGCAACGCGCATGCGCCATCAACGCGCATGTGCCTCGGTTTGGTACCAAACCTAGATGTGCGTGCGCATCTCCTTAGGTGCAGTTGCGCTATTTTTTTTCTCCGCTAGCGCGGCCCTATTGCAACGAATTTGGGGATCATCTTCGTGCGCCCGCCCTATGAATGTATGAAATTTAACAAAACTAAGCTTTACACATCTTCAAAAATTTGATAGCTTAGTACCAAACAACAACCATATAAATTAAGTTGATTTATAGAAGAATATTTTACTATTGACCAATTCTTTCACTCATTGTATGTCTATATTAAAGATTACTAAGGTTAAAATATATGCTTATTTACGAAAGTATTTTTATTTGATGTAGTATAAAAGGATACCATGATAAACAATTATAACTAAATGGAAATATAAAATTCTCTCCATGATTGAAATTGTTTTATTTCATCCTAGGTATTTTAAATACCTTTGAAAACAAAAGTCCCAACAAATTTCACCTAAACAAGGGTGATTGATAGAGGATAAATAGATTTACCCAGCTAGTATTTATTTCCAACGGGGTTGCTTGGTGTGTTTTATTCTAAGAACTACCTTAATGCCTAAGTAACCTTGATGTATTTCATGATAGATGTCACTAACAACTAATTTTCAAGTTCCAATTTTAAACTGGCCTTTTCCAATTACACTAGAGTATTATATTGGTCCATATTCATCCTTTGTATATTTTAGTTACTTTCTAAAAAAGTACACTATACCTATCATTGCTTAAACGATGAAGCAAGGATTTAGATAAGATAATCTACTGCATGGGTGTTTGTATATTTAGCTGAATGTAAGGTCCCACCTTACCAGATACAAAATCATCAAGCAATTAAACTCAAAATATGAACTATGTTTTTTAATTATTATTACTATTATTATTATGACTAGCTCATCTATCATATGAAATCATGTTCATACAAGACTTAATATTATTATAATACCATGAATCCTAGATTATGACTTGCTCATTTCATTAATTTGAAGACAATAAATTTGTATCATAATTTTTTATAAGACCAATCCTAAGCATACATTTTCTCACAAATTAAGAGGAATATATCAATGATTAAAATATTTCTATTGATTGAGGAATTGATTCAAACACTTAGTACATAGGCATAATATCTCAATTAAGAGACTCAACCACTTCAACACACCATCTACTTACTTCAAGTATGCATGGATAGGAATTCACTTCTACACCTTCATTAATTTCACATTCCAATCGAGCAATAAACATCTTCTACGTATGAACAAAGCTTTTTGGTTCATGACTTTTGTCAAACGCTTTGAAAAATAGTTCCAAATACAGAATTAATTGGTGGATCTCTTTTTCCAAATAGTTAGTAGCTACTACCTATAGATATTGATTGCTAATACATTTCAATATTTCAATAAATGAAAACTAATGATATTTACACACTCATAAATTTAGCAACCGAATAACCATTGTAGAAACATAATGAATATCAACAGAAACATTATTCCTTAAGATCTAAACTTATATTACAACAAGATGAGTGACATTTGTAAATTTAAAATCAATACATCATTCTAATCACAAAGTATGTTCACTGAATCATTTTACAAACACTTAGGTGATGAACTCAAACAATTCATTGAGATGTTTTTTAAAAACAATTAACAAACATGTAAAACACATACATTGAGGAATTTCAACAAACAGTTCCTGTGCATATATACAACACCATATTTACTATCACAATTCAACTTGTAAAAATTTACAAAATTACAAACCCAGACCATAGATCAAATCGCGAGGGCTCGTTTGGATATTTTGGACAATGGCCCAGATTATGGAATCAAGTTCTAAGAAAACTTATATCAGAATCAAAACAGGAGTTCCAAGTTCTTATGGTGCAGATACCCCCTTGTTTATAGTCAATCTGTAAGGGAGGACTCAAATGGATCTCCCTAGTCTGGATGGTTCATATCTAGAACAAAACAAGTACATAATACAAACATCTTTCCTAGATTGATTTAAATGCAAGATAAGTGAAAGAGATGGCTTACCTTGTAAATGCAGATTTTTTCTCCTTGCTGATCCAAGTCTTGATCTTCAGATCTCCAGCTGCAAAGCCAGTTAATGACATGTGGAAATAGATAAGTAATAAAAGCAATTGATTGTGAACCAATCTAGATCAACAGTCAAAGAGGTTAATCCTAAACATTATCAATACAACAAGTTTATGGAAATAATTTGCATTAGATGTAATAATAAGAAGTACAAAGACAGAGGTGTTACAACCGATGATTTGACGTCATAACCTCCTTCCAATAATCCTAGCCTCCAAGATCAAATGGTTATCCTCGTAATGGATGAAGAGGATCTCCTAGCAAAATTCCACCAGCATGTAGGTACTATATCCTTCCTCCCTTAACAATGGAGAGGGGGTTCATATATATAGGACTAAAGGGATAGGATAGGTTGAGGATTAAGGGGGGAGGATTAAGGGATCATCCCACTAGATAAGGGGATCAAATGCCACCTTTATAGATATGTAGGTATAGGTATCCACACCATCCAAGCTTCGAGAAGTCGCTTGAAGCTTCTCTTTATCCACTTTAACCAACAACGACGTACCTTTCACAAGAGAAAGTCGTACCAATGAGGGGGAGACACTCCTTGTGCAAGAGAATCATGCACCACCAACACACTTTGCTAAGGTGTATAGCACATCACCTTGAGTCTGACGCACCTTTCCAGAGATCAGGGTGCATCGGGGTGACAACATAAAGTTAAGGGGATGAACAACAACTTCTATTTTGGTTTTTTATCCCAGGTACTTTAGGGATCAGGGCATACAAAGGACGCATAACTCATGATGACAATATTTTGGTGTAACATAATACCCCCCAAAGCATGAAGCTGGAAAAATAATGTAGGTGAAATGGTTTGTAACAGGGAAAAAGTCAAGTTAAGAATTGTCGGTTGGAGTGACGAACAAAGAAATTCCTGCAGTACAAATGACTCATAACATGGATTCCGACCAATACATTGCAGATCCATGGTAGTAAAGACCGAATGAACACAATCATGGCTACTAGACACAATCGTAGATCTGTGCTGAGATGATAACACAACCACGACCAATACAAAAGTGGATCCGTGTAATATGAGTCAAAAAATCTCCATCGCAACCTGGGTAAGATACGTGAGTTAACCCAGGGTCTTCAAGCCGAACCCGCAATCATACGAATATAACCATGTGATTACATTGTCTTGAAGTCGAACATGGTTGAAACCACTTGATTACCAGTCATTGATGTATACCATTAACAAGTGAGAGGAAAATCACCATTGATGTCCATGATCCTGCAGGCACCATAGTACATACCATTGAATGTGAATCAATAATTTGAGGTCGAACACTCAGTGGAATATTTCAATCAGAAGTCAATGATGTGAACTTACTGTTGAAAGTGAGGTCACCTGCCATTGTGGCATGAAGGCCCAAGGTACTTGATTGGTTTCTAGTTTTAATCCTCAGATGATGTGTTGAAGTTGACAAGTATAAAACGATTGAAGGAGGGTCATGATGTTTCCCCCATCATCGACACAAAACAAGATCCTAGATTTTTGGAGTAGATTAGACTGTAGAGTGACACTTGAGACTAACTCGGGAATGACCGACATGATAGAAGGTAGAATGAATAAAGAGATTGACTCGATGAACATACCTCTCTTGAACATGAGAATGGCATGACTTGGCAACATTGACATGATTAGAATGACAACCCCTAATGCAATTGATGATGGAAGCATTCTTTGAATGACTGAAAGGAGTGGAATGAATCATGGAATGGGTGGGACTCGAAGACAGGCAGATTATCCAAGTGTTTGAATGCATATGCAAACGAGTGCCATGTTCAAGAGTGACTAAGTACTGCCATAATTGCAATGAAACATAAAATATTTTCTTATCCCCGTCATTATTGATGAGTACCTCTTTTTTTTTAACGATCTTAAGGAGGGTAACAGATGCGCGGTATATCTCATCCTTCAGATGAGTTCAATCTCATATGTTTTACGAACCTTTGATAGGAGGGTTTCATCCTATAAAAGGGACCTTTAATGTCAAATTTTAACGAGTCCAGAGAAGGAAAACTCAATGTCATTTCATATTTAGAGAGTCTGAAAAGAACTAAAGAAGACTCCAAATGGTTCTTTTTCATAAAAGTTAGTCTCCTCATTAGAAAAAGGATAAAAAAACATGAGAGAGAACTCTTCCAGCCATGATTAACCAGAGTGCTCCTTTTTCGTAAATAGTCCTCCTGGTCTGAAAAAGGGGTAAACTATCCCCAGAAAGACAACCTTTTAATGGTCTCAGTACATTGTGTAGAGGTATCAGACCACATCAGAACCTTCCATCCTTCTATAGCCTATCATTTTTCCATCCCCAACAGTTCTAGCTTCCTTAGCCATTGTTTTTTAAATTAATTTTGAAGAAGAAAGAGTTTTTGTATCACTTCTATAAGTTGGTACATTACAATTCATTACTAGTAAACCATTGATTATTTTCGATTTCAATGGAGTTTTGTGACACACAGTTCATAAAAAAAAAAGAAATTCGGATTTCCACGAACACTAGATATTGAATCAACCAAAAAGTATTATTTTCTATGTCTAGGATTTAGGAAAGTTTTTGAAAAATGCTTTACTATATTTGATGTTGGGGTTTGGACATCTACACAACAAAAAAACATTGACGAGTTTTTGCCAACATTATTACAAAGAACAGGATTGCAAAGGGAACAATTTAGAGTAATTTTAACACAAAAATATTGTTCTTGCATGTCCAGAGAGGGTTATCAGGGTGATGGAAATCCTTATGTATTTATCAAGCCTTTAAACAAATTTTGGAACATTTTGATCCATGGTTGGGATGCTACAAATACAGTGATTGTAGATGACTCGAAAGAAAAACATGTTTGTAACGAGGAAGGGAACTGTATTATAACAAAAATGTATACTTGCCAAGATGTCAATGACACATTCTTGTTAGATCATTTATGGCCTTGCTTGTTGCACCTGAATGGGTGAGTGATGTGAGGCCAATTGTGAATAAAATGAACGTATTTTGTTAAATAATACACTTCAATGTTTGTTTGTACTAGTATGTTCAATTTCACTGTGATTATAATACTTGTAAAGTGTCCAGTTTGGTTTTCGAAAATGCAAAATTAGAGTTTGAAAGTGATAAAATATGTTTTCAAAATTTCAAATTTAAGTATTGGAAGTGTCAAAAGTAGCTTTCCAAAAGGGAAAAATCGGGTTCTAAAAGTGCCATTATGATATTTATCATATCGGAAAAGCTCAAAAACCAATTTCAAAAGTGGCGATATCAAAAGAAAAAGTATGCTTTTGGAACCTGGAATTGGCACTTTTGGAATCGGTTTTGGCACTTTTGGAACCGAATTTGGCACTTTTGGAACCGGTTTTTGCACTTTTGGAACCTGGATTTGGCACTTTTAAAACCGGTTTTGGCACTTTTGGAGCTTGGATTTGGCACTTTTGGAACCGGATTTGGCACTTTTGGAACCAGATTTTGCTTGATTTGGGGGTTTAGAAAGGTTGTTTTGGACCCGTCTTGAAAGTGACTTGGACTATAATATGTCCAAGTTTAATGAAATTGGTGTTATATTGCAATTTTCAGGCAAGATTTTGGTTCTAAACCCCCCCAGAAAAATGGGGCGTTTTATATGTTCTTTATCCTACGCGATGTAGCTTAATCTGAACTTATAGATCATGGTAATCATTGCAGACAATGGTAAGTACACATCTCGGTGAAATTTCTGACTTACTTTTTTCGATCGAGATTTAAGTCAATGCCGGGTTCTAACCAGAAATCTAACTTGTCTTGTGAAGATTCGATATCCCATAAAGGGTGTAGATCTTCTTTAAAATATCGATCAAATCATTGGCATGCTAACTCTCTTATATGAATATGAATTAATTTTCTATCTAGATATTGCAAATGGCTGAGATCTATTTTCTGCTTGTTGCACTTTTTATCTGGATCGTTGATGGCACAAACTCATATTGGACTTGTTTAGAGGGAATTGGTCAGAAAAAAAGTGTAGAGTGTGATTCTTGTTTAGGACAAAAAAGTGTAGGATGTGATTTATGTGAAAAGATTCATGTTCTGACGTAGACAAGTTATCTATAATAGTAGATTGCGCACAATGTGTAAAACAATAGTAAAAGGTGCTTGGGATTGATAAAATCATTTAGTGTTTGGTAGAATTATTTACATTTTCGTGACACTTTTTGAACATCAAGTTTTGAATATTTATCAAAATTACAATCTATATTTTAAATAATTACAGGCTATTAGGTTGACTTAAGTATCCTTTCAATAATTACAAGCTATTAGGCTGTCTTAAGTATCCTTTCAATAATTACAAGCTATTAGGTTGTATTAAGTATCCTTTCAATATCCTTTGCATTTCTTAAATATATTTATTGAACTATATTTTTTTCTTTTAGGATGTACAAACTTGAAAAGGATTGGCCAATAAGTGGGATACATGTCTTATGAATTGTTTTTTGCATTTTAAATATGTGTTGAGGAATTAATATTGTTAGGAAGGGAGTAATGATGTTATGTATTAATTAAGTTTTCTCTATCTCAAGCATAATTAACAACACCTAGTTGAATAACGACATTGTTCCTTTTAAATATTCTTTCACACATGAGTTGAATATATGTACAATTAAGAGGTCTTCGTTATCATGGATGTCCATTGTCCATGACAATATTTAGAGGTGGGAAACAAGATCATCTTATAATAAACATTTCTTATTACACAAAATCATCATGACTTGTCCTCAAACCACTACATTAAAACTGTGTCGGGTTAGCAATTGCCTCCAAGATTATTTTGGTAAACATGATTAGGTTATTTGCACACCAATAATGGATCTAGTGATTTAAACAATGTCACAAGACAATAAATATGGATTTTTCCCTTAATTGATGTTTCTTAGACTTAATTTCTATGAAAAACTCCTATAATCCCCAAAGCATTGCATTCATTAAGCATATTTTGACTATGAGTGGTGAAAAACTCATATTGTGGATCAACTGTTGCATCTAGTTTTTCCATATTTTTTATAAACAACATGACACCATACATAGCTTTATGATCCCTCCATGAAATGAAACCATAACTGATAAATCAATAAATAAAAAATCATATTTAAAGATATGATTTTGGATGTATTCTTAGTGCACAAGGACAGGAAAAATCCACCATTTTGCTCTAAAACAGCTTTGGAACATCACAACCTCCAACAGTAATTTCACGTCCTTAACCTTCATGACCTGACAAAGTTGCTATAGCAGAGTGTTCGAAATAGTAAATCTTTTTGAAAGGAAACAAAGTAAAAAACTATCAAAATATTCCTACATAGAGAAATCGTTATCGACTCTTTGATGGCAACATTATGTGGAATTTAAGGCTGGTGCAACTGACAACTTGCATTTGTAAATAAAACTTTTCAAGTAGTCTACTGTATCTCCAGGCGGGCACCCAACCTGCAACCAGAAAAGGTATATATCACCGAGATTGCAAGAGATTTTGCATTTTAAAGAAAACGGTTGTTGTAGTCTCTTAGGCCTTATGGAGTGGCGCAAAAACACCTATGGTGGGGAGCATAGGTCTGGGGGTCCATTCCGGGGGAGGGCCTAGGATACCCTAGATTCCTACGAATAGAATAACAGGGTAGTGTAAAAACATTTAGAAAAAATTATCTCGCTGAGTTCTTCTTTTATAAATGATATATTTTCTATCTGGCTATTTAGCTCTCTTATACGCTTTAATTTTCTCTCTAGTTATTGCTAATGGTTCAGATCTATTTTCTACTTATTATGCTTTTAATATGGATTTTCAATAGCGAAAAATCATACGGGACTTGTTTTTTTCCATTCAACATTGCCGACGGCTAAGATTTACTTTGAATCTATTGCTAGACTCGAGCTAACCCAGGTGTAGACTTACTTTTTTTTATGGAAATTTAAGTCGGTGTCGAGTTCTACCAGAAAATCTTACATTTTCGGTGAAGTTATGATATCCCATGAAGAGTATAGATATTCTTTAAAATATCTATCAAGACGTTGGCATGATAGCTCTCTTATAAGCCTTAATTCTCTATCTAGCTATCGCCAACGGTTGAGATCTATTTTCTGCTTGTTGCGCTTTTAATCTGGATCGTTGACGGCACAAACTCATATGGGACTTGTTTTTTTCCATTCAAGATCGCGCACGGCTAGGATTTACTTTGCAGCTATTGCCAAACTCAAGCTAATCCAGGTGTTACATCACAATCCATGCTTCTCATTTTAATTGTTTTAGAAATATTGGAAAATTACATGTTTAGTCTATAAATATGGAAGTAAAATATGGTTTTTTAGATTTTTCTACTATTTGATTGTATAGAGAACCTTGCAAGTCTAATTCTTTTATGGTATCTTTGTTTCAGGAGAAAAACATTCCAGTATTTTCAAAATATAATTTTACTTTCCTCTCCATATGTAGTTTATTGATCTTATATTTCCTATGATGTTGTATGAGTTTCTACAAACTTGACGTTTCATCAAACAGGCAAGGACTAATTAAACCTAGGATAATGCATTCATGACCAATTAGGATTGATGTGTCCCCTATCATTAAGCATAGATTTAGTTGTGTCATGCAGTGACATAGGACTACAATAAACGACCAACTTATAGGGCGATGCTAAAAAATTGCCATAATCAAATTGTTCTGGCTGCTACAACTGATCATCTATTTATACATTGTGATGCGAACTTTGATATCTCTTCTGAGGCTAGAAGTTTGAACAATTTTATTGGCCGAACATCCCATATTGAATTTCTGGAAACCTGTACATATGGAAGATTTTTAATGTGGTCTTTTCCTTATTGAAGTTGGATGGTATTAATATCCACAAAATACCAAATTAGGTCTATGGGACTCAAAAGTACATCAAGTGACTGATAATTGAGAAATTTATTGGTATCTTCTTACCAACATTCGACCAACCATCTACATAGCTAACTGATAAAAGGTATTAATAATATCTTCTATGACCAAATTATTTTATTTGTAATATGTAATCAGGATTGGATAACTTGTATTTTCAGAATCATTTTATTTTTAGCATGTAATCAAGATTGGATAAATTGTATTTTCAGTCTTCATGTGGCTATGAATTAGACAATTCCAAAATTTATTTCCCAATTTAATTTGGGTTCAAGCAAAGGAAAATGCCAGTTTGTATACCTACCTCCTGTGTATAACTACCACCAAGAAATTTTAGGGAAGAAGAAGAGAAGACAAAGCATAGAGAGGAGCGGAGAGGAAGAATAGGTAAGGGAAGACCAGGAAGAGTAGTTGAGACTAGATATCTGTAATAATTTTCTGACTTTGAATTTTGGTTGATAAATTGTAAACCCTGCCTGAGACTAAGACCAGGGGGGGAATTTTTAAGTTTTGTGTGAATCAAGAGTTCCTCTCAAACTCTGTAATTCCCATGTAATCCACAATAGAAACTAATTTATCTCATGAGGTTAGTGTCTCACTTCAAACTGATGTTATTCCAGAAGTTACTATCCTTCTGGAGGCTAGCACCACTCCAGTTATGCCATCACCATTTGACCTTCCTGAATGATATGTCGAGGTTATTGAGGAATCCAAACCTCCACCTCCTAGAACATTCCACTTAGCTGCAAACCTTAACCAACCTTTTGTATAGTTGGAAAACCCACCTATCATAACTTCTTCCCCGGTTATACGTAGCTATGAAGCTAAATATTCTAGCAATAGATCATTCGGAATGCCTTCCCCCAACCTTCCTTCAGCCCAAGATATTATGGCATCTATATGAGAAGAAATGGTTAGTCTAGAAAATGAACAAGTGGCATCATAACAATTTAGATGTGAAGCCGCACAGATATTGGATTCGACCTCACAATACCCACCTACATCCGCTTTCCAAGCGGTAAACCCTCATGATTCCTGAATGCCATGATCTTCATCTTGTGATACTACCTACCGTGAATCATTTGTAGGTTGGTTAGGACCCACAGACTGGACCCAATCAGATTGGTTCCCTGATAACTCGGGAACAACAAACATCTTTGATCCAACCTCCTCATTATGGAACACAACTCTGGTCCAATCCCTCGACTATTTTCGCACTTTTCAACACCCATGCAACCGATGCCTGAAAGTTCCCTCCAACCTTCCCCACATCTATTACCAACTGAAATTTTTGGAACATCTTCAGGGAACATTCCTATTATGAGGACAAACCCTACTTTCTCATCTTTTCCCTTATTATCTAGAACTAGTGCAAGATCATCTTCCCAACTCGGCACCATTAGTGTAGCTAGCCAACCTACACAACCAAACTCTTCTAATGTTTTCATTGGAATAACATCTATTTCTACTATTCAAACATGTATTGTGACTGGAGTTCAATCTTCAACCATAATTTAAACTATTTCTGGAGGACAACCGTTTATTAGATCCCCAAGTGGAACCAGTAACCAACCTCCTCCGTTCAGACCATCTACCATGTGGGGACCACATACCTCACTTTTTGGAGGACAACCATCCATTGGTACCCCAAGTGGGACCACTCAACAACCTCCTCCATTAGCATCATCTTCTTCTTGGGGACCACACAATCAACCTAGCGGCGGACAACCTTTTGTTAGTACCCCAAGTGGGACCAATATACCATTTCCTTCGGTAGGCCCAATTCCTTCTTGGGGGACAAAAATACCACCTGCTGGGGGGCATTCCATATTTGGAAACGAGAACCAAGTCGGGGGGAAACCTAATCAACATCAAGATTTCTTTCCCCCTAACTTGAATTCTGGAGTACCCTATTCCAGTGCCTTGAACAACCCATGTAACCCACCCCCTCAAACCTTGTCTCTTAACCAGAGCGGACCAAATAATACCTAGGATCCATTCTTCCAAACACCTCCCCCTACTCAAAACATGGGAAATCAACCCAACCAAGGATTTGGAAATATTCTTTGTACTCAACAACCCCAGGTCTTTACACCATTTATTCCCACCCAACAGTATGTTCAACAACCGGCATCCAAATCGATTCCAAATCAATTGATCAATCCCATGATTCTTAATCAAAAATCGGTTAACCAAATGATCCCTAATGCACAAAACTTCCAATAGTACCCCGCGGGTAATATGTTCGGGTATAACATGCAACAATATGCAGTGCAGGGTCCGATAGGGATCCCAACACCCCATCAATACTATTCATTCCCGCAACCCAATAGACAACTTCCATTTTTGGCAACATTAGATCTACCCAACTTGTCTAGACTCATTAATAATCCCATTTGGAACGAACCACATTGGCCACCCATACTTTCCAAAATTCCATCGGACATCCCTAAGTTCGATGCTAAATCCAGGGAAGACCCAAAAAATCATGTTATGACATTCCATCTTTGGTGTTCTTCAAACTCCTTGATGGATGATTCTATCTGATTGAGGCTCTTCCAACGTACACTCACTGGTACGGTAGCAAAAGGGTATATTGAGCTGCCTCAACACTCTTTCTAAGACTTCAACACCCTTGCTATCCATTTTTTGACACCCTTCCAGCTTCTCATCCAATATGAGACTGGAACATACCTTTTAACTCCGTTGCACCAATCTGTTTCCACCCACATCTCCAATCACATTCATGAGTGGCAGAGATGCCGAATATTAATTAAGGCACCTATTCCAGACCAATTATTGGCTGATTAGTTCACCATGTGATTACTTCCACCCATTGCTAGGGATGTTGCAATGGGCGGACCCGTCACGGAGGAACAAACAATCGCTCGTGCACAATATATGGATTTGGTTTATTCCCAATCCGTAACACTATACAAATGTATTCCTCATGCTCCCCTCCCCACTAGTGATCCATCAAGGCCGGCTACCGAACCTCCCATTGATGGTTTAGTTGGTTCCGTGAAGGCCCTGCCTGTGAACAAATTTGGTGGACAAAAAACTACTATTTCTCCACCCTCAACTTAGGATGCATCCAAAACCTCTACTTCTCTTGCTCAGAACTCTGAGGTGAATGTCGTTAACTCCTCACAACTACAATCCAGAGGGAAAACGAAGAACAATAAAGGGAAACCTAAAAAATCTTCTACTCAGTAGGAAAATCCCAAACCCCAACAAACCAACGCTAATAAACCTAAACGGAAAGCTAAGTTACCCTGCCTCATATGTCATGAAGACCACTACACAAAAGAATGTGCTTATAAAGAGGAAGTCAATAAATTTGTTAAAGGATCTTCCCACCTGACAGTCTTAACGGATCCTTTCCCACATCAACAATAGAAAATGGTTTCACACAACCCCCCCGCAAGGGGGAAACCAGAATGATAATTCCCGACCAGAGACATATTCCCATCACGACATTCTGAAGATGAGTAACGAGACTGTTCACATATCCACTTGTTCAAAGAGATATGACTCTGTCTCCATTCCGAATAAGAATGGGAATTCCAAACATAAAACTCCCTTGGAATATCTTGTATAGAATTAGACTGGTAAATAGATGAAGGTATTGAGAATTGATAATGGATGAGAATTCTATGGAGAAAGTGAGGAGTATGCTCAGTGGTTTAGGAGTCGCAAAAGAATTTTGGGCAGAGGCAGTTGACACAGCATGTTACTTGGTGAATTATGTGGTAAGGTGTTTGACCAATCCCGTAGACAACACGGTATAGGTTGACAAAAGATAAATACACACACAACTCAACATAATAGAGTTATTCAAAGAATGAATAGAATGTTGATGGATAAATTGAAGAGCATGCTCAGTGTTGTAGGAGTCGCACAAGAATTTTGGGAAAAGGAAGTCAACACAACATATTACTTGGTGAATAGTTTTTCGATGATGGATTTGGTAAGAGATACTATATATGAGGTATGGATTTGTAAAAATACCTCTCTTCCACATGTCATGATTTTTGGGAGTAATTCTTTTGTGCATATCCCAAAGCAAAAAATAACCAAAATCGACAGCAATTTGGACAAGTGCATCTTCATTAGGTACAAGGATTGAGTGAAAGGGTTTAAGCTATGGAACCCAATGACAAGAAAGGAAATTTATAGTAGAGATGTGATTTTCAAAGAAGTTGAAGGAACTTATAGGGATGCAGAGGTTAAAAGAGGAAAATTAGAAAAGGAGGAGTTTGAAATGAATGATGAAAGTATGGATTTAGATGAGTGAACTAAATATTACAAAGAGGCGGAACAATAGACTATAGATGTGTGGAGGTCTGTCCAAGCAAGAAAACAACTAGAAATATATAATCCACCTGACTTTCACTTTGTTTTTGTGTTATGATCTTCCATATAATATGATCCCTGGTCAGTAAAGAAAGAGATCAAATCGACGTAGGGAAAACTCTAAGAAAGGGCCATAGATAAATAAATGGAGTCCTTGAAGAAGAAGGAAACATGGGATCTAGTTACATTGCCAAATGGGAGGAAACTCGTTGGTGTTAAGTGAGTGTTTAAGAAAAACATGAATGCAGTAGGTCAAGTTGACAAGTACAAGGCTTGACTGGTAGTTAAAGGGTATTCCCAAGTTGAGGGAGTTTACTTTGGTGAGGTTTCCTCTCCTGTTGATAGGCTAAATTCCATAAGGGTACTACTGTATTTAGTTGCGACATTTAATCTTAAGGAAGAACAGATGGATCTAAAGACAACATGTCTTCATGGTGATATTGAAGAAGATATGTATATGAAGTACATTGGAGGTTTTACAGTGGAAGGATAAAAGAATCTAGTCTACAATCTCAACAAATATCTCTACAATGTAAAGCAATCACTTAGGATGTGGTATCAGAAGTTTTATAAGTATATCCCATAGCTCGGGTTTGTGAGAAGTCAAGATGATCACTGTGTGTATGCGAAGAAATTTTGGTGGTTATTTCATATATGTGGTTTTGCATGTTGACGACATGTTGTTGGTCGAAAATAAATTCAATTTGATAAAGGATTTGAAAATGCAATTATACTCCAAGTTTGAATGAAGAATATTGGAGCAACAAATTTTAATCTTGGAATGGGAATTCAGAGAGATTATACAGGTATAAGGCTTTGATTAAGTCACAGAATTTATGTTGAGACAATTTTGAAATGTTTCAACATGTAAGAGAGTAGATTGGTCAAGGTACCTATTCTCGTGGGATTCAAGCTAACTGTTGAGCAATATACTAAGACACAAGAACAAATAGAGTACATGTTGTGTGTTCCAAATGCTAGTGAATCAGTGATGTAGGTAGTCTAGTATATGCTATGGTATGTACTCAAGCCAATATTTCCCATGTAGTCAGAGTCCAGAATATTGAGTAGGTACATTTCAACACCTGGAAAAGAGCACTAGACTACATTCAAAAGTGTATTAAGGTATCTAACCAGAACGATGGATTATGCAATCTATTGTGGAGGAGAGCTTGAGGACAACACGAAATCACTATACATGGTTTTTGCAATTCTGATTAGGATGGAGATATCAACAAAAAATGATCGATCGATGGATATGTGTTCAAGATATTTGAAAGAGTAATTAGTTGGATCAGTAGAAGGAATTTGGTTGTTACATTTTTGACCACCAAGGCTTAATACATGGAAGCTACTTGTGCGCATAAGGAATTTGTTTGGTTACAGAGGCTATTTTCAGATGTTGGGTTTGGATAGGTCATATTATGATAGTCGAAATGCAATATTACTAAAAATGAATCGAACATATCATTCAAATATGAAACACATTTATGTTCAATACAATTTTGTGAGGAATATGGTGGAGAAGCATCAGGTGTTATTAGATAAGGTAGACAAGGTAATGAATACTATAGACTCATTGACCAAGTCATTGAGCATAAAGAATTTTTCTTAGTGTAGGGAAATGAAACTATAATGAACTGATTTTATGAATATCCTATTTATGTAAAGAAGACAACATGTGGGAAATTATTGGGAATGTTCTACTCTTGGCATGTAAATCGACTAGCAAATTCGATAGTCAACTTGTACAAGTCAACTGGATTCAAAGGAAATAGATAGTGGAACTTAAAGAGTTTGATAGGTTAGTGTCTCACAGAGTTAGTGCCTCAAGATTTCTTATACAGGTTCTCTTCATATCGAGAGACCTCCTACTGAAACTGTGTTTCTCCCACCTAAGGCCACCATTCGAAAGGCGGCATTTAATCCAAATGCGCGAAATGCCCAAAATTGCAACATTGTTGAGGACTTAGCTCAAGCACTTTGTGCAATGTATACCCTCGAAGTTCTACAACACTGCCCTACTTAGTGTAGAATCTTATTTTCAACACTTGGAGCCGTCGATCCCGATTATTCCAATACAATCAAGTTCAATTTGGAATACTTTAAGCCGAGATTATCTCACCAACTAGATTCATACTAAAATATGTGCAAACAATATCCATCATACTGTATTGGATGAAGGTGAATCCATTTCGATTATCTCCTTGTCCTGTTGGAGAGCTACTGGCTCTCCCAAAGTAACTCAATCTCCCACTACTCTAAACGCCTTCGATGGCTGCGGTTTTCAACCATACGGACTCATCCCATCGCTCGTTGTAGAACTAGGGGGGGAAATCATCTCTACCCATGTTGAAATCATCGATGCTCCATTAGATTACAACATCTTACTTGGTTGGAATTGGTTTTATGCCATGACTATTGTCGCATCCTTGGTTTTCTATTTGGTCCAATTTCCTCATCAGGGGGAAATTGTTACCATCGATTAGTTAGAATTTTGCACGCCGGACGTTCACTCCAACACCACCAATAATGTCCCATTATTGACACAAGCTCAACATCATTATGAGGACATTGGTGTCGGTCTACTAAAAGACTCCTCCATCATTGGAGTATTTCCTGAACTCCCACCCCCAATATTTCCAATCAATATGATCTCTTCGAGCACCGATCAACCGAATGAATCTCATGATTCCTGGGTTATTCTAAGTCCCAGCGATTGTAAAAACATTGGTGATTGCATGCCTCTAAACCACAATCAAGCAACCTACCATGCAATTAAATCAACATTCGATTGGGTCAACACAATTGGCCACCATAGTGTGGCACCTCTTCCACCTCGAATCCATTCATCATTTCCCTCTATTGAATCTATTTCACAGACTTTTCCATCTGATGAATCGATCATGGATATCAGGAGAATCGATGAACCACCATGGGAATCTCACCATCATCAGTCTGCTTTCCCCTCGATTCAGGCGGTGGATCTTGATACAAAATCCAACGTTTCACTGGACATTGTCAAAACTAAATATCCTTCTTCTTCACATGATGTGTTTTCCAAAGGGAACTTAGCCAATATTATGTAAACCATTCCTATTGACATCTTCGTGAAACCTGATATCGTGGAACATATCCATCTAGGAAAAACCTGCACACCTACTGAGGTGGAATTCTACACTGCCTTATTTAAAAAGTTTCATGATGTGTTTGCTTGGAGTTATGAAGAAATGCCAGGGATAGACCCCTCTATCGTGGTTCACGAAATCCAAGTCTATCCTGGTGCTTGACATGTCTCAAAGAAACTCTGACCCATCCATTCCCGCAAAACTACAGCTATTAAAGTAGAAGTTGAAAAAATTATTCAGGCTGGTTTTATTTACCCTATCCCACCGACATATGGGGTGTCCAACATCATTCCTATAGCTAAGAAACAACGTACGATTAGAGTTTGCGTCGATTACATAGATTTAAACAAATATTTTCCCAAGGAAAACTACCCAACTCCCTTCATCGACCAAATTATCGACAACTGTGACGGGAGTGTCATCTTTTCATTTATGGATGGACTCTCTGGCTACAATCAGATTAAGATACTCCAATCGGACCAGCATAAGACTGCTTTTATATGCCCATGGGGGAACTTTCCATATCACAAATTACCCTTTGGCCTTAAGAACACCGGGGCCACATTTCAACGGGCCATGTCATATTCATTTCAAGATATCAAGCATGTTGTGGAACCCTATCTGAATGACCTACCTGCACATTCCAAATCACAAGAGGATCATCTTGATCATCTGAGTGAAATATTCTCACAATGTTGCCACTACAACATTCGCTTGAATACACATAAATGTGTATTCTGTGTCGAAGAGAGTAGATTTTTAGGTCTCATTATCTCCAAGGATGACATATGCCTAACCCTTCGAAGGTGGAGGTTATCTTAGCCTTACCTTCTCCCTCCAAGATCCCAGAACTCCATAGTTTGCAAGGGCATGCAAAATTCTTTCACTGCTTTGTTTGCAACTCCACTGAGATTACTAAGGGCTACATGAGGCTTCTCAAGAAATACATTCGCTTCATCTGGGATGATGAAGCCCAATAGTATTTTGACAATTTGAAGAAGGCCTTTACCCATGCTCCCATGATACAACCCCCCGACTACACACGGGACTACATTTTATATCTCGCTGCCTCTACTACCACCATTGGCTTGGTGTTGGTTCAGGAAGACAAAAATGGTCAAGAACATGTAGTATACTACCTCAACAAGAGTCTTATTGACTTTGAGACATGTTACTCCCGTGTGGAGAAACTGTCTCTGGCCACAATTTTTGCGGTCCATAGATTTAGACATTACATTTTGCTCCGCAAAACCACCATCATCGCAAACTTCAATCCGATGTACTACATCCTAACATGACAAGTGATAGGGGGAAAATATTCCAGCTGGATTGTTGTTCTCTAGGAATTCGATTTCAAGTTTGCGAAAGCGAAGTCCAAAAAATCCTTTGTCTTTGTAGATCTTATTTGCACATTGCCCCATGTCAATGACCAATCTGAGCCCATTGATTCATTTTCAGATGAATATTTATTTCTTATTTAGCACAACTAATCCTTGGTATGGAGACATCATCTTGTATCTCAAGACCCAACTTTTTCGGTCGGACCTCAACCATGATCAACATCGCCACATAAGAAACCACGCTAAATATTACCTTATCGTTAGTGATATCTTGTATCGACGTGGTATTGACTTTGTGTTACGACGTTGTCTGGCCGTTGACGAAGCTGAACATGTTCTTAATGACTGCCACTCCAGAGAATGTGGTGGTCATCTTTCTTGGATGGCTACAGTCCAGAAAATATTGTGCGTAGGCTACTTCTATCCTACAATCTTCAAAGACTGTGTTGAAGCAGTTAAGAAGTGCCCTCCATGCCAATTCTTTCACGCCAAGAAAGGATCACACCCCGATCCACTTCGTCCTTTCATTTCTGTCGACCCCTTTGCAAAATGGGGTATTGACTTTACGCACTGTAATCCCACTTCATCCGGGTGGCATAGCTATCATATCGTAGCTGTGGACTACTTCACTAAATGGGGTGAATCCCTACCTACATACAGAGAAGATGGCAAAACAACATCGTTATTCATATTCAATCATATCATAGATAGGTTCGGAGTCCCACAGGCCATCGTGACTGACCACGGTTCCCATTTCAAGAACCATATGATGGATGAGTTGAGTTCCAAACTGGGTTTTCACCATGAAAACTCAACCCCATACTACCCACAGGAAAACGGTCAAGTAGAGGAAATTAATAAAGTCTTGAAACGCATGATCCAACACACCGTGGGTACCCAAAAATCTAGTTGGCACTTAGCTCTATTCTCATCTCTTTGAGCCTGAAAGATATCGGTAAAAAAGGAAATTGGGTTCACACCATTCCAATTTGTTTACATCCTAGAAGCAATCCTACCGATTGAGTGTGAAACACCATCTCGAAAGCTAGACGTAGGAATCTTACCCAACACAACTACTAAGGAAGAGCAATTTCTATACCTAGCCAAGCTAGATGAAACTCGTTGAGATATTTCACTCGCCATCGAGGCCCATAAAAAATGAATCAAATCTCAATATGATAAATTCGTCCAACCTAGGGATTTCAAAGAAGGTGACCTAGTATTAACCTACGATCAGATGCACGACAAGTTAGGTAAAGGAAAGTTAGAATCTATGTGGTACGGTCCCTACATTGTAAAATGTGTGTTAGAGAAGGGAGATTACGAGCTTGTAGATTGTGATGGCATATCTTTGGGAGAGCCACGCAACGGGATTTACCTAAAGAGATTCTACGCATAGTTTCATTCTGTGTGGAAAACCTTGTATATAATGTACACAATGTGATTGTGGTTTAGTTTTTGCATGTTCGGTTCTATCTTGTATATTTTCATTTATCTCGACTAGAGATTTTATGCGTAGATGTCAGCATACTTTGGATTCTCCTACGACACTAGTCGACATACCCGAAACCTTACTTCTACAGCATGGGTACTTTATTCCCCTACCGGCGAATTGATATCCTTGGTTGGCATTTGCTTGGGCCGCGTAACAAACAATATTGTGGAGTAACATGGGGTCATTGGAATCCTAACTGAAGTTTCTTCTATTGGGATCCATTCCTTTATAGTCTACCTGGAATCTCAACTCATGGTATCTCAGTTGAACCGATCTACACTGTCCGTGATACTACACTGCTTCATTTATATAGAAGGGTACGCCTCCTTGAATGATCATTTGATTACATTTTTTACCAACACGTATCAAGGGAATTCAACACGGTGGACGATTCGTTACCTAACCATATGTTAGATTGGCATCTAGCCCATACATGATAAACACATCATAACAACACATGTAAAATATGTAAATACACAAGTCATCTTAAATAAACCATAGAGATAGATCCATATATATATATATCATGTAAAAAGTGTGTTTTTCCATATATAACAATGTGATGCGTCCAAAAGACAAAAAATGGGACCATGTCCCATACAAAATTGGCACTCTGGCCTACATATCGTGTACATGCTGCTAGATAAAAACTAATAGCCAAAACCTAATCAAGAGGTTCACGGTGCTCATGGTAGCACACCACTGCCCTGGCCACATGGCGGAGCAGTCTGCTTATGCACTTTGGCACACCTACAATGTGCCTATGGAGATGGTAGGGTATCTCAGGTATCCTCATAGGAGGGACACCCATCGTCAACCCCTCATGGTTCTATTTTATGTCACGGAATCCTCCTGCCTCTTCCACCTCCTTCTCCTCAGCCTGATGCCGAACCCCTCTCCCATGTAATGGTGAGTATCCCGTTGGCCTCTTCTGTCTGCGATCTACAATAGTACACGTACATATGTTAGATATTTTTGAGTATAAATATATATATATATATATAATCAAAAACAAATTTCTGTAGGTCACATACCTAATTCATCCCAATCAAAATCCTTGGGTAGATCCATATCGATGTCGTCACAGAAGTCTACCCCATCATAAGGATAGTCTTTTATCATCACTATCCGTTCCTCGAGCCAGGAAAATAAGTCCTCACCGAAAGCTAGGACTTGCGGTCCTCCAAGACACCCAGCATAATCACTCCACCTCCCCATCCGAGGCTCATATGTCGGATGGATATGCCTCTCTAACTGAGGACACAGTAACAACACCCTCTCCAAAAAGAAAGTAACCAGGATACTACCATATCCAAATTGATGGATGTCTTTGTTTCTGTATTTGGTGATTTGATCCTTGATGTTAACCAGGACCCTGTCATACCAGTCCAACAACTTTGTCTCCATGCACTCCACAACATAGGTCATTTAAGCTTTTATTGCGTGGTGATCGCCCACGCCTCCCGCCACATGAGTAATGGTATATAAGATTATCCTCAGGGGAAGATCCAACACATCCACTATGAACACTTTTCCTTTCTTTTTTGGGGATCCTTGCCTACAATACCATGCAATATATGTATCTGTGGTCTCTTCGATGGTCCGGTGCCCTGTCAGGTTGACCCGCTCCCCCTCTTGGAGAAGTCGGCCAAGAAGTAGATGTCCTCGATCTCTATCTCGAGGGTGTGCTCTCCGATGTGGAAAGTATGAATGTCGGTATCCCACATTTGAATAATTTTGTTCAATAGCTTCCCCTGCTAACGGATACCCCTAGTATGAAATAATTTCAATAGACAACATTCTTATAGCGCGGTTAGTGTGAATTCATCATTCAAAGCTTCCCTTTCATCCCCTTCATGTTCCTTTCTTTCCACTCCACCATTTTCTCTCTAGTCACTTGCAATCTCCTGTAAATCACTAGGGGAGACTTTAGTCAAAATATGTAAATCTATCTTCCAGCCAAAAGGGAGAGGAAAACATATCCTTTCCCAAATATGCGGATTTTTGCGCCCTCGATAGTGCAACGGACATGAAAAATGATAATTTTTGCGCCCCTAAGAAGGCTCAGAACACGAAATTCCCTGAATTTTCATGCTTCCCGACATAGGGGGGCTTGAAAATATCAGGGCACAAATTTGGTGCCCTAAGGAACTTGACAACCCAAAAAATTAGCATGAAAACAGACAAAAAATGGATTAAAAGAAAGAGCAAGGTGAGAGGATTTGCCTGTTTCAAACGATGGTCAAAATGGCACCTCGGATCTCTCAATATCTCCACCTGAAGATTTTCTCTCCACAAGGTGAAAATCTACCTTGGGTAAAAAATAGCCAAGTCAAAATGGGTAATTTCCCTTTTTTTATACATATAATGTGGTTACTTCTAACTATTTCTACAATTAAAAAACCTTTTTGAGTTAATTCTTCACATTTTTATTACCTAATGTCTGTTTCTAGGGTTTTTGACTACATTTGGCAGGTTCATCTACACTGTTCACATTGGTAGTGTCATGTGTTTGACCTTCTTTCGAGCTTACTTTCTCTTTTTCGTGTTATGGACCCAAATACGCAAAATATTCCAAGCACTTTTTACACCAAAGTCGTGCTTGTCAAAAATCAAGTAAAATAGTGTCAAGCTTAGTTTACTTTACTCGTGCTCGAGAAATGATGAGTAAAGTATCGTCTTAGTATTATTTTCTCCCCTTTTCGGACTAAGATGATTAACTTATGAAAATAGAACCCTAGGAGTTCTTTTTAAGCTCTTTTCAGACTCCCTCGCTTAGAAAAGATTGCCAAGTGAACTTGTCTCTTTCACACTTTTAAAATCATTTGAAAGATCGTCTATTCGGTGGTAGGTTAGCCCTTTTTCGGACCATTTAGACTATTTATGAGAAAGGTATACCTCAGTCAATCTTTGACTAGGAGAGTTCCTCCAGATGTTATTTTACACTTCTTCGGGTCTAGGGACTAACTTTTACAAAAAATTCAAGCCTTGGAGTCTTCTTTAAGTTATTTCAGACTCTCTAAAAATGAAAAACTGCTGAGTTACGCTTATTTGGACTCTTAAAATTAAACACCGAAGGATCCTTATGGAACCAAACCTCTCCTTCCTTGGGTTCATAAAATGTTCAAGGATGGAATCACTTAAACGTGAGCTATACCGAGCATCTATTATCCTCTTCAAGCTGGTTAAACAACAAAGAGGTACTCGTCAATTATGATGGGAGAAATGGGGGGAGAAATGGGGAAATAAGCCGAGTTCATCTTTTTGGCAGCTTGTGAGTTGTTACCTTTAAACATGGCATGCATTTACATCTTGTCTTGTTTGGGTATTCAGCCTCTGTGTTGAAGTCATCACTATAGTCATGCGTCATCTTCTTCGCCTTGAATTCTACTCGCCTTTTAGTTGTTTCTGATAATTAATCCATGCTTCCAAGTCCTTTCTCATGCCGTTATATGTTCAAATGGTCTGTGTCGCCTTGAGTCAACCTTTTACCATTTTGTCAAACCCTCCAGTTTTGTGTTAGTATGTACTCCTTTGATCTATTTCTCCACACCTCTTTCCTATATCGGTTTCGTGTCGATGATGTGGAATTCATTATTGTTCACCTTCAACGAGTCTATTCTTGTCGACATCAACTCTCTATCTAGGAATTAGATTTAGGAACCAACCATAGTACCTTGGTTCCTGCATGCCTCAATGGCAGGTTTCCTCGTATTCGATAGTAGGTTTTCATCATTGACCGCTCATAGAATGATTCCACGAGTGTTCAACGTCAATACATATATTCGCATTCATTGGACTATACTAATGATACCTTGGGGATCATTATCATCATTGGTGATTTCCCTCGCACTTGTTAACGGTTCACGTCATTGACAGGTAATCAAGTGGTTTCTGCCATGTTCGACTTCAACACTTTGTAATCACATGGTTAGATTCGTATCAATTTGGGATCGGGTAGAAGACCCTGGATGCTCCCGATATTCCTCTTACGTCTAGGATGGAACGGTGATTATTGAGTAGATCCCCACATTGACATCTTGTTGGTGACCTTGTTTGTGTACTATCACACATATACACTATTTTATTGGTCGTGGCTGTGTTGTTATCTGGTCATGGATCTACATTTGTTCTTCGTATCCATTATTTGTTTATAGTATCTATCATGTCAGTTATGTCATGTATCTACATTGTATTGGCTGGAAAACATGCTTTGAGTCAGTTGTCCCGAGCATGGGTATGCCTGCTTTAGTGTTATTTGACATTCGGTTTCCTTGCAGCTCCACTCCAACCTCCTTGCTACTATATTTGTGGAATAATTTATTTGTAAAGTGTTTCGACCATCAGTTTATTCTGACCTCACATTTTAGGGGGCATCTGTTGTACCCCAAAGTTCCACTTTGAGTATCGTTTCACTCCATCAGGGTTGACCCCCATGTGAAAGCTAACGAAACTTCCTCCTAATGACAGTTAGAACTTACTCTCACCTAGTATGTCCCCTCTTTGGCCTTCCTTGGAAACATTAGAGCCAAATCCAACTTGTTTTATCCAAGTGCCACATCACCAAGTCAAGAGGACACCTCATTTGGCCCACTTTACCCTAATTTCCGCGCCCTGCTAGTAGTGCAGAACATGAAAATTCCCCTTTTTCGCGTTCTGCATACTTGCAGGGGGGAAAAAATGTCAACTTCATCACGTTCTTCTCAATGTTGGAGGCGCGAAAATCCCCTCAACCACCTTATTCCTTGAAGTTGGGATCTTGGATTCAATGGAGAAAGTTTAGGGATGATGATTCCTCTTGAATCCCATCTCTTACTTCTTCCTTGTTGCGAGTCATCTCCTTGATCCACATTCTACTCCTTGAGATCCATTATTATCTCCTAGTGGTTTGCATCCCAAACCCTATAAGAAAGAATCCATCCATAAGCTAGGGGGAGAACATTTGAGGCATCAAACCTATGGTCTTAGGAGTTTCTTCGAGGTAGTAAGGAAGGAGGATTTGGAGTTGAAGGTTTGCTTTGACATCAAGGGATCACTTTATAAGTTTATCCTAGTTTCCATCAATATAACTTGTATTATTTTCCCATTTCATGTGATATGTTTCGATCATTAGCATGGAATGTTTGTAATTTGATTTAGATTTGAACTAGTATACAACGTATTCAGAGATTTGCTTTCCTTGTTGTTTGTTTGGTTCAAACAGGTTCTACTTGCGATATTCGAGATGGGAGCTAGAAAGAAGATGGACATCTAGTTCAAGGTGAGTTACACCAAATCTTCCTCTCTGAATATATTTAGGATTTGTATTCATTTTTAGATCTAGGATTTTAAGGTAGAATTTGTTTGTTAGCTATCTTAGATTAAGCTTAGTTAATCTCAGTTTGGTCGAAGGTTAAATCTAAATATCTGTAGGACGGATTTACTTACCACACTACTATTGCAGCATCCGTCGATACATCTATAGTGCTTGCACTTGTATTTGCTGCAACTACATCTCCCCCCACCCATGACTGCATCGGAGCAAGTTTTCTAGCCAACTGCTCCACCTGCTAGCCTTGAAGCCCAGTCATGTCCATTGTCGGAGGTGTTCACGGTTAGAATCAAGTTAATTTATGAAAATATTGTGATGCATTAGCGAAAATTAATTTAAGCAATTATTATTTTTCAATGAAATGATTTTCATAAATTGTAGGGTGGCATTGTTGAGAGGCTCAGTAGATCAAGGACACCTGCCTCACATCTCCCACTCCCATCAGCAGTGAGTTATTTCAGATTTGAATTCTACATTCATTTTATAAATGTGGTAAATGTTACAAATGCTTGAAAATAATGGTATCTTATATCATTGTATGGATATTCCACTATCTCCAAGAAGAGGAAGATCGATTTTGGAGATGCGCTTGGGAGTGTCGGGGGTGCGAACGATGCTTGAAATACCATGTTATGCACATTATCCATGATGTGGCATTTTTTGGCACCAGTTTCCATGTACTTGGTATCTAGGGAACGAGTTTCCATGTATTTTGGATCTATGACACGAGTTGTTGGACTTTGTATAAGGCATGCATTGCCATCGTGTGTACATTGGGAACCATGTTCCATTGTTTTCCATAAAATTTATATGTTTGGACGAGTTTTGTAGCTTTGATGTACATGGATTTTTAGTTATGTGATTTATATCCATGTTGTCTATATTTGTATCTTGTTTTCTCTTGTTGTGTGCAGTTTCCCAATAAAAAACATCATGATTTTAAAATAAATGGTTGAGTTTGAATGGATTTTGATATGATTTCCCTCGTTTATGATGAAATAGATAAATTTTGATCTCTAGTGGCCTCATATAGTCAATGTTGGATGGTCGATTGAAAAAAATATTTTGTTTGAACTCTAACAAAACATACTCACTTGACCATGTTCGTAGCATTTGGAACCACTGTCATAACTGTAAAAATAATGATTTCCACCGATGTTTAATATTTGATGATATACTAATCAATAAGGACTTGTCGATCATACTTAGGTGTGAAAAAACTATTCTATCATCATTGTGGTGAAAGATATGAAAAATATCTCCCCATCCCCTTCACTTGGAATGTTTCCTTGTGAAGGGACCATCATCTCTTTACCACTGTGTTTTTCTTAGCATGGATGCTTTGTTAGGTTTTAAGTGTGACTTTAGGTTTAGAATTAACATAATGAATATTATTTCAATTGGTTTGTATTATGAAATGTATTTTGATTGTAAAATGTCATTCTAATAAGATCCAACTAGTTTGTATACATCACAATGCAAGGATGAAAGGTCGATGGTAAAATTCAACACCTTGAGTAGTTACTAGAGAAATTTTATGGGGCCCTTGATATGATGACTAGGGAGATACTTGACCTTTTCCTATACCTTATTATTTTGACAAGTTTTGCTAAAGAGTTTTCATTGTATATTAAATTGTTGTGTAAATGATGAATGATAATGGCGACCTTCCCAAATACCAAAAGGTTCCTTATGTTTGCTGAAAAGGTGATCTCGATCTCTTGACGAAGAGAATTTAATTCTATACTTTATTGTTTGAAGCATTCCCTAGACCCCATAATATTTTGATTTATTGAGTTCTCTCTGGATCAATGAAGGAGCCCTTAGGAAGCAAAAAGGAAGGTTGATTATTGAAAGTGTTTAATTGAAAGTTAATTAGGTGAATTGAAAGTTGAATGGTTCATGAAATAGAAAATAGCAAATATCTAAGAGGAAAATAAGTCAATAGTATATCATCAAGGAATTTTGGGTTTTTCAAAGGATGGATCCTTATACAAGTGTCTATGAACTATTAGATGCTTCATTTTGTTGATGTATATGTAACTTCGGAATGTA
Source organism: Larix kaempferi (assembly GCA_027924585.1). Lineage (NCBI taxonomy): Eukaryota > Viridiplantae > Streptophyta > Pinopsida > Pinales > Pinaceae > Larix > Larix kaempferi. Next base: position 4,303,067 of record BSBM01000642.1, on the reverse strand, counting down.
TTTCACCCATGTATTTCATATATGTATTTTGTACTCCTATAGAGATGGCCTTATTCCTCTATATGGAAGTGTTTGTATTCCTATAGAGATGTTATTATTCCTCTATACGGAAGTGTCGTCATTTATATTGTAAGTGTCGTAACTTATACTTGATGGGTTATTAGACCTCCTTGCTGGGGTCATCCCTGTATAAGTCATGTGGGTCGAAGGGTTATTAGACCACCCTATTGGGGGTCAGCCATGTGGGTCAAAGGGTTATTAGACTACCAATTGTGGGGTCATCCCAGATTAAGTTAACCATGGGTTAAGCTAGACATGTAGGCCCCGTTAGTTTATTGGGCAGGACAGAACAAGTATAAATAGAGATCGGGAGATCTCTATTTGATTATTCATTCACACACTTCTCTCATTCGAAAAGTGGCGCACTTATGAGGAGGAGGCTCTGCTGCTAGGAGAAGAATATCTCTTGTATTCTGGTTGTATCATTGCTCTATCTATCTCTGAGGAAGTTATTGGGGTTTTTCACCGTTATGGTTTTCCCCAAGTAAACTCTATGTCTCTTGTGTGCTTGCATTATTGTGTCCATGATTGATATGTTGTAGATTTGTTGTACATGTTGTTCTCTCAGTTGAGATCCTAGATCAGATTGAAGTAAATTCTAAAAATTTAACATGGTATCAGAGCTAGCTTGAAAGAAGGCATGATATGGCATGTATGACACTTGTTGCACTTAAGATGCTAGGGCTTGATATAGAAAAAACCAATCATCGTAGCACTTTCGCTATAAATCCATTTTGGAGAAGTTTTAGGATCTGAAACTTTTACAGGTCAAAGATAAGATCCCCGTGTACCTTGTATCCAAAGGAAAACTTCTAATTCGTTGTAATTTGTGATTTATGATCTGTACAATATAGGGTTTCTGCCTCTTCCAGATCTCAGTCATAAACAGGTGACCTTGGAAAAAAGGTCATAACTTTGGCTAGGAAGATCCAAATGAAATTTTGTAAAAAGTGACAGGCAGTACACAGACTGTACTATCTCATGAAAATTTTTCAGAGGCCGAAGTTGAACCAGTGACATGTGGCACGCCATACAAGTTCGCTGTCCTATTTTATCCCATAAATAGGTCGCGCATTGCGACACTTGGCATAACTCTCTCTCAGAGAATCCAATTGAGGTCAGACCTGTCAGGATGGAAAGATGACAGGTGAGGCTATCTCAGGAAAGTTTTTCAGACCCTGTGGATCGAAAAGTTTAGAGTTACACCAGAAACAATCAGGTACATATTTCTGTCATAACAAAATTATTTTTGAGCACCTTCATTCATGGCTTCCGGAATTTAGGGTTTTGGAGAAAGTTGGAATTTTTGTAATCAGAGACTATGGCTGAATGCCATTCATCAAAATAGAAATTTAAAGACCAAGATCAGAATTTTTGGTTGGGCAGAAGACTAGGCTTCATCAAACCCTAGTTCGTGGTCATGTCTAATGAATCCGAAAGTTTCAAAGGCAAAATTGAGGAGTGAAACTTTGCAGTTTTCAAATTCTGAATATACCAGCTTGATCAGCTCATCAAAGCACATATTTCTATCCTTTCAGAAGTTTGAAATTCAAAGTTTGAATTTTTGGGGTTTCTCTGACAAACCCTAATCCAGCTCCAGGTCAAGTTCTTGCAAATCAAGTGGATTGGGTTAATCCTAGAAGAAGATGGATTGGTCACCTGCATAAGTGAAGAAGTTCCTGTCTCAGAGGGAGATGAGGCTAAGGCCTTCCATAAGAATATTACAAGCAATCTTGACAGGTATGGATTACAGGTATGTTTCGAATTCTGTTCTTGGTTAAGTTTATGATATGTTTGTCTTCATATCATTACAGTACAATCTTATTAATTACTAGACTTGTCGTATCACCTTAATATAAGATATTCATTGATTAAGGTTTTGACACTTATTATTGTACTAATGCATTGTGATGTTGTATGAGGTTTATGTTGTTTGCTAACATAAAAGGTAAACCAAGAAAGTCAAATCATGTTCTACTTCAAGAACATATGATCATGGTGACATGAAGACAAAGATTCATCCATTGTCATGGATCACATAGAAGATATACTTTCGAGGTATGTATAACTTGGTTCTACAATAGTTAACTTATGAGACATGTAGGTTACTAGCACAAGTCACTGAAGAGAACCAGAAGACATTATGCGGGTATGTTAGACATAACTAGCTAGCATGCTAATCCAGGTATGTTTTTCCTATATCAAGCTAGAATCCTACCTTGTGTTAGGATCTTATACTTTGTGTTATTGATAATGATTATTCATGAAGTCATAGGTTTGAATAGTCCTGATTGTATGCATATTATGTTTCTTACCATAATTGATGATATGACTAACCAGAAGAATCATGAAGGTATAGGTTTGAGTAATCACGAGTTTATGCATTGATGATTTAACTAATCAAAAGAGTCCTATGATCAAATAAGAATATGCATGAGTAAAAGAAGACTTCCCTGAAACCTTGAATACTAATGTTTATTATCTGTGAATGATCAGGACTATACATGTTTAAGATTATTGTGTTTTGATAGTATTAAGATCATACTAATAAATGTGTGATTATGTATGAGACCTCAAGGATAACACAATGATGATACTAATAAGCATGCATAGTGATCAAGGATGGATATAAGTTCAAGGATAGGTAATCCAGGAAGCAAAGATCAAGAGGGATCACACTCCAGTTATTCCTGCAAGAAAGCAAAGGAGCACATTTCAGTAGTTTCTGCAAGGATGCAGATATTCAGAGGGAGTTGACCACTTCTCACAATCCACATCAGAATGGAATTGCAATGATTCAAAGGGAGTCCACCCAGCAAGCAAACAAAGATATGTATTTGAATTGTCATTTCTTACATAATGTTATTCAATGATGTATATGCTTATGTTCCTAGAATTAGGTTGTGTATTATGCATATTAGAATAGTGGCATTGATGAACAGTATACTACTAATATACATGGGTAAGTGGCCTATGGCACTGTACAACATTCCATTGCTACTTATCTAGAATGAAACCTCTTTGCTGACATGTTAGGAGTTGTGCACACTCTTAACAATGTTCTGGTAGAGATTGGAGGGCATCTAGAAAGTTACGGAATATGGATAAATGTTGTATTGAAGCATTGGCTAAGATAATTGCATGACTGTATGACATATTTCTTTATGTGTAATAATTTGTTCTGAAAACTATGAGATGTTTTCTAATCATGCAATTTAACTTGTTGTGTAGGAAAGATCGTATACCATCACCTACAAAAGAAGGACTACAACATTTGTTTAACAACAAAGTTATCTATTGAAAATATTGAAGATATTGAAGTTCCCAGGATCTGGGAAGAATGCCATGATCGAGGAGTATCAGTCGATCATGAAGATGTTTGAGATGCAGTCCCAAAGGATAGTCTGTAGTGACTTCCAAGAGGATCTACAAGATCAAGCATGCTGTAGGTGGTAGCATAGAGACTTTTGCTCCTGTAGCCAGATACACTTCCATTAGATCAGTACTTGCTCTGGTTGTAGTGATGAAATGGAAGATACACCAGATGGATTTCAAGATAGCTTTCTTGAATGGTGTATTTGAAGAAGAAGTGCATGTGGAGCAGCCACTTGGTTCTGAGACACATGACAGGGAGTCATATATGTGCAGAACTTGGTATGATAGGATAGACAACTTTCTATCCAGTTTGGGATTTACCAAGAGCAAAGCAGATTCCAACCTTTACTACAAGGTTGAGGAAGGCAATACAGTGATACTACTTTTATATGAGGATGACCTGTTTATTACAGGTGAAGATAGATTGATTGCTGATATGCAGCGGAAGCTTTCTGCCAAGTTCGAGATGAAGAACTTAGGGATGATGCACTAATTTCTAGTTATGGAGGTGTGGCAGAGTGCAGGTGGAATCTTCCTTGGACAAGGGAAGTATGCAGTAGAGATCCTGAAGATGTTCGGGATGATGGACTGCAAGGCCATGGCCACACCTATGGAATCGAACATGAAGCTTATGTGTGATGCTTCATCTGATCCGGTTGATGTCACTATGTATGGTCAGATGATTGGGTCCTTGATGTACCTAACAAACACGGGACCAGATATTTGCTTTGTGGTGAACACATTGAGCCAGTTCTTAAGAGATCCGAGGAGTGTTCACCTAGTTGCTATAAATCATATTCTAAGGTACCTGAAGGGTACAATTGATTATGGGCTCAAGTATGATGCAAATCAAAAGTTTAACCTACAGGATTATGTTGACTCAGATTGGGCAGTCAGTGCTGCAGATAGGGATCAGTGTGATCTCTTGGTTTGGCAGGAAGCAGTCCTACGTAACACTGAGTATAGCCGAAGCAGAGTATGTTGCGACGGATGAGCAGGTTGCAGATGTATTGACTAAGCCTTTGGCTAGAATACAGTTTGAGTACTTCCGGGAGAGGCTTGGTGCACTTCAGATCGAGGTTCCTTACAAAGGGAAGTGATGAGTCTGGAAGATGCAGATGCACATGAGCTTTTCGGACATGGTTGATGTGTTCTCCCTTGGTCGTGATGTAATTGCTGAGCCATTTTTCACATGGTGGTAGATGTGTTCTCCCATGGTGAAAAAGTAAGGGCTGGAGCCTTCCCCGAATGGTGGTAGATGTGTTTTCCCATGTCGGTGGTGTAAGTGTTGGATGATGTGCATCTGGGCTGTGCTTCATGGACGATGAGATGATGTGAAGAGGACGATGCTATGATGACCAGGAGGATCATGGATGATGAGCATCAGAACGATGCTCCAGTTACTACTCTATATATGTATATGCATCATGTTGGATGCTTGTTATGATCAGTTGGATCATTTATGTATATATGCATCATGTTCGATGTTGGATATGATCAGTTGGATCACTTATGTATGTATGCATCATGTTGGATGATGGATATGATCAGTTGGATCATTTGTATGTATTTTGTATATGCATCATGTTGGATGCTTGGACCATGTATCTGTATATGTATCAGGTGGATACTGAGATCATATATGTTGATATGTATCAGGTGGATACTGAGATCATGTATGTTGATATGTATCAGGTGGATACATTGTGTGGATCATGTATCTGTGTATGTATCAGGTGGATACATTGTATGATAAGGTAGATCATGTATGATGATATGTATGAGGTAGATACTTGGTATCCATCAGGTGGATGCAGTGTATGATTAGGATGATCATAGATGACGAGCTTCAGGATGTTGCTCCAGATGACATGTAGTAGGATGTTGCAGTGATGATGATCAAGATGATCATGTGTACATCAGGATGATGTATGGTGAGTATCAGGATGATACTTTGTGGTCATGGATTAGGTTGTGCAGATGATCATGTCTGGGAGATCCTATAGGTCAGAGTTGTGTACCCGTAACATCCTGGGATGCTCTTTCGAGACATTGCTCTGGGGGGACATGTAATTTGTGCCCTAGGAGATTTCAGGTCAGAGTTATGTACCCGTAACATCCTGAGATGCTCTTGCAAGGTTTTGTCCTATGGCATATAATTTGTGCCCTGGGAAATTTCAAGTTGGAGTTGTGTACCCGTAACATCCTGAGATGCTCTTTCGAGGTTTTGCCATGACCACATGTAATTTGTGCCCTGTGGAGATTTCAGGTTGAATTTGTGTACCTGTAACATCCTGAGATGCTCTTGCTAGGTTTTGTGGTGACCACATGTAATTTGTGCCCTGGGGAGATTTCAGGTTGGAGTTGTGTACCCGTAACATCCTGAGATGCTCTTGCTAGTTTTTGTGGTGGGGTCACATGTAATAAGTCCTGGAGATCTGGACAGGTTGAAAAAGGCCTCATATGCTCTTTAGGGTTCTTGCTAGGCAAGAGACTCTTTAAAGGTTTTGTGACGCATGTAATAAGTCCTAAGGATTCCACAGTATGGCTAGTGATGACGAAGACCTGTAGGTGGTGGGCCTACATCCAGTATGAAAAATGACTGGCTTTGTAGAACTTCCTATGACGAGTAGATTCATAGATTGATTGGGATAGCAGCAGCAGTGACGATGATGATGATTCAAGGATGATGATTTGCTGATGATGATCCAGAGAAGAAGACTTGTGCTAGCAGACTTGTGTCGAGAAATACCTTCCTAGTTAAGAGGGAGTGTTGATGTATATGTAACTTTGAAATGTATTTCACCCATGTATTTCATATATGTATTTTGTACTCCTATAGAGATGGCATTATTCCTCTATATGGAAGTGTTTGTATTCCTATAGAGATGTTATTATTCATCTATACGGAAGTGTCGTCATTTATATTGTAAGTATCGTAACTTATACTTAATGGGTTATTAGACCTCCTTGTTGGGGTCGGCCTTGTATAAGTCATGTGGGTCGAAGGGTTATTAGACCACCCTATTGGGGGTCAACCATGTGGGTCAAAGGGTTATTAGACCACCAAGTGTGGGGTCATCCCAGATTAAGTTAACCATGGGTTAAGCTAGACATGTAGGCCCCGTTAGTTTATTGGGCAGGACAAAACAAGTATAAATAGATATTGGGAGATCTCTATTTGATTATTCATTCACACACTTCTCTCATTCGGAAAGTGGCACACTTATGAGGAGGAGGCTCTGCTGCTAGGAGAAGACTATCTCTTGTATTCTGGTTGTATCATTGCTCTATCTATCTCTGAGGAAGTTATTGGGGTTTTTCACCTTTATGGTTTTCCCCAAGTAAACTCCGTGTCTCTTGTGTGCTTGCATTATTGTGTCCATGATTGATACGCTATAGATTTGTTGTACATGTTGTTCTCTCAGTTAAGATCCTAGATCGGATTGAAGTAAATTCTGAAAATTTAACACATTTCATATTTCGAATGTAAGTAAATTAAAAAGGGTTTATTAGTGTATTAATCCTAATAAATGTAACATCGTTTTTATTGCAAAAAAATCATTCATTACTTATACATTTGTTAATTATATTTCTTAATATAAACAATTGAAAATTTTAAATCAATTTTAACTTATGCTACAATTTTAAAATCAATATTTTCTAAAATATACTAAGAGGCCCAATGGCTCTATTTGAACAATGTAAACTATTTCCTAGTAGATTTCTAGATTTTGAAGCAGATAAGGATTCCAAAGCCTCAAGAATAAGAGAAGGTTCCCTAATCCAAGGACTTGGGGATTGTTAAGGCCTCAAAACCCTATCAATATTCCACATTTTTGTTAGTCCTTTTACAAGATTTTTATTAAATCACTCAACTATTCCATTTTCTTATGGAAGGTAGAAATTCAAGAAAGGATTCCTTGGGATTAGTGAAAGAGATGTGGCAACAAGCTGAAGAAGATGGGGTACCATTCATATGCCAACAATTGAGATGATATAATGCAATCAATGCTTAGTGGAAAAACAAAATCATTAAATGTTTTCTCCAAAAACAAAATCATAAAATGTTTAGATAATTAGAATGACACATATTTCTTTTTTAAACAATCTCATAAAATAAACAATATGTCAACCAAAATCACAAAATGTTTTCATAATTAAAATGAAAAAAAATATTTTAAATTGAGATAAACATTAATGATATAATGTAAATGGTTTAAAGTAATTAATATGAATATTAAATTCCATTAAAATATCATCATCAATTTTAAATATAGTAAAAACATTATTAAAATAATAAAAATTTAAACAAATACAAACTTTTACAAGTATTAATAATTTGAGCGCCAAGGGTTAGCTCAATTGGTAAGATGTGCAAACACTCTCTCGATACGGGGGGTCATGAGTTCGAGCCTTGAGTCCTAAGGGGTTAGGCCAACCTGGTATTGTTGGTCGATGGTTTACCATCCACGAAATGTGGTGGAGAAGTATTGGTGGGTTTCCCATGCACCGTTTCCACAGAAGAAGAAAAAAAAAAGAAAAAAGTATTAATAAAATAATTTCAAGCAAATACAATTTTTTTACAATTTACAATTCAACGGAGTCATATGGAGTTACAAATTTTTACACTTCAACCAGCTCATATAGAGTTACTTTGGAGTAGAAAAGTAACTTTTACAATTCAACCGACTTATATGGAGTTACTTTGGAGTAGAAGAATAACTTTTACAATTCAACATCTATGATTACAAACTCTTACATTTCAACCGACTCATATGGAGTTACTTTGGAGCACAAGAGTAAGCATATTGTTGAAATATTGTACCTTCTAAGAATATTATATTTGTATTATTCCGGAGATGTTTCATTCCTCCGATGGGACTTTATAATGTATCCGGAGATGTTTATTTCTCCGAGAGATTGTGGTAACTAGGGTTATTAGATCTCCTAGGAGAGGTCGGCCCTGAGTTAGTTATTTGAGGGTTATTAGACTCTCCTAGGATAGGTCGGCCCCATAGGGTAAAAATTCAGTCGAAAAAAAAGTATAAGTAGAGGAGGATGTTCCTCACTTATCTCACTCATTCATCACTCGGAAAGTAGCGCACAAGTGAGAGAAAGGTCTGCATAGGAGGAGAAGAAGGAGCTCTAGTCTTGGACTACATCTTGTATTTGGTTGCTCATCTCTATCGAGGAAAGCTTTGCTGGGTTTTCTACCCCATGAGGGTTTCCCTGTTGATGTATATGTAACTTCGGAATGTATTTCATCTATGTATTTCATATATATTTATTGTACCCTTATTAGAGATGTGTTATTCCTCTATAAGGAAGTGTCGTCATGTGGATTGACAAGTGTCGCAAGTGTGTGTACTTGCCGATGGGTTATTAGACCACCATGTGTGGGGTCAGCCCTGAAATATATATATTATATTGTGGATGTACCTAGCTAGACAAGTCGGCCCCATAAGGTCACTGGGAAAACAGGTTAGTATAAATAGAGACTAGGAGATCTCTATTCAGATCACTCGGAAAGTCATCTCTCTCTCACTCAGAAAGTGGTGCACTAGTGAGGAGGAGGATCATCTGCTTCTAGGAGACTATCTCAAGTGTATTTTGGTTGTGCTTTGGTTGAGCCATTGCTCTCTCTATCTCTGAGGAAGTTGTGGGGTTTTTCACCTTAGGGTTTTCCCCACGGAAACTCTGTGTCTCTTGTCTCTCATGCTTTTGATTCTTGTGATGCTTGTCATGCTTATTGTGATTGTTATGCATTGATATACTGTAAATGTTATTCTCTCAGTGAAGATCCTAGAGTATTGTGAATTAATGCTCAAAATTTAACATTCCCAGGGTAAAATCTCTGTCTATCTTGTGATTGTGTTTCTTCTAGTGATCTTGCTAGTCAAATTAGTATAAACTTAACATGGTATCAGAGCTAGCCTGAATAGGACATCTTTCACAAGGTGAAAATCTCTCTCTCTCCTCGTGTGGTGAAAATTAGGGTTTCCGCAAAAGTTGGTATTTTTGGATTCTGATTGCATGGTTCGATATCCCTCCTCAAAATTGAAGTTTTGAGCCCTGGATTGAGGTTTTTGGTTGGGTAGAACTCCGAGAAAGTCAAACCCTAGTTTGACAAAAACTGTGGAAAACTAGAACCAAATTTCTACAGTAGGTCCAAAATTCGCTGGTCAAGTTTGGAGGCTAAAAAATTGAAGTTTCCAGAAAGAAAGTACATTAGTCACCTCGCCTCAGTCAAGCCAATCTCCTGGTAAGGTCAGTTTTTCATTTTTGGAATTTTCAATTTTTGGTGACCCCCTGGGTATGATGGCCCCAAGTACTAAGCTTGAAGACAAGCTAGAGGGTATAGAATTTTTGGGCATGGAAATATAGAATTGGTCTCATTCTTGAAGAGACTGATCTTGTCCAATATATCAAAGATGAGGTTGCAGAACGTATAGAAGATGAAGCCAAAGAGAATTATAGCAAGGACTTGATTAGGGAAAAGAGAATCATTGATGATTCCATTAAGGACCACTTGATTCCCCAAGTGGCATCCATTAAGGAAATGTATGATGCCCTTTCCAGAATGTATGAAGGAAAGAACATCAATAGGAAGATGAACCTGAGAGCTCAATTGAAGAGCACCAAGATGAATAAAGGAGAATCTATTCAAGACTATTTCTCAAGGGTTTCTTAGTTCAAGGTACAACTAGATGCTATTGGAGATACCCTTGATGAAGATGAACTAGTCATGACTGCTCTAAATGGTCTCACTAGACCTTGGGAGTCATTCATCCAAACCATGTGTGCCAGAAAAGAAAGTGTGAAATTTGATGTGGTTTGGGAGGACTGCATTCAAGAAGAAGCTAGGGTTGCCAACAGAGAAGCCTTGCTCAAAGAAGATGACCAAGCCTTGGCCACCCACACCAAGAGAAGAAGGAATCAATCCTACTTCAAGAAGGACAGTCATAAGGAGTCTCATCCTCCACAAACATTTCAAAAGAAAAGAGGAAATAATCAAAGAAGAGATTTCTCCTCATTCCAATGTTTTACTTGTCACAAAATAGAACACATTGATAAGGATTGTCCTCTGAAGAAGAAAAAGGGTTCTCACCACAAAAGACATCAAGCACATCTTGCAGAAGATGATAGTGAAGAAGAAGTAGAAGAGGAAGAAAGGCCTCACAAGAAAATACCTAGAAGAGAAGAAGAAGAGGAAGAAAGGACCTTCTTCAAGAGAAGATCTAGAAGAAATGAATAAGAAGATGCAGAAGAGTATGTTCTATTCTCCGCACTCTCTGGATCTATAAAACCTGGAGAAGATACATGGCTTATTGACAGTGGTTCTTCAAAGCACATGATAGGACAGAAGAAGACTCTCTCAAGACTTGAAGAAAAGACCTCTCCACAAAAGGTATCTCTAGGAGATGATTATCAATATCCCATCGAGGGAATTGGTGAAGCAAGCTACAAGCTTGATTTTGGAACCCCCACGAAGATGAAGGAAATATTGTATGTACCAGGATTGAAGAATAACTTGCTTTCCATATCAGCATTGGATAAGAAAGGTTATAGGGTTGCATTCATTGATGGACAAGTATTAATGTGGTCCAAAGGTAAATCTATCAAGGATGCAATTATCATTGGTGAAGGGGAAGGAGGTTTGTACAAGATCAAGGGCCATCCAGAAGCTTCCCTTGTACATGAAGCCACTAGCCCAAATGAGCTATGGCATAGGAGACTTGCTCACATTAACTACAAGGAACTACCTCATGTAAGCAAGGTAGTTATAGGTCTGCCAGACTTAAAGATTGATCATGATGGCACATGCAAAGGATGTGCAAAAGGAAAGAATATAAAGAACCCATTTCCAAAGAGTGAAACAAAGACTAAGAGTACCTTGGAGTTAATTCATTCAGATGTATGTGGACCAATGCCCTCCACATCTTTGAGTGGATATGAATACTATCTCACATTTATTGATGACTATTCAAGGAAGACTTGGATATACTTTCTAAATGGAAAGAATGAAGCCTTTGGAAAGTTCAAGGAGTTCAAAGCCCTGATAGAGAATCATTCAGAAAAGAAAATCAAAATACTCAGGATAGATAATGGTGGAGAATATACTTCAAAGGACTTTGAAGATTTCTATAAGGAAGCTGGAATCAAGAGGGAGCTAACCACTCCCTACAATCCCAACAAAATGGTGTTGTGGAAAGAAATAATAGAACCATCATGGAAGCTGTAAAGACAGTGATACATGATCAAGACCTACCTATGCATCTTTGGGCTGAAGCAGCTAGGACAATAGTCTATGTGCAAAATAGACTATCCCACAGTGCTCTTGATTTCAAGACTCTAGAAGAAGTGTTCACAGGAAAGAAGCTTGAGGTAAGTCACCTCAAGATATTTGGGTGCTCTGTGTATATTCACATACCTAAATTAAAGAGAACTAAGTTGGATCCTGCTGGGAAGAAGGGAATGTTTGTTGGATATTGTGAAGAATCCAAAGCTTTCAAAATTTACATCCCAGGTTTTCATCATATGGAAATAAGTAGGGATGTGACATTTGATGAAGAAGTGGCTCTCAAGAGATCTAGGAAGTGCCAGTATGAAGAAGTATATGAAGAATATGTACATCCCAGAACTACAGAGGCTGTACCCATCCTTGAAGATGTAACACCTAAAGACCATGACATGATAGAACCACAAGAACCCCCCATTACAAACATTTCAAGAAAAAGAAGGCCAGCATGGGCTAGAGACATTATTCTAGGAGCTGAAAAATATGGAGCTCCTGAAGGCTCCACTAGAGTGAGCAAGAAACCAAAGCTATTATCGAACTATGTGGCTTTGATGTGTGATCTTGTGGATCAAGAACCTACTAGCTATGAAGAGGCAGTTCATAAGAAAGAGTGGGTAGAAGTAATGACGGAGGAATACCAGTCAATAATGAAGAATGATGTTTGGAATATAGTTCCCAAACCAAAAGATAAACGTGTGGTATCCTTCAAATGGATATATAAAATAAAGCATGTTGCAGATGGTAGCATTGAAAAATATAAATCAAGATTTGTGGCCAGAGGATTCTCTCCTAAAGAGAGAATTGACTATGAAGAGACATTTGCACCAGTTGCAAGGTACACCGCCATTAGAACCATCATGGCACTTGCATCCATGATGAAGTGGGAATTACATCAAATGGATGTAAAGATAGCTTTCCTAAATGGTGTGATTCAGGAGGAAGTGTACATAGAACAACCTCAAGGATTTGAGGTGGAAGATGGAAGAACCCATGTGTGCAAATTGAAGAAGGCTTTGTATGGGTTGAAGCAAGCTCCCAGTGCTTGGTATGGAAGGATTGACAGTTTCCTGACTAGCTTCGGCTTTACCAAGATTAAAGCTGATCCTAATCTTTATCTCAAGGTTATGGATGATGAACCTGTCATATTGCTGCTATATGTGGATGATCTATTTCTGACTGGAAATGGGAAATAGATTATCGAGTGCAAGAAGAAGCTCTCTTCAGAATTTCAGATGAAAGATCTCGGATTGATGCACTACATCCTAGGTCTGGAAGTATGGCAAGGCCCAAAAGGAATCTTTCTAAATCAAGGTAAGTATGCTATGGAGATTTTGAAAAGATTTGATATGTTGGAGTGCAAATCCATGGCCACTCCCATGGACTCCAACTTGAAGTTATTAGTTGATGACTCATCAGAGTTAGTGGATGTGACTCTGTACAGACAGATCATTGGGTCACTAATGTATCTGACGAATACCAGACCATATATATGCTTTGCGGTGAACACCTTAAGTCAGTATCTAGTGGAACCTAGACGAGTTCACCTAATAGTTGTAAAGCATGTGATGAGGTACTTGAAGGGTACGATAGATTTTGGTCTATGCTATCGTGGAGATCATGATTTCAGATTGTATGGCTACATAGATGTTCATTGGGCAGGAAGTGTATCAGACAGGAAGAGTACATCGGGTGGATGTTATTGTCTGGGATTTTCCATGATCTCGTGGTATAGCAGGAAGCAGTCTAGTGTGGCTCTCAGCACAGCTGAAGTGGAATATATAGCTGCTTGCTCTGCTAGTTGTGAAGCGGTATGGCTTCGAAAGTTGTTATCAAGACTGTTTGACTTAGAGATGGACCCCACTGTGATTCTGTGTGACAACCAGAGTTGTATCAAGATGATATAAAATCCAGTATTCCATGATAAGTCAAAGCACATAGAGATCTGGTATTTCTATATACGAGATATGGTGCAGAAAGGAGCTATCAAGCTCAAATATGTAGGCACTGACAAACAAGTTGTTGATGTGTTGACCAAACCTCTGTCTCGAGTAAAGTTTGAGTATTTTCGAGACAAGCTTGGTGTAGTTCAGAAGGACCCTCCTCCAAAGGGGGAGTGATATGGTCGATGATGATATTTGGATACTGGTATCGATGTGGATACCTGTATTGATGATAAGTTTTCCTATATCGATGGTAAGGTCAATAATGAGGATACATGTATTGATGAGGATACTGTATTGTTGATGTGGATAATTGTATTGTTGATGAGGTTACCTAAACCGACGATGAGGTCGATGAAAAGGTCCTTAGACTTTGTCTAAGTGGACGAGGGGATTGTATCATCCCTGGACTTCAATCCTAAAGTGATCCATAGACAGATGTCTCCAAGAATGTGGTCCCTAGTGAATGAGGGGATTGTATCATCCCTAGACTTCAGTCCTAAAGTGATTCGTAGACAGATGTCTTCGAGAATGTGGTCCCCAGTGGACGATGGGATTGTATCATCCCTAGACTTCAGTCCTAAAGTGATCCGTAGACAGATGTCTTCGAGAATGTGGTCCCTAGTGGACGAGGGGATTGTATTATCCCTGGACTTTAGTCCTAAAGTGATCCATAGATAGATGTCTTCGAGAATGTGGTCCCTAGTGGATGAGGGGATTGTATCATCCCTGGACACATGTCCTAAAAGAGATCCGTAGACATATGTCTCAGAGAAAGCGGTCCCTAGTGGACGTGATAGGACTGCATCGTCCCTGAGCGTTTGGTTCAAAATGTATGTGATAGGATTGCATCATCCTTGGACTTATGTCCTAAAGTGATAGGGATTGATCATCCCGTAAGTGGATCAGGATGGCATTGTCCTTGGACTTATGTCCTAAAGTGATAAGGATTAATCATCATGTAAGTAGATTGGGATTGCATCATCCCTAGACATGGTGAGGTGTCTTAAAGTGATAAGGATTAATCATCCTATAAGTAGATTGGGATTGCATCATCCCTAGACATAATGAGGTGTCTTAAAGTTATAAGGATGAATCATCCTATAAGTAGATTGGGATTGCATCGTCCCTAGACATGGTGAGGTGTCTTAAAGTGATAAGGATTAGTCATCCTGTAAATAAATTGGGATTGCATTGTCCCTAGACATGGTGAGGTGTCTTAAAGTGATAAGGATTGATCATCCTGTAAGTTTATCTGGATTGCATTGTCCATAGACAAGAGAGATGTCTTAAAGTGATAAGGATTCATCATCCTGTAAGTTGATCTGGATTGCATCGTCCATAGGCATGAGAGATGTCTTAGAGTGATAAGGATTGATCATCCTGTAAGTTGATCTGGATTGCATTGTCCATAGACATGAGAGATGTCTTAAACTAAGAGGGACTGATCATCCCGTAAGAGGATCATGTGTATTGTAGGGTATGCTACTATGAGGATGTGGATCGAGAGGATCCAATGATGCTGTTGATCTAGATGACGATGCTGCTGATCGTGATGATGTAGATAACGATGTTGTTGATCATGATGATCTAGATGACAATGCTGTTGATCGTGATGATCTAGAGGACGATGATGTTGATCGGTAGATCCAGACGATGAGGTTGTTGATCGAGTGATCTAGATGATGTTTCTATAGCTATTCGAGTGCTGCAGAAGATGAAGACTCGATACCAAAGATGTTGATGTTCTAGTATTGAAGATGTTCCAGTAACTGCTTGAGTTAATGATGATGATGTATAAAGAAAGCTTCCAATGATTTATAGATGTATCATGTATTATGTAGTCAATGACTCCTTGCTCCTGCAGATGTTGTTATAATATCCTTCTCGTTAAGGGGGAGTGTTGAAATATTGCAACTTCTAAGAATATTATATTTGTATTATTCCGGAGATGTTTATTCCTCCAAGATATTGTGGTAACTAGGGTTATTAGATCTCCTAGGAGAGGTCAGCCCTGAGTTAGTTATTTGAGGGTTATTAGACTCCCCTAGGAGAGGTCAGCCCCATAGGGTAAAACGACAGTCGAAAAACAAGTATAAGTAGAGGAGGATGTTCCTCACTTATCTCACTCATTCATCACTCGAAAAGTAGTGCACAAGTGAAAGAGAGGTCTGCATAGGAGGAGTAGAAGGAGCTCTAGTCTTGGACTACATCTGTATTTGGTTGATCATCTCTATTGAGGAAAGCTTTGCTGGGTTTTCTACCCCATGAGGGTTGTTTCCCAGGGTAAAATATCTGTCTATCTTGTGATTGTGTTTCTTCCAGTGATCTTGCTAGTCAAATTAGTATAAACTTAACACATATATTTCAATGGAGAAGAGGTTATAAGACTAGTACTCAATATAACACATTATATTAATATAACCAACTATAATGGAAAATGTGAAATTACTATCATGTAAAGTTCGAGTACATGGTATGATAAAATTGAAGTTTTCACACTTTATAACATCTCAATTTTGATAAATAAAAAATAAATTATCAAAAATGAAATTCAAATATTTTTTACACTAAAATTATTCAACAATGTTAATGTAAAAAAAAACGTAATCAAAACAACTTACATTGAGTTGGGTGGAATAATCAAATAATTATGCAGATCAATAAGTTCTACCACCTGAATTTTATAAACAGTGAACTTGAGTGAATATTGTATATATCTATATAACAAGCTCTCGTCACCCGAGTCAATATTGTATATATCTATATACTATCTGAAGTCAGTGGGATAGGAAGAACCGCTCCCTATATACGCCACTTAAATAAATGGTACTATCCATCACTGCACATAGATACATAGATAGGAGTTCATGGGAACAGTAACCTCCTAAGCAGAGCTAGACTCTTTATCTCAGGGGAGAGCCTCTGTCCCATGGGTCTCCTACCCTTCAAGTCTTGTCATAACAGGCCAATGAGCAACCCTACCCCGTCGATTTTGAATCTTTGACGTCCACGAAGATAACACAAATTCTTAACCATTAGGCCCACTCAGGTGCTTTATTTACCTATTATTCTTTCTTACCCAACGCTCACTTTTATAGGGTTGTTAGCCGCTAAAAGATCTACTTGGCAACAGACCTAGATGGAAATAGTACTAAAGTGGAAGGTAGTACCAAGCCATGAAAGAACCCCATTTGGTTTCAAGGCTAATGTTGATGTCTTATTTCTTCATTGATCGTGAAAGACAAAAATTATGTGCAAAATGCTTACAAAATTTTAATAAAAAATAATTTTATTTTTTTTACTAATCATGGGAATTGATACCAAATACAGTAATCATTGATGTTGGAAAAACGATCTATTCAAAATAAAACTCATGTTACAAAAGTGAGTGAAATTTGTGAATATAACATGGATATCATTGCACATAAAGGATGCTCATGTGTTTGTTTACCAGCATAGATCCATCTTAAATTCGTATCTACCAAGCACCGAGAGGGATCCAATTTCTTGAGGTGTATTTCTTTTTTTAAATTTAAACTCAAGGAATTTGATCTCTCTTGATTGAGAGATCTGGGTTTAAGTTTTAATTTTTTATTTTATAAACGAACATCTATTTTTTAATTACTTTTCATAATATTTTATTTTATGAACCAACATGGATTTTTTTTAAGTACTTTCCATAACTTTTTATTTTATGAGCCGACATGAATTTTTTTAATTATTTTGTTACAAACGTTATATCACATTACAACATCTCCCCCATACAGGGTTGTAGAGCACCTCATTTCACTCGATGCAATAATTTTAGAAATTATAACAGTAAAATGATTACAACTAACCAAAACGATTACAACAAGGTAGTTTTTTTGGAATAAAGATAATTTTTTATATTAAAAATGGAAATATTATAAAATTTTAATAAATAAATAAAAATTAATTACTAGTTTATTAGATATTTACCAAATATTTTATAGCTAGTTTACATGCAGTAAAACTCAAACCAATTTATTTAGTTTGTTTGTTTTTATAAATTCTTATGCTAAGATATTTTCTGAAATAATCAAGAAATGGTTCATAAAAGAACAAAGTATTGTTCATCATAATGACTAGTTTTGTTATGTAAGTATGATTATGAATCATGGAATCACAAAACATGCAAAAGCACATTAAAATAAAATGCAAGAGAGACAAGCTTACACATAGTAGAAGGTAAACATATTTTTGTAGCTTCATACATAAATATTTTTACTTTTGTTTTTCACACAATATTTTGTAATACATAAAAACTTGTATAACTTTATACAAAAAATATTTGATTGATATAAATTTTTTAATTTACATATAAATGAAGAGAGTGATAGTACTTAACACATTAAAAATATTTAATATTATAATTTTATAATCTAAAAATATCATTAATTTTCAAAATAATAATAATAATTTGAATTTAATGTAATATTGAAAATTTTACTTTAATAAAATAGCTATCAAAAATTCAAATATATAATAAAGATTTTTATTTTTATTTTTATTTTAAATTCAATGTATCCCATTTTATTAATTTTATTAATTTCATAAATACTAATTAGAAAAAAAAATTATATAATTATAAAGCATGGACTAGCTTCTTTGTAGTTATTTCTCTTTTTTAAATTTATAGTTGTAATTTCAATGTGTCATGTTTAGGTTTAACATAAAAAAAAAATGCAATGAACGAAGGAAAGTCTTTACTCGTTTTTTCTAATTCATTAATGAGATTAAATTTTAAAATTAAGTTTTAATCCATTTTATCTGGTTTTCTCTAAACCTAGACTATTATTTATTTGTAATTTAGATTAATCTAAGTTTAATCCATGTGCCCTAGGTCATGTGGGGTGGGATAATATGATGGATAGCCAAAATCTTGCACTAATGAAAGTCACATTCCATAAACCCTTGAAACCATTTTGCAACCAGCTGTTAGTTTTTCAGAATTTCCAATCTGATATAAGATCTTAACTGAGAGAATAACATGTACAGCATATCAATCATGGACACAATAATGCAAGCACATAAGAGACAGAGTTTCACCGGGGAAAACAAAGAAGGTGAAAAACCCCACAACTTCCTCAGAGATAGAAAGAGCAATGATACAAGCAAAGTACAAGAGATAGTATTCTCCTAGCAGCTGATCCTCCTCCTCACATGTGCGCCACTTTTCGAGTGATGGAAGAGTGAGTAATGAGATGATCAAATAGAGATATCCCGATCTCTATTTCTACTTGTCCTATCCTGGCCAATAAGCCAATGGGGCCGACTTGTCTAAATTAGCCTAATAACCCATGGTTACATTAATCTAGGCTGACCCCACACTTGGTGGTCTAATAACCCATTTACCCACATGACTCATACAGGGTCGACCCCATCAAGGTGGTCTAATAACCCATCGGCAACACTTGCGAAACTTGTCAATACAAATGATGACACTTCCGTATAGAGGAATAATAACATCTCTATAGGAGTACAATATACATAGATGAAATACATTCCGAAGTTACATATACATCAACACTAGCTACATCCAATCTTAGTTGCACTTTATCATCATGAAAATCCTAGGAAAGTCTAGAGGACAATCTCATCATGGGATGCTCTTCCATCTCACATTTAGGCTATTTTTATGATGTTGAATGTATTAAATTATACTTAATCTTCTTCAAGATCCATGGTGCATTACATTTAGATCACACTGTTTCTTGTTGCTAAAATTCTGGTGAATTTTTGTAGTTTAATACACTAGTATCCTATATTTAATAAAAATATAGAACTTCCAGTCATAGAACCAAGCCTATCACACAAACTCCAAGGACCGGCTAAGCTTTAGAACTTCTAGTCATAGAACCAATACTATCAAAAACTCTAAGGACCATCTAGGATTTAGAACTCCCAATCATAGAACCAAGACTCAATCACTACACAACTCTAAACCTTAGATAATAACACATCTTTGTGTGATCATCTTCGGATGGCAAAGATAACCACATAAGACACACTAGAATATTAGTAAGCTTTTGATCCCAACTAGTCGCACTAAGATTAGAGGGAGAGCATACACCATTGACTTCTTCTTACACTTGAGATATATTTTTTTCGTATGCCAGGTCACAAGTAGCGCAAGAACAAAGGATACACAGACCTCGACTCAAATACTTACATAACTCTCAACTCCCAAAATTCAAATACCCGAGTGGGTGGGAGAGGCTTTATTTATAAAAAATTATTCGGTAAACCGGTGACACCAAACTGGAAAATGAAAGTAAAATCTAAGAGTCTCTTTTATGGCGGTAGATCAAACTGTACCCTTTGTCGAATAATTCATCTGAGCCATGTGAAGCAATCTAAGTACTTGCGGACCCATACTGACAAGATAATTAAAATTCACAAGCTGGAACTACGATTAGCACCCCACGACGCTTGTAATTCAGTCATAGAAATCATATCCTACTAGGAAGATACATCTTTCTTTTCCGTCCCCAATATATGGTCTACCACAAACACAACCAGATCCAACAAATCCATCATCATTGTCAAAGATAGATGGGATAGAGATTTCATTATCAAGAAATAAAGAATTTAAAAAAACATCTTTCTACATCAGACCCCATCATATCTTTATTGGGAAAGAAACATAATTATCCTTCAAAACATTATTCCACTTTGTAATTGAGCACGACTTCTTTGGTATAGTGTCTAATCATCCTTCCATCTTTATCCCTTTGGAGAAACTTCCATGTCATTTTGATAGGTGGTTCTAAGAGGGAATATTTCCCTCCAATGTGTCTCAATTTGAATTTGAACCACATATAGTTCTGATGAGCTACAATCATGTCAGCCTGGAGATGCAAAATAAAATTAGCTCGTCTTTGTACCCAATCTTTTCTAGGACATAACTTATCAAAAAATACTTCTATCCATCCTGACAATTTTTTTTGAACTAAGGAGGATGGATCACCACAAATTATGATCTCTTCTTGTTCTTTGCAAAATTGTAGAATCAGATGGTAACTTGTCCATGTTAAATAGCCAAGGCCTATCTCAGCAAAGAAAAAAAATTTCCCATCAAACTCAACAGTATCTAGCCATATATCATTTAGGTCTGATAACTTATAATATGCATTTCTGATATTTAGAAATGTTGTTCTCCCATCTTTCTAAAATTTCAATTTTCATACGAGAAGAGTGAATTTGTCTTATCTATGAATTGTCCAGTTGCTTGTCTTCTTATTTTTTGCTAGCATATTCCAGAAATGGCAGGCTCTCTGGAAAACTCATGGGGTCTCGAAAAAATATTTTTCCTCTGGATTTTCCCAGATCATGCTTGATTCCTGCTCTCTTATCTAACAGTACAGCATCTGATGCACCATCGTTGAACATGTTGAGACTAGGCTGAGATTCTTCTATGGTTTTCATATCAACAACACAGTTAAGATAACCAGGTTTATATACAATATCGAAATCAAAATTCTAAAGCCACATAAACCATTTAATAATTCTAGAATTATTTTCATCCATCAAACTTTCATTCTTAAAAATTCCTGGCATGATTTTTAAATATGTTCTGATCAATAATTTTATAGGTTTAAGATATAGTTTGAAATGGTTTACTACCTTTTTGACAACAAGAATCTCTTTGTGGCTTGAGGGGTAGTTTAATTATGCACTCTTAAAAGAACCTGAGGAATATCCACATATTCATTCTTTATCTCCATTCTTCTCTATGAGGACACCTCCCCATGCTTTACTGGAGGCATCTATTTCTATGAAAAAGTCTCTCGTACCTTGGGGAAGGGAGAGAGGAGGAAGTTGTTTTACTTTTTCTTTAATTCTTTTAACAACTTTGGTCATTTCATTGCTCCATTTTGGAGGGTGTTTCTTCAATATTTGTTGTAGAATATGGATTTCATCAACTTGGCCCTTAAAGAAAGGTCGGATATTTCTTCCAAGGACTAATCTTACTCTAACATGTTATACAACTTGACAAGAACTTTATACTCAAAATGAGAACTCTAGCCATAAAAACTCACATTTTTGCATAAAAAACACCAAAAAACAACCCCAAATAAAAAAGTGGTGCTACCGGTAGCACCACTTTTTTTTTGTGGTTAAAAATACACACATTGACCAAAACAATACTTTTTGTTGTTTACAAAAATCTTAAAATCAAGCCCTGAATTAAAAGCTAATGCTATCGGTAGCACATTGTTTGCCCTAGAAATTGACCATAGACTACAGAGGGGTAAGCTAGCACAATATCAACATAACAAACATGAAATAGGGTTTTGTTTTTGTAGTTTTTTGGTTTGAGTGTTTTATAATCGAGAAAATAATCATACATTCAAACAAGTACAAACTCATACAGAAACTAAATCATGCAAGACATTAAAGGAAAAAGATATTTAACACTTCAAAGATTAAACATAAGCCAATCCATTCATAAATATAGTACTGGTTCTTCCACAATACATGATCACTCCATGATTAAAACATTAAGCAAAGAATGAAATCACTAACTGTGGGATCACAATGATCAGAAAAAACAATAACAAGATAATAATTGCTTATAGATATATATTCAAATCTCGATCTTTCAAAAACTTACATGAGAGATATGTATATGAGTCTGAAAATGTATCAAAGCTTTCACTGTATAGTCCTCCTTGACCCAAAAATTGAACCATTTCCCATCCAAATTACTTGCTTTTATCCCTTTACAAAATATGAGTTTGATAACTAACTCTAAACCTATCTTTGAAGCAGTTGCAAATACAAGTTACAACTTTAACTTTCGCATCTTTAAAACAACCTATTAACAACTATTTATGATAACAAAAATGAAATACTTTTGACATTTGGAGACAAAGTGTCATAACTGCTTGGCAGCCTCAGCGAGCATAGCTATGCCTTCCAAGGCATGGGACTTCTTTTCATCTCGAGCCTGCTGTGTCTCCAAGTCTTTGATTCTATTTGATAACTCTTTGCTCTTATTGCTCAAACCCTGAATTTGTTTCTTCAAATCTTCTGCTTGATATTCAGTCTCCCTCTCCCTCTTTAAGGCCTTTTTAGTCACTGCAATCAGCTCTTGGTAGTGTGCATTAATATCATTCAAATCCTTCCTTAGTATGTTATTTGTAGACATATATCTCTCATTTGACCCACTCAAAAACTGTATCTAAGACTTTTTTTGTTGGAGGACTTTCTTTAGATTCTCCAGCTCATAATAAATATGCATTTCTCCATGTAATGTTGAATCATGATCTTCTGTCCATGCAACATCTAACTTTCCAAAAATAATATCATCTTCTTGCTTATCCTTTGCTAGTTTCTCTGCAGATGCAACTCCTGAAGACATACCCTCTTCTGGAATGAGAGTAACCTGTTCTTCTGTAACCTCATGGTCCTCCTGAACCAGCTTTGGTGATATTAGCTGATCCTCTTGAACATCCCTTCGACCCTGCTGAGATTCTGATTGCTTTTTCTCTTCTTTCTCTTCATCAGTCAAGGAATCCTGGATAATTATAACTTTCTCTTTTTCTAACTTTGGATCCAATATCCTTATCATGTTTAGTCTTAGCTTATTAGTTGGTCTTGTTTTGGGTCGCCATTTGACCTCCGTAAGCTTGATCAGAGCTTTTATGTCAGGGTGAAATCGTGAACCTGGGAAACACTTTGGTGACAAATAGAGTGAAAAAAATGGAGCGCGGGCAGATGATCACACGAAAAAAAGTCAAACTCAAACTCTAGGCCGAGAGTTTTAACAACTCTAGGCTGGGAGTTTTGAGAGTTCAAACTCTGGGCCAAGAGTTTAAAAAAACTCTAGGCCGGGAGTTTGAACCAGTTGCCGCGCTGTATTTTAAAAAAAACTCTCGGATAAGAGTTTGAACTAAAATCTGGGCCATGAGTTTGGAAGAAATTTTCTTTCCCGAGA
Organism: Larix kaempferi; assembly: GCA_027924585.1. NCBI lineage: Eukaryota > Viridiplantae > Streptophyta > Pinopsida > Pinales > Pinaceae > Larix > Larix kaempferi. The sequence goes on along the minus strand of BSBM01000642.1, from coordinate 4,279,423 downwards.
GTTTATGGTCAACAATTCCAGCACCATTTCTGCAGAATTCAGAAATGTGTCACTTTAATAAGGTCGGACCACTGCAAAACATGAGAATTACATGTCAGAGTTTATACCAGTAGCTTCACCAATGGCATATACTTGAAAATTTTAGTTATGGATAATGAGTGACCTATGTTGACAATGGTTGTTTGATAGATGGTTATTCATTTTAGAGAAAAACATTGTATGCTCATAATCTACACACACTAAATTTGATCCTGGACTATATTTCGAGTTTTTTAAGACTTGGGAACTATTTTTTATTATTTATCGAAACAACGTATGTTCAGAAAATGGTGCATTATCGACACATGTTTTTGTCTTCACATTTTATTTCAAATGTTACTCTTATCAAACAAACTAAAACCAACCCATTGAAGAGGACACTTCAAGGAACATCCTTGTATTTTTTTAAATTTTTTTGGCTTTGTCATTGTGATGATATTGAATTTCCATTGTGACTGATTTTTCAGTCACTCAATTTTTTAATGATAAAGTTTAGTAAAAAAATAGTAATCGTAAATGAAATTGAAAAAAACTTATATTATTAGTGTAGCTAGGGTTTTCACTCTAGCTTGTGCAAATGAGCACCTAAGGGAGATATGGGTTTGAAGAGGTCGAAATTTAAAAACATAAAAATTAGCAGTTTTTTTTGTCAAAAACAAGCCAAAATTGTTTCCCAACTTCATGTTTTCACACGTCAGCATCAAAATTTGGGGTGTGAAATATCTTCTCCTCATTATCTACAACATGAAGACTTATAGTTGGACTTTCTATCTCCATAACAAAACTGTGCATGTCATGTTTCGAACTAGCAGCTTCCTCATAATTCATAGGAACAATATTCTTTCCTTTATTATCTTTCAGAACATGCTGAGACTATGTTTCAAATACATTTTCTTGCATTACATTTTTCAGGATTTTGAACCTCTTTTTCTACATTAGCACCTTGCAATTCATCTGGTACATCAACAGTCTATGAATCCTCCTTAGTATCTATTTTAAACTTCTTTATAAACCTAGATTGTTTGCTAGGTACATGCTTCTTTTCATGTTCTTCTCGTTGAATCACAAAGCCTGACCAGTACAAGAACTATTCTCAACTACGATTCTCCTTCTGCAACACTGTGCAGACTATTAACTTAATTAAACCATGATGGAAGAGATACTGGTTATTGCTATCAGTTTGAGTCTTAACCTTCTTAGCCATTTTCTGGAGACTCTTTAACAGGAAAAAAGGTAAACTCATCTTGGATTGCTGAGTTAAATGTTGCAAAAATCGTATATGATACTTAAAAAATGAAGCAAAGAAGCCTTCACAAGTGATATAACTCTGAATAATCCCAATTAATTCTTTCCACTCAATTTTAAAATTCTTTATATGGACGCCTTTACTCCAGTCTAGTTTCTCAACTCCTTCTATTAGAAATATGCTAGGATCAAAATCGAAATGAGAGTTTTTAAACCATGATTCGCCTTCTGAGGGTACACCCACTGCTTCTGCAACTAGGGCTTCGGATAACTCGAACCTCAAAGTATCAAACTGCACAATATCTTTCATGAAATGTCGAGCAAATTCACGAGTCACTTTAATGTTAAACCCTGTAACTCTTTCAAAGAACACAAACCATCCCGTGGTTTTGAAAAGTGCAGTACATTCTAGAAACTCTGTTGCTTAGGAGGTGTCGGTCGGTTCAAACAGACTTAGCATGCCGCTTCTACAACTCTTTCCCATATCTTCAGTTACACTTTGCAAATTTACAACCCTATTCTCCAACAACTGAATTAAGTAATAATTCTTCCAACTCTACGTCTCTTAGCTGGGAAAACTAAAAACCCCCAAAGCGAAGTTCATGGCATATAGAAATCTATAATGATGAAATGATAATCACCATAAGTTTGTACAAGTGTCATGATGGAATGAACTAGTGTCTTGTAGCATCCCCTTCTATCATCAAACACATTGGTTATGTCCTGCCATCACAACTCCACCAATTTTCATAATTTTGGGATTTCTACAGCGCGCCAGTGTATAAAATTTGGGGGTTGCGATGTGGGAAATACTCAATGCACAATGTGACATGTAAACTCAATGGTATAGGTTAGACTTTGGATATAACCTTAGAAAATACCTCGGAAATTATTCTAAAAGATTTTGAAATGAAATATAACCTACATAAGACACTATGTGTAAAGTACTCAAAATCATAAAATAATCAAAATAACTTAAAAAAAAAATGAAATAACATAGAAAGAGAAAAATAAAGTAAAAATATTAAAGACAAACACACAAAAACTAGAGACAATTCTAGTATTAACATCTGGCTCCAGCTGAGGGATGAAAGCCTCGTTGTGAGGTTTTGAGAACTTGTAGACTAGTGCCTTCTGCCACCTGAAACTGCTGCTTTATTCTACAAGCTTCCATTGGGTATGGAGTCTTATTCCTCACCGATATATACAATGAATGGAACTTCTTTCACTTTCAATAACTGTAAAAATGTTTGAGGAATCGTCCATTAACTGGAGTGGACAATTCTTCACCTTCCAAAGTCTGCAATATGAAAGTATTATTCTCCAAAAATTTTGAAATCATGAAGGGACCTAGCCATAGATTGTCAAACTTTCCATGCTGACCCTTCTGGTCTCTTCTGGCATCCCACCTGAGCAGCATGTCACCAAGAGAGAAACTATCTTCATTTACTTTCTTATCAAATCTTCCTTTGATTTTATTCCTGTATGCTTGAGCCTTTTCTGCTAGAGCTTCTCGTTCTTGCTGCAATTCAACCAAAGAGAAAATTCTTCTTTGAAGATCATTAGGTTCTTCTTGACTATCTTGGAAAAATTTCATTACTGGAATGCCTAATTCAATAGGAAAAACTGCATTTGTACCATACACCAATTTAAAAGGAGATAAACCTATTGCTTTCTTGGTAGTTATTCTATCTGCCCATAATGCATACTTTAGCATTGAATCCCAAGATCTCTTATTTTGATTTAACAACTTTCTATTACTTTGAATAATGTTTTTGTTTGATGACTCTGCCAATCCATTACCCTGAGAGTAATAAGATGTAGAATGTCTCAGATCAATTCCATTCTGCTCACAAAAACTTACCATGGCTTTTGACTTGAAAGCTGGTGCATTATCAGTCAACAACTTCTGTGGACAACCAAATCTACTCAGAATATTCTCCTGTATAAAATTCATGATGACATTTTTAGTTGCATTACGTGTAGGAATTGCCTCCACCCATTTAGTGAAAAAATCACTGGCTGTAAGTATCCACCGGTGTTGTCCGCTAGATGCAGGGTTAATCTCTCCTATAAATTCTAATCCCCACTTTTGAAAAGGGGCATTCACTGCAATATGATTTAATGATAGTGATATGAGTTTCTTCCTTCTAGCAAATCGTTGACATTGAACACATCCTCGCACCTGTTGATACACATCTGCAAATAAAGAGGGCCAGTAATACCCAGACCTAAGAATTTTATATGCTGTATACTTCCAATACTTGTGACCCCCACAAGCACCCTCATGCATTTCTTAAATAACCTCTTCTACCTGTGATTTTTCCAAACTCCTAAGTGTGAAAATCCTCACAGCAGATCTAAGAGATGATGTATACCTCACAAGAAATAATTTAGGAATAAGATTAAGAGTGGTCAATGCAGTAAGATGATCAATAGAATAATAATATAGTAGAACTCAGATAGAAGCAAAAATACTTCACACACACTAATTATTTAATCACAATATGGACAAATAAGTAGTACAATGCACGAGGATTCGAATGCCTAAGGTGGCAATTCCAATTAGCCTTCATGGAGTGATCAAAATATCACTGGAGTGTCATCGGAGCACAACTGGTGTCATTGGAGCACAACTGGAAGTCTTCATCATCATCATCAGTGGAGTCATCAATGCTCAAGTCACTGTCAACCATCAGTCAAACTAAGTTTAACTGAGTGTAACTGGAACTAACTAAATGAAGGAGGCTTAGTGGAGGGCGCATGAGGAGCTAACTAAAGTCAGAATGAGCAGTCTAGTCACACTAGAGGTCCATCGGTGTGGTAAGGTCATTTAAGAGTGAGTCAAGCCTAAAATCAAGGAGAGAACTCAGTTAACTGAAGACAACTGGACTGGTAGGTGAAGAAGGGCTCCTTTGTCAAGTGGATGGTGAGATGTGGGCGCATCACTGGCTAGGAGGGCTCAATCTGAGTGGAAATAAGCTCCCGAGTGCTGGAAGACTAGGGACTAGGTGCTGGAAGTGTCAAACTGATGACTGGGCAACATGCGGATGTATGCAATGCATGCTGCATGCAGGAATGCATGCAAGACTGAAAATGCAAAGGATGAAAATGCCAATAAGACTAGGATGGAGTATAGGAATATCCTAACACCCCCCCTTAATCCATCCTAGGCCCTAGTAACTAAGACCAGAGGTCACCCAATACAATGAATAATAATAGTCAATAAACCGAGGAAATGGGGAAAACCTCATGGGAAAAATACCCCCCCTCAAAATAGACTATAAGGCACACACAAAAATAAATGCTCCAAACTCAAGTAGGTGTGATGCTTAGTCATATGTCTGGAGGTATCTTCTTCTTGAGAAGAAGTGGATCATGCTCAGAAAGCATGTGCTTGTACTTTCTCTTCAGATCGAATGTGATGAGAACAAATCCAAAAGTATGAGGGTGATCCTTGAACTTGTGATTCGAATCAGCTGAGGTAGGATCAAATCTATGAATGTGCAGATAGTCTTTTGTCTTCTTCTTCAAACCATCATGGGTGATATTATGCAAAAAAGAACTGTCACATGATTGCTTGAAATCCAAATCAGATTTAAGACTTCAAGAATAGTTTCTTGAGATCTCCTTTGAACCAGTAGGGGTGAGATCAAAACCATCATATGCATGAGAAATTATCCCAAGTAGTGATTGCTTGGATTTTAAATCAGCTCCAAGACTTGAAACATGGTTTCTTGAGATCTCCTTTGAACCATAAGAGGTGAGATCAAAACCAGTAAATGCATGAGAATTTATCCCAAGTGAATGGAAATGGTTTCTTGAGATCTCCTTTGAACCATAAGAGGTGAGATCAAAACCATGATGTGCATGAGAAATTATCCCAAGCGAATGTCAATGGCCATATTATTCAATAACCTTCTGAAAGCATGGAATAATGATCATATAATATTAAATAAGAGGTGATAGATCAAGGAGAGCGAATGCATTACCTCCAATGGCTGATTTTACCTCCGAAACATTCAATAGATCATGATGAAAACCAATAGACTCTGGTGCAAGAGAGGATTTAGGACCTTCTGCAATTTGTAGAATGTGAGCTGGCACAGAATTCAAAATAGAAGAAATTTGGAGCATGAGTGTAGAATATACAAGTTCTTCTTCTTTGTGGACAACTTCAATATGAGATATGTTTGATACTTGTTCATGATCAATGAGATCATCAAGGAGGGTGAATGCATCACTTTGCTTGCTCTCGAAAGGGTTTGGACCAATTCCTTCATTCTGTATGCCAAATATTTCATCCTGGTGGGCCCATATCTCTTTTGGAGATTCAATATCAATGAATTGGTGCATCATGCATCGAGGCATAGCAAACATCATGGTTGCATGAATCTTGTAACCTTTATTTAACCAGTCAATCTCTTCTTCAGAGGATTCGAACTCTCTTTCAAAACAATAATCAAAGAGACCATTTCTCTTCAAATGTGCTATCATCTTCGGTTTCCCTTCATCATAGTTGAATGGAGAAAGAAGATCATAGTTGAATGGAGGAGGATAGATTTGTTCTAAATACATGGAAGCTGTAGAAGACCTGTAAAAACAATAGATAATATCTACAACTGCTACTGCTGCAAAAATGCATAAACTAATGCAACTGCTGCACTCGAAATCTTGATAATAACCTGCAAAAAACTCTCAGGAATGGAGATAAACAATACTCTCAACATGCTCTGATACCATGTGAAAATCCTCACAGGAGATCTAAGAGATGATGTATACCTCACAAGAAAGAATTTAGGAATAGGATTAAGAGTGGTCAATGCAGTAAGATGAGCAACAGAATAATAATACAGTAGAACTCGGATAGAAGCAAAAATACTTCAGACACACTAATTAATTAATCACAATATGGACAAATAAGTAGTACAATGCATGAGGATTCGAATGCCTAAGGTGGCAATTCGAATTAGCCTTCATGGAGTGATCAAAATATCACTGGAGTGTCATCGGAGCACAACTGGTGTCGTCGGAGCACAACTGGAAGTCTTCATCATCATTAGTGGAGCCATCAATGCTCAAGTAATTGTAAACCATCAATCAAACTGAGTCTAACTGAGTGTGGTAGGTGTAACTGAGTGTAACTAGAACTAACTGAATGAAGGAGGCTCAGTGGAGGGCACATGAGGAGCTAACTGATGTCAGAATGAGCATTCTAGTCACACTGGAGGTCCATCGGAGTGGTAAGGTCAGTTAAGAGTGAGTCAATCCTAAAATCAAGGAGAAAACTTAGTTAACTGAAGACATCTAGACTGGTAGGTGAAGAAGGGCGCCTTTGTCAAGTGGATGGTGAGATGTGGGTGTATCACTGGCTAGGAGGGCTCAATCTAAGTGGAAATAAGCTCTCGAGTGCTGGAAGACTAGGTACTAGGTGCTGGAGGTGTCAACCTGATGACTGGGCAGCATGCGGATGCATGCAGGAATGCATGCAAGATTGAAAACGCAAAGGATGAAAATGCTAGTAGGACTAGGATGGAGTATAGGAATATCCTAACACTGAGTAATACTCCACCAGGATCCTTCCAGTATAACTGTTGATTTACCAAACAATATTTTGTAGCCTTCAACTTTAATGATCTAGATGCCTTCTTATCAAAATGAGCAGGACATTGCAAATACAATAAGAAGTGAACTATGTTAGCATACAACTCTGATTTTGTATATTTATCCATAGTCTGCTCTTCATTTTTCTTCATCGGCAATTATTCGTGAGTTAACTGATTTGCTACCAAATGGATATCCAAAGCCTCACAATTTGAATCAACTAATAGTTTAGCTAAACCCTATCCTTTCACTAACTTTGTAGGCCTGATTTCAACCTCGTATTCCATAAATTTTGCAATCCACGTACCTCTTTTACCTTCATTGTCTGGCTGAGTTAAGATTTCTTTAATGGCAGCATTATGTACATAGGCAATTATCTTTGAATGCAAGACATAGAATCTGAAAAAATTCAAATCCTTAACAAGTGCATATGCTTGTTTCTCAAGTGTACTGTACTTTAATTTTGAGTCTCTGAGGGTCTTACTGAAAAAAGATATAGGATGCTCTAAACCTTCTGCATTCTTCTGAAGTAGAACAACAGCTATAGTGTCTTGGGATGCAAAGGAAAAAGTGAGCAAATTTTACGAAAAATGTGGACTTACCAAGACTGGGGCTTCTGTCAGAGCTTGTTTAATCTTCTCAAATGAAGCTTTAGCTTCTGCTATCCATTTCACCTCCTGATCCTTCCTCAACATAGATGTGATGTGTTTGATAGTCTCAGCAAAATTCAGGATGAACCACCTTAGAAAATTGGTTTTCCCAATAAATAATTGAACATTTTTTTACTTCTTGGGATAGTAATCTTTATAATTGCTTTGACTCTCTCAGGGTCTATTCTAATACCATCAGCTAAAACAAGATGTCCCATAATTTTTCCTTCCTGTACAGCAAAATGTGACTTTTTGGGGTTCAAAGACAACCCAAACTTCCTACACTTCAAAAAAATTTGTTCAAGGTGTTTCAAATGGTCATCGTCAGACTGAGAGAAGACAGTAATATCATCCAAGTAGATTACAAAAAAAAATTCCTTTTCTCCCACAAAGGCTATATCCATAGCTCTTTGAAATGTTGTATCCATAGCTCTTTGAAATGTTGCACCGGAATTCATCAAACCAAATGGTATCTTATTGTACATGAATGTGCCCCATGGGGTAGTGAAGGCTATTTTCTCCCTATCATCCGAATGTACAACTATTTGATTATACCCTGAGAATCCATCAACCATTGAAATTCTCTTAGCACCAACCACTTTCTACAAAATTTGCTCAATTTTGGGAAATGGATAATTATCCTTCAATGAATCTCTATTAAGATTCCGGAAGTCCACACATAATCTAATCTCCCCATTCTTCTTTTGAACTGGAACCAATTTTGCAACCCATGATGAATATCTGAGTGGAACAATTATCTTTGCATCTAATAACTTCTTGACTTCTTTTTCTATGATTGGTAACAAGGCTGCATTAATTCTCCTTAACTTCTCCCTAAAAGGTTTCACATTTGGCTTTAAAGGCACCTTATGCTGAATAATACTAATGTCATAGGTTCTCAAATCCTCATAACACCAAGCAAAAATATCAACAAACCTCCTTAACAATTGAATGTAGTTGTTTCTTTGTTCAATTGAAAGAGACTTAGAAATCTTCACCATTCTTGGTTGCTCCTCTGTACCAATGTTACAGCTCATAATATTTTCCTCTAAAGATTGCATGGATGGTTTTAATAATGTGTCATCTTTAGAAAATATTCTCTCAAGGGGAACCAAACCCTTAGGAATAAAATTTCCCTTCAAATCAATGATTTTATGATCAACAATTGTATTTTCTATGTATGTCGCAGTGTCATCTATCTCCTCATCCTGATCCTGATCAATTAGAGAATTAGAAAACTCTCCAACTAATTCCAAGAATTTTTTGATTTCCACATCATCCTCGAAAACTCTCCATTGTTTTATATTGTCTGGCACTGAAGGTCTATATTTAACCTCAATTGGATATTTCAGCTGAGTATGTTTTGGAATTTTGAAATGAGTGGCTGCTAAAGACAATGAATCAGCACTCTGATTTTGATCTCTGGAAATAAAAATAATATTGAATGCTATGAAAAAATTATCAATCATATCCCAAACCTCTTTTCTATATACCTTCAACAAATCCTACTTTACTTGATATTTTCCCTTCACCTGTTGGACAACTAGTTCGGAGTCGACATAAACAGAAAGTTGTTGAATTCCCAAGTCCTTTGCAGCCCTTAAACCCAGTACTAATGCCTCATATTCTGCTGTGTTGTTGGTAGTGACAAATTCCAATTTATACATCAAGCAAATTACCTCTCCACCAGGAGAAATCAACACTATACCAACACTTGCTCCTTCTTTGGATGAAGAGCCATCAAAATACATCGGCCACAACTCATCTTTTTGTTCAATAGTAGGTTTGACTGATGCTCCTTTTTCTACCTGCAGTACCCCAGCTGTACTCTCATCACTGAAATGAAGCATACAAGAGCCCAATTCTTTATCTACTGAATAAAGGGGATGATTGGTTGTATTCTTATCATCAGTGACTATGAAAGCATACTGTAATTCCTTGTACAGTATTCTATTCTCTCCACCAAACACTGGAATGGTTGCATATCCCAAGTCCATTTGCAATGTACCACCTATTTTCTTTTCCCAGGGCCCTGAGAGAAGCATGCCAAACTTAGGGGATATGTCATCAACTACCACATCCATTATAACACTCTTCATTGGTAATTGAGAAAGATTAACCACAAGATCCTTTATCACTCCTAGACATTTCATAGCTCTAGAATCAAATGCAAATAAATCATGGTATGGATTTGTGACACTCAAACCAAGGGCCTCCATGACTGCTTTAGGCATCAAGTTATGTCAGGCTCCAGAATCTAGAAGGCAATTGTGAATCATTTGGTCATGGACAGTCAAGGTTATATAAAAAGGTGGAGGAAAAGTTGAAACACTTTCAAGCTTTTCAGATGAGGCAGTACCAAGAATAATTGTAGGATGTTCTTCCTGCAAATTTATAGTATCTGAAGGAGAGGAATTAGCTGGAACATTCAATAGCTTACATACAGAATCTCTAAAACAAGGAGTCTTCATTAACTCAGTCAATAGCACCAGAATCTTTATTTTACACAATTCATTCTCAAAGTTAAAAGTTTGTGTATTTTTACTAGTTTCATCAAACTCTGTTGCTTTGACCTGATCCCCTTGATCTTGTCTCTTTTCTTGTGTTTGATTAGGCAACTGTTTAGCAGGTGGAACTATATTCTTCTTCGGAATTTGGACAAACTATTTTGGACCTGATCTTAAATTACAAGACTTTTTAGGTTCAGTCTGACACATACTAGCTGAAACCTGAGGGTCAAGATCACTTCCTTCTTGATAATCATATGAATCATAATGCTCCGAATTTTGATAGTTGCACTCAGTTGTAAAACCTTCAAAAGATAACTCCCCAAAATAATTTAAATTCTGCTTTAGATCATCCTCATACTGTACATCTTCCACCTGTTCAACTTCTTCTATAAAATTATTTTGGAATGGGTGAGGAACTCTCTGATCTTCATTTTCTCTTCTCTCCCTCTGAATATCATTGTTTATCCTTTCCCGAGAGATGAATCTTGTTACAAATGGTCTTCTGAACTTATTAGTATTTTGATTGGGATTCCTCTCCCCCTCCTGAGTAGGTTTATTTGAATTTTTTTCCAATTCCAATTTGTTCACTTTTGTAGTTAGTGTTTTAATTAACTTACTCATCTCATCTATCTGACATTCTTCTTTCTTTGATATTGAGGCTGAAGGTATCATTGCATTTTTACCCTTTCGGTTATGAACTTGATAATCAGACTGATCTTTAAGCCTGTTTGAAGCTAGAATATTTGATTCAACCTCTAGGGCAGCTTCTTGCATGTTCAATAATGTCACTGATCTTCTTTCTCTTAAATGCAGTGAAAACTCATGGTCAAAGGCATTGGCATAGGTTAACTTAGCTGAGGTCATAGAAGGCTTGATTTCAGCTGGGATCCTTCCATACATTTATTGAAACGTTTGGAAAAGTCTGCTATAGTCTCATCTTTTTTCCTTTCTAATGCTGCAAACTCAGTCATGTAATAAGTATGATCCTTAGTATCTCCCCATTGTTTCATAAATACATCCTGTAACTCTGCTATAAGGGTAATTGAATTTGCTGGTAGCTCCCTGAACCATTTTCTAACATCACCATCTAGACTTTGCACAAACATTCTCATCCATACATCCTTTGGTTCTATGTTCTGATTACCAGCGTAACTAAGGAATTAATTCCAGTGTTCCTCTGCAGTTGTTTCTCCCTGCCCATTAAACCTAGGCAAATATTTTTTATAATCTCCTCCTAAAAGAGCATTTAAAGGTTGTGGAAGCACTAAAGGAGCATACCTAACAACTATCATTCGATCCATCATATTCAATGGTTGACCTACAATGTTGGAAGTAGTTTGACTTGTTGAAAATAAAGGCTTGTTGGCTTTACCAGAATTGGGCTGAAATGTAGGAATAGTAGTTTTAAACTATAACAAGGGAAATAACTCATTTTTCACCTTTTTAGGAGACAATGGACTGGTGAAAAACTGAATATCAACCTCTTCTAATTTTGCTTCAAAATACAGAAATGAAGATATAGTCCGTGGTTGATCACGAGAAAATAAATATGGGGAAGATTGGGACCTCCCAAAAGGAAAAGTATGTAACTCTTGGTTATCCTTCTTCAAAATATTTTCTGGATCAGACACCCCTGGGTGTAATGGTGAACTGGGATTCCCTCTAGTCTTAGACCTCCTGGAAGCCACTGTGAAATACTATCTTGGTGAATCTGTAGTCTATAATAAAAAATTTCTGGTCCTATTCACCTCAAAACCAAAACAATGAAGATATCTCAGGGAAGATGTAACTTCACTTCCATCCCCGGCAACGGAGCCAAATATGTTTGCCCTAGAAATTTACCCTAGACTACAGAGGGGCAAGCTAGCACAATCTCAACATAACAAACATGAAATAGGGTTTTGTTTTTGTAGTTATTTGGTTTGAGTGTTTTATAATCAAGAAAATAATCATACATTTAAACAAGTACAAACTCATACAGAAACTAAATCATGCAAGACATTAAAGGAAAAATATATTTAACACTTCAAAGATTAAATATAAGCCAATCCATTCATAAATACAGTACCGGTTCTTACACAATACATGAGCACTCCATGATTAAAACATTAAGAAAATAATGAAATCACTAACTGTGGGATCACACTGATCAGAAAAAATAGTAACAAGATAATAATGGCTTATACATATATATTCCAATCTTGATCTTTCAAAAACTTACATGAGAGATATGTATATGAGTCTGAAAATGTATCAAATATTTCACTGTATAGTCCTCCTTGACCCAAAAATCGAACCATTTCCCATCCAAGTTACTTGCTTTTATCCCTTTACAAAATATGAGTTTGATAACTAACTCTAAACCTATCTTCAAAGCAGTTATAAATAGAAGTTACAACTTTAACTTTTGCATCTTTAAAACAACCTATTAACAACTATTTATGATAACAAAAATGAAATACTTTTGACATCTAGAGACAAAGTGTCATAACTGCTTGGAAACCTCAACGAGCATAGCTATGCCTACCAAGGCATGGCACTTCGTTTCATCTCGAACCTACTGTGTCTCCAAGTCTTTGATTATGTTTGAAAACTCTTTGTTCTTATTGCTCAAACCCTGAATTTGTTTCTTCAAATCTTCTGCTTGATCTTCAGTCTCCCTCTTCCTCTTTAAGTCCTTTTTAGCCACTCCAATCAGCTCTTGGTAGTGTGCATAATATCATTCAAATCCTTCCTTAGTATGTTATTTGTAGAGATATATCTCTCATTCGACCCACTCAGAAACTGTATCTAAGTCTTTTGCTGTTGGATGACCTTCTTTAGATTCTCCAGCTCAGAATCAATATGCATTTCTCCATGTAATGTTGAATCATGATCTTCTATCCATGGAACATCTAACTTTCCAAAAATCATATCATCTTCTTGCTTATCCTTTGATAGTTTCTCTACAGATGCAACTCCTGAAGACATACCCTGTTCTGGAATGAGAGTAACATGTTCTTCTGTAACCTCAAGGTCCTCGTGAACCAGCTTTGGTGGTATTAGCTGATCCTCTTGAACATCCTTTCGACCCTGCTGAGATTCTTATTGCTTTTTCTCTTCTTTCTCTTCATCAGTCAAGGAATCCTGGATAATTATAACTTTCTCTTTTTCTAGCTTTGGATCCAATATCCTTCTCATATTTAGTCTTTGCTTATTAGTGGGTCTTGTTTTGGGTCGCCATTTGACCTCCCTAAGGTTGCTCAGAGCTTTTATGTCAGCATCAAAATCTGGAGTGTGAAATATCTTCTCCTCAATATCTACAACAGGAAGACTTATAGCTGGACTTTCTATCTCCATAACACAACCGTGCATGTCCTGTTTTGAACTAGCAGCTTCCTCATCATTCATAGGAACAATATTCTTTCTTTTATTATCTTTCAGAACATGCTGAGACTGTGTTTCAAAAACATTTTCTTGCATTACATTTTCAGGATTTTGAACCTCTTTTTCTACATTAGCACGTTGCAATTCATATTGTACATCAACAGTCTGTGAATCCTCCTCTGTATCTCTTTTAAACTTCCTTATAAACCTGGATTGTTTGCTAGGTACATGCTTCCTTCCCTGTTCTTCTCGTTGAATCACAAAGCCTGACCAGTACAAGAACTGTTCCCAACTATGATTCTCCTTATGTAACACTGTGCAGACTATTAACTTAATTAAACCATGATGGAAGAGAGACTGGTTATTGCTATCAATTTGAGTCTTAAACTTCTTAGCCATTTTTGGAGACTCTTTAACAGGAAAAAAGGTAAACTCCTCTTGGACTGCTGAGTTAAATGTTGCAAAAATCGTATGTGATACTTAAAAACTGAAGCAAAGCGGCCTTCACAAGTGATATAACTCTGAATAATCCCAATTAATTCTTTCCACTCAAGTTTAAAATTCTTTATATGGATGCCTTTACTCCAGTCTAGTTTTTCAAGTCCTGCTATGAGAAATATGCTAGGATCAAAATCGAAATGAGAGTTTTTAAACCATGATTCACCTTCTGAGGGTACACCCACTACTTCTGCAACTAGGGCTTTGGAAAACTCGAACCTTAAAGTATCAAACTGCACAATATCTTCCATGAAATGTCAAGCAAATTCAGGAGTCACTTTAATGTTAAACCCTGTAACTCTTTCAAAGAACACAAACCATCCCGCGGTTTTGAAAAGTGCAACACATTCTGGAAATTACTCTGTTTCCCAGGAGGTGTCGATCGGTTCGAACCGACTTAGCATGCCACTTCTTCAACTCTTGCCCATATCTTCAGTTACACTTTGCAAATTTACAACCTTATTCTCCAACAACTAAATTAAGGAAGAATTCCTCCAACTCTACGTGTCTTAGCTGGGAAAACTAAAAATCCCCAAAGCGGAGTTGATGGCATCTAGAAGTCTGTAATGATGAAATGGTAATCACCATAAGTTTGTACAAGTGTCATGAAGCATCCCCTTCTATCATCAAACACATCGGTTATGTCATGCCATCATAACTCCACCAGTCTTCATAATTTCAGAATTTCTGCAATGCGCCAGTGTATAAAATTTGGGGGTTGCGCTGTGGGAAACACTCAATGCACAATTTGACATGTAAACTCAATGGTATAGGTTAGACTTTGGATATAACCTTAGAAAATACCTAGGAAAGTATTCTAAAAGATTTTGAAATGAAATATAACCTACATAAGCCACTATGTGTAAAGTACTAAAAATCAAAAAAATAGAAATTATAAAATAATCAAAATAACTTTAAAAAAAATGAAATAACATAGAAAGAGAAAAATAAAGTAAAAATATTAAAGACAAACACACAAAAACTAGATGCAATTCTAGTGTTAACACGCACTTTTTCAAAAAATGGCATTATTATATCATTTTGTCAAAACTTAAAATTGTATTTATTTAATCTCTTAGTAACATTATATAAAACTTGCACTCTATTTAACACAAAGTATTCAAGAAATTAATTCACCACTCTTTCTACATAAAATACGAAAAATTTCTAATAATATTCATAATATAAAAAACGAAATAAAAAAACTATTCCAAGCATATATTTATATTTTAAGTTTATAAAAAATAGACGATAAAAAAGACCCAAAGGGCTGCCAAGGGCCATGGGTAGGGGGAGAGGGCGGAGGGGTAGAGGGAGGGGAGAGGGTGGAGGGGTAGAGGGAGGTGGAGGGGAGAGGGTGGAGGGGTAGGGGAGAAGGGACGGGGATGAAGATGGGGGATTGGGGATGAGGGGAGGGGAGGGGAAGGCATCAGGTAAATAGTTTAGTTTTTCTTTTATAGTTTTTTAAATTTTATTTGTTCTTTTAAATTTATAAAAAAAAATTTAACTTTTAAATTTTGTTTAAAATGTTTCTTTTTTAAGTTTTTAAAATTTATTTTCTTTATAATGTTTAATATTTATTTATTTATTAAGTTTTTAATTTAGTTTCTATAAATTTTAAAAAAATTTAAAATTTTTTGTTTACATTTTGTTAAAAAAAATTGTTTTGAAAATGTTGTTCATAAAGTTTATAACGTCTTGATGGATTGAGATCAAGAAGTTCCCAGTTAGCAGATGGATTGAGATCATCAATAGTGATTATCGAAGAAGAAGATTCAACATTATCAAATGAGGAACATCTTTCAACCATAGAAACATTATTATGATCTTCTACACAATCCAGAGATGTGAGCTCTACTGAATCCATTGAAGGGTCCTTGAAACACTTACCTTTATCGGATAGGAAAGGAATAGTCTAGCTCGTGGGTATCCTAGAGATCTTTATTAGACAACTTCACAGAGGGCTTATGGTGCCTGATCCTACGGTCGTTGCCTCACAAACTCTAGAAAACCCAAACTATTCCACATAGATTTGTTCTTTAACTTTGAATATGGATCCAATACATTTATGAATTGCATAACAGTAAGATTGCAGAGACTTAAAAGACATTTAACATATTATGCTAAAATTTTTGAAGAACTTACAGATATTCAAGAAATCCGAGTGGCTCTGATACCACAAACTCCAAGGTCCAGCTCGGCTTTAGAACTCCCAGTCATAGAACCAAGATTCATTGAAGAATGTATGTGACTAGGGGTTTATTAAATAGGTAATATTGGAGCAAGTAAGTTTATATGGAGATTTAATTGTTTAAAAATTGGAAGCAATATATTGCCTAATATAGCAAGTGAGTTTATATGGAGATTTAATAGTCTAAAAATAGAAGCAATATATTGCCTAGCATATAGAGGTCAATGCATTATTATTAATATATTAAAAACATATACATATTAGGGAGTTTATAATTATATATATAGGGGGTTTAATAGAGTATAATGGGTTTGAATTGGTATTTTATTTCCAAAATTATGATGAATTATTTTATGTATGAAGTGAGATTAGTGTATGAGTAAGTATGTTCTATATGTAATAATGTGGTGTGAATGTGATTGTGTTTGAAGTAAGAGTGGGGTTTGAATAGTTATGATCTATGAGTGAAGGTGGCGTGAAGTGGATTTGAAGTTGTGGTTAGCCGATATTGTTCCCCATCCTGAAATATATGCTCTCACTAAGATTTCATGTTTTGTCTCACCAAGTTTCTATGGTTGTAAGAATTGTTTCATGTCAACATAGTAAGAGTAAAAATAAAAGAGTTGTTAAAAAAGTAAAAGAAAAATAGATACCTAAAATATTTAATGAAAATAAGAAGTTTTTTAATTGAAAATGTACATTAAGAGCTGCTCAACAAGAAGATTTTGGGAAACATAGTGAAATTCAATGTATTCATTAATATCCTACATATATATGCTATGTCATAGATTTATAGAGTAAACCCCAAATTCTATGAACCACCAAGAGATGTATGTAAAAGAACTGAATATCAGGACCTTATGGTGTGAAAGAAATTGTAAAACCCCACCATATCCATTGTATGCCGTTCACATTTGTCTGTATGCAGGGGATCATAGAGGTATTATTAGTGATCTAAGATACATAACCTACTATTTTTTTCAGTAAGATGAACGATTGTAATGATCTAAGATATGTGACTTGCCGTTGTGCCCTCAAATACAAATCTCTGAATGTAAAGGCGAAGGCACTGGTCTAAGATATATGACCTATATCTTAGATGGGTGAAGCATGAAGGTAACAAGGGCAACGGTAATGATCTAAGATGCATGACCCCGCTAGTTCTTTCTGTTAGTCGTTAAAATCATTCTTGACATACAGAGTACTAAGAATCTTGTTCAAATTATAGTAGTATAATTTGAGTATAAATACAATTCGATACGGAAAAAATAGGTAATGGAAAATTCTAATACGGATAAAATACGGAAGTAGACTTCTTATATATAATACTTTTAATTAAATATATACAATAATATACCATAAATATGCATCTCACACAACAAAAAATACTATTTAAAATACAAAAATATTGTGAAAGACTACATTGAGTTATTAATAACTTTTTTAAAAATTACTATTTAAAAATATTGTGAAAGACAACATTTAGTTATTAATAATTATTTTAATAAGAAAATAAAAACTTATTTATTGCAGAAGGATTAATGGTTAAGAAGTATGAAATTGAATGTTATTTCTATTTTATAATTTAAATAATTGATGTTTAATTTTTTTAAATTAATTTTCAATATTTAATTGTTGATTATTAAGAATTTGTATTCGTATTATATCTATTTCAACGAATTAGAATTGTTCAGAATTTCCATAAATAAAAATCCAATACAACAGAATTATGCTACAATGGTCGAAATACATAAACAAGTCTTTGGAGTATCAATGTTTAATGGAATTTCATTGGTGTAGGTTCCTGTCAACCTTGACAAACAAGAAACGCTGGGTAATGGTAATTTTGGACCGATCAAGGAAAGCTGTCTAATAGTAATTTTTGACAGATCTTAGATAAGATGCACATGGATATGAATATCTCTTTAGGTCTTTCTATATTAGATGCTAATGGTTGTAAGGCGGCCGCCGTAAATAATGACGGCATGAACGTAAATCTGTCTAATAGTAATTTTGGACACATCTTAGATAAAGATGCACATGGATATGAATATCTCTTTAGGTATTTCTATATTAGATGCTAACGGTTGTAAGGCGGCAACCGTAAATAATGACGGCATGAACGTAAAGCTGTGTAATAGTAATTTTGGATAGATCTTACATAAAGATGCACATGGATATGAATATCTCTTTATGTAAATCTTTCTGACGAATATTATCTAGCTTGGTCATTTAATGCAGCCGTAGTAGGTTGGTTGGCAGTTGGATTTCAAAATGCCCAACCAACCTACTACCGCCACATATTAAATGGTATACAGCAAGCTAAATAATATTCTCCTTTCTATATTAGCTACTAATGGTTGTAAGGCGGCGGCGGTAAATAATGACGGCATGCATGAACCTAAATATATTTGTATTTATTGACAAACTAGTTAAATTGACGAGTTACTAAAGAAATGTTCTTAAACCTGTTGAATGGAAAGTGAAAAAATGTTGTAACAGTTATAGCTCCTCTAGTCGTAGAGGAATTGGTAAGACGACCGTACCATAAGTGTTTTTAATTTTTTTCAGTGGTTGACATTGAAGGATGTAAATAATTTGGTTCAAAATTGACTACATAGAATCAATTACAAATATAACAGAGTTTCAGATGCAAATGACATCAGAGTAGGCGGCGACAGACAAGTACAATTTGCCGGAAAATGAGCTTAGCTTACTTTTACCGGATATGATTAAAACAAAGAAAGTGAGAGTACTAATATTTTTGAAATATATGAATCTATCTCAACCACAATTTTATTGTGTTTAGATGTTAGTAAACTTTCAAACAAGCACATAACTTTGAGTGGGGTTAGTCCCATCTCGGGTGCGTTTAATCCAACACCACATGTTAGAAACAAGGTCCCTGCTACTTTTCATGAATCTAGCTTCAAAATGCACCCATTGTTTATCCCATTGACAAAGTCTACAGCCACTTACACATTAGTCTTTGCCCATATTTTTGGATAAATTAGGTCCAATAATAACCGTGTAGTCTAAATATTCTATTTTTTCAATCTTTTTTGAGCATATATTCCGTGTTATTTAGTTCCAAGTTCGGTTGGAAATGTTTAAAAAAAATTAGAATCATATATATTAGCTATGGAAATTGCATAATTTGGGTGCCATGAGGTGGGTATTCGAGGATGTTGAACCTATTTATGGATTCAAAAACACAATTTAAACACTTCCAAATTTAAATTTTACCCATAAAAATTTACTAGATTCCGACTAAAGCCCACACTAAAGTCCAAAACATAGAATAAATAGACTGCTCCAATAAATAACAAGTCTACTAATAGGACAATATTAACTTTGAGATTCAAAACCCTCAAAAAATATGAATAATATAA
This sequence comes from Larix kaempferi, assembly GCA_027924585.1. NCBI lineage: Eukaryota > Viridiplantae > Streptophyta > Pinopsida > Pinales > Pinaceae > Larix > Larix kaempferi. Next base: position 4,259,928 of record BSBM01000642.1, on the reverse strand, counting down.
TATATGTTTTTGTAAAATAATATAACTTTATATTAACATGGTATACAAAAAATTACAAACCAGATTTCAACTATCAATTTGCCACAGAGTTTGAGAGATAGTAAAACATTTTAACCCTCTACATAGTATTAGCCCTAGGGTCCCTCCCTCAAGGAGAAAGCAGGACATACAACCATTTTTCTATAGACGCCTGAGACCATCACAAGGAATATAACAAAGCAAACACCTGAGACCACTCGAGACCAGCGAAATAATATAACAGAGAAAACACCTGATACCAGCAACATAACCAAACACAGCCTTCAAAATTTTCTTGATTACCTCCAGTAATGTGAGGGACACAAAAAAACAAAACAGAACCATTGGAATTATCGTGCTTCTACTTCGAAGATCCATTATTAGACTCCCTTCATCGTGAAGAGTACCACCCCAGCGAAAAATTAAGATACAAAAACAGATAGACATATAGCAAAAACCTACCCAGTCTCGGAAATGGAGCTACTTGTTCTTGACCGAGGGAGGAAGACCCTCCTCGCCATCCGCTTTTCCACCTCTCCCACCAACCACGCCTTTGCCATTCCCGGTTTCCTATTCCTCCCTTGCTGGTGGGTGAAAACGCGAAGGTGGGAAACAATTCCGTGACAATTCACTTTTTTTTTGTTATAATTTCCAGTTTCTCGCCCAAGAAAAATGTCAACATATTTTCTTGGGTGAGACATTAACCACGGTTAAATTTCTCTCGTCCGTGAGTTTTTCCATAGTTAGAACATTGTTCGCTCGAGAGTTTTTAGTTTCTCGTTCGAGAGTATAACCATTTTTTTTATATTGAACTCTCGGACAGGTTTCTCGGTCGAGAGTTTAGATTTCTTTTAATGTCTCGGCCGAGAAATGTTTAACTATATAAATGCAAAAATATTTCCCCGCCACACACATTGTCATTTTCAATGCTGTTGTTTGTTGTCTGTTTTCGCTCAAACCACACTGTGCTGAAACAACGAAGGGAAGGAAGACCACCCACTGCAACTGTGTTCAACTCTGTTTGCTGAAACACCGAAGGGAAGGGAAGACCACCCACGGAAACGAAGTGAACAACCACGAGAAGAGGACCACCACCGCCAATTCGATCCAGTCGACCAAACGACCGCACACGGATAGGTTTCTCTTTTTCCACGGGCATCTCTCTAAAACCCAACCAAATTCAATTTCAAATTTGGCTACCATTCATTGGAACTAATCTAATTTCGACCAATTCACCCTTAGGGTTAGGGTTAGAGGCCGAATTCCTTCTGGTCCTTCTGGTCCAAGATTTTGCTTTCACACATTGTCAAAATTTATATTTTTTAAGCTTGTTAATGGAGGGTTCCATTTGTCTATACATGAGGCTATTGTTGCATGTGGAACTAGTGTTAGTGTCTTTAGTTCTAAATCCCTAGGATTGCATGCTGCTGATCTCATTTTGTTGACACTTCCAATAATGTTCATTCCACTGGTTTATCGTAGGGTCTCTGCATTGTCATGCTTGGTTTTAATATAGATGTGATTATTGTTCATTTACCTATCCTTAAATATTTTTCTATTGCACCCTTTCAAGGTTTCCCTTAGAAGAAATTATAGTAGGAGCTTCCATGCCCGATTGAGGATGGGGTTTTTAAATGCCTCTGTTTTCTAGAATTCACTAGTCATTCTTATACTATCCCTGTGTCTGCTGGTTTTCCAAAAGAGGGTTTCAGTTATATCAAATATATTTGACACAAAAATTCATTGGTTCAACAGATGTTCCATGGATTCCTCTTTTATCCTACAAAGGTAACACCACGAGGGGCCTTCAAATCCTGTGATCATTATTTGATCCCATGTTAGGATTTTCCTCCTTTCCACTAGCTAGAGGAAGGTGGATATATTTGGCCACAACCTCCATTTCCAAATCTAATCCCCTATTTTCTGCTATTGTTCAATGTTGTTCCCTGCTACTAATAGATAAGCTACCATTATATTGAATGTACCCGCGGGGGGTTCACTAGTGAGGCAATATCATATCACGTCCATTCATATTGGGGGGTTGAATACTCTTAAAAACCTCAAAAATATATTTCCCCGTATTAAGGGGTCAAGGGTTTTTTTTTATTTGACATAGTAATATAAATATTGGGGATTATTTTATTTGGGAGTGTTGAGGAATAACCTCCAAATCGTGGGATGGATTCATACGTCCAATTCACGGGCTCAATTCATACCCACCTAAGACTTAAGGACCTTCCATTTTTATTTGATATTGCTTATGATCCTAAGTTTTGAATAAATTTGATAATAGTGTACCAATGATAATATCGATGGAAGTCTCTTTGGATTATTGTCCTTAAGCAATGTAACATCCCGATAATTTCATAAAATTTTTAAAAAAAATCATACCAGCATTAAATGTTAAAATTGTGATTGCGGAAGTAATAAATGCTTGTTAAGGAAGTATTAAATAATAAAGTCATTAATGTATATAACAATTTAACTACTATGTCCTTTTAACTAATGATGCTTTAAGACAGTGATGTGTCTTACCTCCATAAAAATGATTACGACACTAATTTGTTTGTAGTTGTAATAACTGAAATTTCAAAATAATATAAGACAGAGTTCTCCTTGACAAGGTACTGACAGTTTTAATTTCGGGATGGTGATGAAAGGGTTCCTGCGAGGTGCCCCGAGACTTACTTATCTAATTAGCTAAAGCATTTGTACCTGTCCTTCTTGCGAATATTCGCAGGTAAGGATAACAATGACAAAACAATGTTTAAGAGTATTTATATTTTCCAATTAGTCGTCTTATTTGGTTAAAGAAATTATAAGTACCTCCTTGTTTCAGGTATGGAATTCTATCCAAGTTCTAAATGTATTATTTCAAAAAAAAATACAAGTTGCAGAAGTTAATAATATTTAAACAGGGTTCAAAAGTACATTATCTTGGTAGAAATATCTATGCTTACAAATCTTAAGATTAATTACTAGATTTGAAGAATGAATTGCTAATATGATTCTGCCAATATTTTCCAATTCATGAAACCTTTTACTACCAGGTGAAACGATTGATGGACAAATTCAATTTGAACTTTATTCCTTTATTCTAACATCAAGTTTCACTTACTATTTCAATGCTTGGTATTTTATTTAAGATAACTATGCTAGCTTCTACTTTCTCCATTTATAATTTTTATATATATGGATATAGTCTTGATATTTATAAAGTCAAAATCATATTTTATTTAACAACATAATACAATATAAGTGTGGACCCTTTTTAACTATAGGGTGAACCATTCTAATGTGATATTGGTGCATTAATATAATAAACAACTTTTATATGGTTTATTGTAATAATATTACAATGTACCCATACTATTTTCTAACCTAAGTTCTAACTATCTAAATCTTATATGCATGCGATTATTACCAATACAAACTTTTGATTTATGTAATCATGCATTCGATGGTTAATACCATAGCGATGAAGCAATATACAATGCAATCCTGACCTTACTCTATGTATTGATAATGAACGACATTAGACCAAGCATTAAATACGACACTGGTAAGGAAGTGACGGTTATTAATGTCACTGCTGCATCGATCTGATAGGTTGATGGTGTCTCGTCCAAACATTAATGGTTCTAAACCAACTCTTTAGTGGAGTGTAATGCAGTCTATCCACATTGTCAAACCACGTCAAGCCTGGTTAAAATGTGACTCACGAAATCGAACTATGCGTAGTGAACAAGCAGCTCTCCTTCGAACTGTACATGGGATTGACTCCTTGGCATGCAGCGTTGGCATTGTCGTAGCTGTTACAATAAATGAGGTATTTATGTTATGGTTGCCCGATTCTCAAAGCATCAGGCTGTCAACTTCTCCCTCGTCGATCACAATAGATCTGGGTCGTTGAATGATAAACCCTAAATTCTCGTTGTAAGTAATGTTGGAGGGTTTCTCAGTCTTCACTTTCACGTTTTGGAGTTAGAGTGTGAGGCCGACACGCTGCTAAAACTTAGGGTTAGCAAGTTTGCTTGGAGTTTGGAACCCGCGACCTCTGCGTTATTTTAATGGTGTTTTGCAGACTTGTAAGTGAATGCTCAGTAGTTGATACCACGACCTTGGTGTGGTTTCTATTTCAGGGTGAAAGTCTATTTTTACAGTGTTGGGGTTGGATCTTTGGCCTTTCCACTCAAGGTAATACGTCTCTATGTTCCATCATTGAAATTTGAGTTTTCATAAATCCTTTATTTTGATTCATTCTAATTTATTTATATGTATGTTTCACTTGCAGGGTCAATCAAAGGTCTAACATCCAAGCTTGCTGGACAAATGAAGGTCGAGGACTCCGCCATCCTGGTAAGTCTCGGGTTCATCCATAACCCTGGACTCATCAAAATTTAAAACGTTCTACTCAGTAAAAGATTTAGGTTAATCCGTAAGCAATGATAATGTTTAGACTGAGTTTTTGTGTTGCCGAGGCTTCAAGCCTGCATTGTAAACTGAAAATATTTTACAATGGCATCTTCACCATAGTACAGCTTGCAAGCTTCGCTTTAAAGGATTGAAAGTCATTTGACTTGGTATTATAATACTGGTTTTTAGTTACAGAAGAAAAGAAATGTTGCGTTGTTCTTTTTTTTGTATTCGGTACTGTTAAAGTTGTTGCGAATACTGTAGTTTGATGCTCAATCTAAAGAAATGAACTTCTGTAGTTAGATTCTGGAAATAAAGAAGAATGGAGGTTTTGAAGATTTCGATTTGAACTGTCAAAAAAGTAATTTAATAAATAGGCCTTAAAGTTTTAGTGACAAAGTATTGTTTCCAAAGTCGTAAACGAAATTACAATGTAAAAAAAAAAAAAAAGTATTTACAGGGTTGAAACCTTGTTCCGGTGTGAGCATAACTTGAATTACTTCTTGCTCGGTTTGATATGTAGAAGATCTGGGTTTTGAAGCTCAAGTACTGCTTGTGTGTCTTCTATCAATAATGTTTAAAACAGTTGTAATGAAAAGTCGAGAGTCAACCTAGGGTTTTGAAGTGAAATTGTAAGAATAATGGGATTTGAACAAGGATTCAAACTTCACCTTTGGTTTAAAAAGTGATAGAAAACAAATACTAGAAAATTTTATGAAATAAAAATAAATACTAAGATTTATATAATACTGTTATGCAATGTCATTGCATGTAAATACTGTAACTCTGCTTTCAAAGCTTATAATGACTCTCGGAAAGGAACAAATTTATTTTTATAACTGTTGAAAAGAAAATTCAAAGATATCGAAGAAAGAAATATTATGAAATATTCAAGATGCTAGATGGTCTAAAACAACTGTTACAATTCATAAATAATTAGTAAGGTAAGAATAATTGATAAGTATTTAAACTATAGTTTTCTGTGCGGGGATGAAGTATTTTACTTCTGTAATTTGATGAATTAATTGCTATGCTGGCATTTTAAGAGAAACTGTTCTGTAATTTAAGATCAATCTTTCTTGGATCACTGGAACCAAGAAAAGTTTGATCAATGTTTCTTGACTAATTATTTATTTAAACTTTTTGCATTCTTCTTTAATTTTTTCACATTTCTAGTTAGGAATAGTTGTTAGATTGAGTTATATTTGGCACATTCATAATTGTAATTTCAATTCTTATATGCAAGGCATCTGTTTTAATATTATATTGGAATTAACATGAACATAGGTGAAAATCTAAATCCTTATTTAGATACCCTATGTGTTATCGTTACCATGAAATGGTATCATATAAGTTTCACTATTTGTGTATCTTTATAACTATTGCATGCTTGAAACCTAACAATGGATATTTTCCCCTATCTAGATATAACCCAAGAAAAGGTAACTAAATGTTGTTAATTCCTGTGATTGCAAGAATAAATGTAGAGGAAGTGGAGGGAATTCATTGGATCTTGTGAATGACCCAAATCCAAGCTATGCACATGATCATATGGTGTTATTGAAAAGTAAAAGGAATTTTTCTATGTTCATTTGGGTTCAAACATCGATAATGATGTTTTTTTTAATAGGAAGGTAGGGGCATCCTTCCACAAAAGGGTTTCAATTTTGCATTTTTATGGAGATTAATTTATTAAGCATATAGAAAACATGATTTGTCTATGGATATATTTGTATTACATGATATAAAATTGGTAGATTGGTAGGTTGTGGTGTGAAACATTTGCAATTATCATATTTTCTAAGCATTGCACTAACAATTGGACTATCAGTCTTTTACATTCTTTGTTAATATGTTGATCCCTTGACTAGGTTTTGTTTTATGCATTTTGCCTTCCCAGGTACTTTATTTCTTTGGGTGTTCCACTCTCCAATGCTACAAATTGATTGGTCACCCCTGCAATCCTAGTGGGATAATTGTTAGAATTATACTGTTATTTTATTTAGCATTGTGTTTGCTTATACTAAGATATGGCAGGGATCCTGTTTGTTACAACTTGATAATATGATATAAAGGGGGTGTTAAAAATGGGTTGATAAAAATGGATACCTACAATATCTAGTGAAACTAGGGGTTTTCTTAATTGGAAAGGCATATTGGGAGGGGGGTTCAACAATACAATTTTAGGATGCATTTTCCAATATTTAGTGAAATTAGGGGTATTCTTTAATATCATGCGAACGATCGTGCTATGCAACAAGTTCATTGAGTGAACCCCCCGTGAATGTACCATTGATATTGTATCCCGATTTGAGTTTGTCAAGGCCAATTTTGATTCTAATTGCTTAGGCTGAAGCTAGATTGAAAAGGAAAGCATACACAAATGAGAACAAAATAGAAAGAAAAATAGAGAAGTAAGAATTAGATATTGAGGTGATCCTCATAGATTAGTCCTGATTCCATGAAAGTGCCATTTGGCTTATTATCCTTTCTTCCCATTGGATTTGAAACTTGTTGAAACTTTGAAGACACCATCTCCTAGTTATCTTCCCCTACTCCTTAGATGACTCTTGCACATGTGTTAGATCGTATTATGTCTTGGTTTAATGCCTAGTCACTCGTTTGAACTAGAAATTTGAATTGTATAAACTGGAAGTGGAGATGGCCATGCCATCTCCACCTGCATTTTCTTTGAATGGGTGATTCCCGACATCTATGATGTCCTAGAGTGCCTTCCTCCCAGCATCTCTTTTGCTTATGAGTTCTCTTTCGACACACACAATTCCTCCTTTCTTGGATTAGATAGCTTAGTTTTCTAACAAATTTGTTGTTAATCTTTATTCATAAAAGAATCCACTTTTATTAAATAGAAGAAGTGTTGCTTTTAATATTGCAATCATTGCAATATTCTTCTTTCCTTTTAGCATATCTATAAGGATTTTGAAATCACCTTCTAGTATTAAGGCACCTAATCCTCATTTTTCATGTTAATGAATGCTTTAAATTATTCCATTCTTCCTTTTTCTATTATCTATATATGCATACTTGAAATTTCATGTCTACTTATTCTTTGATATTCCATGAATCAAATGTCATCCATCCTTTGTCTAGTTGTTTCCATGGATGTTTGATAACTCTTTGTTTATCAAATTCAATTGTTGTTTTTGAGGAAGTACTTTCCTTGTTTTGATATTAACAATTTCTACCATTACTTCAGTATTGAATCATTTTTAAAAGGGGGAATTGACCATTGGGGCGGGGCTTGTACTCATGTGACACGAGATCGATTCCTTCCTGCCACCACTATACCCCTAGGTGCACCCTCACAACCCCCCAACATGGGGCACATGCTAGCCAAGGTTTGAATACGTGATGTCGCAAGGAGTGCCTTAACAATACACTCTATCACCACTTGATCTACAGACCTGGGGGCTGCTTCGGGGTTCTTTAGATTTTTTTTTCTACTTTTCAAGTTTGACATTAACTACTTTTACAATCATTTTCAAATTTTTCAACCAAAATTGTTCCAAGATAATAGATTTCGATGAAATATTTTAATGAATAGGATAACTACTATGAAGATGAGGAAGATATTGGAGAAATGTTAGTCTTTAACATCTCCCCTCATCCAAAATGAACTGTAGTAATTGTCTATAAGAAAATAATAACCCTCTTACTACAGATGAAATGTACATTCTTATTTCGCACTGATTTCCCAAAGGTCCCATACTTTCTAAATTCATGGTCTAGGAGACTACGATAATCATCTTCTACATCCTTTAAATAATCAATGCAATGCATCTAGGGGCATGCTTTTCCTCTATGTCTAAGTCTCTCTTCTAATAAAAGTTTCCTTTGATCTTTTTTTTTTTCAATAGAAAAAAGATTCTATACTTGTATTAAAAAGTTTAAGATCACTTCTCATACATTTTCTGCAGTAGATTACTATGCTACCCCTCACCTTCTCATCCTATCAAAATCACAAGAAAACCACCAGTCCCTTTCTCATCAGACTAGAGAAAATAAGCACCAATATAAATAGGGAGTTGGCATACAACCTACCAAAGAGAACTAGAAAAAAGGGTTCAAAGGAGGCTACCCTACTCTAATAAAATTCCAATTAAATCCTGTACAAACTTACCATACAAAAACCAGAGATAAACTATGATCATATCAACATATACTGTCTAATTCGATGAGGTTAATTCATGTTTTTTTCCTCCATAGTGTCTCTTCCTTCCTTTCTTTGTACCCAACTATAGTTGTAGGTAATTTTCCTCTTTGATAAGGGATGCTAATAGTCATTCAAAAATAATCCATTGCTACAATTGTCCCATACTTACCTTTGATTTCTTTTTGTTACAAAGATATTCCCAAATGCTTCTTCATTCCATTATTTCATCTTGCTTTTTAGATTTTCTAGTATCTACTGAAATCTATACATCAACGAACTCCTTTTTGTTTGTTATTTCCACCTCTTTCCACCATGGGGCTAAGTTGTCATTGAAGTCAAGATGATCCAACCAAAATTGTTTGAACATATAATGTCGATTCTCTGGCACTTCCCTCAAGTTTAACTTAAGTGCATTGGCCAGTGGTCTAATCCAACATAAGGAATAATAGATTCATCCATGATAATCCCATGATCTCCATCATTTTTTCTGAGAGGAGTTTGTCAAGATGGGAGGCCACTTGCTAAGTGCCACCCATTTAATTATTCCATCTATAGATTCCTTTCATTGTCTCAAAGTTGACCAATTTTAAGGTTTGAATGGTTTCCTTCAAGAGGGTGTTGTCTCTTTCAAGCCTTCGTATGCCAACATTTTTGTCTTCTATTTTCATGGGTTCATTGTAACAACATCTCCATGGATTTTCCATGATAATTGCAACTTGCAAGAATTGTGATGAATTAAATATCTGTCTGTTCTCGGATATTGCAAGACACTAACAAAATTTATATTAGGAATGCTATCTACATGAACTCTCGTGCTTGTGCTAATGTCAATACTTCACTTTTTCTCTTATAATATTAATCATTAATGTCACAACTAAACCACGCTTAATACTTTTGAAATCAAATGATGATGTAGTTGATATTTCTTCAAAATTTAAGAGATGCAGGTTGTCATGGAAGTTCTCTTAAATGACAGATAATCAACTACAAATCCATGACATAGAATGTCTGCATTAAAAAAACTCAATCTCGTTGGTCCCATATGAGTAGGACAATGCCCTAAACTGTCTTGACACCAAAAGGAATGTTATATACTAGCATAGATCCCTGATCTCGATGTTTAATGTATTTGCTATTAGTATGGATCCATTCTAGTTTTTATAATTATTATTTGAAAATAGTAAAAAATATAATAGGTGCACTGTTTTTCTAAGTATCAAGTACATGTGCACACCCATTAAGGAAAATCACCAGTAAGCTTAATTGTAAAGCACATCACTTTTCTTACCAACTCAACAACAATGTTGATGATGAAAGATCTTAAACATCTTTCTAAAAATAAAATTAGTAATCTCTTTAGAATTCGGGTCATAATACAACTGTCCTTCGAAAAGAACAAATAGATGATGAACCATAATACATATTAACATAAAAAAGAAAACAACTTGATAGGGAGTTCTACATTTATCCCACATGACAAACAAGAAACATGCACAGTAACAACATCAGGATAGGGGCTTAGATTGTTTATGCTCACCAAAATGATCTAGTTCTAGTTTCCAATGACAATTGATTTTTAGTATCTCTACCTTTTTCTTTGCATAAGAATACTTAGTCTTGATCGCTTCATTTCTAGTATTAGAATCTATTTCTTATAGGTTTAGACATTTGATCCTCTCGAGTCCATTGGTATTAGATGATCGTATTATATATATGCAATATAACACTTTTGATTATAGAAGATTTCTAAGAGATTAGTTGTTTGAAAGTCATTTCCATATTTCCTTTTCTTGCATTTTGTAGTTTGCTTTAGTAGCTTAGTCAACCTCTACCAGAATAAGACATCAAAGATCAAGATCTAACAGGGCAGATATGATCTTGTGGTCCAATTCTAAGCTAATCCTGTGGTGTTAGTTTACCTCGTTGTTTGATTTGGTTTTATTACATTTTGAATTGTGCTTGCTAGCATTAATTTAGGCTAGAATAGGTTCTAATCTTGCATTTCATGGGACTACATCTCTAAGTTTATGATTAACCTGGTTGATTTCTCATTTTGTCTTAACAAGGACACATGGATCGTCCAAAGACATCTACCATCAGTGCTAGACGAAGACATGTGATGCAGTCAGGTATATTCGATTGTTAATCTGAAATATATTTATCTTGTTTGACACATTTTGACATATTTATTAATACATGGAAAATTCTTATCATGCACAGCTTCACAGCTTTAGGGTGAAGCAAACTTGACTTCTATGCAACAACACTCCGTGAGGTCATCGTGAGATAAATTCAGTTGTTATTCAATTTATGCTCAAGTCTATATAAACATAAATATTTTTTTACGCATCTTTCTAAGATCGTGTTGTGCACAGGTGGTGTCTCTCACAATGACAGACGTCTATATGAGGGGTCTACTGGTGCCGGTGGACAAACTCAGAGGACATGCTTATTGTCTTATACGCCATCGCCAGGTAGAGATTGTTTACATACATTTTGACTAGAATTCTTGTTTGACATGTTTTTTAATATGTGGAAAATTCTTATCAGGCACAGGTTCACAGCTTCAGGGTGAAGCAAACTTGACTTCTATGCAACAACACTCCGTGAGGTCATCGTCTGGTAAATTCAATTGTTATTCAATTTATTCTCAAGTCTATATAAACATAAATATTTTTTTACACATCTTTCTAAGATCTTGTTGTGCACAGGTGGTGTCTCTCACAATGATAGACGTTTGTTTGAGGGGTCTACAGGTGCCGGTGGAAAAACTCAGAGGACACGCTTAGTGTCTTATATGCCATCACCAAGTAGAGATTTTTTACATACATTTTGACTAGAATTCTTGTTTGAAATGGTTTTTAATATGTGGAAAATTCTTATCAGGCACAGGTTCACAGCTTCAGGGTGAAGCAAACTTGACTTCTATGCAACAACACTCCGTGAGGTCATCGTCAGGTAAATTCAATTGTTATTCAATTTGTGCTCAAGTCTATATAAACATAAATATTTTTTTACACATCTTTCTAAGATCTTGTTGTGCACAGGTGGTTTCTCTCATAATGACAGACGTCTATCTGAGGGGTCTACAGGTGCCGGCGGACAAACTCGGAGGACATGCTTAGTGTCTTATAATCCATCGTCAGGTAGAGATTGTTTACATACATTCTGACTAGAATTCTTGTTTGACATGTTTATTAATCTGTGAAAAATTCTTATCAGGCATAGGTTCACAGCTTCAAGGTAAAGCAATCTTGGCTAGTATGCAACTTCACTCCCTGAGGTCATCGTCAGGTAAATTCAATTGTCATTCAATTCACACTCAAGTCTATATAAACATAAAACTTCTTTTACACAGATCTCTCTAAGATCTTGTTGTGCACAGGTGGTGGCTCTCAAAATGACAGACGTCTGTCTAAGGGTGGGTCTACAGGGGTCGTTGGACAACCACAGATGACACCCTTATTGTCTTATTCTTCAGATACGCCATTGCCAGGTAGAGATTGGTTACATACATTTTGACTATAATTTTTGTTTGACATGACTATTTTATTTGTGAAACATTACATGATTTTTCGTGTAAACTTACATGTGATTGCCAATATTTGGTTTCCTACAGGGGCTTCTAGACATTCTAACAATAATGATGGTTTAGAAGACTTTATTTATATTTATCACCATGTTCATGATAATGCAGAGGTTCCATCAGGTATTTATAATGAACACATTTTATTTAAATGTTTATAATTTGATTGAAAAATTATATATATAGTTTTTAATACTTGCACATGCATTTTACTTCTTATAGGGTTTGCTGCTGCTGATCCTAATCCACCTCCCCAGATAAGGAGAGGTCCTCGGTTGCATCAATATGCTCGCAATGAAAGATATGATCCTCTTTACAGTCATCCTAGAGATGTTGCCGAGGAGACTCCTTGGGAAGACAACATCGCTATGTTGACTATGGAGGAGATGAAGGAGCATTCATTAAGATTGCAGGCAGAACTTGACACTTCAAATATCTCTTTTGGTTCTCAACAATGTCTCCAGATTGTTTTGCACAATCTGAACAGTTTAATCGAGACATATCTTGGGGTTGGACCATCAACCCATATTTTTCATGACATGATGCGTAGGAGGCGGTTGTCAGTGGTGGGTCGCCACAAGTTTGAAGAAATAAAAAAATTTGACACAAAAGAAATGGTCTTTTCATGTTTTGACTTATGGCCTGAAGACAAAAAATGTCGAAAGATCGTAAGATTCAATGAGCCACTGATTGCACCCCATATTTATTCCAGGTTCCTGTGTGCATATGGAAAGTTCCCTAATAATGACAAGGTTCCTCAATATTTTGTTAAGATGCTGATTGCAGAGTTCCGGTTTCACATGGACCCTGACTATACAGATACGGGATCCAGTTTCTATGGTGCTGGCAAAGGTCGTACATATGAATGACCTAATGCATGTTGAGATGTTCAGTATAGGCATCCGATGCCTTAGTTAGTACAACCACATCCTAGAGTCGTTGCTTTTCGAGAGAAGTTGGAAATGACATCCCAAATAGAAAGAGGGGTGAGGGAAGAGATAAAAGAGCATGTTGGGGCTGCATTGGCAAGGGTGGAAATCGGCATAAATACTTTGTCATCTTCAACCAGTATGGATGAAATCCCATTTGATGATTATTTTGATGATCTCTTGAGTAGCATGAGTCGATTAGAGCTTCAATAGTATGCAACGTACTGTAGAGATAATTATAAGCGAGTCATCGCTGGACAAAATCAAAACAGAGGCATGGTACGTAAGTATGCAATAATATTTTTCAATTTATTATATGAAATCTAATTTTTTTATTCTCCAAATCTAATGTTTATAAATTATATGGAATTTATGCAGTATACTAGATTCATGAATGATGACAACTTTGATGATACAGATTTTATTGACCGGGAAGAAATAGAGGCTGGTGGCACGAATACGCATGTTGAGGAAATTCTAGTTTCACAATTTCCACATGGGACACAGGTATGGATATTCCGGTATCATGTTTTCTAATCATTGGTCTTAGCTTTAGCTTAAAAGGTTTACCTCCTGGTTTTATGGGTATTCAGTGTTATATACATAATACTCAATTTATATTCATGGTATTCTGGGTATTCTGTGCATTTTTTGTTGTTAAAAATTGTTGTTCGTGCCTAGATTTTGAGATTAGAGTTTTTTCATGCCTAGAAGACTAGCCAAAATAGCTCCCAATGTGCACATAAATCAGAATTAAGAGGTTTATTACTGTTACGATCCATAAAACTATCCAAAACAAGCTTAGAACTGCCCAAAATTAATGTAACTGCTTGTTTGATGGCTGGTATATGTCTGTAGGCATTTTCATCCATGCAAAGACGTGTTATTTGAATGGTGTACACATTACTTAACTGCCAACAACACTAAATTTAAGATTGATATCATATACCTTTCCCAAAATTAGGCTTTAGGGTTGTTCTGTGGATATAAGAAAACTCTAGTACTTACAAAGTCACAGGTTAGCCCTACTAAGAAATACAAGAAAACTCTAGTACTTTGAGGCTATCCTTGCTTGGAATATATGAAATTCAATTTTTTTAGGTCAGCTCTCATAGAAACTTGCAAAGCAATCAATAAGTTAGTTGTATATATAAGGAAATAATGGTGTATCATAAGAGAGTATGAACAAAAGTTGCACCCATCCTATGAATATTGACCTCATAGACACACAAAATTACCAAAGGAGCCTATTGAATCTTATGGTGTTCAATCCTAACAGTGTTTTGAAGTTAAGGGATCCATCTACAGATCTTGTTAATGATGATGAATCTATAAATATAAGAGAAAGGGACTCTACTGCATATTTTGATAAGGATGAGGGATTTGCAGCCATAAACTCAGAAAATGGCCAAACCTGGGCATGCATGTTGATTACCTTGTTCTATATCTGAAGTCTATCTATCACCCAAATGATAGGCATTTTCTCAATAGGTGAAGTGATATCCATTGATGCTCAAGCAGTCGGGTACATGAGGATGAATATACCTTACATAGATAATATGTTTGCTAGACTCAAATACAATCGAGATAGGGAAGAAATCCCCCCCTGTCCTTGTATTTGGAAGAAATTATCCTCTTGGAATCAAAAAATGATTTCTTCCTTCACCCAGATACTAGGACTAGAATCAGATGAAGAATTCAATGAAGGAATGGTTGCCCTAGTAGACATGATTTGTTTCAATGTGATATGCATGTGTGAAAGAGAGAGAGAGAGAGGGAAAGATATAATGAGTGAAATGACTTAAATGATGATAATATGTTATTCCACATTTTTAGATGAACATAAATTCAGATAGGAAAATGGAAATTATATGTATAAGGGTCACTTCATTAGGCTGATTGAGACTAAGAAGAAACTTATTTGTGAAGGTTGTCACCTCCACTTTGTACAAATAACATTGCATCAGCAAGTCAATACATCAAGTCTATAATTATACCAATCAAATCTCAGTGGGATAAACTTATTAGGTACACACCATCTTAGCTCTTTAGGATTGGTAGTGCCAGTTCAAGTTTTTCTCTAGTGTAATGCCTCCCTTCTTAATAAAGGACTTGCATAATATACAAACATTAGAAATGACATCTTCTGTAGTCAAGATGTATAGTTTAGATGAATCAATATGGGATCATCACAGTGAAATCTACCTCCAATCATGTAATGGTGTATTCCATTTTCTATACAACTTGGTATCTTGGTACTACCCATAGACACACTTGAAGCAAGTTTTCTATGTTTTAAGTTGAGGCTAATTGGGGTACCCATCAAACTCTGTTTATCATTGCAGCAACTCATGTGGGTGGTGTCCACTACCTAAGGGCCTCTATTTTACACTACACATGTGTAGTAACTCATGTGAGTGGCATCGACTTCCTACTGGATTCTATTTTAAAGTGTGCATTAGAAACATGATAAAGTTAGTCCTAGTTTATGAAACAACTCACAAGAATACCAATGGAAGTTATGCATTCATGAGGCATGGTGGAGAATCTGTAATTTCCACTTCCAAGTCTTCAAGTGTATTCCTGCATTGTCACCCAGATAAGGACCAATGAAATTATATTTTAAAGAATTAAATAAGGTTTCAATTCCTTGGACATATATCAAGGTGATGAAACCCTTATTTCTTTACACTCAAGGTTAGGTGAAAGTCCTGAGAGACACCTCAAATCTTATGGCTTCTTAGCAACCAAAAACAACCTTAGAAATTAAAATTTTACTCTGAAATTGGATCATAGAGTTGAATCAAGAGAACTGTTAAAATCTATTCTACAATTTACCATACATGATTGTTGTAATTCTCAACTATGTGGTCAATCAATAATCTTAATGCAATTATCATTTGTTCCCTTATTAACAAATGTTCATGCAGTTGATTAGATTTATATTCCAAACATATTTTAGGGTTCTGAATCTAACAATGGAATATTTAGACCTAAGGGAAAATTTACAACTCCCTGGCTTTGAAGAGGTTGTGTATATTATTGAAAACATTAAAAAACATAGAGAATATTTATATCGATGGAAGACATCAACTGATTTCAATGCTATGTTTCAAAATGATTCAAATTTCTTGACTCTAGATATAGTAGAATCTATAAATGCCTTCCTACTATGTTCTCCAAAATTTTATCAGCACAGACAAATTCAAATTTCTCCGTAACAAAACATCTGAAGAGTAAAGGCACATTAAAATAGGCCAATTTAGTTGATACTTTTGATTACCTTGGTGGCATCTGAGTCTTCCTCTGGAATGTCATCATATCCATGCAAAAAAAGTCAGAAATTGTTAATCCTTCACATTCAATCATAGCTTTCCAAACCCAATGTCATTTATGTTTAAAAGCTACAACCATACAACATATTGTTAAGCTCAAGAAGAAATAGAATTCTCCATCGATAACTCCATTTCTGTTTCTGTGGAAAACTTCAATTTCTTATAAGTTCTCTGCACAATTTGTCTATTTAGTTTATCAAAAATGAAGGAGCTTAGTTTATCCATTGAACCCTCCTTAGAGGGTGTGTACAGGATTATAGTTTGTCCCCAAACTTGTATACACACACACACACATATATATAAGGTTGAGATTGATATGCTCTAGTTGTAAATAAATTGTCACCATTTTTTGCGATAGTAAGAAATGACCAATGGCATGACGATCATTTTTGCTTACTTGAATGATCATTTTTGGTTACTTGAATGATCATTTTTGTTTACTTGAACATAGTTTCCTTGTGACTGAGCTTCTGGTGATCAAATTATTTGGTTATGGCAGGTATTGGAATACCACTTTTGTTTTTGTCATTTATGGTTTGAAACTGTGTGGTTACTCGAATATCTGATCATCTTATTCCTTCCTCTTGCAGCATCTCGAGTGAATATTGGTCATCTGTCCTATTTCAAGTTTTGCGGCCGTGTTATGGTCTTGTGGCAGCTGTTATGCTATTTTTCGCCCTGGATGATTATCAATGCCAGTTTTGAACTACTTTTCCATGTGTCAATATCATCCTATTGCAGCAACAAATGAGGTTGATCAACTGTCATTTCCTCTTGTTTTTCATGCTTGTACTCTACCATGCTAGTTAATTATGTTTCATTTTTTCTGGTTATGTTTTTCTAACCTGAAACGGAATTAATGCAGTATGTAGGTACAGCTTGGGATGAACTCAAGCATATCAGACAAGCAGTAGGATTTCTTGTAAGTAGAGTCCCCACCACAAAATATTAATCCTAGTTCTTTTTACATCAAATTTTAATGTATTTGAAATTATTGTAAATTGAAATTCAACTCCAGTAGTTGCATACAATGTTAACATGTTCTTTTGCACTCTTTTCTGTGGAGCAGGTCATACATCAAAAGCCAAAGAAATCCTTGGATGAAATTACACATGATTTGTGCTCAGTGAGTGATATATGTTATTAATAATATACTACAAAATGTAGGGGTTGCTTCCTTTAGGTGTCTTCATTAACTAATATTGGTATTCTTATTTTGGTTGTTTTCAGGTTTTGAGTATACAGCAACTGTATCGGATCAGCACCATGTATTGGGATGATAAATATGGTACCCATAGTGTGTCTCCAGATGTAAGTCAGAATTTTTCATACATAGAGGGTTGTTTTCTTGAATATACACTTGTTTAGGCTATCCTTAGCTCTCATGCAAAGATGTGTTTTAACTCTCTTGTTGCCAATTTCCTCCTCCAGGTTATTGCCAATATGAGAGTCTTGATGACAGAAGACTCTAACAATTCTTTGAGAAATTCTTTCCTGTTGGATGATGACTCCAGGTACACTTCATGTCTCAGTGTTCTAGAATTCTTTCCTATTGGATGAGGATTTAGAGCATTGTATGTTGTTCAGGTGATTATGTGTATGTTATCTCAAACTGCTAGGAGGGGCCATTGACCTCCCTAGATTGTAATATTTCCATGCTTGAGTACAAATTTGAAAGAAGGCACTTGCGCTTTCCTTTGTTGTACATAATGAAGAATGAGTTCATTATTTTGTGCATTAACTTTGGTAATTGACCTTCTGAGAACTGGTTGTTCACTAGGAGCCATTTTGTGTATATATTTAAAACCTAAAATTTTCAAGTTATGAAGCTTATAATTATAATTATAATTCAAATGTATTCATATGTATCTGGCAATGCCTAGTCATTTTGTACTTTTCTCACCTATATGATGATGCTTGGATCTTTTTCAGCAATTGATGATCATGGCATTTTTCTGTCAATTTCAAAGGACAATATTTTTCCCATCAACCATAGGTCAGATATCCGAGGATAGTTTTTTGATACACTTGGATAAATCATACAGCCCTTGTTTATAGACCAAAAGTGGAATGTGAAAATGGCAGCGATATTCGAGCTAACTCTGCCAATGTCCTTAGGGAACTTAAAGAGTCATCACATGATTTGGTACATGATACTTTGATATCAGTGTAATAAGCCATTTATGGACTTTTGTTTGAACCATTACAGACATGTATTGACATGGATTTCCATTTTATGCAGGTGATGATTACAGGTGATCAGGCTTTGACAGCTTGCCATGTTGCAGGTCAAGTTCACATTGTTTCACAGCCTCCTTTAATCTTGAATCCAATTACGAACAATGAAGGGTTTGAGTGGCTCTCACCTGATGAGATGATGAAAATTCCTTATAGGTAATAAATATTTTGTAGTATACCTAATCACTATTATTTACATTTATAACCCAAGTAATAATATTTAGTCATGTAGTGTATTTAATTACTATTATTTACGTTAATAATTATTAATATAAATAATAGTCTTGTGGTATACTACATAGTTCCTGTTATCCATTTTGAAATTTGTTTTATCTATATCATACTCTAACCTAATAGAAATTGTTGAATTCATCTCTAGTGAAGATAATGTGGAGGAATTGTCAGTTTCTCATGACCTCTGTGTAGGTGGTGACTGTTTCATGATGTTGCAACGTACAAATGCTATACATTTGGTGATCCCATATGTAAAGGTATGAACATGTATAATCTCTGACATGAATATTTCGTGGATAAATTTTACCTTGATAATGTGTAATGTTATCCATTGCAACTGACCTTGATGAATCTATTGTAGGTTTTTGCGAGAGTTTCCTCTTAGCAGAAAGAACTCATATTGACAACTCTGAAGACAGTGGGAAGAATGAAATTGATATGTGGTGATGGTACAAATGATGTCGGTGCTCTCAAACAAGTAGCGAATGGTGACCTTTTTCTTTTGCATCAATAACTTTGGCATGCAAAATAGAGATGGATTTTTTTTCACCGATGACTCATTCAAAATTTTGAACAATTGCAGGCTCATGTTGGTGTTGCCCCTTTAAATGCAATCCCACCTACCCAATCATCCCAAAAATCTACGTTGTCACAATCATCAAATTCTGGGGGTAAAATAATAAATCTGGATTGAAGATTGAAGAGTGGAGAACCTGATTCTGGAAACGCCAATGCAACTGATGGAGGACAAGCAAGCAATACATCCATTAATCAGCCAGTTTGAACTTTGGCATTGCCTGTTGGATATCAAGCATCTCATGGTTCAACTATCAATCATTAACTTACTCCTGCTGAGAGACAAAGGCTAAAATTGAAAAAGATTATGGATGAGATGGGAGAGGAGGGAGATGGCAGAACTCCTCCCACTGTGAGGCTTGGGGATGCATCAATGGCCTCTCCTTTCACTGCCAAGCATGGGTCAGTAAGGCTGACAACATATATTATTCAGCAGGGACGCAACACACTTGTTCTTGGAGAGATTACTGGATATAGAAAGCAATTACTATTCTATTGTAAAAGGAAATGGAACTCAACTCTATTTAAAGCGTATCTCTCTCCACCATTTGTTACAGTTGGATTTGTGAGCAGTCTCTCCTCTTGGAGCTTTGTTGTTTACCTTTTTTGAAGACATAATGAGGAGTGCAAGGGTTCTCTCTTATTTTATGTGAAGCTAAATGTTTTGTTCCCAACTGTTGTTGATGTATGTGAGAATTTAGTTCTAAAGAACATGCTTAAGAGGCCAAGAAGGAACTGTTGTTATTTTACCTTTGCTATTTTATTTCTAAATGTAGCAGCTTACTGCTATCATCTTGTGAAGACTTATGGCTTGTCTAATGCTTCATTGTAGGACACCCTCATAGCATTCATTAAGAGTAGCACCTTTCGGGCCCTCCAAGTACTTTTCTGCATTATGTAACAGCAAGTTAAGACTGATTATGGCATATGTAACACCTATTTTTGTCTTCACCATTATTAAAATAGCTCTCTTCTTGTGCTGGAGGAGATCCAGCATAAAGTGAGGGGAAGCGTTGTTGTGTTGATAGTGGGCAGCTTTCCTGAGTTCCCCTTGAGTTGTACTTTTTGTTTTAGGGCTTCTACCACTTTAGGTGCAGGTTTGGGAGGTAACAAGGTCCTTGACATGTACAGGTATAATTCAGGCACTACTTCCTCTTTCTACCTGTTTACTTTTTATCTCATGGAAATATTGTGCCTAAGCTTGCACACCTATCAGATTGTTAAGATTTGAATTTGCCTTTTATTGCAATGCAATGTTATTTTCCAAATTAAATTTCTCAGTGAGATTTAATTCTATTAGTAAGATTCAGTGGCAAAGGTAAAAGTTTATTCACTGCAGTTGGCACCGTCTTTGTTTTGCTATGAGTGCGATTACATTTAGTTATGAATTTGAAAGTGAATTTCCCAATGCACATTTGCTAGTTTTGAATTGTGATATTCATAACTTAGAGGGGCACACCATGTAATTAGTAATTTGATCATGGATGTCACTGCATTTATTTTATAAGTTTGCTATTTATTATGCAAGTTAAAATAACTATTAATTTTTATATATTTAATATTTGGGGCAGGGTCATCTATGTCGGGGGCACCGACATCCCTTGTGACAACACTGAAAATTTGGGGGGCAGGTCTCTCCATGTGTATGAGATGTGTCCCCACATCTGTTCCCGCATCCACAAAACTTCGTGGAATAGTGCAAATTAGCTTAGTTTTTAATTGAACTTTTGTCACATGGGAGTAGTGGTTGCTCTACATTACACATGCATTTTTCAGAACAGGGAAAGCCATCACGAAGCAATGGTCTTGTTAACAGTGAATTTTCCCATGCAAATTCACTGTTAGTGATCAGCACATCCATAAGTATATCTTTTGGTTCCAGTGTTAGAGATCAGGTCAAGTTCTATTTTCACAACATCTCCAAAGAGCAGCGATATCATATTGAGGAGACTTTGCATGAGACTTCAATACTATTTTTATTTTGTATGTGCATGCATATATTATTTCTGTATATGCATGCATGCACATACAATTTCATTGGAATGCACTATATTCTGTGCTCTTCAGGATGATATCTATCTTTTGGGTAACTTTCTACTTTTAGAACTTCAATGCATGCAGATTAGTGGGGATTATTAGTTTATCTTTGGAGGCACTGCTTTTCTATTTTTTAAAGCTTCCATTTTTAAGGGTGGTCTGCATGTTGGTGTATGAGTTCTGTTTTAGATGGATGAGGTTGCTTTTCTGGTCCTAGAGGGTTTTCTAGTTTTAAACATGTCTATTTAATTGCATCTATTTTTGGCAGTTACATGCATGTTAGGATAGAGTGAAAGATCTCTGCTTCATATTTGGGTGAGTTTCCTGCTATTTTTGGACATTGCTATATTTGGTCCCCAAGGGTACATGTATGATTGTAGAGTTCATTGAACCCTTTGTGTCGGTGCCTCCTATTGTCAATCACATGATTGTATCTATCACTCACTGGTGTGGGAGAGAGGTCTTGTGCAGTGATTTTATGTCCTCCCGGTACTCATGGTTCTATCTGATGTACAAGACATTGTACACATCAACAGCATTGGTAACAAGAATGATCACTTTCTTGGAAACCAATTTCACAGGTGTTCATTGAATTTTGCAAGTGGTTTGATAGTATTCTCAGTTGATTGGCCTTGGGTATATTGCCAAGCTAATCAACTCTCTTTATTTGTTTCTTACCACACTCATTGTGGACTTGAGGCACCGGTCTGAAAAATACATCAAAATAACCTTTTATTTCAGAGATTTTGAGTGTCTTACTTGTAGGTATGCAACTTTTTGTCACCTGAAGTTGATTATAACATATTTACAAAGAGAAAACTCTAATTTGAAATTTAACATGTAAATCCGAAGTTTACTCATTGTTCTCAAGTGTTTAAACGCATAAACATGAATAACTTAATAATTTCTTAGATTTCAACAATTTCACATATTTGAAGTCTTTTGTAGGGTATGGTTGAAGATTTTTTACTTTAGATCATTAGACATTCTCCTTTTAGGTTAGCATGCACTAAACCCAGATGAAAGGGGATATTTTCACTTTCCCTAAGTGTTAATTCAATCCCGAATTGCTAGTCCAAAGGAAGTTCCTAGAACCCTTCACCAGAGCCTGCTAAGATAGCTTAGAGAGTACCCAACAAGAGTAGTAGTGGACATGAGTTGTTGCCAAAGTTTTGTTGCAGGTCTTAAAATTAGCTGCTATGGATAGCTTTTGAAATCTATTTATCAATTTTATTTTCCACCCTTTGCACCACCACTACCCACAATTCTTTGGTGTAAGCCTGAAATACAAAGGGAGTAGCCCGAACATGAAACCCCACCATGGTCGAATCTAGGCCCAGCATTGAACAGTAGGAAAATCCGAAATTGCACATCAACTTTTACTTGTAACAGGGCTTTGTGCCACTGAATGTTTGAGCAGAAAGCATAACAGAATGTATCCAGGTATTCCATTGTGTTGTCCCAAGAGACTTGGTCCTCGAGAATGGCCAAAAAAGAATCATAAAAAATTATTGGCAAAATGGTCATTAACCACCTGACCAACACTAGGTTTAGGCAATGGGATGCTTTCACAAGCCCCATGCTCTTATGACAGATCAAGTAACCCAAAGCTTCAATGGAAAAACATATATTCCTAGAGTGAATGGACAACCTTATCCAATGAAATGAACAGGCCAACTTCCAATGACTTGCATTTGTTGAGGGACAAGCAAGTAAAAGGCTTCTGCAAAAAGAGTCTCCACAATACTAGTCAAGACATCACCATAACCTAATGCTTCTAAGTTTGCAATGAGATCAAATAGAGAAGTGAATAGAGAAGTTGCCAGGACTTAGAGCCTTGTTTGGTGCTAGACCCTAGATTGTGGCTATTATTTCATTTTCTTCTATTTCTAGATTTAACATCTCATTTAATCTAGTTGTTAGGAGATTCATAATGTGCTCTAGCATGACACTCGTTGTCACTTGAACAATCTTATATCCTTTAGTATAGAGTTTCTCAAAGTTTTCCTTGGTTTCCTCTTTGATTTCATTCAACTCCTAAGACGTTCCATTGCCAAGTTTGTTTTCCTTTACATTATTTTTGTGGGTTCTATCCTTTACATGTCGGTGGAAAAAGGACATATTTTATCTCTCATTTTAAGACAAAGACTTATTGATTTTAGCCACCACATTTCTTCCGCAACTTTGATAACTTTTTGGAGTTTGAGACAGATTTCTTTCATCAATCTGGATCTAGTTTGTAATTTCATGAGTTTCCATTACTTTGATGTACATTTTTTCCATTCACAACTATAATGACCAAGGTTGAAGAGTTTTGCTAGACATGGAATGAATGCCAATCCTCTAAGTGGGATAAATCTCACTCTTTTCAATAGAATAGGCACTAATGTCAAAAGTTTATACAAAATCATTACACTACTTCATGCAAGTTGTAATTGTTTAAAAATCAAGTACATTTGCAATAGCTTTTGACTTATAATGTATTTTATATAACTTATGTATGAGTTTCCCACATAGATGACATTGAAATGACTAAAGTTGAATAATGTAACATTGGTAAACATTGAATAATATAACATTGGTAAACCTTAATGGAGATAACATAATTCAATCAATGTGACATTGTCACACCATTGCCACAAACAAACCAATATGGGTATCAATTCATATAACAACATGAAAGACAATAAGTAGCCCCGTTGTCCTCAAGGGACCAGGTTTATATATCAAGATAATTGAAAAGTTGCTCCAGAAATATTAATCAATATTTTTAATATCTAACAATATATTTAATATCTATCAATGTAATGAAGGGAATATTATATTGTATCAATCAATATCCTCGCCCAATGCACTTAAGTGAAAATGATAGTGTCTCCAAGTGAGACAATAACATAACGGTAATTAAGATACCGGACATAAAATAATATAATGTGAAAATAGTATTTTGTCTCAAATGAGACAACCACCTAACTATCCTTAAGGGACATACACTTATGTCAATTTAGACCAAAAACAAAATATATAACTATCCTTAAGGGACAAAATCTTATGTTAGTCAAAATAACATATTGATATAGTCATTTACAAATTATTTGAGATGAGATGTATGGTAATCTTCTTTGGAATTACAATATTTTTGGATATATTTTTATTTTTAATTATTATTTTTAAGTAAGAAAAAGTTTATAATATTTAAAGTTATTAGTTTAGTTTTTGTCAATATGATTTTAATATTTGATGTGCAGGTATAAGAGGATAAACTTTCGCTCTTGATTGAGATTGGTGCTCCTACAATGGAGACAAAACCTTTTGAGTAGGAAATTGTGGATTTGCTTCGCAAAGGTCATTGTTGAAAATGATTTAGCTTAGAAGCATTACTTAAGGATAAGGGTGGAAAATGTGTAAGGGAGGATGTAGGGATTAGTGGTGATGATATACTTAAGGAAGAGTGTGAAAAGCATGTTTCTACGGAAGGGTTTATGAATTGACCATGACCATAGTTTTTATTTAATTTCTATATGTAGGAGTGCATGTAGAGGGTTTTTCTTGTACTCATCACATAAACGATGTGGTGTGATGTATTTTTCGACAAGTAATTATTTCTTTATTTAAGTATGGATGAGAGATATTGGAGTATATGGTATTAAAGTAACTAGCATCAAGGACAATTCAACTTGAAATTGACATATGTTCCTGTTGATTGGAGATCATTGACATATAATGGTGAAGTTGCCCGTTCAATATGAGCCTTGAGTTATCATTGGATATGTTGTTAAAAAGAGCTTCTCTTAGTTTCGAGAATTATATATATTCTCTATTGACGAGGCCAACCATGTGAAGGTAGAAGCTCATTTGGCCTCACCCACCCACCCACCCTAGAATCAAAGAAAAAATTCGTCAACCTTGATGTGTTCTTGAATCATATGAAATGTGCCAGTGGCATATTTTCAAGAATGGAATTATGATCTTCTATCAACAATTTCCATTGACGATGCTTGGATTTTTTCCTACTCTTCACTGCCTTCAAGTGAAATCGGGCTACTATGACCAAATGACTGTATTGAGCACATATAACATCTGACTTGTAGTCTTGAAAAAGAATATGGTCTTTACATTTCCTTACTTCTGCAAAGAAATGTCCCATTAAAACCATTGAACCCACTGAATACGTATAATTTGACGGGTCTTTAAATTCTTGCATCAACGTGCTTTTCGACCTAGTGCATCTCAATAAATAATAATGCACATTTTCTGGATTATCTGCCGGTGCAATGACTGCAACTACATCGCCTTCTCTAACCAAATAAAAAACACAATCATAGTATTTGTCAATCACAACCGCTTCATTGTCACGCTCTACATCGCTGGTATTTCCAAATGGGGGCAATGGTGTCAATTCTTGGTGTCTCCATGGTTTCACAAATTTGTTAGTTTGGTTTTGACACTCATCCAAAGATTCTACATCATCAATACATGCAATACAAAAGCAAGAGTACTCCCGTTTCTCGATTGCGTGTATATTTTCCATTTTCTTACTCCCAATGGAGTGTAAGCCCATTGTTTTCGGGATTGGAGTACAATTATGTGGCATTGATATGTCAACATCTCCCATTGCAATATTCAAGAAAAACCTTCTCACATTACCCATCCTTTCATTGAATTCATGGCTCAAATTTTGTTTGCACCAATTAACAACATCATTTGAATTTGCAAAGCAAGAAGCAGAGTGATTCATTTGATATCTCCTAAGTGCATGTTTCACGCAGGCCCCAACACCATCATGTTCTCCTTTTCCATGTCTCGTTTCAAAAAAGCTTCATGTGTGGCGAACATCCGTGATTCTATGAAAGCGAGACAACCATAAGAATGATCGTGCCGATTTAAACTGACTAGCACAACCATATGACCACACCCAATGTTCTTTAAAAGTGACCCTTCTTCTTTTATTTCTTCAAAAAGCATACCAAAACAATGTTGGACAAAACATGTATCATGTGTACAATCATCACTGATGTAGAAATGATACTCCTTAATAACTTCACAATTATTTTCATTGCTATCAAAACCATTGACATCAAGCTCTGCATGTCTATACGTAATATGCACAAGTATAGATACCTGATTTGAATGATAATACTCACTCTGTATCTCCTTTTGCAGAGTGAAAGTGTAATTTTCTGCAAAATCAAGAATGGATAATATTTTCCCTTTTGGAAATACATCTCGTGTTTGCTTGAACTGTAAGTCCTACCATCGTGCTGAGTGAGAGTGCTTGATATATTTATATATTTGATCCCTGAACAAATTCATAAAATCTGTCAAAGAGATATCACTTTCAACCAAATTAAGCTTTCTTGATGTTGTCGTTGAATCTATAACTGTAGTATAGTCAACATAAACATATCTCTTGCATTTGACAATGTGATTTGACAATTGAGGATCGTTTGCATCAATGGGGTAGTTAGCATTAAAAAGGGCCAAATCAGAACATTCCTCACATTTTTTACCTCCAACGCATTGTTTCTTATAGAATACTTGATGATTCTCTCGCGCACATAATATTTTAGATACAAATTCACGAACACTCGAAGGAGGGGGGTTATTTGGCTAACACTGCATGCCAAAAGTTAGAAATGTCTCATAATATAATTCGAATTCTACATGGTATCGACAACAACATGTGTCGCGAACAATGATGGGCCTGACATACCATGGTTTAAGCTTCACAAATGTGCTAAGGGAAATCTTCACATCAACATTACTCTCCATAAAAGTTTTGAACATTTCCGCTTAAGTGATCGTTGTTATGTGTTTGGCATGAGTTTCATAGTTTCCTTTCAATATACGATGTCGCAAAACATCCTTTTCATTTGGTAAGACACGCGAGTTTACATCCCAAAACTCTTTCACCATGTCCCTCACATTATCTGGAAGTCTATCTTGATAAGGTTGCCTATAGATAACACCCCAACATGCAACTTCATCATCCTCATCTAACTGAACCCGTAGCTTTTTATGCTTCCATAAACTTTTTCTTGATGTTTTTAACGTTCTTGCAGTGGTAGACAACAAATGACTGGTTGTAGTGTTTTTTGCCACAGCCCCTATTAGAATTGCTTTATGAACAACCATGAAATTGTGAGATCATTGTTTTGCAAGTGATGCAAGGACTGAGGTTAGATTTTGTGATACAATCTGATTTAACTTAGCCTCTTTGGCACTTTGAATGCCCAATAATGTAATTGCATCTCTTAGACATTTTCGCTTTAACAATTTATGCAACATTTGAGCTTGTTGTATGACAGAAATACCTTCAAAATATTTTTTCACTATCTTATCTACTCTATAACGAGTTGTACGATCAGGCATCTGCGGTCCCATTTCTTCAATTTTACTTGAATCCGAATTCTCCAAAAAAATATCATCAATGACGATATTGTTGCAGCTTCCAATTAATCTCTGTAAATTGCTAACTGTGGTAGGATGTTGTATGTTGGATGTCAACCCTGCATACAAATACATATAAATTTATAAGATTTTATTCACTTTCAAATCAGATATATATATATATATATATATTAAAGTATTATCAAGTAAATGATAAACATATAAAAAATTATTTACTCACCAATAGTTTGCTCCACATTTGTCATTTCCTCGTCACCTCCATGTTCCTCATTTCTTTCATCAACATGATCCTCGACTATTTGCATTCCTTCATCACCGCCATGTGCATTCACATTTTGCATTTCTTCATCAGCGCCATGTGCATTCACACTTTCAATTTCTTAGTCACCGCCATGTGCCTCCACGTTTCTTTCCCTTGCTCTTTTTTAGACACGGGACCTCTCTTTCCTTGCCTCTTCATCAGCTCTGGTGCGATCATATTTTTTTTTACGTTTCTTTAGGTTTCCCATGTTGAAGGAATTAAAAACCTAAAATCCAATGCATGAAAATATATGAGAATTCATTAGTAACAATGGTATTTCCCTTTATAGGATCAATACATTCGTATTGCCTAGCTATTCCAAAATTTTCCACAATACTTACAATGATGCACAATAGGGTGAAAACATGAAGTTGGGAAACAATTTTGGCTTGTTTTTTACAAACAAAACTGCTAAATTTTATGTTTTTCAACTTTGACCTCTTGAAATCCATATCTCCCTTAGGAATTTCAACTTGAAGTAAACACAAAGGTTTTAGAGAATTGAATTAGCTTTCTACTAGTATTTTTTTTTATTTTTTTTATGGACATATCGTGGGACAAATTTGTTGTCAACACACGGCATATACTTGAAAAGTTTAGGTATGGATAATGAGTGAACTGTGTTGACGACAGTTTTTTGATAGATGGTTATTCATTTTAGAGAAAACAATTGTAGGCTCATAATATACACACACTACACTGGATGCTAGACTATATTTTGAGTTTTTTAAGACTTGGGAACTATTTTTTATTATTTATCGAAACAACGTATGTTCAAAAAACTGTGCATTATCGACACATGTTTTTGTCTTCGCATTTTTTTTCAAATGTGACTCTTATCAAACAAACTAAAACCAACCCATTTAAGAGGACACTTCAAGGAACATCCTGGTATTTTTTAAAAATTTTGGATTCGTCATTGTGATGATATTGAATTTTCATTCTGACTGATTTTTCAGTCAATTAATTTTTTAATGATAAATGTTAGTAAAAAAATAATAAAAAATAGTAATCCTAAATGAAATCGAAAAAAAATTATATTACTAGAAAGTAGATTGAATGATGAATCTACTGGTATAAACTCCGACATGTAATTCTCATGTTTTGCAGTGGTATGACCTTGTTAAAGTGACACATTTCTGAATTCTGTAGAAATGGTGTTGGAATTGTTGACCAAAAACTCTCGGCCCAGAAAATATCTCGGGCGAGAGATTTAAAATTTCTCGAGCGAGAATTTTTTCCGCTCCAAAATTAACCCAGAGTTAACGAAAACTCTCAGCTAAAAGATACTTTTAACTCTCGTCCTAGAGTTTGTAACACTTCTCGCCCGAGAGTTTTGTTACACAATTCCCCGAGAATCTTTTAGGGGCGGGCACATTAAATATTTAATTACCGTGATATTCCCTAATATTCTAACTACATTTATGACGGTTCATAATTTATTTCCACAACTTCTAAAATGACTAATATCATTTCAACAACATTATAATAACTCCTATGAACTTCGCATGAACTTTGCATGATCTCGCCTGAAAAGAGTAAAGATCATGCAAACTCTCGACTTACTAGTAATTCTCAGCTGAAAAAACACTCTCAAAACAAAACAAGACTAATTTTCAATGCCATTATTGTTTTCATTTTGTCTTTTCTCATTCTAATTGACCACAACACACATGTGTTTAAATCTTATATATAGTTCCACTTTGTCTATATAATGAAATCAAAGTCCTCAGTGCATTGGATAACTCTGACATTCCAAGTTGCAAAGTGCTTAAATATACCCATCGTCGGGTCGTGACCCCATCCTCTAATGCTAAAAAATTGTAATGTTCATCACATCATTTATGATTTTACTAATTTTGTTTTAACAAAGAAAATAACATTTATTTTCAATGCATTTACCCTTTATGGTTACTTTTTATGCTCACATTTTGATCTCTAGTTTCCACAGTGGAAAACGACAAGGTACTTACACACCAATTTTGCATGTGGTAAGTGCTAATCATGTA
This sequence comes from Larix kaempferi, assembly GCA_027924585.1. Lineage (NCBI taxonomy): Eukaryota > Viridiplantae > Streptophyta > Pinopsida > Pinales > Pinaceae > Larix > Larix kaempferi. Next base: position 4,229,664 of record BSBM01000642.1, on the reverse strand, counting down.
TGGAAGTTTGCATCTATCTCAAAATTTTGAGGTTGGGTGGTTGAATAAGATTCCACTGGATCACATCCAAAGACCAATTTCAAATCCCTTATAATGAATGTAAACTCCAAAAATACTTAACACTAACATCTTTGTGTCCGCTTTAATAAACCGGCCAAATTCTTTGTTAAGAATTAAGGCTAAAACAAAACATCTTTAAAAGGTGTAATTATTAATTTCCAAATGGTAAATGTCCTCATGGTTAATTGTACAAGGTCAATAAAAGCCACTAGCATCCATACAACCCTACTTTCGAGTAGAAATCCACAACAATATATCCATGCCCTGAAAACAGAGGTTATGAACACATAATAGGACAAGGTATAACTAGGCTTAAATTATGAGAGAGACAACAAGTGTCTAGAACACCTTATAAACAGTCATAAATAACCCATAAATAATAAATAGTATTTAGACCAACGCTAACCTATCCAAACAATAATACAAAGTATGTTACTTGCTATATAAAAATGTGAAACGCTCGGCTGAAAAAACCCTCAGCTGAAAACAAAAGCTCTAGGCCGAGAAACTATATAATATGGAAAACTATCTCGGCCGAGAGATTATATATTATAGACCTCTCGGCAGAGAAACATAGGCATCCCATCCGAATATTAAGTCTTAGGTCGAAGTATCCCATCTTTATGAGATATGGGAGCCCAATTTCTTTGCCAATTGCATTGAATTTCTTATGAAGGAGTCGGGTGTCAGCCTATAATTCCTTTCAAAAGGCCATGGGAGTATCATCACCACCAAGCTTCTCCTCCCTTTCGAGGAGGACCTAAATCAACAGTCCCTTGATTACCCAGTAAAGGGTTATTGTTTTCTCATACAAGTCCTGGCACTCTCTTGTCGACACAAGGTCCTGATTCCAATTTTCGAGAATTGTCTCATCCAACAAAGGCGTGTTTCCAGCGCCTCTCTCTAGAACCCATCTTCCATCATCTCAAGGTCGGCTCTCATGGACACAGGAATCAAAGCATGATACTGCCAAGCCGCTTACGCTACCTAGGTTTGCTCATGACTCGCCCTCCTTCAGCTCGAATTCTCTAAGTTCCCCTAAGTCTTGGCAGTATAAATGTTGCACACCATGCATACGTAGAGCTGCCCGTCACCCCATACTTCGCCACCTCCCAACTCGTTATCACCCCAGCTGATGTTTTCCTTCTTTGTTACAAAGTCGAATCCACTGCACTTGCTAACAACACCTTCACACCATTTAACAGTGTTAAATGGGCCATAGATGGAAATTGGCATAATTGACGATAAGACCTTCTCCATCCCCTCACTTGATATGGTGCATTTCCCAATGGTTTCCATAATTGACATGGTTTGTATCCGCCCACTCTCCGTACTGCCAGCTCCAGTCATTACCATCTTCAGCTGCCTTCGCGTAGTACGATGTACTAACAATCTAACCCACACACGGAAAGATGCTACATCACCCACCCTTCCACTTTGCTTAGTAAATGCATTCAACCACCACGCGTCAGGTCTCTCCTGCATGTAATCAAGTTGTCTCTCCTGCATGTAATCAAGTTGACACGTCCCCTTGGTGACTCCTCCCACCCACATCCGGGTAAATCTGAATAATATAATTAAAATTACGAAGGAAAGGATTATTTATTTTTTAATTTCATAATTCGACTACACTTGCAGAAAATCAAAATATTAAAGAACTGATAGATAATAATTGGTTATAAATTTATAATGTTGAATCCGGGTGAAATGTTTTGTCACGGGACAAGTGACTATGTTATAAAAATATTCCCGTCAATGATGCAAAAGGTTGAAGTCAATATGGAATTAAAGGAAAAGGAAGATGATGAGAAACGAGTACCAGTCTACACTGGCCTAACATTTCTTCACAATTTAACTATGGTTTGGTTCGTACAATGCATGCAAACACACAAAATATGGTCGGGTGCAATGCATGCAAACATCAAAAGAATTGGGCGTACAAAAAGCCAAAGGATGCCATACCCATATATTGCAATAATCAAATCAATAATAATGCTTTAATGAATGCATCGCACCCAGACATCATGATTCATGAACACACTGAGGTAGAATAAAGTACAGAATGACACGCACTCTGGGCAGGGTTGGAATTTGACAAATGTCCATTTGCCCATCAAATACCGTCTGTATTTCAAACAGCTGTCAAATAAAACAAAAAAATTGTAAAAACATCCCTATACAATGTCAAAACCGGCAATTTACGGGTGAACTTTTTTTGAAATTCCTACCCTGAACTGCAGGCTGAAGACATTTATACATTGTTATTGCTTTAATGTGTCAATACTCCTGCAATTACCAACCTTACTTCACCATTTATATGGTTGCAAACTTGTAAACAACCAAAAGATTCAGCCGTACATGGAGATGTAGATTTTTATATTTTGTAAATGCTTAATATGTATTCTGTAGCGATGTATTTATTATTGTTATTGTTATAAAGAGATGTAAACCGTCATATTAAATCTGATCAATCCAATGATTAAGATCTCAATAACAACAATACTAAATACATTGCATTGAAAATATTCATAATACATATATTGCAGTAATAAGTAAATAATAATAAATATATGCAATGTGCATGTTGAAAGTAATCGATGAATAAATAAAGCAAAGGTTAACTCATTTTAATCAAATAAAATCAATGGTTTTACTGCTGGCTGATGAAATTTATACGGGCTGACGATGGTCAAGAATGAACAATATAATATTAAAAGCAATGTCTTCATATGCTCTCTTATGTAATAAGAGACCAAATTCTTAATTTCAGCTGTAAAGTGTGACAGATGACACATTGACAAATGATCACTAAATTGTATATGTAAATTGTAAAGTCCCACAGATGCCTCAATGTCCCACATCGGTAAAAAAGGTTTACTGTTTGTCTAACAATGCATATGTACGAAATGCACTCAAAGAACTTTCAGTTGCCAATTTCATGGTCATATATGATACTCCCCAATCCCATAATACGATGGGGATTTGGGAGGCAAACTTCACTATAATATATTATTTTTAGCATTGCATCAAAGGGAATGTTAATAGGGTGAAGACAAGTTTTTATATCATATTATCTATTTTATTGTAAAAATGTATACTTTTTATAAATTGTTTCAACTTTTTTATTATTATATTGTATATATTACTTTTAATTTTTTAATTTTTATAAAACTTAATTTTATCGATTTAATTTATTTATTTATATCAGAAAATGTCTCCCTAAATTGTAAATACACCTTGTTACTGTAAAATCAGAAACATGGTCGACATTGGTCATATTTGGTTTGTTTGAACTAAACTTTGACTTCATGTTATTAATAAACGCACTTAGACTTCGTATTAGCTTTTAAATCGTATTAGGTTTTGAATGGCGAAGTTTTAGGTTAAAATTGTATTTTTTCGTTTTAAATTTTGATTGTTTTAAGGTTAAAATTGTATTTTGTCGTTTTAAATTTTGATTGGATTATTAGAATGAATCACTTCTATTTAGTTAAAAATTGTGAAATTTATAAAAACAATTCAGTAAGTAGAGTATAGATTTATTAATTTTTTTATACATCAAGAAAAAAAGTATGTGTTTTTTTAAATATATATATATATATTTATATATATGAGCATGTGCAAGCTAATGAGGGTCACTTTTTGCGCCTTAGATGTAATAGAAAACTGAAAATTCAAGCATCCCTCAATTTACTTGGTTTTTTGAGATACTTACACAAGATATCTTGCATTGAGTAAAAAAGATGAAACCTAGGAAATTGAGTCACGTTTCCGAATATATAATTTTTAAGTATTGAAAATTTTCATAACTATGTCAAATTTCATGTTTTTTAATAGTCACTTTTTATTTTTTGGCAAATGATAAGCTATATGTTTTTGTGGGTGCATCCTTTCAGTGCCTAAATGACGGTTTTAGGCTACAAAAATTGGTAGACATGTATAGAATCCGTAGCACTAGTGCAGCATTATTTTTCCAAACTTAAATGTTTATTTTTTTAAAATTATGTAAGTGATCAAACCTCGAGAACGGTACGTCAAATGTGGGTGCATCCTTTCAAGGTCTTCATGCAGTTATTTCGACTTGGATTTTTTATAGCATGTAGAGGTTGGTGTCTACTAGTGCATCATACAATTTTTTTTAAATGGTTGTGAAATGAAAAAGTTACAGAATAAACACTAACAATATGTTTTTAGACTTAAGGAGTGATGACAAAAGAAAATTAGGAAATAAATAGAAAATCTCAATTTTTTTTTTTAAATTATATATTTGGAATCTGCATAAAAAATTCTATCTATGTCTAAAATTTCGTCAATAATGGTCATGTATGTCATGTTGTAGATAGCGGTGAAAAACAAGCATATTGACAAAAATGGTGGAAATGTCTAATTAGCTATGGTTTAGTAAATTCCATAGCACAATTTTGGTAAGTCCGAACCAACCACATAGGACTGTGGCTGACACGCGGGTGCGGGAGGACTCGGTGATTAGTTACTTAGGAACGTGCGCGTGTTATATTTAAATTCAAATAGCCCGCGCGCATTATAGTTAAATTCAAATATTTTTTTTGGCGCGCTTAATGTTAGATGAAAAGCGTGGCAATGATTTTATGATTGGGTCAATGTTTATAAAAGGAGAATATTTGAACCAGGTTTCCCACTCAGCAAATAGAAAAGGGTATACATATGAAGATTATAGACCAAGTGAGATTGTATACCATTATACAAAATTAGTTATTGGCACAAGATTCCAGCTGCAAACAATGCCAAGGAAGAACTCATCAAAGGCACGATACTTATTTCCTTACTCCGAGCATGAGAGGTTAAATGAAACCCTTGGTATTCGAGGTGATCTTGATTGTCTAGTCGAATGACCATAGGTAGATAATCTGGCATGTGGTTTGCATGTTTTATTGTGTACTATGTTAAAGGTATGTGGTGTACATGTATGCTACGATATTTTTTCGTGGTGTCATTGAGTATTAACATTAATATCTTGACTATTGAAGCTAGACATTGATAGCTTGATAGTTTGATAAATTGCATAGACTTGGTGCAACTTGATGAATTGCACAAGTTTCGTCATGGATTTGTTTTCTTTGTTTTTTATCCCATATAAGTAAACCATAATATCTACATCCTCATGCCCATTTTCAAGCTCACTATCGCCATCACCATCACCATATCCATGCTCATTATCACTATCCTCATGTTCGTTGTCTCCATCACCATGCCACCATGAACATCACCACTGTGCTCTTCCTACCCATGTTGTCACAATCACCATCCCCTTTTTCACCATAAGATTCTCATCCATTATCCACACAAATATAATCGTTAGATACCTAATTTAGAAACCTAGAAATCCAAACCAAAAACATAGAAACCTAATCTAGCCTTAGAAATCTAGTCTACCCTAGAAACACAAATATAACCTTACCAACCTAATCCATAACAATAGAAACCTAAACCATGCCAAAAAACCTAGTCCAAGAAACCATAATTTGTATTCTTAAACACCTAGCCTAGAAATCCTAGCCTATAAACCCTATTTTGTAGCCTAAACCCTAATTTGAATTCTAAACCTTAGAAACACTATTTTGTAGCCTATAGCCTACTTTGTGTTCAAAATCATAGAAACCCTAGTTTTTAGCCACTAACTATCATTGACCAATCGCTGGTATCAATTATTCATTGTCGCTGTTTCCCAAATTGGACCTTCACCATACATTAGTGAATCGATTGTGATTTGTTTATGTGCGGGATTTCTTACTTGGTGTTCCACCTGTGTGCAAATACACCATTTTAGTTGAACATGTGAACTCTCACCAAGCTTCCTACCATTGTAATGAATCATCAGTGCATGATCTTTCATAACCATTTCATCCATCTTAATGCCGCCATAAAAAAACACTTCATCCATATTAATGTCATCATCAAAAAAAAATTTTATTAGCTAGTCTCATTAGTTAACACACTTCCTTCATCTATTTTTTGAAGAATCACAACAACCAACCCATGGAACCCTTCCATAAGCTAGAATTATATGTTTTCATGAAATTGATCTATCCCACTAAAAACTAGTAAAAACCCTAAGATGGAGTCTACGGGAACCAACTATGAATGCTTCTTACAAAAATCCTCAATAATTCTCCCTAATTCATATTTGCACCATATGTACCCTAAATTATTTTTATTTTTGAATCACAGCTAATCGTTAGTTTAAAAGGCATTAAGAAGGCATCACTTCCTTTTAGGATAAAAAATAATCTAGAAATAATAATGACATCAATTTTAATATTCCTTTGAACTCAATGGGAAATCGAATGGATGGTAACAATTACCCTTTAAAATTATGAGTATAGTCATCTTGATTATTTTGTTGGATTTTCTCTTGTATAGCCATCTGTAGGTGTCCCTGAAAGCCTTTGGGGTGTGAGTTTAAACGGGCCATAGAATGGTGGTATTTGCTCATATCTACAAACCGTCGACTCCATTGGATTCGGGACATCGAGATAGTGCTAGGGGTTCCCCTCTCCTCTGGTCCCATGGCCCAGGTATCATCTTTTAGGTCTATTTTGGAAACTAGGGTTTTGCTCAGTAAGGGACTATGCAATTTTTGCACATAGGGGTAAAATTTCCAAAATAATCAACTCGGGAATTATGGCTAGCGTTCCCAGCTGGAACCTTCCTATACACACTTGCAGGACTTTCCAGAACCTTTTTTTGTTCCACGGTTGGAATTCTATGCCCTCGGTAGGTATCAAACATGTGTCTGTGAAGGCCTTTGGGATGTGAGTTGGAACGAGCCATAGAATGTCAACCGTGGTTCGGATAGATAAACCTTTGACTTCGTTGGATTCAGAGAATTGGTATAGTTCTAGGGGTTCCCCTCTCCTCCGGTCCCATGACCCAGGTGTCATCTTTTAGGTCCATTTTGGAAACTAGGGTTTTGTTGAGTAAGGGACTATGCAATTTTTTGCACATAGGGGTCAAATTAGCAAAATCATCGACCGGGGACTTATGGCTAGAGTTCCCTGCTGGAACCTTCATAGACACACTTGGAGGACTTCCCGGAACCCATTTTTGTTGCACGGTTGGAATTCTATGCCCCGGTAGGTATCCAACAGGTGTCCCTAAAGTCCTTTGGGATTCCAATTGGAACGATACATAGAATTATGACTGTGGCTCGGATAAAAAAACCGTCGAATCCATTATATTTAGGACATCAGGATAGTCCTAGGGGTTCCCCTATCCTCCATTCCCATGTCTCAGGTGTCATATTTTAGGTCACTTATGGAAACTACGGTTTTGCTGAGTAAGGGACTATGCAATTTTTGCACATAGGGGTCAAATTTTAAAAATCATCGACCGGGGACTTATGGCTAGCGTTCCCAGTTGGAACCTTCCTAGACACTTTTGCAGCACTTCCCAGAACCCGGTTTTGTTGCATGGTTGGAATTCTATGCCCCCGATAAGTATCCAATAGTTGTCCGTGAAGGCCTTTGGGATGTGAGTTGGAACAAGCCATAGAATGATGATCGTGGATCTGATCGACAATCGTTCGACTCCATTGGATTCACGACATTGGGATAGTTCTAGTTGTTCCTGTCTCCTCTGGTCCCATGGATCAGGTGTCATCTTTTATGTCCATTTTGGAAACTGGGGTTTTCCTTAGTAAGGGACTGTTGTATTCAAGCAGAGAGTATAAGCACACACAAAGATATAATCATGACAAGAGAGATGAGTCAAATGCATCCAACTGGTTATATTCATCTTGATGGTATTATTTATACATCTTTATATGTGGTTGGAGCAGTTGCACCCGCTCCAACTGCTTCTTTAACTATACTATTACATAAGTAACTAATGACAATTAAGGAGCCCGAAGGGTCCCCTCCAACATCTCCCACACCTCAAAATCTTTCTTCGTCCCGAAGAAAATAAGAATAGCCATGAACTGTGATTCCTTTAGTATTTGTCAGCAACCTAGTAGTTGTCAATTGAGCCTCTCACCCCTTTCACCTTCCTGCCGGATTCATCTTCCATGGTCTAGGAGCTTCTGGGATTCCACATCTGCCATTGCACCAACTCACCATCTGCCTAAAAACTTCTAAAATGACACTGAATAGATTTTTCTGAATTTCAACATCGGGGGCTTGATCAATTTAAGTGTTTTTTTGTCATTATTAAGCGTGAAGCACTTTCTTTGTGTGGTATAGATGTCTTCTACTTGAATGCATGGTTTTCGTAGACTCAACTATCATGAGGCTTCCTGCAAGTTTTGAATGTGTCGCCGCTGCTTGTGGTTGATACTGACTGATATTAGTTGACTTGACTCGACTCAACATGACTTACTTGACTCGACATGATTTACTAATTCATCTAGAGACCGACCGAATTACAAAATTATAATACAAAAAGGTCAACTCTCGACCATCGACTTCATAAAAAAAATCAACCACTTACAATATTGACCGACCGATGAAATCACCTACCATTCATCAAACTTATAAGAATATATTATAAATAAAAAATTGACCATAAGGATTTTCGACTATATTTTTACACCGACTATTTTTGAGTTTCGACCAAAGACCATATGTTAATATGGACCACACATCAATGAACCATTTGACATATCGACCAATACCAATACCATCCACCAAAAATAATATGACCTATATCGATTAACTCATCGACCAATCTTTTACATCGACCATAATTATTTTGATTAATAATTTTCAAAGCTTCCACCGCACTTCATAAAAGTTATATCAACCGGAGAAAGTAGGATGGATGTATTATTTGGTATCGACCATTGTTTTCTTTTGACCCACTTTATAAATAATATTGAAAAAGTTATTATATGGACAATTGTATAACATGACTGAACTTACAGAGCAGATGCGTCGATGAAGATTTTAACCTCAAACTTATTAACCAAAATTTTATTCCTCGACCATTGGTGCGGACAGGCTCACTGCATCAGCCCTCGATGGTATCACTCCATATAACCGAACCGTGCATAGTCGAACAGGTCGTTGATTGAGAAGCATTAGTTTTTTTCTTGTAGGGATTTTTAATTTCAAATTTAAGTCAACATCTTCCAACGCGTCGATGAGAAGGCTGGGGTAGTCGACATTTCCCCATAAAATCTGTTGGGCATTCAGTAAGTCAGTGGTAGAAAATTCTCGACGTATGAACACGCTTTAGTCTTCACTTCAAGCTCCTTTTTAGGTTTGAACCCATCAATTTTTCTAGCCGGTGCAAGCAGGCGCTAAAGTCACGATCTTCCTTCAATCTCTCATGAAATAGTAGATTTCAGCATGCATATCAAGCCTCCGTCGACCGACCAAACAAACGTAATGTAAATATTCTCCTACCAATGGGTCTTTTTCTTTTGTAGATTCACTAATTTCGTCTAATTTTAGGCCGCCTTGTAGATAGGCAATGTGATCGTTGCATCGACTGGAGCATTCATATTTGACTAGAGGAGTCGGGCTCGATCAGAGCAGTCAAATATTTTCTCCCTCCCTTGACTATTATGGTCGACAGGACACTTTCGTAAATAACTACCTCTGTCGGCTAATCTCTCCAGTCGGTATAAAGAGTATTCGAATCCAATCCAGAATCAGGTAACCCGTTGACCATGCCAAATGCAATGATCATGTGGTTAATGGCTTGTCAATTACAGCAGTCGACCTAACGTAGTTTCTTTGTAAATATTTCATTCACGAACAGTTCTTCAATTTCTTGTAGGTATCTCACTTTTCTTCCACTAACAGACATACAACATTCTTCTCAGTCGAAATATTCACATGTCGAAGACTTAGTTGACGGACTGCTAAGCATATTGGTCGGCTTTAATATTTTGCTGAGCATACTTTCTTGTAGGTTCTTTACACGTCCATCGCTTCGAGCCAAATGAAGATTGGATTTTTGGTTAGTCAACTGCAATATTTCCTCTTTCTTTTTGCCTTCACCCGCTGCAGATCTCATCTTTTCTTTTTGCAGAACACAGGGCAGTATTTACTCATCTTTGGTGACAACGCATTACTAATCGAAACAACATTTTCATTTCTTTGATTCTTGCCGGTATTCTTCAACGAATATTGCACGATTTCCTTCAGATTCGATCACGCATCATCATAATTTCTGAGCATTTCTGGTAGGTTTCTTTCTTCTCACGATCTCCTTCAGGTTCGAACCGCTCCTCTTTTGCTGCTGCTGTCACCCATCCAAAAGAGAATGACAACAATGCCAAATGTTGTATTCAAGCAGAGAGTATAAGCACACACAGAGATATAATCAAGACAAGAGAGATGAGTCGAATGCATCCAACTTGTTATATTCATCTTGATGGTATTATTTATACATCTTATATGTGGTTGGAGCGGTTACACCCGCTCCAACTGCTTCTTTAAATATACTATTACATAAGTAACTAATGACAATTAAGGAGCCTGAAGGGTTCCGTCCAACATGGACTGTGCAATTTTTGAACATAGGGGTCAACTTTGCAAAAAAATGATTTTGATTCTAGAACTAGACATTCAAAGAGTGGCAATCAAACCCACCACACTGCACCCTTGGTAGATTGCTATGTCCTTAGTGTGCCACATCATTTAACATATCCTTAGTGTTCCACTATATTTGCATTTTGAGTAATTAATGTCATTTTTAAGAATTCAAAGTTCCAAATAAAAAATGGAGGCGATGTTTCATCGATGATATCCCTTTGATCCTTGCTAGCTTTGTTAGATCAAAGTCACCATGAATCTTTCCATCAAGTTATTGGGGAATACTTTCCAAATCACAATGAACAACCATTACATTGTCATTTGTATCAATCAAGTACATGCAATTTTAAATACATTTTCATATGAGGATAATCCATCCTTTTTACAAACATAGGACGATGAACATCATATTTTTCTTCATCAAAACAACATTATCAAGGAAGATCATTAAACTAGTTAGGTATTTCATTTTCCATGGATTCTGTTTGATTACTTTTGCATTACACATTTTGTTTATGCACATTCAACATATTTAGAGCCATGCTTCACCAGTGAGATATTTTTTGCAATGACTCATGGTACGAGGCATGTTCAGGACCCTAAATATTGAAAGGATGTACATTTAAACATGAATTAGAATTATGACAAGTGGAAAATGGACATATGAAATAGGTAAAGCACAAACCAGGGTCTTACATATAGGGTATAGTAAGGATAGGGTTTATATCTTCAACGATTTTATGAGAGTGAATTCATGACCAACTATTGGTTAGCATATTGGAACAAACTAGGGTCTTACAAACTAGGGTATATTTGTTGTATATTTGACCATATGTACACGAAGTCCCAATGAATTTTATTACACTTTAGTTCATGCATTCCTTGCCATTGTACTTGATAATTTGCCATTGTTTTTAGCATGATAGAGTAGGAAGACTTCAATCGAACTTAATAGATGGTCATGCACGTATAGTTTGATGAAATACAGTAGCATTGATGAAATGTGTAGCATCTATTAGACTTCCTCTTAGCTTGTGAAAATGTCGTAGGCTTATATTGATGATGTAGTGTCAGGTAGATCCAATCTCCCACTTCAAATTTACACACATTGCAGTTTCTTGTCCTGACTCCTGATAGGATTTTTTCATATCTTCGGCCAATCTGATTCTCCTTTAGTTGTTTAAGTATCTATTTGGTTTCCTCCCAGAAATATCCAATAGTTGGCAGTTGAGTGTCTTTAATGATCAAATCAATCGGTAAAGGAGGGTCATAACTATAAATGGCCTTAATGGTGACATTCCAGTTGATGTGTTCTATTGTACAAATTCTCTGCCAAGTGCATCCATTTTGGCCAAGAAGATTTCTTTCGTGCAACTTAATTTTCTCAAGTACCCCTCTAGACTAAAATCTGAAAACTAAATCTGGAAATTGAAACTAGAAAAGGGTGAAATTTGAAAAAGTAAAAAAAACCCAAAAAAGGAATTAGAAAACTAACTAGCGACCTCAAAAATTGATATGCTGCATAAACAATCTATTAGAAGCCTAAAGACTCAATTTTCTTTGCTATATCTACTTCACTTTGAAATAGGCACTTCTCCTTTTACTCCTTCTTGTATTCAAGCATATAGTAAGCACATGCACACAGAGATAATCAAGACAAGACAGATGAGTTGAATGCATCCAACTGGTTATATTCATCTTGATGGTATCATTTATAATCTTATATGTGGTTGGAACGGTTGCACCCACTCCAACTGCTTCTTTAACTAGACTATTACATAAGTAACTAATGACAACTAAGGAGCCCGAAGGGTCCCCTCCAACATCTCCCACACCTCAAAATATTTCTTCGTCCCGAAGAAAACAAGAACAACCATGAGCTACGATTCCTTTAGTCTTTTTCAGCAATCTGGTAGTGGTCAATCGAGCCTCACCCTTTCACCTTCCTATCGAATTCATCTTCCACGGTCTAGGAACTTCTGGGCTTCCACGCTCTGCCATTACACCAACTCACCAACTTCCTGAAAAACTTCTGAAATGACACTAAATAGATGTTTATGTATTTTAACACCGAGGGGCTTCATCAATTTAAGTGTTCTTTTTTCATTATTATGCGAGAAGCGCTTTCTCTATGTGGTATAGATGTCTTCTGCTTGAATACATGGTTTTCGTAGACTTATCTATCATGAGGCTTCCTGCAAGTTTTGAATGTGTCGTTGTTGCTTGTGGTCGATACCCACTGATATTGGTCGACTTGAGTCGACTCAAGACGACCATACATGACTTACTTGACTCGACATGACTTACTAAGTCAGCTAGGGATCAAATGAATTACAAAATTATAATACAAAAAGATCGGATCTCGACCATATTTAACATCGACTTCATTAAAAGATTCACTTACAATATCGACCAATGACCCGATTATTTTGAGTTTCGACCACTTTTAGTACCAACCATTTACAACCAGCCATTGAACAATACAATTCTGTCGACCACATTATATCGACTATAATAAAGAGTCGACCAAATAGCTTCGACTACATAAGTAAAACCTCGACCATTTTATCACGACATTTATTTGCACAACATATCAACCAGTTGTAACATCGACCCGAGCACATTTTTACATACCCGTCCACTTTAATGAGATGTCGACCAAATGATGTGTCGACCACCTCGACCATTAAGAACCGACCAATTTTAAAATTACTACTAAACGAACTACGTCGACCACATTTACAAATATATATAGAATTTTGTCGACTCCAAGACCAATACTTTTTGTAACCAACAATATCTAAAATGTTGTAGATACTTTCTGATGCATGCTTCTGTCAGTATACTTGGCCGTAGATGTTAAAACTTAGCAGAATATTGCACTCATTCAACACATTGTCGGCCAATATATTAGGCCATGAAAATACTCGTCAACCAAATACTATATATGACTTCTAGTCGATGGGTCAACAACTTGACTGGTTAGTAAAACAACTGGTTGAGCAGTCCATTAGTAGTCGGTTATTACAGTCACGTGGGCGATAAATTTGAGCCATCTGACCGATTCGATATCCCAGTGCAACAATACTACACAGGTCATCTTTCAGTCTTTTATCTTTTTATTTACATAAAAGATAACCAAAGGGAGTGTGATCACTAAATCGAGTGGAGCGTGATAAACAAACTTGACGGGACGCTTACCGAACAAACTCACACGCACTGACAAAACCTCTTCTACATTCAATCTATTAGTCGGGTCTTTATAAATAGTTGGTGTTTCCACAAGATATTGTTGCTAGTTGGAGACGGTCACGTTGGCTATTGCTGAAGTCCGGAGTTACGATGAATTTTTGTCAGATGCTCCTCCACCACGCTCCCGCACGACACGCACTCTGTCGCCAAATGACCTCCTGAAGCATTTTTTTGTATTTTCTTTCAAATTTCTATCTACTCCATGCGATCTTCCAGGTTCGATTGACTGCTTGGTTAATTGGGCATTTTTGGTCGACAAGCTCGATCAATTTGTCACACTGAACTTATCCTTCATGGTTGGTTTCCCTAAATGGTTGTGTCGACAGACTTCTTGGTAGGTGGTTGCAATGCAAGGGCAGTTCTGTTGCTCGTGTTTGTCAAGCTCCAACAATGTAAGAATTCTTTGAGTTTGCAGACTTTATTGATTTCGAGGAGCTTTGTTAATATTGCATCAATCGAAAAAAAACAAAAATAAGGTATGCGCGCATTCAGTTTACAAAGCACATAACACAGCCTGGAGTCACTCCCAGTGAGGGGCTTCTACCATCGAATTCCATCTAAGTCTTTATAATAGCCAGAACAGGTCTACTGTCGACTTTCATTTTCTTAGTGGATGGGCCAACGTATGGGTGAACTGTAGGGTGGTTGCATACTTGTGATGATAGTCGGCAGATTCTTCCGTGGGATTCGAACCGGTTTCCATCCACATAGGTTTGCAGATCGATCAGTAGGCCCGAGTGCTAGACAATTTCTGAAGTGCGAGCGAAAAGAAGGTCCGTCGTATTCTTGTAATTCACGAGCAATGCCAATATCTTATCTTTGCTTTTGCAGATGTTTTTTGTAATGCATGCACAAGAATCCTTCATCTTTCTTGCAGGCTCTTCGACGAACTTCACATGCTTTCTTCAATGTTCTATGCTTGGTCAATGGTCACAATCAGTCTTTCTTGCAGGTTTCTTCAACGAACATTGCACGGTTTCCTTCAGATTCAATCACGCAGCATCATCATTTATGATCATTTATTGCATGGATTCTTTCTCCTCACAATCTTTTGCAGGTTCGATCCATCTTCTATGTGCTGCTGTTGTCACCCAAACTGCATGAAAGAGGCAACGACGCCAGATGTTGTATTCAAGCATATAGTAAGCATACGCACATAGAGATAATCAAGACAAGAGAGATGAGTCGAATGCATCCAACTGGTTATATTCATCTTAATGGTATTATTTATACATCTTATATGTGGTTGGAGCGATTGCACCCACACCAACTGCTTCTTTAACTAGACTATTACATAAGTAACTAATGACAACTAAGGATCTCGAAGGGTCCCCTCCAACACTCCTACTTCCCCTTCTACTCCAAACTTTGGTCTGCACCCAGTTTAATTCACTTCCAATTGACTTTGATTTGCTTTGACAACTTTGCTTTGTATAGCTAATTCATATTGACTTTGATTTCCATTCCCAACTTTGCTTTGTATAGCTCTTGATGGAAGGTTGGTTACTCAACTTGATCTAGTTGGTGGTACTTTGTGCGGGGGGGGGTTGACCTTGTGATTCTTGGAACTAATCTGTCTTTCGGACTAGTGGTGGTTTCCTTGATGTTTAGAAACGTATATTTGAAGGGATCGTGTGGAGGTTAATTGATCCCTTAGTGTGAGGGTTGAGATGAACCTGAGGCCTCATAGGTTTGGAAGTCAAAAAGGTGTGGGTCATTTTTTGTTGCTTGCTCCTCCAAGATGATGATGCAATCGAGAAGAAAGAGGTGATCCTCTTGATTCTCTCTGGTTAGGTCAGATCATGAGGAGACTGTGATCTCAGTTAAAAAATATTCTCCACAAATAGAGAGCTACCTCTAGTTAGGATAGTGGAATAAGGTGGATAGGAAACTCCTTGACTCCTAGCAAAGGTAGTGATACCTTCCTCTAGTCTCATAGTGGATGGGACAATGGAAGATGAGATGCTCCTTTATCTTAATCTCTTGTAAGTGGCGTAGTTGGAAATCTGATATGATATGGGATGGAGTGATTTCTCTTAACCTGAACCTTGTGAGAGCCCACGCGAAATTGACCAAAAGGTATCTTGATAGCATGCATCCATTATTCGTGTATATGCTGGTTAGATAATGAAGCCATCTCTCAACTGCAGAAAGTGCTTAGAATAAAAGGACATCTTAGGGCCAAGGTTTTGCTTCTTTCATGGACTTCAAATTCCCCATAGACTTTCCCTTCACCTACAAGAGTTTTCCTTCCTCACGGACTTGATCTTCACATGACATACTTCTCCTTCACCTCATAGAGTCTGGTTTCCTCATAGATTTTTTTTTTCCCTTCCTTATGGATTTCTCCTTCACCTACAAGACTTTCTCTTGAATTGATTTTAGTTCACTTTGAACTGGTGTTAGAGTGAGGACTTATAGTCATTTAATTTTTTTATTACTCTACCTTATGTTTGACACTTCATTGTCCTTAAGCACTAGGAATCTTCCTTCTTCACTCACAATACTCTGCTTCCTTCACAGAATGCATTACACAACAAAATGATGGAATCTTGAAATTTGCTCTACTTAGAGTAATATGTTTGGTACCGAATACTTTTTTTGAAGAATTACTTCACCTTTAGACATGGAAAAAGCCTAACTACTTTTCCGTAAATAGTGAAAGGAGAAATTTCTAGCACTAAGCACTCTTCATGAAATTAGAGTTTTTCCTTAACAATTTTTGGGAAACTTCACATATGCACTTGCTGGGTTGGGTACTTTGAGCTCTTTTGCAAAATGTTTTTAATGAAACTTCTTGAAATTTGAAGCTTCCATACTCAATAGAAAATAACGTCACTAGTTTAAACCCTCGAAAGGCCTCAATCTTGTAGTTGAAGCTTTGATAATTTACTCCAAGAAGTCACAACTCTGTAACCCTTGCTTTGATACCAGATGTTGTGCACCCTACTCCTCTATAACTCCCCCCAATTGTGGCAAATACTGTTGAATATCTCACCTAATATATACTAATAAATGTAGAAAAGTATCTACTAGTATAAGTAATACACGATTCTTTATGAACTTAGCCAAATTATGTGATAGGCATGCAATACTTTTATCATAGTTTAGCACATAAAAACCAAACTAGCTCACAATAAAAACAAAACTTCTAGATTAGCTTACCTATAGAAATCATACACTAGTTAAGCCTTTCTTAGAAAAAATCCAATGCATAATTTCAAAGCAAAATCTTAGGAAAATAGATTGGAGATTTTTCCAAAGATGCTGTTGAACTTCACATTTTTTATTTTTACTCGAATGCACCACCTCATAAGCATGCCCATCATCCAAAATGATATCTTAGACCTTAATATATACCCTAATATTTCTTAGTTTTCCGAAGAAAAAGGGTAATAGAACAGTACCAAAACACAACCATCAAATCTCATAGTGAAGCGCATCTTGCTGCTTTGAAATTTCAATCTTTAGACAGTCGTCGAAAAAATTGCTTGGTAACATCCCACAAGTTCCACTATTAGTTGAATCCTTTAAAACTGCTATAAAAAACAACCCCAAAACATCCTTCAATCCTACATCAAAATGACATAGCACCCCCGAAAAATCTTTTACGATTTGCTGCAGGAATGAATTTTAGACCTTAGTATAGTGAAATATGTGTGTGGAGTGTGTATTTCCCCTGCATATTAATACTCTTAATCCTTGATCTTAAACAAGGATGGCCTTGACATATCTTAAACAGTTCTTCGTCGTACTATTCAAGCTTTGTTAGCCATTGAACAACCAATTCTACTCCTCAACCAATGAACTATTTCATAATCTAAGAAACCGATTTCAACTTACCACAATTTAAAATCTAATTAGGTCCTCCAAAACTGCCCAAAGTATTTAAACATCAAACACAAGTCTCTTGCCAATGTCCTATGTCTTGCTACCAACATTGTAATAACAAGATAATTTTTTAGCTTGGGACTGTGCAAACATTGCCTAAAATCTCCCTCTTCTAGATGCAATAATCCAAATCTGAAATCTTTCCAACATAGTTTCATAATCAAAATATAACTCCAAGAATTATCTTTGAAACTTAGTTGTGTTTAGGGAATACCCTAGAGTGCTAAAGACAAAACGTTTTTTACTATAATTTAACAGTTAACAATCATTAAAGTCAGAAATTTTTTGAGTATAATTCAACATCGGTAAATATGCTAAACCCATAAAAAATTCACCAAAAAATTTAATGATTATGAGCATCATTTGAAGGGAGAGTTTCTATGTTTTTTCATCTTTTGTTTTGATCACCTTTTGATCTGCTGCAGGTATGTTGAAGTTGACTCTTTAGTTTGGTGAGGGCTATTTGAATAAACCACTGACAATACATTTTGTTTCAAGGTGTTTCATCCTAATAGTAATATTTCTTCATCCTTGTTAGAGATATGAATTGAAAGTGCATACCTTGCTTCCTAGCTCTTTGTTTTATTAATGAACTAATATGCATGTGTAAATTTGAATATGCAGATGGATCCTAGTGATGTTGAGAACTTTGCAATTTTTATTGGTGAAGAGAATTGTGTCCTTCGAACAAATCAGTGTCGAAAAGGTTGTACATATGTTGATATCCATTGTGAAATTGTGGATGATGAAATCATCGAATATCCTTTTGATTCTATTGGCCCAATTGGACATCCTTTAAATACAAAACAAGAGCAAAAAAGGAAACCTACAACAACAAATATAGGCATTAAGAGGAAAGTAGACATAATGGTTTTTGAATCATTGCAATCACATGTAATGGAAGGAACGCAAATATCTAAAAACATTGAAGGAAATGTGGAGGAACCTATGTATAAACAACCAAGAGTTGATCATGTGTCCGAGTTAGTGGAACAAGTTGAAGTGGATCATCATGTGTCCGAGGTAGTGGAACAAGTTGTAGTGGTTGATCCTAATGTATTGGAATCTTGGGAACATAAAGTGAATAGTTTGTCAAGGAGAAGCTAACAATCAAGGCATATTCAAAAAATGGAAAACCTAATATAAAGATCCATTGTGAAATTTATGGCATTGATTATGGAATGGGAGAAGTATCCTTGGCAACGTGAACGGTTCATAACTTCAAAAACAATCATATGAAAACAGGATCCCATCAACGTCACATTTCAATTTTGGGAAGTAATGAAATTCCTTCATGTAACATAGTAAAGAAGACAACCATGGCTAGAGATAGACTTGATATTGATCAAGCAATCAAATTTCTAGATGATTTCAACCAAAAGCAAGAGCCTAATTTTTTCACGGTGGTGGAAGCAACACTTGCAAACTATGAGGACAAGAAAAAAGTAAGAGTGGAATGTACACGATGCAATAGATGGTTCTCTTTGGTGCCAACAAGTGGTAATATTGTCAGTTCTCTAAATGAACACATGAAATCAAGGAAGCACACTGCTACTATAGATGAGTCTTTGCATGATACAGTTGTGTTGAGGAGTGGAACAGTTGGGAGACTGAAGAAGCCTACCAATGTTAAGTCCCAACAAAGTTTGACTAAGTTCTTGGTCCCATCACTACCATCACCATCACATGGGGTTTCTACAAGTTCACATGCTTCTACTTCAGGTGTGTTAATCACCCAAGTTTTAATTTAATTTGAATTTGAATTTTCACATTACTTTATTTGTTATTACTTGTTAGTAGTAGTTCAAAGATCATTTTCTAATTTGTTTTTTCATCTTATTCTAGGACAATTGCCTCCCCCAATATTACTATGTTGGGGGTATTGGGATCCCTATCTTGATAGAAGAGGGGAGAGATTGGACACAAAGGTTCTAATGGATTACCAACCTGGTGGAAAATTGTGGGTCATAGAGATACATACCAAGAGAACACTATGTTATTATGGTGTTGAATGCCATATTACCGGTGCATACAAACATATTCATTGCAAGAGGGTTTCTGAAACAGGAATCCCATTTGATTCATTGACATGCAATCGTTGTATGTTGATACCTAATTGTGATGAATTTCAGATGTGTTTATATCGAGAATCAAGGAGCAACAACAAAAGACATGGGAGAGATATAGGGAAAAGGAGAAGGTTGGACTATTTGACTCAAACTGAACTCAAAATTGTTGCAAGAGATGCAAATGCTACACATAGATTAACAATGCAATCTCTTTGGTGGGAGAGGACAAAGGTTGCTACATTGTCTATTAGAATGAGGTCTCTAAGGGAAAAGTTGTTTGAATCTGCTGGAAGGAACGATGTGTTTAGGTTTTGCAAGGATGTGTGTGAGGCTCATAAGCAAGCAAAATTACAAGGTAAAGATGCAGTTTGGGAATTTGTTCAATATATATTTCACAACCTAGTTCGTTCAAAGTCAAGGAGAAGATATAGTGCATCCACTAAATCCATTTATGAGATGATTAAGTTATGGGGAGGTCCAATATTACATAGATTTATTAGCTTGAATTTGGATGGCCCTTCGATATCTACGACCTTAAGCCAAGTTAGAAAATCGTTGACATATATCCTAGGGGAGCATGAGTACATTTTTGAGGAAATCAGAAAAGTGTATGCTTCTTATAAAGAAAAACATGGTACAGAGGGCCCAATTTCGGTATGCGTTGTTGAAGATAAAATGGTTGTGAAAAAATATGCTAGGTGGGTAGCCAAAAGCGATACATTGGTGGGTTTTTGTGGTAAGAAAGAAGAACATAAGTGTCAATCATATTTCTTGGTGACAATTGGTGAGTGTGCTGCAGGCTATGATATTATTACAAATGCCTTCAAGAATTGTGTGATTGGTCATTATGCACGTGTTATTATTGCAAACCCTTTACATGAGAAACTTCCTCATTTGGTTGTGGTTGTTCATCCAACGTGCAACATGTTTAATGCAAATTTTGTCCATCGACAATGGGAAAAAGTAGAAGACCTATGGAAGAAAAATGTGGAACATTTTTTAGGACCTATTATTGGTCATTCCTCAGATGGGGATAGTAGGAGAAGAATGCTTATGTTGAAGGATTATTACTCAACGATAGGCATGCGATATCAAATTCCCTGGGAAGGGAGGGGTCTAACTGGGTTGTATGATGGCTTTAAAGTAATAAGATTTCATGATTAGGATTGCATCCAAATGGAAAAAATCTAGTGAATCCTTTGTTTAGTGGTTAATGAGATTTGATTGTTGGAGAAGAGTTGATTAGTTTTAACCATGTAAGAATGGTTTATAACAATTTTAATGTGGATGACCACAGGATTAAAATTGAGGATATAGAGAGGATTGATCGCCAAAACTGAGGTTCAGCACAACGCATTGCTTCAAGGCATGTCCAGAGGTGCTTGAAGGAAATGAGAAGTACAGGTGGCAAGATAGAGAGGACATCGGGTACAGAGACCTATGTAGCAATCGTTGTTGACTATATTGATATGTTTTTGTCACCTAGTTTGACTCTTTGGGAAAGGGCGCGAAATTCTTCAAGAGTCCATCATTTCTTCATGTTATGGCTACGCTGGGTCAAAGAAAAAGCAAATAGTAATGTCAAAATTAATTTCATTAACAGAGAGGCATATCAAGATGTTAAAATTTCTTGCCAGTTTGCGGTTTTGTTGATAAGATTATTTCATGACTAATACCCTAACTTGCCATGTGCATTGAACCTGACTAGGTTAGATGTATGTGAGAACTTCTTTAGCAAAGTCGATGGCATGGTCAGAGTAGAGAGGGCATATGATTTCACTGACTTACTTCATGCTATTGGAACCCTTAATACAGTTGCTAAAGAAGAATCGAATCCCCAAAGGCTTCGTTTCAATAAATCTCATAAGAAACAAATGAGTATCTGGAATAAATTGCATCAACAAACAATAGAGGAAGGTGATGTCTTGTCACAATATGATTCAATATCTACAGATGATAAAATTATAGAAGCTCTCAAGATAGGATTGGAGGATGCATAGGGAATTTTACTAGGTCTTGGCATGCAACCAAAAAGACACACGTAATATTCTTGGTTCTTTAAACCATGGATAGAGGGTCACAATTATTCAACATTCGAAGCTATGGATGAAGTAGTTGATAATTCTCCATCGAGTCATTCCACATCCATATTCCAATCTTCGTCTTTTATGGTACTCAATGATAGTGAATTGCAAACGATGGAAAGTGAGTGGAGGCACGAGTTGGATGGACTTTTAGATTTCGTTGATAAGAATGTGAACATAGCTACCAAACCAATGGTGGAGCTCGATGGAAAGGACATGTACAAATCTTGTTTGGTTAGCCAATTGAATGGAAATCCGACATTATCGAAACATAGATTGACTAAAGTGAGGAATGGAGTATACTTTAGGAGAGATGAGAGGGCCCACGAAAAGGGTGTTGAAATTGGTTTTGGAATTGGATCAGATTGGGTAGTGTCATTTGAGAGCAAGTCTATAGCCGTAGTTGAATGCACTACAAGAAAAGGTGTATCTCAAAGTACAAAGCACAACGTTTCTTGTGGGACTTGGTACATTGGAAGAGTGCAAAGAATAAGAAAGAAGGATGGTAATAGGGTGTTTGTTTACCATAATGACATTGATCTTTTGGATAGGCCTGAAGGTGTTGAGCTTCAATGTTGTTGGCACAATAAAATAAATGGGAAACGCATGCACAAGTATGATTTGACAGATCATCTATTCATACAACTTGAATCTGTTATAGCAACGGAAAACCTATCATACAATATCAAGAATGACACATACAAGTTAGAAGAAAGAAACCACAAAATTTTTTGTGGATTTCATATAAAATTTAAATACGATGACTTTTTCAAAACATTCTAATTTCTCTTATCTTTTCTACTACTATCTTATAACTTATTTATAAAGTATTATTTTTTGTATTATCGTTGATTTGTTTGTATCAACTTCATACTCATTTTATGCTCATTTTAATTTCTCTTATCTTCAAGTGCGGTGAATGGTTCATATGCCAAACGGTTGGGATAACTCAATGTGAAGTTATCCATCGTCAAATATTTCTTTATGCGTTCTTGAGGCATGGTTCTTGAGGGTTCTTGAACTATTGGCTAGTTCAATAGTTATGTTTAATATTACTTTTAAAAGGATGAAACAAGTTTTTGTTTGTCAAATTTTGGTGCCCATGCCCATGTTAGAGTTTTCATATACTTTCTTTTGCTACTTCAATAATTAAATGGAATATTACTTAATGTGTGTTTTTTGAAATGTGTTTTCTAAATGTATTCTTAAATGGAATATCAACAATAGTAAATAACATATGTACATATAAATAACAACAATAGTAAGAGAAGTAGTAAATATCAACAGTAGTAAATATTAGCTAGGATTGATGATCATTAGGCCTACAAAATGGATCGTCCTCAAGGCCAATTTACTTTGTCTCAACTGCCAACAACTACTTGGAAAAATATTCACAGCAGATCTAAGAGATGATGTATACATCACAAGAAAGATTAAGATTAAGCAGGAAAATAGAAGAAGAGTGGACAATGCAGTGTAAAAGAGCAACAGAATTATGATACAGTAGAACTCAGATAGAAGCAGAATAACATCACACACTAATTCATTAATGATAATATGAAAAATAAATAATACAATGGTGGAGAGGATTCAAATGCCAAGGTAGCAATTTGAATTAGCCTGCATGGGCATGGCTTATCTGCACTAGGATTCATCATCATCATTAGTGGAGTCATCAATGCATAAGTAACAATCAACCAGGTGTCAAACTGAGTCTAACTAAGTGTGGTAGGTGTAACTGGCACATGGAAGCACTAATGTAGTGAAGGAGGCTCAGTGGAGGGCACATGGGGAGCTGACTAGAGTCCAAATAGGAAATTTAGTCTCAATGGGGGTCCAACGGAGTGTTTCAGTGAGTTAACAAGTCAATCTAGCCTTAAATCAAGGAAAGATCCACAAATAACTCAACTAACTGAAGTGCAACTGAGTTGTAGGTGAAGAAGGGAACATTTCTCAAGTGGTAGGTGAAAGGTGGGCGCATCACTGACTAGGAGGGATAAAACTAAGTGGAAAGAAGCTCTCGGGGCTAGAAAACTGGGGACTAGGTGTTGGAGGACACCAACCTAATGATTGGGATGCATGCAATTGCATGCCTGCATGCAAAAATGCATGCGTGACTGAAATGAAAAATAATGAAAATGTTGGTAGGACTAGGATGGAGTATAGGAATATCTTAACACCCCCCTTAATCCATCCTGGGCCTTGGTAACTGACACCAAAGGTCACCCAATATAATGAATGATAAATAACAGTCCATAAACCGACGAAATGGGGAAAGCCTCATGGGAAAAATACCCCCCCTCAAAATAGACTGTAGGGCACACCAAAATAAATGATCCAAACTCAAGCAGGTGTGATGCTTGGTCATATGTTTGGAGGCATCTTCTTCTTGGGAAGAAGTGGATCATGCGCAAAAAACATGTGCTTGTACTTTCTCTTCAGATCGAATGTGATGAGAACAAATCCAGAGGTATGAGGATGATCCTGGAACCTGTGATTCAAATCAATTGAGGTAGGATCAAATCCATGAATGTGTAGATAGTCTTTTTTTTCTCCTTTGAACCATCATAGGTGCGATTATGCTCAAAAGAGCCATCACATCATAATGATTGCTTGGAATCCAAATCAGATCCAAGACTTAAAAAATATTTTCTTGAGATCTCCTTTGAACCATCAGAGGTGAGATCAAAACCATGAAATGCATGAGAAATTATCCCGAGCGAATGGCAATGCCCTACATCTTCAGTAAACTTCTGAGAACTTGTACAAATGATATTACAGTAGTACATAAGAGGTGACTGATCAAGGAGAGTGAATGCATTACCTCCAATTGCTTATTTAACCTCCGAAACATTCATGAGATCATCATTATGCAAACCAACAGACTCTTGTGCAAGAGAGGATTTAATAACCTCTGGAGTTTCTAGAGTGTGAGCTGGCACATAATTCAAAATAGTAGATATTGAGAGCATGAGTGTAGAATCTGCAAGTTCTTCTTCCTTGTGGACAAATTCACTATGAGATATGTCTGATATTGATTCATGATCAGAGAGACCATCAAGGAGGGCGAATACATCACTGAGCTTGCTCTCGAAATGGTTTGGACCAATCCCTTCATTCTGCTTTCCAAATATTTCATCCATATGGGCCCATAGCTCTTTTGGAGATTCAGCAGAAAGGAAGTGGGTTACCATGCAACGAGACATAGCATACATCATTGCTGCATAGACTCTGTCACCTTCATTTAACCAATCATTCTCTTCTTCATAGGATTCGAACTCTCTTTCCAAACAATAATCATAGAGGCCATGTCTCTTCAAATGTGATATCATCTTGGTTTCCACTCATCATAGTTGAATGGAGAAAGAGGAGGAATTCCTTCTGGAATCATGAAAGCTGTTTGAGAAGACTTGCAAAAAAAATAGAAAGTATCTGCAACTGCTATTGCTACAAAAGTGCAGAAACTGCTGCAACCACTGCACTCGAAATCTTGATTATAACCTGCAAAAAACTCTCAAGAATGGAGATAGACAATACTCTCAACATGCTCTGATACCATGTGAAAATATTCATAGCATATCTAAGAGTTGATGTATACCTCACAAGAAATATTAAGATTAAGCAGGAAAATAAAAGAAGAGTGGAAAATGCAATGTAAAAGAGCAACATAATTATGATACAGTAGAACTCGGATAGAAGCAGAATAACATCACACACTAATTCATTAATCATAATATGAACAATAAATAATACAATGGTGGAGAGGATTTGAATGCCAAGGTGGAAATTCGAATTATCCTGCATGGGCATGGCTTATCTGCACTAGGATTCATCATCATCATGAGTGGAGTGTCAACAATACACCACGAAGAGTCCTAATCATCATCAGTGAAGTCATCAATGCACAAGTAACGATAAACCATGTGTCAAACTGAGTCTAACTAAGTGTGGTAGGTGTAACTGGCACATGGAAGCACTAATGTAGTGAAGGAGGCTCAGTGGAGGACACATGGAGAGCTGACTGGAGTCAAAATAGGAAATCTTGTCTTACTGGGGGTCCAACAGAGTGTTTCAGTTAGTTAACAAGTCAATCTAGCCTTAAATCAAGGAAAGATCCACAAATAACTCAACTAACTGAAGTGTAACTGAGTGGTAGGTGAAGAAGGGAACCTTTCTCAAGTGGTAGGTCAAAGGTGGGCACATCATTGACTAGGAGGGTTAAAAATGAGTGGAAAGAAGATCCCGGGGTTAGAAAATTGGGGACTAGGTGCTGGAGGACACCAACCTGAAGGCTGGGATGCATACAATTGCATGCCTGCATGCACTTGCATGACTGCATGCAAAAATGCATGCATGACTAAAATGAAAAATAATAAAAATGCTAGTAGGACTAGAATGGAGTATAGTAATATCTTAACACTACTGAGGTCTATTTTAACAAGTATTCACTTGATGGCATGTTTCGTTTTGCCAAAAATTCGACAAGCAAGGTCATTAATTCTCTCTTTTTACTGTTCTTGCAGGGAGTCCATGCTGCACTTTCCTTGCAAGAGAATTAAAGCATACATGATCTCATTCTAGCAAGAGTTATAGCAAAGGTAATTTCAAAACTTGTACAGGCCTCTCAATGAAAGTGTTTGTTATTGCTTTCCAAGTTACATATTATATCTGTTACATCTTATTGTTCACAAGGAAGGTCACATGCCATAACTGTGACATGGTTTTCCACCTCTTAACAAGTGCTGGATGTTTGGCAGTCAAAGTGTTAGAAAGCATGTTGCAATACTTCCATAATTATATGAACTATCTATGGGTCTATGTGTTACATTTGCATTTGTATTAAAATTTGTTAGGGTTGTGTGCTTGCATTGGTTTTAAATGGGTTTGTGTGGATTTTTCTTGAATTGGGTCCCACGCAACGTAGTTCTTATCCATTACTTCTTGTTATATTGAGAGTTTTTCTTGTGCTTCATTTGCAAGACTCCAAAAGATAGCTTTCAATATGAAAACAAGGTATTGCTACTTACTCCATGTTTTCTTAATGAGTTATTTTTTGAAATCAAGAAAGGTGTGCTTTCTAATTTATGGTATCTATTTTATATACTATAAAATGTGGCACAATCTTTCGATCCATCCATCCTGCGCTTCATTCATGTGGTTGCTAGCTTACATATAGTTCACTCATTTTGGACCTTGTATTCGTGTAGTTGCTAGGAGTTGATTTTAGAAATTTTCTCACCTATGGAAAAAGATTAGCTCGACAAGCCCCACATGGTGGAGATAAACAAATTCTTAATTATATATATTTGGCTCCAAAAAGATCGATATTTGATATTGTATTCTGACTTTTGTTTTCCCAAAAGTATTTTTTGTCAACTTAATACAAAATATGGACTTATTTCAAATAATTGATCTATAATACAATTCATTATATATATAAGGTTCTCTATGTATCTTTGGGTTGAAGGTGGCTTGTTGAGGTCATACTACACAGAGACTTTGTTCCATGTGGGCCCACACAGCTTAGGCTGTGCACACCTATTGAGCTTCTTGGATGATTGGATATATAAATGGATGGCTCCACATTAACATTTTAGTATATTGTATGGATTTGTATTCAAATAAAAAATTCAGCCTATAACATGTTGTGGAGCTTGTCAATCTTATCAATATTCATAATTGGTACTCTCTTTGAAGGGTAAAAGCTCCAATTTAGACATTTAGACATCATGTGTGCATAGTGGAGGACACGTTTTAACCTTCAATTTGATCATAGACAATCCATTGGACAACCACATTTTTTTTGGTATATAGTGGACAACACACGGACTAGGCGTATTATAATGAAAAATGAACCTACATATATATAAACATGCACATGCATCTTGTTTCCCTGGGCCAATATTAACCATAGTTGATATTTGAGCATGGTTGATCTCAATTGGATGAAGTAATTTGGAAATACTTAAACATTGGTTAGAAGTTGGTTATACTTGGTCATAACTAAATTGAAAATTTCATCTTATGTTCAACGTGATAGATCAAACATTGTTCTCTGACAAAAGGTTAGCACTAATTTAACCTATGATCACGTTTCATTATTATTTATCATTTTTCCTTGTTCTATAAATTTTTCAATCTGTATGTATCTTATATATATTCTATTTGTTATTAGGAGATGACATACACAATACTAATTTGAGTGTGGAATTGATGTTTCCATAATTTGCATTTAGTGTAAATAGAATGTTACCTAATTTTCACATAGTTTCAAGTTCTGAAAAACATGGGGGAGATTTTTCAAGCAAGTGGTGCTAACTATTCTTCAGTTGTCAAAACAACTACTATCTAAGATTAAGTATTCCACTTACCATTTCTTTTAAAATACAACTTTCTTTGAAAATGGTCAAATTAAGCTCAATCTTTTTTATTATCCTTTACCAAAGGAAATACTGTAGCTCTTTCCATTACTTGAAATAAAAGTGTTACATGTAATCAAGCCAAGATAGGCATCAAGAAAAATCCTGAAGAACTCCATGAGAACTATATCAAAAACAAAATTTATCTCAACTTGTATGTAAGTATTTATAAGATTTGTTGCATTGCAGGTTGGCGGATCTTAACGATTTCAAGAAAGTAAATGAGATATATGCAAAATGTAAGTGGTTTGTTTCTTGGAATCTCAGACATGCCATGAAATATGTCTACGGTTACAACATTCACACATTTTATACTATAGGTGTCTCTGCTTTGGTGCTTGCTAAAAGTTAAATTCTATTCATCTAAAATGTCCATTTGGCTTATCGAGTGTGTTCTCCTTTCTTGTCCTTTGTTCTCTCCTTTTTTTTTAGTTGTAGTTTTTGTTCTGAAAGGGAATAGGTTGTCTCTCCTTCATTAGAAGGATTAGTAGTAGCTTCTCAATTCAACACTATTGCATAAACTCTATTTCCTTGGCCATTAGTTAATACTAGTTTAAATTTTCTAGTGTCTACAAACAACTTTCTAACTCAGATTGAAGATGGGTAGAATTCTATCTTTTTTCGTACTTACCCTGTTTCCTAAATTTAACTTGGAGGCTTTCATAAATAATCCTTTTTTTATTACATTTCCTTCAAATGTTGTGGCAATCAATTAAGATAGTCTCAACTTATTGGAGATTTTTTAAGATCGGCTTAGTGGATTATCAGCTACTCAGCATTCTCAGATTTGTAGAAGGATTGCTTGGAGGTTTCTGTTGGCACCTATTCCATCAATGATCAATTATTTTTTTCCATATAAAATTTCATTGTTGTTATAATTATTAGATATATTGAGCTTTTTAATGCCAATACTAGTTCTAACACATGCAAAGTAAATTTCTTTGGAATTTCGAGGTCAATCTATATGCTGGGGTATCATATATGTAGCTGGAATCTACTTTTATTATTTGATTCTATCATCCCTATGTAAATATTTAATATATGAAACCGTTTGATCCATGTCAAGATGCAGTGATGCTAATTTTTCAGATTGGTTTATCCTGATATTGAAATATGGATTCTCAGTTTCTAAATGTCCAAGCTACCTCATCGAGTTTTTCCTTGTACACAAATATTACCCTGTTTCAATTGATTGATGAAACAATTATGAGTGCTTTTATGTATGTGGATGCGATTTTATACAAAGCTGGCGTAGTTCATCTTTTCTTCATACATATTTTTCATTACCTACACTAGCCCGATCGACTTATCAAGCTGCAACATTACCTTTAAATGCAAAGATTGAAATTGAGTGCATTGCTGCCCTGTATTCAGATTATCTTTTTGATGTGTTCTTAGGTTTCTTATCGCCATTGTTGAAGAGTCATGCACGATCCTTTTCAAAATATATGCTCTTGGATAAGATATTTTTGTTCAAACTAGACTAATAGAAGGAGGTTCCATGACTCTACCTAACACTAAACAATTTTCATTTTTGAAGGATGTTAAAATAAGTGAGGTCACTTGACTAGAGAAATTCTCAAATCTTTGTGCACTTGAATTTGCTTGAATTGGGGTTGTGACTGAAATCACATACATTCCTCATGTTTTTTAGTCTAAAGTTTGCAGCACTCGCCGCACTCGCCGCAAACTCAGCTGATCCATTAAAATCATTTGGTAGACATAAATCAATTCTATATTGAGATGATATCACAATAAAAATTGAAATTTTAAGACCAAAAAGAACTGAAATTGCAAAATTACTAATTGTGTTTTTCCATACAGTTCTCACAGATGTAGAGTTTTTCCATATAGTTACTCTCACAAGTAGCTAGTTTCTCATCTTGAGAGAGGAATAGGTGCACTTGTTCTTTCATCCATTTACTGAAGAAAAAGCTAATATTCAACTTATTTATTCATTATCAAATGCACACTTATCCAAAATAAATGTAATTTTATGCAGTTATCTGATTATCTTGAATATTTCAGAGATTTTCCCTAAGGTTTATAAATATTTATCTAGACTTTTTAACTGAGAACAAATCCAAAGAATATTGAACTAAGAATACTTGTTTCTGTTTTTGCAGCTATGATCTATTAGGTCTCGAAGGACTTGATCAAGCTTTATGCATATTTATTAGAAAAAATGACGTCCCTAACTATAAATTTTTGGACCTACCAATCAATTCTATGTTGAAGATGCATGTAAAGCATGAGGTATGAAGATACATTTACAAAATATTGAACAAGCAGTGGGATACTTAGACTTAATTCACAATTAATTTTGATGTGCTCATTATTTACACGTTATTTAGCATGCCTTTCAGTAGTTGACAACAAAGTTGAGAAATCAAAGAAATTTTCAAGTTTAAATATTGATAGTCCATTCGATGTTTATGGTTTCAGATCTTAGAATTTTCCAGTGGAAGTGTTCTCTAATTTTTTCATGTTTGTGTGGAGTGCATATTAACTCATTTGGAAATTTTGACTATTGTTGATTCGAAAGATGGCTAGGGTGTAGAAATCTCTTGTTATAAAACTCAGTTTTGTGCACCGGTTTGTGGTATGGAGTGGATATGGATGTGGTATGGACCTTCCTTATACGGTGATGATAAAATGTACTGCTGTGGTCTGGAACACTTATAAGTTATGGACTATATACCTTGGTGATATCTTGAGAGAGAATATAATAGTTTGACCATGAGTTTGACGCCTTCGTCTTCTTGACCCCTCTTGTTGACTATTGATCTTATGTTGACCCATAGTGCAATCTCTTGTTTCCTCCAACACACCTCCAACGCGCGATTTCCTTGCGTACTGGGCCCTTCGAATCCCACTGCTATCCATTTACAAAACCCTAGCCTCAAGCACACCTCAAGATGTGATTTCCCTGCGTATTGGTAAGCCCCTCAACTCGATTTCTCATCGGGCTGTGATCCCTTCCATCGCCATTTTGTGGATATTTGTCAGCCCGCCCATATAAAAAATACCCCAAAGTATTTGTGTATTCTTATTGGGATTGGTCTGTCAGCGACACCCCCATGGTTTCATAGTTGAGTGGTCTAATATCTCTGTTGCAATGTTTGAGTGTGCCAAGTTGTAAGAAATCCATGGGATATGTATGGACTACAAATGGAGATCTGGTTTGTGCATGTTTTGTGTGTGAAATTTCATCATTACATGATATTTTATGGATTGTTGTTTCTGGGTTTGCTACTTCACTAATTGGGGTTTCCTTACGGTTCACTTTAAGCAGACCCAAACACTCATATAGTGCAACAAAGATCTTAGTCCATTAAACCTGCTTAAACCCACCTTAAACCAGGGGGATTCCTTGCTCTGCTGCTCCAATAATGAGGGGTTCCTTGCTTGTCGACTAGGTAACTGGAATTATTCTCTCTCAGGTATGTCCTTTGTTCCTGTAGTGACTTGTCTCTTAATAGACAATATCTGATCTAAAAAAATATTGTTGAGTATAAGTAAGGTTTCAACCACGTTTCAACTCTCCTAGTGGGTTACATTATTTGTTTTCTTTATACTTTGAGTTAAACACGAGTTATATTTACTAATGATGTTATTTATTGTATTTGTATGCTTTTCAGCTAGATTTACTACTTTGAGTTATTTTTACCACTATTGTTATTTATTGTCTTTGTATGATTTTCAACTTTAACACAGGGACCTTAGTGAGTGTTAAAGTTGAAAGAGATGAAATTATGCTTTAAACTTATATTGTCTAGTTAAAACGATACTATTTTGTTTCTATGTTGAAGATGCATGTAAAGCCTGAGGTATGAAGATTCATTTCCAAAATATTGAACAAGCAGTGGGATACTTAGACTTAATTCACACTTAGATTTGATGTGCTCGTTATTTACACGTTATTTAGCATGCCTTACAGTTTTGCTTCACTTTTGCTTATGCTTTTAAAGCTTATGAGTTGACTATGTGTTATTAGCTCATGGAAGCTACATAGCACAATCCAAGTTTTGTATGGTTACTAAAATCAAAAGTATCTCTTTTCACTCTCTTTTTCAGTCTCATGTTGTACAGGAATTGGCAAAAATGTATTTTTCAGATATTATTGGCAATAATGCTGATGGTAATAGTTCAACAATTTACAACAAAGTTGAGAAATCAAAGAAATTTTCAAGTTTAAATCTTGATAGTCCATTCGATGTCTATGGTTTTAGATCTTAAAATTTTCCAGTGGAAGTGTTCATTAGTTTTGTCATATTTGTGTGGAGTGCATATTAACTCATTAGGAAATTGTGACTATTGTTGATTCGAAAGAAGACTAGGATGTGGAAATCGCTTGTTATAAAACTCACTATTGTGCACCTGTTGTGGTATGGAGTGGGTATGGACGTGGTATGGACCTTCCTTATACGGCGATGATAAAACGTACTACCATGGTTTGGAACACTTATAAGTGATGGACTATATACCTTGGTGATACCTTGAGAGAGAATATAACAGTTTGACCACGATTTTGACACCTTCGTCTTCTTGGC
The DNA here is from genome assembly GCA_027924585.1 of Larix kaempferi. Lineage (NCBI taxonomy): Eukaryota > Viridiplantae > Streptophyta > Pinopsida > Pinales > Pinaceae > Larix > Larix kaempferi. The sequence goes on along the minus strand of BSBM01000642.1, from coordinate 4,196,816 downwards.
CCTTGCCAGCCCTTGCCTCTTCACCGTGTCTTCACCAAAATACCTTGGCCTCAAGCAACACGATTTCCCTATGACTCTAGTAAGCCCGAGCCTTTCCTCATTCCCATTTCATGGATATTTGTCAGCCCATCGATATAAAAAATACACCAAAGTATTTGTGTATTGTTATATTAAATAAAAAAAACTATTTTCTCCACATTTGCCCATTAATATATAAGAAATATAATTTGTTGGTTTTCAAGACTATTTAATACCCCAATATGTTTCCAATGTGTTTGACGAAATGTTGATGTGAATGCAAATTGTTTGTGAAAGTTATAAATCAATGTAATGTTGTTATCTGTTTGAATTTGTCAAACATATAACAATATTACATTGATTTATAACTTTCCCAATATAATTTTTTTTTATAATTACTAAGCCCCCAATATGAACGGACGTGATATGGTATTGTTCCGTCAACGACACCCCCGTGGTTTCATAGATGAGTGGTCTAATATCTCTGTTGCTCTATTTGAGTGTGCTAAGTTGTAAGAAAGACATGGGATTTGTATGGACTACAAATGGAGATCTGGTTTGTGCACATTTTGTGTGTGAAATTTCGCCATTACTTGATATTTTATGGATTGTTGTTTCTGGGTCTACTGCTCCAGTAATTGGGGTTTCCTTACAGTTCACTTTAAGCAGAACCAAACACTCATACAGTGCAATAGTGATCTTAGTCCAATTAAAACTGCTTAAACCCACCTTAAACCACGGGGATTCCTTGCTCTACTGCTCTAATAATTAGGGATTCCTTGCTTGTCGACTAGGTAACTGAATTTATTATCTCTCAGGTATGCCTTTGTTCCTGTAGTGACTTGCCTCTTAATAGACAAGATCTGATCTAAAAGAATATTGCTGAGTATAAGGAAGGTTTCAACCACGTTTCAACTCTCCTAGTGGGTTATATTATTTGTTTTGTTTGTACTTTGAGTTAGACACAAGTTAGATTTACTAATGATGTTATTTATTGTATTTGTATGATTTTCAGCTAGATTTACTACTTTGAGTTAGTTTTACCACTACTATTATTTATTGTCTTTGTATGATTTTCAACTTTAACACAGGGACCTTAGCAAGTGTTAAAGTTGAAAGCTGAGATGAAGATTATGCTTTAAACTTATATTGTCTAGTTAAAACTATACTATTTTGTTTCTATGTTGAAGATGCATGTAAAGCCCGAGGTATGAAGATGTGATGAAGATGCATTTCCAAAATATTGAACAAGCAGTGGGATACTCATACTTAATTCACACTTAGATTTGATGTGCTCATTATTTACACGTTATTTAGCATGCCTTACAGTTTTGCTTCACTTTTGCTTATGCTTTTAAAGCTTATGAGTTGACTATGTGTTATTGTCTCATGGAAGCTACATAGCACAATCCAAGTTTTAACCACTTATACTATGAAACGAGAACTATATACTAAGAACGAGAACTCTAGCCATAAAAACACATATTTTTGCATAAAAAACACCGAAAACAACCCCCAAATCAAAAAGTGTTGATGCCAGTATCATGTTTTCATAAAAAACACCAAAAACAACCCCCAAATCGAAAAGTGTTGATACTAGTATCAACGTTTTTTTTCTCTGGGTTAAAAATATAGCCATGGCTTAAAAATCTCATACTGTTATTTACGAAAGCCTTAAAATCAACCCCTAAATTGAAATTTTATGTTTTCAACAAATAAATTCCTAACCCTAACCCCCAACAAACTATTACAAAAGTTAAAAAAAAATTATAATGGGCCCCTCCTACCTTAACCCCCGATAATTTTTTTAAAACAAATTAAAAATTTAAAAAAAAAAAATTAAAAATTAAAAAAAAAAAAAAATTTAAAAACAAATTAAAAATTTTAAAAAAAATTAAAAAAAAAAATTAAAAAATTAAAAAAAAAAAAAAATTTAAAAACAAATTAAAAATTAAAAAAAAACTTAAAAAAAAAAATTAAAAATTAAAAAAAAATAAAATTTTTAAAACAAATTAAAAATTTTAAAAAAAAATTAAAAAAAAACAATTAAAAATAAAAAAAAATAAAATTTAAAAACAAATTAAAAATTTAAAAAAAAACTTTAAAAAAAAAATTAAAAATTAAAAAAAAAACCCATTGGGCGCCCAAAGGGCCGCCCCACGGGGGCAGCCCTTTGGGCGCCCAACGGGGCGGAGGCAGCGTCCGCCGCCCACTTTTTGGGCGGGCGGATGCTGCCTCCGCCCCGTTGGGCGCCCAAAGGGCCGCCCCGCGGTGGCAGCTCGATGCCCGGCATCGAGCTGCCACCGCGGGGCGGCCCTTTGTGCGCCCAACGGGGCGGAGGCAGCATCCGCCCGCCCAAAAAGTGGGCGGCGGACGATGCCTCCGCCCCGTTGGGCGCCCAAAGGGCCGCCCCGCGGTGGCAGCTCGATGCCCGGCATCGAGCTGCCACCGCGGGGCGGCCCTTTGGGCGCCCAACGGTTTTTTTTTAAATTTTAATTTTTTTTTTTAAAGTTTTTTTTTAAATTTTTTTTTTTTTTAATTTTAAATTTTTTTTTTTAAAGTTTTTGTTTTTAATTTTTAATTTGTTTTTAAATTTTTTTTTTTTTAAATTTGTAATTTTTTTTTTTAAGTTTTTGTTTTTAATTTTTAATTTGTTTTTAAGTTTATATTTTTTTAAATTTGTAATTTTTTTTTTTATAAGTTTTTTTTTTTAATTTTTAATTTGTTTTTAAATTTTTATTTTTTTAAGTTTTTAATTTTTTTTTTAAGTTTTTTTTTAATTTTTAATTTGTTTAAATTTTTTTTTTTTAAAGTATTTTTTAAAATTTTTAATTTGTTTTAAAATTTATTTTTTGTAAAGTCTTTTTTTTTTTAATTTGTAAAGTCAAGTTTACTTTTTGTTATTTTCTTTTGTAAAGTTTAGGTTTATTTTTTATTTTTTAAGTTTAAGTTTTTATTTTAATTTTTTAATTTTTTTAAGCTGGGTTTTAAATTTTTTTAGTTAAAACGATGTGTGAAGAGTAATGGGGTAACATTAGGGGGTTAACCTAGTGGGTAGGGCATTAGGAAATGTAATTTTCAGGGGGCTAAGGTAGGGGGTAATGTAGGGGGCTAGGGCGTTAGAAAATGTACTTTGTTTTTTTAAATGTTTATTAATGGTTGGTTGAGGGGTTAGGGTAGGATATGTAATTATTTTTTTAAATGTAATTTTTAAAAAAAATTATTAATAGTTTGTTAGGGGGTTAGGGTAGAAGGGACGCATTATAATTATTTTTTTAACTTTTGTAATAGTTTGTGGGGGAGTAGGGATAGGGTTAGGGTAGAAGGGGGCAATGTAATTTTTTTAAATATTTTCTTTTTAAATTTTAATAATAATTGGTTAGGAGGTTAAATATTATGAAAAATAATGTGAAATAGTATCATTTTTATACAAAATGACTAAAAATCTGTTAAAAATGGGTTTAAATGTCTTCTTTTTCTCGATTTGTTTACTATTTTTTCCATAAAAATATATTATTTATGATTAAATTTTAAAGATAAATGTTGAAAATGTATGTGTTTTTCATTATAGCTAGCTTTTAAATGTATGTTTTTTGTTAAATTTCTAAAAAACACACTTGAAAATAGAAATTAAAAATACTTTACAATAAAGATGTGTCAAAGGCCCAAAAAAATGCCTCAAAATGAAAATGTGTGATACTGGTATCAACCCTTTTTGAAATGGAGGTAAAAATAGCTACTAAAATTAGGAGAGAGAAAAACGAGAACTGTGTCGAGTTCTCGTTTCATAGTATAAGTGGTTTTTTGTATGGTTACTAAAATCAAAGGTATCTCTTTTCACTCTCTTTTTTAGTCTCATGCTATACAGGAATTGGAAAAAATGTATTTTCAAATATTATTGGCAACAATCCTGATGGTAATAGTTCAGCAGTTCACAACAAAGTTGAGAAATCATAGAAATTTTCAATTTTAAATCTTGATAGTCCATTCGATGTTTATGGTTATAGATCATAAAATTTCCCAGTGGAAGTGTTCATTAATTTTGTCATGTTTGTGTGGAGTGCATATTAACTCATTAGGAAATTGTGACTGTTGTTGATTCGAAAGAAGACTAGGATGTGGAAATCTCTTATTATAAAGCTCACTCTTGTGCACCTGTTGTTGTATGGAGTGGGTATGGATGTGGTATGGACCTTCCTTATACGGCAATGATAAAACATACTATCGTGGTTTGGAACACTTATAAGTCATGGACTATATTCCTTAGTGATACCTTGAGAGAGAATATAACAGTTTGACCACGATTTTGACACCTTCATCTTCTTGGTCCTTGCTACCCCTTGCCTCTTCACCGTGTCTTCACCAAAAAACCTTAGCCTCAAGCAATGCAATTTCTCTGTGACTCTGGTAACCCCGATCCTTTCCTCATTCCCATTTCACGGATATTTGTTAGCCCGCCGATATAAAAAATACACCAAAGTATTTGTGTATTGTTATATTAAATAAAAAAACCTATTTTCCCCACATTTTCCCATTAATATTGAAGCAATATAATTTTTTGGTTTTCATGATTATTTAATACCCCAATATGTTTCCAATGTGTTTGAAGAAATGTTGATGTGAATGCAAATTGTTTGTGAAAGTTATAAATCAATGTAATGTTGTTATCTATTTGAATTTGTCAAACGTATAACAATATACATTGATTATAACTTTGCCAATATAATGTTTTTTTTAATAATTACTAAGCCCCCAATATGAATGGACGTGATATGGTATGGTTTCATTAGCGACACCCCCGTGGTTTCATACTTGAGTGGTCTAAATATCTATTGCACTATTTGAGTGTGCTAAGTTGTAAGAAATCCATGGGCTTTGTATGGGATACAAAAGGAGATCTGGTTTGTGCATGTTTTGTATGTGAAATTTCATCATTACCTAATATTTTATGGATTGTTGTTTCTGGGTCTACTGCTCCAATAATTGGGGTTTCCTTACGGTTCACTTTAAGCAGACCCAAACACTCATATAGTGAAACAAAGATATTAGTCCAATTAAACCTGCTTAAACCCACCTTAAACCACGGGGATTCCTTGCTCTGCCGCTCCATTAATTAGGGATTCCTTGCTTGTCGACTAGGCAACTAAATTTATTCTTTCTCAGGTATGTCCTTTGTTCCTGTAGTGACTTGTCTCTTAATATAAAAGATATGATATAAGAAAATATTGATGAGTATAAGGAAGGTTTCAACCACATTTCAACTCTCCCAGTGGGTTATATTATTTGTTTTCTTTGTACTTTGAGTTAGGTACGAGTTAGATTTACTATAGATGTTATTTATTGTCTTTGTATGCTTTTCAGGTGTAACTAGACAAGAGTGAGAAAGATAAGTTCAAAACATAATTCTCATCTCTTTCAACTTTAATAATCCTGAATGTGGATGAACACTATGCATTCGGACTTGTGTGGACTGATATCTTTGCTGCACTGTCTGGGTGTGCTAAGTTGAGTATAAGGAAGGTTTCAACTCTCATAGTGAGTTATCGTATTAGTTTTCTTTGTACTTTGAGTTAGATTTAATACTGTTGTTATTTATTATCTTTGTATGATTTTCAAGTTTAACAAAGGGACCAAAGGGAGTGTTAAATTTGAAAGAGATGAAAATTATGCTTTAAACTTATTTTATCTAGTTAAAACGACACTATTTTGTTTCTAGTACTATTTTGTCATCATTTGTCATGGTTTATGTTTGTTTGAGATGGTTTGTAGTTGCTTTGATGCTTATTTATGTATTTCGGTTGCAGTTGCAGTTTCTAAGCTAACTAGTTTTTATGGATTTCACTTCTCGTCCTTGTATAAGTTGTTTATTTGGTTCTACTTTCTATAACTAATGAATCTTATACAGTGACAAAAAAATATATAAAACAATGTACCTTGAGAGAGAGAAAAGATTATTGGTCTTGTTGGTCCTACAAAGGAGTTGCTTGTCCACCTTATATAGTTCACCTTGACCTTGTGGGTTTGTGGTGTGTTTTGTTGTGGACCCCTTGGTTGACTCATGATCCTTTATCTTACGTCTATATTACTTGGTCCATAGGTTATGTTTATTAATGTTTTGATAGCCTATCTGTTTTCTCGGGTGGAATGTGGGTCCTTCCCTAGCGTGACCATGAGGTGACCATGAGCTTTTTTTCTTGTGTGGACTGCAGGGTCTTCCCCAACGTGACAGTGATTTTCACTTTATGGGTGGACTGTGTTTTTTCAAGCATGACTCTACAAAGTATGCATGTGTGTCTTTGCAGTATGTGACTGCATCCTTACCTAGCATGATTGTGTGTCCTTTGTTTGCATGATTGTACTGGGTATGAATGTGCTTCTTGACTAAGAAGTCTGGGTCAGTATGTGGTCAATATGCTTCTAGTTTAACCCTCTCTAGATCTCTCTCAAGGTACGTAAATTGTTTGGCTAGATTGACTTGTCCCTTCGATGACAAGATCAAATCTGAAAAATCTAAGTATATGGTTGATTCAAATATTGGTTATGATAATTTACCATTGATATCTACTGTAAATTATTTTATCATGTTGTTACTCTACATGGCTTTTGATGATTCTCAAGGACCAACTTTAACGCATTGAATAATGGGGCGTTAAGTTGAAAGAGATGAAAATTATATTTGTTTATTACGGTTCAAATTTTATTATAGTACTATTCTGAATCAGATTTTATATGTTCATGCATTAAATTTTACTACTTAAATTAAAAACTCCTCTAACCCTTAAACTTCAACATCAAGTACTTTGGAGACATGTACATGGAGATATGTACATGGCATATGAAAAGCATGAGAACTGGCTCTTCCTTGCTCAATGTGGAAATTGTGGGTTGTTGTCTGTGAGCCAATTACCTCTTGATATTGATAGGTCTCTACACCCTGATATTAGGGATTGCACATTTATGTTGCAAGGAGAACATGTACATGCCACTATTCGGAAGGTAATCCAAATACTGATCTATATAATATTCATAACCATTTCAGGTTCTAACGCTACTATATACTTTATGATTCTAATTGACTGCTTCTGATGCAAACATGTCAACTTCAAGTTCCAACCATAGTGCTCGATTGTGATCCCAACATTGACTTCAGCAGAGACATTGAAGCAAAGCAAGGGTAATAATTTTTTCACTAATTTGGTTTTTACACATACATTATGGAATACCATATTTTACATAAAGAGACAATCTTTTGACCTCTTTAGGAATTGAATTGCTTGATACTAAATATGTTTAACGTAGGTGTTTTCTTGCATATTTGGTTTGGTGATCCCAAAGATAAATGGTTGAGGAAGATTTCGGTCCTATTATGTTTGTCTTACTCACAACTAGTAGACAGAATGGAGTGCCATACACATGAGAAGGACTAGTATATATTGATCCATTAGAGGGTTAAAAGACAACTCTGGGCATGAACAGCCCGATGAAAAGTGATTAACAGCCACCAACAATAGGTTTGGAGGAATACTGGGTTGAATTTGAGGGTTGAAATGGCATTAAGAAACAATTCTGGGCATGGATATGGACACGAAGAAAATAACTGGGCACTCCAACAGCCTCAATCCTTCATTATGGGAACAGGAAGATCTATTAGCGACCTACTCTGCTACATTGTTAAAGTGGAACCATGGTATAACATGTGTCTCTCAGGGGTCATGAGTGGGTCATGAAGGCTCAAAAGTGATAGACGACAAGTTGATAAAAGTACTTTGGAACTCTGGCTGGCTCTAAACGTACTCTACCATTGATCATCACTAACAAAAATATAGGCTCATCTCACGCTCATCTCAATTAAGGACTAGCGCATGTTTGGGACAAACTGCTCCAAAACATCATGGTAGTCTAGCTACTATGGATGGTGATATCATGACCCAAATATAGAGTTGTCACTTGATCCATCCATGTGTCACCATAATTAACACAATTTTTGTGAGGTAATTAAAAGCCTCTTAGCTTGAGTTGTTTACATAAATTGTATATTACCACTTTTGTATGGAAAAGTGGAATGAATTAAAAAGAATTCAATCCTTTATTGGCTTGTACTTATGATGTCTATGCTTACAGTATAATGAAGCCTATGTTTACAATATGTAGACAACATCCCTATGCCACAAGTAAGGATTTTTTAAGTTTCAATCCCTCTTCCTTAGCCTTCTTATCAAGTACATAAGCTCTCCTACTCAAACAAAAAGTATTATTTTTAAAAGATTCAACATGTTCTTATGCTCTCCTAGCTATAGCGATGGCTTTATGTAAAGAATTATTTCCAAATATCACCTTCATTTTGATTTCTAAACTTTGGTTTGATATGTAGATGCTATGCACTAGTTTAGGTGGTTGTGCAGTCTTGACCTTTAAGTGGATTCTTCAATGGGCATATCCTTCTGTAGCATGCGCATAAGCTGAACTTGTAGGGTTTGTTATAGATTCAAATGGCTCTTTTGGTTATTGCATTCATTAAGTTGCTTAAATCTCCTCTGGGATGTGTGGTGATCATAGTTACAAAATTTGGCTTGACAGAAGACTCCACTGGATTGGCCAAACGGATAGAGATTTGATTGCATGTTCAAATCTATATTTAGATCTATAAAGAGGTTTGTTGATTAGTTATCTGAAATAAAATGTTGAAAATGAGAGGGTGGAAAGTTGGAAAACCTGTTTTCCACAAAAGGAGAGAGAAACCATAACTTAAAGCCTAGGTTACCTTTATGTAGTACTCAGGCCATTCTTCCATGAAAGTGACATTTTCAATCATTGAAATATATACATAAAAACCAATGAGTAAAACATTCTTCGAAAATGATGAGCTTACAAACAAATTAGCTCATTTACATAGAGTTTACTTGGATAATAAATTTGTATTTAGGTACATGACAACATTCATCCTTGTTATGCATATCGTTTTTGTAATGTTCGCACAATGTTCATAATCGCTATGAGAATGGTTGCTTCTACTTCTCTTTTCTAAGGACCTTCTTTTGTGGAGCACATATAGCTGATCCATATGAGCTTTTTGCAATAGAGGTGTAAGTCTTAATATGCTTCTTCTTAGGTTCCAGAAGTTACAAGTACATGGCTTTTGTACAAGTTTCATGAAGAGTTTGAATGTCAAATAGAGCAAACTCCTTTCAAATATAACTATGCAGCCCTATCTCTTTCCTCTATAGAAATATGCAACAAAATTTGTTTACTTAAGGAGTTTAGGGGCATAATCATCAACTTTCTTCCATAGTCTTTGCCTAAGGTATTGCCACTGGATTCCCACTTATGTTCATACCCTGTATGGTAAATTGTCTTTTGCAATATTTGCTCAAACTCTACTCAGTTGAGGATGAGACATCTTTCTTGTTTCCCATGTTAATGGCAAAAGCTCTCCCACCACAATAGGGCATGGTTTGTCATATTTAATTGGGTAAATGAGACTTTATGTGGGTTACCCTTGGAATCAAAAGTAAAGTTCTAATCACCAAATCTATTTGTGAGGCTTGTGCTGAAAGGGCTGCTTTTCTAGCTAGCATCAACATTAAATAGACCTTTTTCAAAAGAGGATTTTGTTAACAATGATACTGGAGTAATTGGGGCACATGACAACATTCATTCTTAGTATGGCCATACTTGTAATGGTTACAAGCCATGTGAGGAGGATTTCCTCCATACATGGATTCGTGTTTATGGATGATATTGGTCAAATTTTGTTTATGCTTCTCTTTTCCAAGCACATTCTTTTGTGGATTACACACTTAGCTAATTCATTTGAGCTTTCCACAATACAGGTGTAAGGGTTGATGTGCTTCCACATGGCTTCCAGCCGAAGTTCCCAGTACATGGATTTTTTTCAAGTTCCATGAAGATTTTGAATGCCAATTAGAGGAAGCTCCTTTTTCGGTGCAAGGTTCAAAGATTGTCATAACAGTTAACTATCTCTTCCTTTGATTAGTATATTGGTGACAAAGAGTTCTCTTTCGCCTTTTGAGCTCCTCTCTTTTTTACAATGATCCCATAGCAGAATTGGTTTGAATATGGTTAGAAGTATGAACCTTGTTTCCTGATACTTGGTCTTTTCCATGCATAGTTGTTGCATCCCTAGGCTACTTTTCCTAGGATGAAACAACTAACCATGTTTCATGGTTTCCATGTTGGCCAAGATCTGCATTATTCTAGAGTGTGCCATGAAATTCCTCCTTTCCATGACTATTAATTTTTTTTTTGGTCCATCAATTATTGTTTCATTGGTGTCTTTCCTTTGTCACTAGGTGGTATAGCTAAAGATTGTTTATTTGTTGTGAATTAATTTCTTTTTCCTCTACTTTTGATCTCTCTCTTTGGTTAAAGTATAAGTTTCATATGAAGAGTTGTGAAGAATTTCAATTATTGTTCCTTACTAATATATAAACCATTGATGTACTTAACTTTAACCAAGCAGATGTCTCTTACATATTAATATTTATAGATGGTGGATTGATTTCATCAATTGGGATTTTTGACCTTTTGCTTTGGCTCGGGTTTCAGAAATTTGACTTGGATTAACATGTTCTTCTCATGCCATGGAGGATAGAACTTCATTATCTATTTGAATTTGTTCAAATCTATTAATAGACAATTGTTGTTCCTTTCATCTCCATTTCTAATAATCTTTCAGCCATGTTAAGATTCTTCTACATAAGGTAGATTCTTTACATATCATTGAATTCATGACAAGAAAAATACGATCTTAATGTTTTTGGCAATTTTTGAATCATCTATTCTATTAAGATTTAAAGCATACCATTGAATAGTTGCATTTCTATTTTATTCTCTATTTTGAAAAGAAATGAAATTGGAGGGATTTGAGAGTCGACATCAACTTACAGAAGATGTGATATTGGTTGTATTAGGGTGAAAACGTGAAGGTGGGTAACACTTTCGTGAGAAATCAGTGCAAAACCGTCTTAGCGGAAGTTATTCGGCCGAATAAAAATATTATTCGGCCGAATAAAAATAATTGTTCGGCCGAATAATTGACATTATTTGGCCGAATAATTTTGAGGTTATTCGGCCGAATAACCACAAACAGTTCTCCGTCCCGTTTAACGGAGACTCTTGAAATTTGTGCAAACGGTTGCCGGACGGAAAAAAATTTCGGGCAATAGTTTATTCGGCCGAACAATTATTCGGCCGAATAATTGTTCGGCGGAATAATTGTTCGGCCGAATAATTGTTCGGCCGAATAGTTATTCGGCCGAATAATTATTCGGCCGAATGATTTTTCTGCATAAAAAGACAGCATCGGCTGCCATTTGTCATTCCCTGTTGGAATTATTTGGACCCCGCATGGGCCCGCTGTAGTCCTCTGCCACCCTGCCGACGCCCCAACCTGCTGCTCGCCACCCCGCTGCTCGCCGCGCTCTTGTGTTTCACGGCTGGCTCTTTTTCCGCGACTCGCGTCTGCTCTATTGCTGCTGTCGTTCGTCGGTTCTTACGTTTCTTCGGGGTGTGATCTTTCCTTGCTCTGTTCGTTTTAAGCAGCGAGTTTGTTGGTTGTCATTTCTGCTGTCGATCGTCGGTTTTCACGTTTCGTCGGGTTGTGATTTCTGCTAGTTGCTGCTCGTTGGTGGTAGCGTGACGGTTGGTCTGTGTTCGTTACCAGGTGTGTGTTGGTGGGTGGCTTCTTGGAAGGTGTTGCGGTTTTATCTGAACGGTTGAAGGTGCGTTTTCGCCTTTGTTTTTACTTAATGCTTCTGTTTGTAAATGTTATAGGGCTTATGTAATGACGTTAGTTGTTGTTTGTGAAGGAAATAGGTGTTGTTTTGAGCGTTGCTGGGTTGAATAGAGGCGGCGTTGGGATCGACGATTCTTCACTGCATTTTTATATACAGGTATGTATCGTCGTAAACTTTGTTTTTATGTTGTTGGCAGTATTAGAATTAAAAAAATCTGTAGTGCTTTTTAATATTGGAAGGTTAAATGTTTTAAAATGCAGTTTTTATTTTAGAGAATCAGTTTTCTGTCCATGAACTCTGTTCATGAACAGTTCAGTTCGTGAACTCTGTTCATGAACAGTTCAGTTCGTGAACTCTGTTCATGAACAGTTCTGCTCGTGAACTGAGTTCATGAACAGAGTTCTGTTCGTGGACTGAGTTCATGAACAGAGTTCTGTTCGTGGACTGAGTTCATGAACAGAGTTCTGTTCTTGAACTCTGTTCATGAACAGAACTCTGTTCATGAACAAAATACCATTACTTATAGGTTAGATATGAATATGAATAATATAATAGTACTAGCTATGATTAGTTAATGATTTTTAGCTGTAATAATGTTGTTATCATTGCTCAAAGGGTATTGGTTCTCTGATTGACGTAAGCTTTTAGATAATTGAGATGAACTAACCCCCTTAAAGTAGGCGGTCGTTTCGATTCAATCTAATCACATGCATTCAACAATGAATTCTACCTCCTACTTGGAATTGGGTATCTGTATAATATCATGAAAACTATGGACTTACTACTACTCCATCAACCATGAATGTTCATTTGCTATCATAGAAGTTCTGTTCATGAACAGAGTTCTGTTCATGAACAGAGTTCTGTTCATGAACAGAGTTCTGTTCATGATATGCTATGATATGCATGAAATTATTGCTTCTTTATATATATGGATATTTAAACCTTAATCCCTGACGAGTTTCATATTAAGTTTTCCAAATTCTCAATAAAGTGATGATAAAGGATATATTAAACAACTTTATAAATGATCAACATGTGGTGTGACGATGTTAAGTCAGGTACAAGAATGTCAATTGAGTTCATGAACTCTGTTCATGAACTTTGTTCATGAACAGAGTTAACTTAGAAAGTCACTTAAAAATTCAATATTGTAAGTTATTAAGTATTTTTTTTATAAAAATTAAGGAATGTTTGTTTATTGAGATATAGAATGAAAACATAAGTGATAGTTTAAAAATTAGGAAGGTGATTGAACTATTACAATATGGGATGATTATTGATGTCATGTTTATGCTGCAATATTGTTCTTAGAGTTAGGAGAGTAACTTACAAAAGAAAGTAAGTTATAATATTTTAGGTGGCTCTACATTTTTTACGCAGATCTTAAGAGATATGTTTTTAATTTTGTAGAATGAACATGTACAACATCAATGTTTGTAAATTGTTTTATCAAAGATCTTAACTAGAAGTTTCTTAATAAGGGTATATTTATGTTATACTATTTGAGGAAGCTCTGCATTTTGTATGCAGATTTTTAATAGATATGTTTTGAGTTTGTAGAGTTAACATGTACAACTTCAATGTGTGTAAATTGTATTATCATAAATATAAGTTAGAATTCTTTTAATAAGAATACATATATATGTTTAGTGAGATGTTTGTTTGTTGACATGTATAATTCAAACATATTTGTTGGATTAAAAGTTTTTAAGGTGATTATACTATTTCAATTAATTGTGTTTTATAATGAAATGATTATTAGATATGTTCTTTATGTTGCAATATTAGGTAGGGTAAGGAATTTTAGTTAATTAATTAGAGTTAGGAGGGGGACTTAAATTTTGTTGGAGTTTTTAATCAAATATTGGCTTGATGCTTGTAGTGGTAGTTATGTACATTTTCAATATGTTAATGTTTGTGTAAATTTAGAAGTTATATCAAATGGAAAGAGAGTCTGCGAAGGGAAAGCGTAGGAGGTCATCACAATCTTCAGGAATTGGTGTTCCAATTGGTAGTCGAAGGTTGTCGAATTCACCGCAGGGTTCAGGTTTATTGCATGGGTCCCAGTCGTTTGATCACCAACAAGTTCGAGGGGGTACAAATGATTCTCCTTTGTCTTCTGTGGGAGAGCGTCGATCCCAACGTTCTGTTGGTATGAACATTAATGTTTAATAATGTATAATTTGTATTTTTTGTGTGTTGAATTTATGGAAAAAGTTAATTTTTGACTACGGCTATATTTGAAGCAGAGCGATGTTCAGAAGATGTGCGTAATTCGATGGAGCGAGGGGAAGATCAAGATAGGAATATAGATGATGGAATAGGTGTGGGTGGAGAGCAGGGTCCTGAAGTTCCTCCTAGAGCTAGGACGACATATGTTCCACTAGCTAAGGGGTGTACACCCATATCAACGTATCCGTCTGATTTACCTGATGAGCTTCCATGGCGAGGTGTTGTGCAACAAACTATTCTTGAAAGTTGTAAATCCCACTATGACAGGTTGAACAATGATCTTTGTTCTTTGGATCTCCCTCCAGAGAGTCGACAAAGTCTAGAGGTTGTTTTGGCATCTTTGCAAAAATTCATTGATGCATACGATGAACTTGGACCAACTACAAATAGTTTTGTTCATTTGATGCGGATGCGAAAGGAGCAAGTTATGGGTCCAGATAAGTGGGAGGTTGTGAAGGAGAGAGTCAGTAGAGAACAAGCCAATTCAATGTTCAATTTCAAAGAAGGCCTTAAGCGAAAAATGTTGAAAGTGCAATATTTCAAGCATCCTCAAATTGCACATTTCATATATGATCGATTTCTTGCAGCTTATGGTCGATTGCCTTGGAACGATGAGGTTCCTAATTATTTTGCTAGATTTTTTTATGCGGAGTTTTTTCTAGGTATGAAGCCTAACTATACTGATGTTCCCTCTGACTTTTATGGAGCTGGAAAGGGTAGAATATATAATCGAAAAGGTGCTCTTAGAGACCCTGCCACTATACAACCTCCACCTGAGATACCTCGTCCACCAAGGGTTGTGGCTTTAAGATCAGATATGGAGACAACATCTCAAATAGGGACAATTGGAAGGGAATCAGTAGGTGATGGTTTAGCTTCAGCTCTTGCAGGAGTAGAAGTTGGTTTGGGGCGAGAGAAGGCTCGCGCTATTCTTCGTCAGAGTTTTGTCTACAAGACGAATGACGAGGTAGATGCATTGAGCATTGATGATCTCAGGGCTTATGCTAAGTCTTGTCGAGATATAGCTTCAGATGTGTTATCTAATGACACATCGAGCATGGGAGAGGTTTGTTGATTATGCTATGATAATCTATTTGATTTTTTATTAATCAATTTGAATTGAATATTTTGCTACATGGGAATAAGTATATTAAGCAAATGTATTTTGTTTGTAGTTTACGAGAATGTTAAATGCAAATAATTTTCGAGTCTCCAGTAGTCAAAATCAAGAGCATCCTAGTCAAAATGAAGAGCGCTCAGGAGAGGTATTTTAATTATAATATTTATGATTGAACATGATATTTTTTTTGTTTACTTGAATTTTAATAAATATCAATGTATCTTATTGTTAATTTGACTTATCTATGCAAGTTTCATTAGATTCCAACTTTTTAGATGATTTACCATCTCTTGTGAGCTAATGATTTTAATTTTTTTGTTTTGGTTTTAAGTTAATTTGCTTAATTTATTATTTGTATCTACTATGTTTTATTTACTAACAAAATTTAAATTTTAGGGAAGAGACCACTTGGAAATTGGGGGCGAAGATGTGGGGTCTTTAATGAATGCCGATATTGGCACTGAGGTAATTTTGTCGAACTAGAAATGATTTTTGACATAAGTTTAATGTTTTATATTTTTTTGATTTATTTGAAAATTGTTTTTGTACATGTTGCAGCTTGGCTCTTTGAGATCTTTTGGAGCCAAAGGAAAGTCTCTAGGGGAAAAAAGTGGTGGACATGCATCCAAAGAATTTGATGTACGATTTTTTTAATAATTGAATTGTTTTGTAGATGAGTTTAATATCTTAATATTTTGAATTTAGTTTAAAATTGTTTAAATAATTTATGATCTAAATTTATAATTTGTTTTTTTGTGTGTTGTAGGTGGAGTTGAGTCCCAGGGAAGGTCCTAGTGGAAAATAGTGGAAAGATATTGGTCGAGATGGATAGTGGTTCAGACTTTATAGTTTTTGTTGATATCTATATATTGGTGTTGTTTTGAACATGGAGGGTATTTATTTTTTGATTATATATATATGTACATTGAATTCACAAGTTCATCAACTCTTTTTTGGATTATATACATGAGTACATGTCCATTATTTCTCATTTGGTAAATGTTTAGAATATGTTTTGCATGAGTTTTGATAATATTTATAATATGTTTTGCATGAATGTTTGAAATGTTTTTATAGGTGCAATCCAAGGTTAGGAAATGTTGAATGATGACAATGAATGTTATGAAGTTAGAAAATGGGAAGTGTTAGGAATGTTTGAAATGTTATTTCAAGTTGGGAAATGTTGAATGTTGAGAATCAATGTTGGAAAAAAATGAATGGGAGGTGTTAGAGAAAAAGAAATGTTGGGAAAGAATGAATGGGAGGTGTTATGGAAGAATGAATGTTTTCAATTTGTTATGTTGAGAATAAGTGTTATTATAATATGTTTTGCATGAATGTTTAAAATGTCTTGATAGGTGCAACCCAAGGGTAGGAATGAATGGGAGGTGTTGGAAATGTTTTTAAAATGATAATCTAAGTTAGGAAATATTCAATGTTGAAAATGAATGTTATGGTAAGAATTAATGTTGGGCAAAATTAATGGATTTTTAATTAATTTAATTTTTATTTTCAATGTTCAGGTACATTTGATGAAGGCTGAAATCATGGCAAATGGGGGTAACGGTTTTTTGTTTTTTAATCATAAGCGAAGATTCCAGGATTGTGAAGTTTGTGCTAAATTAGAGCAATGATTTTAAACAACAATTTGATGAATTTTCATTGATTTGTTGTAAATAATCATTTCTCTAATTTAGCATAAGCTTCACAATCCTGGAATCCTTGCTTGTGATTAAAAATCAAATGATCGTTATCTCCATTTGCCATGATTTCAGTTATGTGAATTTGCACAAGCGATATTTTAAATTAAAGATTTGGGACGGAGAACTTGGTTACAATTTTAAGACATCTATTTAAGATCATATTTATGGTGAAGTATGTATTAAAGAAACATGTTCGATGGATTAATATACTACAAAATTTAATAGGTCTTTTTGTATTTTTTCGTTAGTATTAATCAACCAAAAGTAAAAATTCGGGGCGGAGTGGGCATAGCCACATCCGTTATCTCATCCCTTAGTGGTCTAATAGACATATGGGGACCCGAATAAAGTACTTTTGAATTTTTAAATTATATTTGAATTCATTTTTAAGCATGTTAAAGTACAACCATTTAAGCTTAGTTGTCATTCAAGAAAATATTCATAAAATCTCAATGAAAAAATATATTGGGCACAACAATTTTGATAATTGGACAAAAAATATATTGTACACAACAATTGACATGGACAAAAATATAGATCAATTTATTTTTGATATATAGTTAAAAACATCGTAATGGAATACCATCTTCAACTATCCGTTCATGGTCACATATGGATAGTTTCCATTTTTTGGTTTTCAATTGTTTTTTTGATGGAACTTGTATCAATTTTATTCGAGATGCACATACTAAATGACTATATTGACAACATATAACATCAGGCTCATAATCCTGAAAGTATACATAATTTTTAGTCATATGCGTTTGCTGAAAAAAGTAGCCTTTTAAAATGATGGATCCTCTTTCGTATGTAAATCCGTTGTCGTTGTAGTCCTCCAATAATTTCATTTTTCCTTCGGTGCATCGCATAAAATAATATTTGACATTTTCGTTGTTGTCTATAGGTGCAATCACAGCGAAAACATCTCCTGTGCAAGTTATGATTGGTGTTAGCGTATTTAAATGAATTGAATTGACCACTTATGGCGAAGGATTAGAATGAACATTTGATTAAAAAGTCAAAAACAAGTTTATTACCTTCTCTTACGAGATCTGAAATTCTATCGCCATCAGACGATATTGCTATTTCTTCTGATTCTAATTCTTCAACACTTGCTAGTGGCATTTTTCCTTTTGGATTAATCTCTGTGTGTCTCCAAGCTTTTACGTAGTTGTTTGTTATGTTTTCACAAACTTCTGTAGACTCGACATTTTCAATGCAAATATGACAAAAGCATGATTGCTTTCTACTGTCAAATGCAAACACGTTGTGAAATGATTTTGTTTGAATAGAGTGAAGATCTCTAGTTCCATGTATGGTGCTAGCGTCATATGGTATTGATCTATTTATATCTTGGACCCCAACAAGCCAAAAAAACCTACACAATAAATAGTGTACATGTGTACTTAAATGTTAGTATATACATTTTTTTTAATTTTAAGAAATAATATAAATTAAAAAAATAGTGGACATACCTGCGCACGTCTTTTGATTGTTGATTATAATCATGGCTTAGATTTAATTGACACCATTGGACAACCTCTGCAGCTGAATGAAACCGTGCTGAAGAATAGTTCATTTGCCATCTTCGAAGTGCTCTTTTCACGCATGCTCCTGCACCATCATGCTCACCTTTTCCATGCCCAGTTTCAAATAAATTCCAGCGATGTTTGATGTTCAGCGCTTTATGAAGTCGACATAACCAAAAAAATGATCGTGAAGATTTAAATTGACCCGCACATCCATCAGACCATATCCAATGCTCTTTGAATTTGACTTCGCGTTTTTTCAGTGAGTCATAGAAAATATTTTCTATACAATGTTGGACAAAATGTGTGTCGTGTGTACGATCATCGCTGATATAGAAGTGATATTCTTTAATCACATCTCGATTGCCACATGTGCTTTCAATGCCATCGATATCCTGTTGAGAATGTCTATATACAACATGGACAAATATCGAAACTTGGTCAGAGTGATAGTATTCACTCTGTATTTCGTTTTGTGCAGCAAATGTATAGTTTTCAGCAAAATCAACCACCGACAAAATTGTTCCGGGTGGAAAAATTTCACGAGACTGTTTGAATTGAAGATCTTGCCATCGTGCTCTATGTGAATGTTGGGTGTATTTATAAATTTCGTTTTCAAATTTTTTGAGAAAATCTGTGACGCATATCTTGTCTTCTAGCAAATCAATTCTTTTGGAACGTGAATCACTAGAACTTGTAGTATAGTTGATGTATTCGTATCTCTTCCAATCAACATTTACATTTGACAACGATTGATCATTATCGATAGGGTATTTATTGTGGAATAACACCAAATTTCCACAATGATGACAATGTTTTCCATTGACACATTTCTTTGAATAAAATACTTCATCGTGATTTCTCTCACATAAAATTTGAGATATGAATTCACGTATCGTCGGCGGAGGTGGTGAATTTGTCCAAAACATTTTACCAAATTCAAGAAACGTGTCATAATATAACTGAAATTGCACATGATAACGGCAACAACATGTATCACGTATAGTTATAGGTCGAACATACCATGGTTTTTGTTGCACAAATGTAGTGATTGATATATTAATTCCACGATGATCTTCCTTGAATTTATTGAACAATTGTACTTGTGTCATGTCCATTATATGTTTTGGTTGGCTTTCATATACATTTCGTGATATTCTTTTGCGTATCACATCTCTTGCATTTGGTGAAACTCGAGCATGTTCCAACCAATATTCTCGTACAATATCTTTAACCCCTGCTCCTAATCTATCTTTGTAAGGTTGTCTACAAATAATTGCCCAACAAGCAAGTTCATTATTTTCATCTATTTGCATTCTGAATTTGCTATGTTTGTATAATGTTTTTCTTGATGTTCCAACTGCTTTTGCTAGTTCTGTTGTCAAACGCTTTTGTTTAGTACTAGCTGAAAGAATTGCTGTATGAATTGCTTTACGTGCAGCACTGATATCTTTCTTCCTGGATTTTCCAAATTTTTTTATTGCATCGCCTATATTTTCCATCACATTTTGTTTCAATTTCGACTCTTTTGTTACTTTGTGAATACCCAATAACGATGTAGCACCTTCTAATTTCTTGGACACTAATAAACATCTCAAAATTTGTGCTTGTCCTGCTATTGAGTAATCTTTGAGAACTTCATCATAAAATTTTGTAGCACGATATCGTGCAACATGTACTGGTAGTTTTTCTCCATATTTGTCGCAATCAATGTCTTCTAACATTTCATCATCAATAGTAAAAGTACCTATACATCAAATTAAATTAAATTTAACATATATCAAAAAATAAAATTCATTATAAAAAAATGAATTTGGAAAATATATGATATATACATACCAGGTTCAATTTCTGGATTTTGAACTTGATCTTCAATATTGATTTCATCGACATTAGCATGTAAATCACTATTTACATCTTATACAATGTTCTTTTCAACTTCAATTTGTTCTTCTTGTACTCTATTTTCAATTTCCATTTCTTCAACATTGTCATGTAAATCTGTATTTATATCTTCAATAGTTCTCTCTTCCGTTTCAGCAACCCTTTGTTTTTTGGCAATATATCTGAGTTTTTGTTTCTCTCTATTATCATCATCATCACGTTTACGATCAGCTTTTCTTTTACGATTTCTCTTATTTCCCATGGTTGTTTAATCTATAGACGATAAATTAAAGAATCATGTTACTTTATAGTAAAAACAAATAAATTAAGATTTAAAAACATTTACGGAATTTATAAAAACATGAACTGAAAACAACTATTTGAAAAAAACCTCTTTCAATTAAATAAAAAGTGCAAAGCTACTTTGAAAAAAAAACATCCTTGCAAAGAACCTCCTTGCAAACATGTCTAAGAAAAGAAATATTTTGAAAAAACTCCTTGCAAATATCCCTTAAAAAAAACACTTTCAATGTGTTTTGGAAAAAAGAAGAAGAAACATACTTTGTAAAAATCTTTTTTTCAAAAAAATGTTTTCTTTGCAAATATACAACAAGAAAATAAATATTTGGAAAAAACTTCTTGCATTTATATGCCTTAGAAAAAAAATTTCTTCAATGTGCCTTTGGAAAAAAGAAGAAACATACCTTGTAAAAACCTCCTTTTGCAAAAAATGTCTTCTTTGTAAAAATGCAATAAAAAAGAGATATGTTGGAAAAACTCCTTCAATGTGCCTTTTGTAAAAAAGAAGAAGACATAGTTTGTAAAAACCTCCTTTTGCAAAAAATGTCTTCTTTGTAAAAATGCAATAAGAAAAAAGATAGTTTGGAAAAACTCCTTGCAAATATGCCTTGGAAAAAAAAACTCCTTCAATGTGCCTTTTGTAAAGAAGAAGAAGAAACATAGCTTGTAAAAACCTCATTTTGCAAAAAATGTCTTCTTTGTAAAAATGCAACAAGAAAAGAGATAGTTTGGAAAAACTCCTTGTAAATATGCCTTAGAAAAAAAAACTCCTTCAATGTGCCTTTTGTAGAGAAGAAGAAGAAACATACCTTGTAAAAACCTCCTTTTGCAAAAATTATATCCTCCTTCCGAAATTAGTTTGACAAAAAAATGCGAAGTTCAAACATGCGAAAATAATGAATTAACTTTATGTTTATTTATATGAGTATAAATTTTTATTTTTATTTTTTTTCCGGCCGACGAAATTTTTTTTCCGTTTAGTTATTCGGCCGAATAACCTTCACTATAAGTTACGGCGCCGTTACGGAAAACAGTTATTCGGCCGAATAATTATTCGGCCGAATAATTATTCGGCCGAATAATTAATTCGGCCGAATAATCTCTGAAACATGACCGATTCAGATCTCTGCAAAATTTTCAGGTTTCTCCATTTTCGGAAGGAGAAAACCACCTCTTACACAACAAAACGAATGTCGGACTTCATACCAGTAGATTCATTATTGAATCTACTTTACGAGGGTATAAATTTTGTTGTATATAGATAAGAACTGATATTTTTTAAGTTTTATATTTGTAACATGTGTCGAGTTATGATTCAGCTCTTTAAAAAAATAGCGAAAAGAAAAATCCATAACTTTGTAAATACAACACCAAAAAAATCGAAGAAAATGTGGGTCGATTCATTGACGTGTCTACTTCAAAAGGGTGGTCTTAGATTTTTTGATTTTATAGCGGGTTGAGAGAAAAGTGGTGCAACAAAAAGGTTGTTGAAAATCGACTGAGTTTCCCCATGGATCGACTTTAAAAAAATATAATAATTAGTATAGAGGTCCATTGGATGCAAACTTATAGTCACGCGTTAGTACATTGTGTGTAGATTGTCGTAGCATTTTCAGTTTTTGCAAAACACAAGTCTAACAACGATTTTAGTGGTGCAACAAATCATAACTCTTTTGTAGTCTTTTCATTTTATAAGAACACACTGTCAAACATTTGCGAGATCGACATATCAAATCTTAATAAAAAAAATTGAAAAAATTATGAGTAGAAAGCTAACATAATTCTACAAAAGTTTTCTTTTTACGGCAAAGTGAAATTTTAAATAAAAATATCACTTTTGTTCGCCCGAAGTTGGAAGACATGAAAAAAACAGAATTATTTTCTCACGAGACCCCCCAAAATAGACACCCATCTTCATTTTTTCACCCATTACTATTAACCACACTTGCCACAACTCTAGTTGCTAGTTATGAAACATCACCTCCCAAATTCATTCTTACTTGCATAACCTTCAGAATTTCAGAACATGTTCGTACTGGTTTAGCTGGTTTCTAATTTCCATCTCTTGATGAATGTGTTGAATTTGATTTAAATGGTTCAACGTATCTTGAAGACTGTCTCCTTCATCCATTTTGGAAATGGGATCTCTCCTCTCCTTGTGGTCTGAAGCATCTACGTTGTCATTTTTATTTCACTAGTGAAATTTTTTCCATTCCAAGTAATGTTTCTTCACTCTCAACAAACTGGTAGTCAAAAGGCTCTCCCTTTCCTCATTTTCCAAGAAATGAACTTGGCTTTGACACCAATCTTATCTGAGTTTTGCAAGTTTACAACTTAGACTAAATTCCAGCAAGCACAAACAATGTAACACATTATTGAGGTAGTTGACGGGTGTGGACCATACTCATCACCATCAATTGGTTTTGTGAATAATATTTACCATCCCAATGTTGATGAGGCATAAGTACCCACTCCGAATGAGTGAAATACTTTTTAATTTTTTTACTTCACATAGCTAATTCATTTTAATTTAGTCATCAATTTCAATTGTGTTGGTTCAGGTGTGGTTTAGGTTTGATCTTTGGATTTTGTTTGGGGTCACATATTGAAGAAGGGATTCTACCAGGATTTTGCAAATTCTGCCAGGATTTTAGTTGGGCATGAGTTTCCAACAATCTCTCTTCTTGTTGCACTCCTGCTTATTGTTTCTCCGATTTGGCTTCCCCTGTTTCACCATTAGAAGAACTTGAAGATAGTTCATTTAGCCTCAGACTGACCCTTGCCACAAATAATGGACATTCCTGTGGCATTCTCAGTCAATAGACAAATGCAAAGGATATCCCCGCCCCATTCATGTATCCTTAGTATGCAGGGGATGCATCCTCATGAACTTTAGTGATTTTGTAGAAAGCATATTAAGTAATTGGGTGCACTCACCAAAGATTATATGGATCTACTAGATCGATTGTCCCTACTCTTCCTTGCCTTCTTGGATTCCAATGAAGGATTTAAGAGCTTTAGAAATTTTCGGGACGATAATTAGTGTCTTTACTTGTATTTAGTGTCTTGGAATTGCTAAATTGTTGTGTTTTACTTATCCCATATTCACTTGTTTGTATACCATGAAGGTATCCAATCCCCCAGGGTGCCTTGGGAGGCTCTAAGCCTCCAGAGCCTATTATAGGCCCTTGATAGGCCTTAGGGGATTGAATACCCAACCACTCGTGCCTATTACAGGCCTTGGGAGGTTTAGTCAAGCCCACGGTATCATGGCAATATACTAGGTAGATATATAAAGGGGTATAAAAAATATAAATGAAAAAATGGATACAGACAATATATAGGGAAAATATGGGTTTTTTAAAATTGGGAAGGCATATTGGGTGGGGGTTAAAAAACGATTTTGGGAATTTTTTTCCACTATTTTTTGAAATTAGGGGTATTGTTTCATATGCCATGAACGAAGGTGCTATGGTAGGCAGTCATTGAGTGAAGTCCCTGTGTTCCTACTACATTTTTTTTACCTAAGCATATTATGGAGATACTAGGCTCACAATATATTATTCTAAAAATATAAAAATGAGGAACAACCCTTAAATCAAAATCATTTCCAGACTGCACCGCAAAAAAACCCATATAATGTTGTAAAATATTAGGGGTTGAAGAATAGAATTTCGTGACATTTCAAGAAAAGTTGTAACAACAAAGAAAAACATGTATAACAACAAAGAAAAACACTAGTCAGTGAAATATTATTTAAGGTAATATTTAATATAAAATGAATAAATCAAGAAACAAAATGTAAAGAATTCTCACCTAAAGTTGTAAATTTGTTGATAAAAATATTTTGCATGTTATGACATAGACATTATTTTGTGCAAATACCCATAAAAAGATTGTTGATTTTAGAAATGGGAGTTTTGTTTTCGGCATCGTTAAAAGGGGGGTTTAGACATATGATATTGTCAACCAAGATTGTGATTTCATTTTTTTTTTATAATTTGTATTGATCAAAACAAAAATCAATTGATTTTTTGCAATTGTGTGATGATAAATTCGAGCTTGGAATTTGGACTTCCAAATTAGGTGTAACTGATGTGAGGTTTTTTCAACAAATTCTTGGGATAGCAGACCAAACATTTGACAAAAAACATAAAAAAAATTGGTATTATGATAAATTTTCTAAACATGACTCTAGAAAAACCTTCAAAGATGGGCAAAATTTGTCATGAGTTTGGAAATGAATTTCCAGTGGAATGTAGAACTATGATTGTCTTTGAAGGTGAATAGATATGAGGATAGCCTACTCGAAATTGCATTTTCATTGAACCTATAAATATTTGGTGGAGAGTGTCTAGAAGGCTGTTTCCAAATTGGATGTAATGTCTAATATTAGACTGTTCCTATCTTCATTAAGCATTGTCAAAAAACAGTAATAGAAAATTCCTATTGTTACATCATATATTTTAATATTTATTTATTTGTTTGTGTCACTTCATTGTGAATGTTTTTTTAACTTCCTTATATTTTAATATTATTGGTATCGACTTTCGAGCACCTCAAACACTTGGCTACTATTTACTTGAATAATATCTATTTGCTTATTAATTTAATGGCTTGGATATTAATGTTGTGATTACAAGGTTGTTCTCTTTTTTATGAATAATCAGAATATCAACTAAGAATAATTTATTGGATTTGGGTGCAAAGAAACTATTTTAAAGGTATAATCAACACTTCTATATTATCTGTAATTTGATCTTATAACATCTATTTCATTAAATATGGACTAATTCAAGTCCATACTTATTTGGATAAAGACCAAAAACAGGTTTTCTAAAGTCCAAAATTAGGATTTCTAAAGCCCCAAATCATTTGAATAAAAAATTTCACTTTTCGAAATGAAAATTACACTTTATAAATACTAGTTTTCGGCTATAGAAAGGCTATTTTGGAAACTTTTTAGTCTGTATTTTGTTGAATTAGACCATAGGTAATGAAATGGTGATTTTATTCTAATGGTAATATACTTTTATCTTCTTCTAATGGACTCTTCAATATTGCGACATAGTCGAACTTTAATGTTTTCTATGAAGGACATCAATGTTTTATGTTTATTAATTTCAATATTTGACAAAAAACACAAGAAGTATTTATGCAAGTGATCATGTTTTTTTCTAAAATGAGTTGTCATATTTACAACAATTAATACTTATTATTTTTGTTATTTACACAGATAAATATTAATATGTACAAATTTTAAATATTAATGGCATTTTTATTTTGAATTTCTTTGTTTACAGATACAAGATTATTAATAGTTGATGATATTTGATATCAATGGAGTCTTGTGACATGCACTACATACATTCTTTAAAAATTCGATTGAAAAAGTGCACAAGGGTTTAAGAAATTATGAAAACAACATTTTTAATATGGAAAAATAGGTTTCAAAAGTGCATAATCAAATTCAAAAAGTGCAATAATGAGTTCCAAAAATGAAAAAAAAAATTTAAGAAATTCCAAAAACGACCTTTCTAAAGTAGAAAAACACGTTTTAAAAGTGCATAATCCAGTTCAAAAAGTGCAAAAATGAGTTAAAAAAGTGTCAGTATCAGACGTTATACTTACCTGAATTTGGCACTTTTGGGGCTTTAGAAACCCTAATTTTGCAATTTAGAAACCATGATTTTGGGCTTCAGAAAGGTTGTTTTTAGTCTCTCTTCAAAAATTCTTAGACTAGAATAAACACAAATTTAATGAAATGGGTGTTATCTAATAGCTAGCCAACATGTGGGTTAGCTTATCACTAACATAAATCTCATTTATAAACATATCCAACTTTTAGGTAATAATCTACATCACTCAAATGACATTTATAATCATGTAAACTCACTTGCAGTACAAATTGTACTTGTTTTATATCCAAAGTACAACTAAATTAACATCCACATATCGATATTCCACATTCAATTTACGTGTTCAAATCAAATAACATATTAATCACCATTAATAAAATAAAATGATAAATTACATTTACTATGTGTGCATATAGTGAGTCCACATGTTCACATAACAATAATCTTAATCAATCTAACTGAGTCCAACAAATAATAAGAGAATAAAATGCTAAGCTAGTTCATCCTAGACTTTTAATTACTGAATCTCAATATATGAGGTGTTACATACACCCACCATTCAAGTAACCTGTCTCGAAGTTATGTTCATTTTCAATCTTAATGAAACATATCGATACAATATGTTCGGATATCCATCATCTATTTCGGGATACATATCTATTTCAGGATCATCTATTTCGGGATACATATCTACTTCAGGATCTTGCATGATCTATTTCAGGATATGCAGTCCAGTCACCAGTTTGATGCCTCCAGCACCTTATCCACCTTCTTCTAGCACCCGGGAGCCACTTTCCACAGAGTTTTAGCCCTCCTAAGCTGAAAGGCGCCCTCTTCTCACCTACTGACAGAGAAGGGCGCACTTGTTCACCTACCACTGCAGATTCACTCCAGTTACATTCAGTTAGCTCCGATTCTGATTGATTTCACTCCGATTTCACTCCTGACTGACTGTTTCACCTCCGATTGACCTCCAGTTCGATTAGGTGACTTGCTCTGACTCCAGTTAGCCTCCCATGCTCCCCCACTGAGCCTCCAGATCCTATATCAGTGCTACACACTTCAGTTACATTTATTATGATCAGTTAGACTCAGCTTGACACCTGGATGACTGGTTGTTGTGATTGATGAGCAACACCGATGATTGATGAGGACTCCTAGATTGAGTCAAGCTACTCCATTCAGTGATTCGAATGACCTCCTTAGGCAATTCGAATTGCTCTGTTCATTGAAACAGTTTGTATTGTAATTCATTCACCCTTTCTGGGATAGAGAGCACTGCTGCATGTTTTGCACAGTTTTGCACCATTTCTTCTATGTTCATCTGTTGTGACTGATTTATTTGTTCATTAGATCTGCTGTGACTAACTTTACATGGTATCAGAGCCATTGCAGGGACAAGATCTCTTTTCTACAGGTGTTTATACAAGAAGATTTGACTGAATTGCTAAAAATTGCAAAAAGTTTGGCATGAGATATCTCAAGGGCATTCGCTCCTGTGCATGCAAAGCTTGAAAAATATTCCAATACCACTCCAGAAGCTTGAGTTACCACATAATTCCTGGATCTGATACATTGGACCTATTCAACATTGCTTGAAATCCAATCCCAGGTGTGATGCAACTCTCAAAGGGTGGATTGTTCGACCTTATTGTGATTGTTCTTATGTGATTTGCAGGTTAATTATCTCCTCCAAGTGCACTCGCTACATTCTGCATGCAAGCTTCCCTACAGCATCTCCATTCGCTATAGTCTGCATGCAAGCTTCTTCTTCATCATTTGACTCGCTCCTAGCAATGGAATACTCTTCTTCAAAGCCTATCCTCACCCCATTCAATTATTTTGATTGGAAAGATGATATGGAGATCATATTACGTTCAAAAGGATACTACCGAGTCACTCTTGGTCTTGAATTGGAGCCAAACAATGTGGCAGAAAGAACCAAACACTACAATAAGCTTGATGAAGCTTACGGTCTTCTTTGTCTCTCCATCTCCAAAGATCTTCACTTCCATCTCAGCGGATTGAAGACTCCAAAGGCCATATGGGAGCAACTTGAGACACTATTCGGCAAGCAGGATGAGCTTAGGGCTTTTCAATTAGAGAATGAATTGATTGGCCTTAATCCCGAGAATTTCGAGAGCATCAATGAATTCTTCACTAAATTCAAGAACTTGAACTTGCAATTGAAGAACAGTGGTGTTATCAAAGAGGATAAACAGTTGATCCTCTCCATTCTAAGCAAGCTTGGGAAAGATTATTCGGTATTTGTCTCCACTTTCAATTCCGGTCGGCTAACTACCCCGAATTGGAAGATGCCTACCTTGAATGCCTTCATTGAGTCCGTTACGAAAGAGCATGACAAGTTGATTCAAATGGGGTCCATAAGCTCCAAAGATTCAGCCCTATTTGTTCAAGGACCCAAGATCTCGAATGGTAAAGGAAAGCTAAAGAAGGAGAAGCCCAAATTCGAGCCTCACAAGCAAAAAGACAAAGGCAAGCAAACGGATGCACCATCCAGTTCGAAATCCAAGCAAAAGGGCAAAGAAGGTAACCAAAAATCTAAATGTACTTATTGTAACCGTGGCTTTCATCCCAAAAGTTCATGTATGAAGAAGACTATAGATCAAATGGCCCTCCTTTTGGAAAAGAACAACATAACCCTTCCTGACGGTGCAAGGAAGAAGGATCGGAATGACGATCATGAAAGAGGACAAGCACTCATGGCAACGGTTTCGAAGCCCACTCTCTTGATAGATTCGGGTGCATCAAATCATATGGCTGCAAATATTGATTCTTTTTCCTCATTCGATCCAAACAGCTCCATCCCCATCCATTTGGGAGATGACTCAAAAATTTCTTCAAAGGGCAAAGGTACGATTCATGTAGATCATGGATGCTTTCAGAATGTTCTCTATGTGCCTTCTTTAGCTTCGAATCTCCTTTCTGTGTATCAAATGACACATACTGGTGATCCAAAGAAAGTCACATTCAGCCCTAATACAGTTGAAATTTCTGATATCAAAAGTGGAAGACTAGTT
Source organism: Larix kaempferi (assembly GCA_027924585.1). Lineage (NCBI taxonomy): Eukaryota > Viridiplantae > Streptophyta > Pinopsida > Pinales > Pinaceae > Larix > Larix kaempferi. The sequence goes on along the minus strand of BSBM01000642.1, from coordinate 4,167,591 downwards.
GCGGTTGGAAAGGCAAACCACACTGCTAAATGTTATGAGTTTTCGCACTTTATTCCGCTTGCAAAGCCCACTGCTCTTCGCACACATGGTAATGAGGTTAGTAGGCTTTGGCATGAAAGATTTGGACATCTAAATTATAAGTATTTGCTGCTGCTATCAAATAAATCCATGGTTGATGGGCTTCCACAACTCCGTTCCTCGAAGGGAATATGCTCCGGTTGCATTATTGGTAAGCACCCCGAGCACAGATTCGACCGCGGCAAGGCTAGCAGAGCCTCTACTATTTTGGGATTGATCCATTCTGATATCAGCGGTCCGCTGCCCCATATGTCATTAAATGGTTCAAGGTATGTTTTGACATTTATTGACGATTATTCTCGCTTTACATGGGTATTCTTTCTCAAAAACAAGTCAGAAGTGCTTGGAAAATTCAAGGATTTTAAGGCTTCTGTTGAGACCACCACTGAGAGCAAGATCAAAGCTCTTAGATCTGATAATGGTGGGGAATATATCAAGTCCGAGTTGCTGCAACTTTGTGCCCAAAGCGGAATCAAGATCCAACATACAGTTCCCTACACACCCCAGCAGAACGGTGTAGCGGAAAGGAAAAACCGGTCACTGAAAGAGATGGCTACATGCATGATTGAATCAAAAGGTTTGGCTGCAAATATTTGGGCTGAAGCAATCAATGTTGCTGCATATATACAGAACCATGTTCCACATTCATCCGTGAAAGGTATGACTCCTTTCGAAGCATTCTTTGGTCACAAACCGGATGTGTCAAATTTGAGAGTTTTTGGCTCTACTGCATGGGCTAGAATTCCTTCTGAGAAGAGACGAGCTTTGGATCCACAAAGTATCGAGTGCATATTGATAGGATATGGGGAAGAATCAAAAGCATATAAACTCATGGATATCAGATCTAAAAAGATATTCATAGAGCGCAGTGTGCAGTTTGAAGAACCGCTTCAAGAATTGCAACTAGTTGAGGAGAAAACTGCCGATTCACCGCCTTCACCAGAAGAAGATTCGAGCAGCGATAATGAAGGTATGAGTTCTGATATTTCTGATATTGTAGCAGCATATGATGATCATGACATATCAGGTTCGGAATCCGACCATTCAGATCCCCCTCAGTTACCAAAGTGGGCCCAAAATACTCTACAATCTGCTGGTTCGAATCTTGGAAATCCTGCTGATCCAAGACGAACAAGAGGAGACTTTCAAAGGGCAGGTATGGCTCTTTCTATTGCTGATCCATTTCTTCCTGAGATTTGTTATTTGATGGCTGGTTCAGATCCCCAATCATATTATTCAGCCCATCGAGATCCGAGATGGAAAGATGCCATGGATGAAGAGTACAGTTCTCTTCAAAAGAACAATACATGGGAGCTAGTTTCTCTTCCACCTGGAAGAAAATTAGTGAAGTGTAAATGGGTCTACCGTACTAAAGTTGCTGCTGATGGCACTATCAGCAAATATAAAGCAAGGTTGGTGGCAAAAGGTTTTTCCCAAGTCCAAGGAGTGGACTACACAGAGACCTTTGCACCGGTTGCAAAGATGGATTCCATCCGCCTTGTTTTAGCTATTGCCGCATCCAAGCACTGGGAGGTGCATCACATGGATGTGAAGAGTGCATTTTTACATGGAGACCTTGCTGAAGAGGTCTATATGCAGCAGCCAGAGGGTTATACATCAGATCCATCATTGGTTTGTAGATTGAAGAAGTCTTTGTACGGGTTAAAACAGGCCCCAAGAGCTTGGTACGCAAAGATGGACTCCTTCCTTCTTTCTCAGAATTTCCAAAGATGCAAATCTGATCCGAATGTCTATCTTCAGCGAGTTAAAGGTAATTTGTTGGTTATTGTACTTTATGTTGATGATCTGCTTATTACTGGTAGCACACTTACTTCAATAAACAAGCTAAAAACTGCCTTAAATCTAGCTTTTGACATGAGCGATTTGGGCTTGCTGAGTCACTTTTTGGGCTTGGAGATAGCTCAAAATTTCGATGGGATCACTATATCTCAGCAAAAATATGCTTCCGACCTGTTATTGAAGTTTAATATGGCTGAATGTAAGGCAGTCCCGTTCCCATTCCTCTCAGGAATCAGTCTTGAGGAGGGAGATTCCACACCGCTTGCAGATTGCAGTATGTATCGACAGTTGATTGGTTCACTACTTTATTTGACACATTCACGGCCTGATATCTCATATGCCGTGAGTGCCGTGTCAAGATATATGCAGCAGCCACATGAGCTTCATTGGCGAGCAGCCAAGCGGATCTTGCAGTATGTGCAAGGTACGAGACAGTTTGGCATACATTATGCTGCAGATTCTGAGCTAGATTTCATTGGTTTTACTGATTCAGATTGGGCAGGTGATAGCATTGATCGGAAGTCCACTTCCGGTTATGTTTTCATGATTGGTCATGGTGCTATTTGCTGGTCCAGCAAAAAGCAAGCAGCCATTGCACTTTCTTCAGCAGAGGCAGAGTATCGAGGGGCAGTCAATGCCTGCATTCAGGCAGTTTGGTTGCAGGGTATTCTTTCCGAGTTTGGTTTTGGTGGCACTACTTCGACTGTCCTATTTTGTGACAATCAAAGTGCTATCAAGATCTCCACAGATCCAGTTCAGCGGCAGAGGACCAAGCACATTGAGATTCATATGCATTACATTCGACAGTTGGTGCATGACCGCACCATCATTCTGCAATATTGCCCTACCGATGAGCAAATTGCAGACATCTTCACCAAGAGCTTCACTGAGAAGAAGTTCTCTTACCTCCGTTCACTGTTGGGGGTGAGTTCCATCATGGTGGAGACAGATTGATTCATTATTATGCTTTAGACTTGAGGGGGGGGCTTTCTTCCCACTGGGTTTTCCCTCTTTCCTCACTTAGTTTATTTTTCAGCATTTTTTGGATTATTGTATTGGGGTGACCTTTGGTCTTAGTTACCAGGGCCCCACATTATTTTGGTTGGCACATCATAGTCTAGCTTGAGGGGGGGTGTTCGGATATCCATCATCTATTTCGGGATACATATCTATTTCAGGATCATCTATTTCGGGATACATATCTACTTCAGGATCTTGCATGATCTATTTCAGGATATGCAGTCCAGTCACCAGTTTGATGCCTCCAGCACCTTATCCACCTTCTTCTAGCACCCGGGAGCCACTTTCCACAGAGTTTTAGCCCTCCTAAGCTGAAAGGCGCCCTCTTCTCACCTACTGACAGAGAAGGGCGCACTTGTTCACCTACCACTGCAGATTCACTCCAGTTACATTCAGTTAGCTCCGATTCTGATTGATTTCACTCCGATTTCACTCCTGACTGACTGTTTCACCTCCGATTGACCTCCAGTTCGATTAGGTGACTTGCTCTGACTCCAGTTAGCCTCCCATGCGCCCCCACTGAGCCTCCAGATCCTATATCAGTGCTACACACTTCAGTTACATTTATTATGATCAGTTAGACTCAGCTTGACACCTGGATGACTGGTTGTTGTGATTGATGAGCAACACCGATGATTGATGAGGACTCCTAGATTGAGTCAAGCTACTCCATTCAGTGATTCGAATGACCTCCTTAGGCAATTCGAATTGCTCTGTTCATTGAAACAGTTTGTATTGTAATTCATTCACCCTTTCTGGGATAGAGAGCACTGCTGCATGTTTTGCACAGTTTTGCACCATTTCTTCTATGTTCATCTGTTGTGACTGATTTATTTGTTCATTAGATCTGCTGTGACTAACTTTACACAATATTCATATGCCTTCTCGCTAGAAGACCTTAACCTTACTAGTCCCTCTAGACATTCACGTGATCTACATGTCTATACTATCTAATATTACTTCTTTTATCAAATAAGATGTGTTCTCATATTGCATACTACATCTTATATATACATGTAGTTTGGCATCATCAAAGTTTATCAAATACATTCCTCACTTATTCTCATATTGCTATATAATTCTCACTATAATTCAAATTTTACACAAATCAAATCTTATTATTCATGCCTTAGAGCTATTACACACACATTAATTTTTAATTATATTTTTTTTTATCAATCCTTTACCTTAATTTCCTAAACTTTACATAAATTATGTTCCACCATAATCTAATCCTTGTGAGCATTGGCACCTCGCATGTTTCACGTTTGCATTTACATATTATTATGTATTTATGAATATAAATATAATCCTTACCTACTTTATCAGACTTAATATTTAATATTATTTGTTTTAAATATTAAAACTAATTTATGGCGATGCATTAAAGTTTTAAATACTATTACCATTATTATTACTAATATCAATTTCATATCTATATATATATATATAAACTTATAAATTATTTATAAAGATTAATTAAAAATAAATAAATATATATATATATATATAATTCATTTCAACTCTTTTTTATATCATAATAAATAAGTAAATCAAAATTAAAAATCAAACTTGATACCATAAAAACTCTTTCATATTTTAATATATAAATAAATATTAATTCAAAATTTACTCCATTTCATAAAAAAAACTCTTTTATATGATGATAAATGTACCAAAATATAAATAAATAAATTATAAAAAGCTAAATGTACCAAAATATAAATAAATTAATTAATTAATTTTTTTTTACATAGAAAGGAGGAGAATGGCGAAAATCCTAGGGTTTCCTGGTTTTTTTGCAGAAATCTTCGATTTTGATGGTTGATTGGGTGAATGGTGTGGCCTATAACGACTTGGAGTCAAGCCGTCTTGGCCTAGTACCAGCCAAGGTAAAAAAAAGTGGGAATAACGCGATGGTTGTAGGCTACACCCTCACCTTTTAACCGGATCTCTCGAAATATCTGCAAACCATTATCTATTCTTCACTCAGTTGTGGTTCTTGGTTGATGGGTTTACACTTATTTGTTGGTTTCTGCTACACATGGTTACTATGAGCTAAAGTTGGCTCCGATTTACTATTTCCATTTTTGTAGTAGATCTTTTAGATTGTTTTAGTTGGGTCCTACCGACAGGTGTCCTGACGACCTGCTGAGGGTTTCTTTTGTGCCTTTTTACTATGGAAATGTCGGCCCATTTACAAACCCTGACACCGCTTTCCTCCCAGTCCATTTTGGGGGTTTCGAGTGGACCTGAGGAGGTTTTGGCTGCCCCACAACGGAAGCTATGGGGACAGAGGGCCAAAAACAAAAGATTATTGAAGACATACAAGGCCAGGGCAGAAATTGAGAGGTTTGATATTGATGAAGATTTTAGTCTGGAAAAATTAGGGTTTTCTCTGAACGAGCATTGGTGGGCAGGTTGGAATTTGCCAAAGGCACTAAGCAGGAGATGGTGGAATGGGTTAATAAATTCTGGGTGCCACTCACCGGCATGGCCCCAAGAATTAACCTGCTCATGAATCGTTGGTTATTATTCACATTTACAGAGGCGGCTCACCTTGAGACGATACTATCCCGGTTCTGGGAATTCAAGCAAGGTTCTCTTTATCTTACACGATGGCACATACATTTCAATCCCCTTCATGAATTTCAGCCGATTCATCACTTATGGATGATGGTACCTGGTATACCCATCGAACTCTGGTCTGAGGAGATTTTTAGGGGTCTTGCAAATAGGGTTGGCAAATTTGTTCGTGTTGATAAACAGAACTTACATGGGATGGACCGGAGATATGCGAAAATCATGGTTGAAATAGACACGAGGAATGGACTCCCAGCTGAAATAGAAATTGCCTGGGGTTCGAGAATATGGAAGCAGGTTATTGATTATTACAAAATCCCCTTCAGGTGCTTCTTCTGCAAGGAGGTTGGGCATGTGCGTGCTGTTTGTCCACAGAACTTCAATATTTCCCCAGCTGCTGGTGAGCCGCATACTCCAACAAATTTTTCGGGTAAGCCTCTCTGCAAAACTCCTATTAAATTCCCCGACTTGACTCCGGATGATTTAAAATTCTTAGAAAATTCGGAAAAAGTATTATCCCATCGTATTGCAACTGGTGACATTCAAATGAGACACGACCTTGTATCTGGGCTCCCTGTTTGTAATAACAAACCTAATTTGTCTCAGCATAATGTTGGTCGTAGACTATTTGAAAATCTGAGCCCAGAACCCTCGGATGCCCCCACTGTGCCAGATGAGGCAATGTCTGCTAACCCTACCTCAGCATTGCCTTTTATTCCTTGTCCTGCTGACCCTGTGCCTGAACATCATGATTCCTTGGAGCTTGGGTTGAGACCTGAATTAGATAACCCTACCTCGTCTTCTCATGTTATTTGCAGAAATTTTGGCCAACCCCCGAGTGAACATTTGAACATCAATGGTACTGATGTGGATTTATCTGGGACCGATAGGGACATTCTCATTGAAAGTGGTTACTTTCTATCTTCAAAAGATGATGAATTTCCACCTCTGACCACTTACTCTAAACACCCAGGGAATGAATCTTTGGCCCAGCCAGTCCAATCTCTCAAATACCAGAATGTTACTACTAGAAGAGGAAAGAAAAAAAAGACCTGGAATAAAGTGGATCAGCTTCCTATGGATTCCTATACCCCAATTTCTCAGCGTTTAGAGGAGGTAGGTAGGCTTAATTCAAATGAAACCTTGGGGCTTAGAGCACAGAACCCCTCCTCTTCTGGTATTTAATGTCTTGTCTTTCAATTAATGTTCGTGGATTGGTTAAAGCGTCCAGGGCGCAGGCTTTAACCAACCTTCTCAATACTACTGCCCCTAACTTAATTTTAATTCAAGAGACCATGTGTAATGCAGAGATTGCCATACAAAACCTCTGCAAAATCCTTCCTTTGTGGGAAGCTACAGTTGTCAATTCTTGTGGACTTTCTGGGGGTCTTGCGGTGGCTTGGGACCCTAATATCTTTTCTTTCAGACCCTTTTCAACACCCTGGGGAATACTTCTTAAAGGTTCTTTTTGTAGCAACAAACAGACTCTCTCGATTCTGAACTGTTACGCTCCATACAAGTTGAGAATGCCTTTCTGGAACTCTCTAAAAGCTTCTGGACTTCTAAACTGCAATGACCTGATCATTGCAGGTGATCTGAACTTCACATGTCACGTTTCGGAACTATGGGGACCCAACGCCAGAATTGATGATTTAGCAAGCTACTTTACTCAATTTATGGTAGACACAGATCTAGTTGATGTTCAGCCACACATTCTGACTCCCACTTGGACTAATGGGAGATTTGGAACAGAAGGTGTACACAAAAGATTAGATAGATTTCTGGTTAAATCGACTCTGCTGGGCAATTTTCAGAAGTATAGAACGTGGGTATGTGAACACAAATTTTCGGATCATTGGCCGGTTATCTTACAGCTTGATGATCTGAAAATCAAACAAGGGCTCCCTTTTAAATTTAATTCATCATGGCTCGAAGATGCAGAGTTTTGTAAAATGGTAAGGCACTTCTGGATTAGTACCTCTGTATCAGAAAGCAATCCCATTCAGACTTTCTGTTCTAAGTTAAAAAAATTGAAAGAGGAGGTCACCAGATGGATCAAGGATAGAAAAGAAGCTGATAGAGAGGAGTTATTGCAACTTGAAAATAAACTTCAGAGATCCATCTCTGCAAACATCAGAAGTTCGCTTTCAAGGGAGGATTTTGAGGTGCTGAAAATGATAGAAATGAAAAAAGAGGAATTATTTTTACAAGCTGAGAAAGAATGGAGGCTTAAAAGCCGTGCCATTTGGATTTCATCAGGTGATAAAAATACTAAATTTTTCCATACATATGCATCGGCAAGAAGGAATTCCAAGATCATATGGGATATTGTGGACGACGGGGGACACATGTGCTCAGGGATCGAGAATATCAAAGCTATGGCCACTGCATATTTTGGTCAAAATTTTGCTGATTCAGGTGAATGTAACTTAGAGGAGCAGATCAAAGTTGCTACACTATATCCTCGCTTCTTTTCAGATCAAGAAGCTAACAGTTTATTGGATGCTGTGACTTTGGAGGAAATTGAACAAACACTGAAATATTTTGCAAAAGACAAAAGCCCTGGCCCTGATGGGTGGCCAGTAGAGCTGTACTTGCATTTTTTTGACTTAATGGGTAATGAACTTATGGATCTGGTGAACTACTCCAAACTCAATGGGTTTGTCTCTGGAGGTCTTAACTCCACCTTCATTTCACTCATTCCTAAAAAGGATAAACCCATTTCTTTTAGTGAGTACAGACCGATTGCACTGTGCAATTTACTATATAAACTCATTTCTAAAATAATTGCAGACAGACTCAAAGATGTTCTCTCCAAGCACATATCCAAGGAGCAATTTGGTTTTTTGTCTGGAAGACAAATACATGATGCCATAGGCATCTCACAAGAACTTCTTCACAGTATAAAGATCTATAAGAAAAAGGCTTTGCTTCTTAAAATGGACTTAGAAAAAGCATATGACAGGGTTAGTTGGTCCTTTCTCAGAATGATTCTTATCAAAATTGGGCTGCCGCCAGCAATCATTAAATGGATCATGGCATGTATCACAACTGTGAGTATATCAGTTTTGGTCAATGGTAGTCCTTCTGCTTTCTTTCGTTGTACAAGGGGCATTAGACAAGGGTGTCCTTTGTCACCTATATTATTTGCCTTGGTTATGGATGGGTTCAACAGACTGATCAACCAAGCTTATTCAAGAAGACAGATAAAAGGCATTAAAATTGCAAAGGATTTTGTAATTTCACATATCTTATTTGCAGATGATGTGATGGTAGCAGGAGAAGATTCTATTGAAGAATGGATCACTTTAAATGGCATCTTTCAGACTTTCTGTGGTGCTACAGGAATGAAAATCAGTCAAAGAAAATCCAATTTCTATCATATGTCCCCAGATGCAGAAAATATAAAGGACATTTTATTGTTCATGCCATTTAAATGTCATAATCTGGATCTTGGGCTTAAATACCTGGGTTTTTACCTTAAGCCAAACAATTATCTGTGTAAAGACTGGTATTGGTTGTTAAGAAAGATTGAAAATAGAATTAATCACTGGTCTTACAGGCTTCTTTCCATAGGTGGGAAGCTCATTCTATTAAAATCGGTGCTCTCCAGCATACCGGTTTACTGGTTTACACTTCTTGAAGTACCTGCCACCATTCTCAGGTATATAAAAAGCCTTTTCTTCAATTATTTATGGTTCGGGACTGCTCATAGTGACAAGTCCCCAATGATCGCTGCAGATGTAGTTTCGAGACCTACCAAATTTGGTGGATGGGGTATATTAGAGTTGGGATCCTTTAATATAGCGCTCAGACTCAAAAGTCTCTGGCGTTGCCTTATGGGGAACAATTTATGGTCCACCCTTATCGGCTGCAAGTATATAAAACAGAATTTCTTCAGCTGGATAAGGAATCCAAAAACTGCTAGCTGGAATTTTTCCCCAATCTGGCGTGGATTCATGAAGATACTACATTGGATCAAAGATGACCTTATATGGCAGGTAGGGACTGGAGAAAGGATTCGCATAGGGATTGATCCTATCATAGGTATGGAAGACAATTATTCTCTGCCTCAGCCCATTATTCAATACCTTCAAATTCTGGGAATGGATACTCTGGATAAGATTCAACTTCAACATCATGATTTTGCAGATAGCAATTTTTGGGTGTCTGCTAGGAACATTGGTCTCATAGGATATCTCGCCCGCACCTGGGATGATTATCTTACAAAACTCAATGCTTCAGGTATCAGGATCAGACAGGAAACAGATAAGCTACTTTGGAAAGGCAATCCAACAAATGGTATGGTAACGGCTCGCACAGCATATAATAGGATTGTTCAGGATAGGTTCATTTATCCTCAAGACTGGTGGTTCAAACGCCTTTGGCAATGGTCTATTCCACTCAAACTTAAATGCTTCTGCTGGATGTTATTGCAAAACAAACTTAAAACATGGGATAACCTTTGTAATCGTGGCTGGAATGGTCCAGGAATCTGCATACTCTGTAAGAATGATGAAGAAAACAAGCAACATTTATTTGTTAAGTGCAGATTTGCAAAGATGACCTGGGAGGTGATCATATCACATTTTTCAATATATCAAACGTGGGATGTTGGAGATTTTAATCATTGCCTACTTAACTGGTACAGGAACTGCAAGCAATACTTCTACATTGCTATCTGTATCTCCTGGGCCATATGGTTCTCCCGTAATAGTGTGTTATTTCAAAATGTCAATATCAATCCAACTCAGTGTAGCTTGATTGCACTAAATATGTTTGCAAATTGTAAAGATGATTATGCTAAACTAAGGACTGACAGGATCAGTACTTTCAGTTTCAAGGTTGATCAGCCTACTATCTTTTTTGATGGTGCATCTCAATCAGGCTTATGTGCTATTGGAGGAGTAATATATTTGAATGAGGCACATCACTTTACTTTTAAACTCAATTGTGGCAGCGGCACAAATATGAAAGCAGAACTGATTGCTCTTTGGTGTATGCTTAAAGTGGCTAATATTTTCGGTCTGGTCAATATTAAGGTTTTTGGGGATTCCAAAGTCACAATTAAATGGGCAGTGGGAGACTTTCAGCTCAATGTTCTCAACTTAAGACACTGGGCACTTCGGGCTCAATCTGAATTGGATAAACTACAAGGTGTTCATCTGGAGCACATCTACCGTGAGCAGAATACACTTGCTGATAAATTATCCAAACAAGCATTAACAGGTTATGAAGGACAATTACTTTGGGAGGAATGGGTCGAGCACAACCTCCAGGATGAAGGCACCATCTACTTTTTTGATTAGCTTTCTGATGTCTGCTGTCTTTGAACTTGTCTTGAAAGGCTGTGACTTTTTGATTTTGTATTAAGAATTGTATAAATCGACTCTAGTTGATATAGTGTGTATGAGTCTCATCTCATGTTTTTTGTATATGCTGAAAGACAAGCTATGTGGTATGACCGATTCTATTTGACGAATCTGGGTCCATAATGTACTATTTGATTCAATCATTTTGAATATCAATAGTAGATTTTTTTCGCTGGAAAAAAAAATAAAAAATAAATTATAAAACACTCTTTTATATAACGATAAATGTACCAAAATATAAATAAATAAATTATAAATATCAAACTCGATTATATATCACTTCTACGTTATCTATAGTGTATAACATTTCTCAACCATCGATCGCATATCTTCTTTTCCTTTTCTTTTTTGGGCATGGAATGCCTTTTACTATTATAGAACATTTCTACATTCTCGTTACATGTAATGCCCTACTATGCAATTCTCACAACCACATAATATTAATCAAACGGATACTCTAGCACGCACTTCATTTTCCTCCGCACGTCATTCTCGTCCGTGTTGAAAATTATTAGTCATAAGAAACTATATGTATGTATAAATTTTGACAGGCTCATCTTTATGACTCTTTATGACATGACGTTGACAACCAAATAATCAATATGGGAGTATGGCAACAACTATCAAGGATACATAGGTATGTGATATGTCTTATTATTACTAGTCCATGTTTTGTTTGCAGGCAGTGCAGGGACTATAGGAATCGATTTTACGTATTTCTATTAACTCAAGGCATGAATATCACAACATTTTAACCAAAGTTTTTTTAAACATTTTGGATTCTAGTCAATGAATAGTTTGAGAGTCTTATTTGGCCTCTTTTCGAGGCAGCTCAAAACCATAGCTTAAGTCAAATGCTCTCATTTAATTTAAAATTAATGTGGCTGGGATGGGTAGATGAGTATACTTTTAAGTGGTTATTGTGGTTCAGGATTAAGCTATTGTACTATGTACACAGCTAAGCCATCCAATGTGCATGTTAGACACGTGTGCATTGTGCATGTTTCCCACCCATAGACTCCTCCTGTGTCTTTTTCCTTTGTTGTTCTTCCTCACCCACCATTGCAAAACTTTTCTGACAGTGTTTGAGGTCCCAGCTGCCTGCTACTTTCTCCCGGGGGTAGTGGTGCTGCATCCTGGTGCATAGTTCTTGTTTCCGCTATCCAGGACATGCATGAGGATATCTACAACATTGCATACAAAAAGAAGGTAGCCATGATCATAGTCCCCTTCCACAAATACCAGCAGCCGGACAACAGACCTAGGATGGTTGGTCTTTGGCCATGAGTCATTCACATCCAAGCTCGAACCCTTGACATCTGCTATAATCCATTTGCATCCATGCTCGAACCCTTCACATCTGTTGTAAATGATTTCATGAGAGAAGGAAGGGTTCCCATAGTTCTGAAGGATAGCGGACGGGTGATACTTGTTCACTCGCCCATGTATTCACTTTCTCCCAAATCTACCCCTCTATCAAAGGTCGACATCTCTGGTGGCCAGGAAGAGGGTCTTAACATTCATGCCATTCCACCAGTCCCTATTGCAGAGGGTCGTAACATTTAGGGCATTCCACAAGTCCTTGCTACCTGTGTGGATCCATGCATTTACATGTACACATACACATCATTTAAAATGCTAGAGACCTACTTTTGAGTCGCTTGGAGTCATTGAAAAGGGAGATAGAAAGCACGCCTTACAGAATTTTGAAAGAAATGGAGGCTTCCTCTACCAAGCTTTCCAAGAGACTAAAGGTGATTATCGCCCCTCCTTTCCTTTATTAATCTTTTCCTTCACAATTTTACAAGGTGCAACACATTACAAAGATCTCACGACCGGATTGTAAAATTTAAAGAAAAACATTAATAAAATTGTTATTGTTTTAACTTGATCTTGTCGATGGTGTCCTTAAGGGGGAGGTGGAGAAGCTCCCAAATCAACAGTTGTCTCTAACTGAAAGTATTGGTTATTCATGTTAATGTTCTTTTTCAGTATATGAATATGCTTTCACAGAACTGTTCTTTGTCATGCGATAGGAAACATTGAACTCCACCCAAAAGCATTCATTCACAAGGTTTGAAAGTCGACTCATAATCATTTGAGAGACAAATCCTTTATAATAATACTAGTGATTTTTTTATCTTGAATTTTCGTATGTAGCATGCATCTATAAAAAAAAATTGAGCATGGTTTCACAAATTCAAGACTCAGTTATGTAATTAAATCCAATGCCTCGAAGTTTTGGATTAGAAATAGTTAGGGAAACCTTAATCTGATTTCCTCTATGATGCTCCACTAATTAAGAATTCTTTTATAAAGAGAAGTTTTCTTTGTTTCTTTCATTTTTTTTAAACCTTAATATGTTTTTTGTTACAGGTCTAACACTATTTGTTGATAGCAACGTGGCTCCTTGAGGCATGCACATCAGGAAGGAGAAGATTGAGTTTTCAGAGTTTGATTTACTCGCAGATGTATCTTTTAGATTCTTGTTGGTTTCCATTGTTGTTATCATTCATTTGGCATTAATCAAATAATCAGTGATGGCTTATGTAGGAATGTAAGCTTAATTTCATTGACAATGATTCCTTTAAGCTCGACCCTCTTTGTCTTCTCTCATCTCTCATTTGCTTGTCTGGAATTTCTCAATGGTCTTGTAAACTCCTTTATAGTCCTTGAGTCGAAATCAGGTCTTGATCTTCACAAGGTTCTGAAAACATTGTTGAACCAAAACTCGTTCTGCAACTTTTCAAAGCATTAAATCTGTCCGCTGGTCTTTCTTCACTGGTTTCTTTCTTTAAAATCTGTTTAAGTTGTTTGGACGCATTCATCGTTATTTTTCATTTCAATTTTACTTGTTATAGTTGAATCTCTCTATTCTCAAGGGAAAAGGCACACCGCGTAGTCAAAAAGATTTAACTCCATAGTAGATTAAATATTTCTCTTTGCTTTGCTTTAGGATTGTGCTTCTCCTAGCAAATACATTGCACTAATTTTTCTTCCCTAATTTTATCGAACACTTTACTTCACAAATTAACTGCGTAGTTCACCTATTTACTACGCGGAGATTAACTACGCACTTCAACTTTTACCGTGTAGTTGAACTTAGTATAAATGTGCATTTCTTAACTTAGAAAAACTTTACTTTGCATAAATGGAACCTCGCATAAATGAACTCCGCACTTCACCCAATATTTACTTTGCAAACTTCTTTAACTTTACAAAGATTAACTGCGCACAAGTTAACTTCGCATACTTCTTTAAGTGCGCATAACCCGATCTTAAACAAACTTTGTATAAAGATATTTCATGCTAAAACTTAAGAACCGAAGCATATGTTGAAGTTACTGCGCGTTAAACTAGGAACATTTACCACTGTGAAATACTTGAAAATCTTGATTTCTTTTACGGATCGTAAATGTAAACAACATTTACATAGGTAAATATGAAGAAGATGTGCGGGATGCATAAACCAACATTCTTGAGCATGAATATATACAACTAAAGACTTATATATTACCACAGTAAAACAGGGCAACTTTGCTGCACTTATAGAGAGATGAGTTTTACTTAATCTTTCACTTCTTACACAGAGCTTGGGCTCTTGATACACTTCACGGGTCTTCACTTCTTCTCTTCTTCTCTTCACTCCTACATCTCTATCTAATCTTCTGTGAGTGAATTTAATTTATACACAAACTTGGGATCGCTTCACTTAGAAGCTATAGGGTTACATTAAAGACTGTAATAAATTTCTACCTAAGAAGTTCTGGGCATGCGAAATACAAACGCGGCTACTTAAATACTAACCTACCATGAGCCAGATTGGATGCAAACTAACTGACTGTCTGGCATTGCAGACTGACAAATTGGCTGACTGGGAGTTTGATAGAGTCGACGCATATCAGATATGGTATCATCTCATAAAGACAATATTTCCAACACTCCCATTAATTATGAGCGGATGGGGATCTTAAAAAAAAAATATTACAAAATATTTCAGAGTTGAAACATGCTCTGTTCATGACATAGTTCACTGCGTAGAACTTTTCACTTCCAAACAACTTCGTAGATATTGGAATGTGTCCCTTACCAATGGTTTTGTAAATATGTTTTCTACCTGATCTTCAGACCTGCAAAATTCTAAACAGATTTCTTTGTTGTTTATCAATTCCCTGATAAAATGATACCTTGTGTCGATGTGCTTGGTTCTCTTGTGGTACACATGATTCTTTGACAGTGCGATAGCTGAATTGTTGTCGCAGTAAATGACTGTGGGTTCTTGCTAGTTCTGCAACAGATCACTCAACATCCTCCGCATCCAAACTGCTTGACATGCAGCGCTTGTAGCTGCGACATACTCTACTTATGCTGAAAAAAAACTTACTATGTGTTGTATCTTTGAAGCCCATGATACAACACCTGTTCCTACATGAAATGTATCCCCAGATGTGTTTTTTCTGTCATCTATGTTGCCTCCATTGTCACTGTCAGTGTATCCAATGAGTTTGAAATTTTTGGAGGTTGAATACAAAATACCAAAGTCTTTTGTTCCACTTACATACCTTAGAATTATTTTACGTGCTTGCAAATGAGATTCTTTTTGTGACTCCATGAATCTTGAGATTAAACTAACTCCATACATGATATTTGGCCTTGTTGCTATAAGATACATACGACTGCCAACAAGCTCATCATCCTTGCTCAATTTCAAACATGTTATCATTGGTGTTGGAGTTGTCTTACAGTTTAACATCTTAAATCTGTTTAAGACATCGCTTGCATACTTCAACTGGGATATAAATATCCCTTTTTCAGTATGTTGGACTTCAATGCCCATAAAATACTTCATAAGCTCCAAATTAGTCATTTCAAATTCACTTTTCATAACTGATCTAAATTCCTCTATGCCAAAATCACTAGTAAATATTAAATCATCTACATACAGGCAGACAATCAACTTATTACCTTGCTTGTTGATTTTTGTGTACAACGTTGGCTGACATTCACTTCTGTGAAATCCATTCTGAATGAGGTAAGAGTCAATGCGACTGTACCAAGCTCTAGGAGCTTGGTTCAAACCATAGAGGGCTTTCTTCAACTTGTATACTTTATGTCCTTGTCCTAGAGCTTTGTAGCCTTGTGGCCACTCCACATATACTTCCTCCTCCAAATATCCATTTAAAAATGAAAACCTGACATCCATTTGGTAAACATGCTATTTCTTATGTGTTGTGATGGCCAAAATTGTTCTGACATTGTCCATTCAAGCTATAGGTGCAAAAGTTTCATTGAAGTCTATGCCAGGCTGCTGTGTGAATCCTCTTGCTACGAATCTTTCCTTGTGCTTCTGCACATTTCCATCAACATCTTGCTTGGTCTTATAAATCCATTTACACTTATCACATCCTTGTCCTTAGGAACATCAACTAGTTCCCATGTTTGATTCTTCTCAATGCATTCTATTTCTTCATCCATGGCTTGTGCCCAAAATTTATCTTCAACAGCTTCTTCAAATGCTAGAGGATCATTAACTTGAGAAAATAATGCAAAAACTAAGAATGAATTAGGTGTACTAGTCTCATATATCTCATGCAGAGTTATTGTCTTCGTCGAAGTTGCTGGTGTCAAACTGTGTGAACTGCTTGCTGGAGTTTGTTGCTCACTTGATGTGCTTGTCGGAGTAGCTTGAACTGTGACTTGTGTCAGAGTTCCTTGTGCTGGAACATGCTACATAGTCTTGGGAGTAGACGGAGCTGCACAGTTCTGATTCATATGTAGATTCTCAACAACATCTTCTGCGATGTCACCATGTTCAACATGTGACAGGATTTTAACATTCTTCTCAACAGTTCCATCCCATGCTTCATTTTCTACGAACTGAACATCTCAACTGATAATAACTTTTCTTGTGACAGGGTTATATAACTTGTATGCTTTTGTGTCTTCAAGATACCCAATAAAAATGCATTTATGTCCTTTACTGTCTAATTTTCTTCTCAGTTCATCTGGAACATGTGCGTATGCTACACAACCAAAAACATTTAAATGCGAAACACTATGTTTCACACCTGTCCATGCTTCCTGCAGAAATTTGTTCTTCACGCTCTTCGTCGGACATCGATTCATGATGTATACAGCAGTTGCCACTACTTCAGCCCAAAATTCATTTGACAGATGTATTGTTGCCAACATACTGCTCACCATCTCCATAATGGTTCTGTTCTTCCTCTCTGTGATACCATTATGCTGCCAGTGAATTTCTTATGTATGCCATGATTTTTGCAAAAAATTAAGAAATAATTTGAAACATACTCACCCCCTTTATCTTTTCTTAATATCTTGATGCTGTAACCACTCTACTTCTCCACAAGTGCCTTGAACTGCTGCAAACATCCAAATGCATCAGATTTGTGTTTTAGAAAATAGAACCATGTTTTTCTTATGAAGTCATCAATAAATGTGAGAAGATAAGTGCATCCTCCCATGGACGGTGTTTGCATCAGTCCACAAATATCGGAGTGCACAATTTCAAGTGGAGTGCGAGCTCTGTATGACTTTTCGACTGGAAAAGTCTCTCTGTGTTGTTTTCCAAAAATATAGTCTTCACAATTTCTCTCTGGATTTTCGATCAATGGCAATCCTTTCACTATGTCCTTCATGAGCAGTAGCTTCAGCCCACCAAAATTAATATTTCCAAATATGAAGTGCCATAACTAGGATTCATCCCGAATTTATGTCTAAAACACAACCTGCATTGCACTATCTTTTTCTTCAACTACGCAGTGAATTTCAGCTTTGAACACAGTTCCAGAATTTCCATTCCGACTACCATGAGCAACTTGAGTTGTTTTTCCTTTTGTGATTGGCCTTATCCTCAAAGGAAACAAGCGATTGCTTGTCATCTGCACTTCGACAATTAACTAATTGCTTGGATATATGTCTTTGATCACACAATGCTTTCCTATCATGTGAAATCTGTAACCTTTTTCCATCAGTTGTCCAATGCTCATCAAATTATGCTTCAGGCTTTGAACAAAATAAACATCAGGCATAAATTTCTACTCCCCCGGTTTGGTTAGAATATCAACAGTACCCTTTCCCAAAACAGTAACTTGAATATTCTTTCCAAGTGTGACATCAGTTTGAACTAATTTATCTAGAATAGAAAATAGATTTAAATTACCAGTCATATGATTGCTACAGCCTGATTCTAAATACCATATGTTATTTGGACTTTCTTGGACAACATTGCATTCCAATGGAGATGCACATGCTAAGAACAATGAGTTGTTTGTAGTGATGTTGTTGCTTGACTGTGTTTGGCCTTGCTTTCTTTGGTCATACTGCTTCTTCCTGCATTCATATGCGAAGTGTCCATACTTCTTGCAATATTGACATTGAATTTTTGATTTGTCATACCTTTGTCAACTTTCCTGAGTGGGGTTTTGATTTTGACCTCTACCAGTGGCATTCACAGGGCTGCTGCTGCAACCTCCTCTGAAAGAACTTCGTCCTCTGCCTCTAGAGTTTGATCTTCCTCTTTCACGACTTATGGATGATTGTGTTGCGAATGCACCTTCCAGTGATGTATCTGAAACACTGATTCTATGTTCATGATTGAGTAATGAGGCTTGCAACTTATCAATAGTGAATTGGGACAAATCTTTGTTTTCCTCCAGGGTCACAACTAAAGATTCAAATTTCTTTGGAAGAACTCTAAGTACTTTTTCAACAACCCTTTGGTCACCTAGATTTTCTCCATGAGACTTTATTTAATTAACAAGACCAATAACATGAGTATAGAATGAGTCCACTAACTCTGTATCTTTCATTGACAAAGATTCAAAATCTCTTCTAAGAATTTGTAGTTTCACAGTCTTTACCTTGTTCAAACCTTGATATGAAGTTTCTAGTGTGTCCCACACTTCCTTAGTTGACTACGTTGTTGCTACTCTTAGGAGTATGGATTCATGTGTAACAACGCATTTCCATCTTTCGTCCTCTGTTCCTTCAAGACATCCTTCTCAGCTTGTGTGAAATTGTTATATGCTGCTAGATCTGTTGGTTCTGCATAGCCACAATGGACTATTAAATCCCATACATCTTTTCCTCTAAACAAAGCTTTCATAGTTAGAGACCAATATTCATAATTTTTTTCTAAAAAGATTGGAGTTTGCAAATTACCAGAAGTGGAAGCCATTCTTAATCACTTTTCCCTTTTGTAAATACAATTTCCTTTCTTTGTAAACCAGGCTCTGATACGAGATCAAGGGAAAAGGTACACCACACAGTCAAAAAGATTTCACTGCCGATTAGATTAAATATTTTTATTTTCTTTGCTTTAGGACTATCTTTTCTTCCCTAATTTTATCGAACACTTTACTTCACAAATTAACTTCCTAGTTCACCTATTTACTTAACTGCGCACTTCAACTTTTAATGCACAGTTGAACTTAGTATAAATGCACAATTTTTAACTTAGCAATACTTTACTTTGCATAAATGGAACTTCGCATAAATGAACTTCGCACTTCACCCAATATTTACTTTGCAAACTTCTTTAAATTTATGAAGATTAAGTGCACACAAGTTAACTTTGCATACTTATTTAAGTGCACATAACCTAATCTTAAACAAACTTTGTATAAAGATAATTCATGCTAAAACATAAGAACCGAAACATATGTTGAAGTTACTGTGCATTAAACTAGGAACATTTACCATTGTGAAATACTTGGAAATCTTGATTTCTTTTACATACTGTAAATGTAAATATGAAGAAGATGTGTGGGATGCATAAACCAACATTCTTGAGAATGAATACATAAAACTAAAGACTTATATATTACCACCCTAAAAATAGGGCAACTTTGCTGCACTTATAGAGAGATGAGTTTTACTTAATCTTTCACTTCTTACACAGAGCTTGGGCTCTTGATACACTTCACGGGTCTTCTCTTCTTCTCTTCACTCCTACATCTCTATCTGATCTTCTGTGAGTGAATTTTATTTATAGACAAACTTGGGATTAACATTGCATACTGAAAAACTGACCGAATATCAGATACACTATCATCTCATAAATACAATATTTCCAACATATTCCACGTGTTCAAAATAGTGTATTTATGTTCCATGTTTAGATTCTTTATTTAATGGATATGTCGTATATATGTGTTTTATCACTAGATAGATTATGTTGTTGGCTAAGCATTGTATTTCTTTCTTTCATATTTACTTCATTTTGTTGCAAAACTAAAAAATAATAAAAGAAAAATACTCTTACCTTGTGCTCTTTCTTTTCTAATGTCCTCTTTATTATGAGCTTATTCACAGTTTTTATTCTATTTTATTAGCAAACTGTTAATGTATGTATATAAAGTGTAAAAGACATTCCCTTTTCTTCATTAGTTTATTTCTTTTGTTTGTATGTTGATATTCACTTTTGTACAAATCCCCTTTTTAGTTTTATGTTTCATTCACTTTCAAATATCTATATTATGTATCTTGTTATATTCAAGTTTTATGGTATTTTTCACATATTTTATATGGCATTTTAATTCTTACTTTGTCTGTTGTTTTATTATGTTCATTACAAAAAAAACAACATTAAAACATTAAAAAAGACATAATAAGGTTAAAAAGAAAACAAGAAGCCGATATGAACTTGTTATATTCAAGTTTTATGGTATTTTTCACATATTTTATATGGCATTTTAATTCTTACTTTGTCTGTTGTTTTATTGTGTTCATTAAAAAAAATACAACATTAAAACATTAAAAAAGACATAATAAGATTAAAAAGAAAACAAGAAGCCGATATGAACTGGTTGCGTCCAACATTATTTAATATTCTTAAAAAGGAAGCAATCATCTCGCTTTTGCATGTTATTGAGTACACATAATCCGATGTGCAGGATAAAGAAAAACCAAACGCTCTAGTTTTTTGGCAATTTTTTTAATCAAATTCGATCAAAATTATCTTTAGAAATTGTAATTTCTGCAACGATGCAATTTCAAGCTTTCAAGCTCTGAGCGCACAGATTGACAGCCAGGAAATCCAACTTATGAAGTGTACGATGATCTAACTTCTTAGGTTCTTTTTTGCTTGCCTGTTTCCTGGTGAGATGATCCAAAGTTAGCGAGTTAGTTATTCTACGGTTTATTGGAATACCAAGATGGATGTGTCAACTTTTGTCGAATCGCTACTCAGTGGGTACCACAAAAACAAGGATATATTTGGTCAATGGAGATAAATCGCCTGTTTCCTTTATCCTTCACCTTTTTCGGAGTCCACACAAATTCAAAAGAAGTTAGAAGACGTAAACCAGTCAATATAATGATCCTGAACTAATCTGCGAGAACAATTGAACTAATCTGCAGGAGCAATTATATTTTGTAACTTGTTTCGGGTTCTATCAAGTCTCCGAGTACTCCGATTATTTGGGACTTCTGGGTAGGTGTTGTCGTTGTTAAGTAGTTCAAGTTATGGACAGAGATTCGAATACGGAAAAGGTGTGTTTAATGCTTTTCAAAGTAGAATTGTGAAATTTTTTTTTCAAAGTGATACCATTTTTGTGGCTTGACAGTCTTTGAAATAGGCTTCTCCTGTTGGTTTGGATTCTGTGTTAAGTAATTTGCTAGTGTTGTTTCCTGATTGTTAAAGTTCAATGAAATTGATTAATGCATGATGTTATAAAATAGTTCTTTTAGGATTATGGTAGTCTTAAAATATGCTTCTGGTATATAAGGTTTTCGGAGGTCCAACTAACAATCATTTAGATCTTCTGGTATTCTATATATCATATATAAATATATAATATAAATAGACAAGCAGGTTCAAGCGTGGCCCATATTTGTTCAAAAACTAGTGCCAAATAGTTGGTTTGGGGTAGCGAGAGCGATAGCCTACCTGCACGAAAACTAATTGGAATGGGTTCTCCATGGTGATATCAGACCGGAGGACAAACATATTGTTGGATGAGAGCTTTGTCCCCAAATCTCTGTCTTTGTCCTGGAAAAGTTGGTGGATGGAGAGCGCAATATCCAACATCAAAGGGACTAACATGACCGCATCGATGATTCAAGGTCATTTAATGCTATCCATTTGATATAGTGATCTGGTAGTGGCAAGTAATTAAACGTTTGTTAAGATGAGTTTTGGACATTTATGAATAGTAACACCTATTAACATCTTTGCTTTCCAATTGTATCTTCATGTGTGGGTATTGAATGTGATATATATAGCATGGTATTTTTGTACCATGGTTTTGGTGTGAAGAAAGGATTGGCTTTACCTATTCTTTATTTTCACTTTTTACTTTTCACTCTGCTAGTCGTTTGCTGGTATTGGGTAGTCCACTAGGGATTGGTCTAGTATGTCCTCCGGCCTCATACCATATGCTATGACAAATGGTATATTCACTGAAGTAGCACATGATTCTCGTCGATTGTCAAACCCTAGAAGTGGAGGTACGTCACATAAGGGTTTTATCACTCACGTTCTTAGCAGTCGAGATGTTTTGAAAGGTTTTGTCTCATGTTAGTTTACATACCAGTCTTAATGGGGGCTCACGCATACTGATCCCAACCCTTGAGAGATGGTAATATTTTCGATTGTCTTTACATTATCAAGGTTTCTCAGTCTATCATTGGTTATTCTTTTTGTAAGATTACTAGCATTTGCCCCTTGAGGGGCATAAATGAACACTAGTAGGAAAAGAGGAATGTTGGAAGGAACAAAAACATAGGCACAAGCACCAAAGGATACTGGTAGGAAAAGAGCAAAGTTTGTAACAATCACATATTACAAAGACATAGGCACTCAATCCATAACAAAAAATAATGTTAAGAGCCAACTACAATTGTTTTTCTCACAATCTCTATAGTAGTAATCTCAACACTATAGATGACTACTATATCTGGAATATATAAGCAATTTGAAAAAATATTTTTGCAATAATATCAATGAAAACAATGATTATAATAGCTCCTAAACTGTAGAAACTACTTGTGAACAGAAGTTTGCTTTCATGCCATGTGTTGTAGCAATAAATTTAGGAATCTCCATATACAAGTATAGGTATAGAACTCTTTCATCGGCCAACTCTTGATAATGCCACAATGTAAGTTGTAAATGAATGTTTGTTATGCTTGGTTCAAGAATGGAAGATACAGTGGGAAACCCAAATATGTTTCTTTCTTCTCATTGAGGATTTCAAGTCCACAATAAAAAATTTACATCCTTCTCAACCATGTAAAGGCGAACATACCTGTCACTAGATGAACGAATCTTCTGAAAATTACTAATAAACCAAGGGAAGTAACTGGTTATCAATGACTCTCACCGCATCAAAGATTCACACGTCTTCTGACAATATAGATAGTTCACAACAAAGCATAATAAAAATGCAGACGTACAACATAATAGAAATGGTGAATCTTCGTTATGCTTGCTTCAAGAATGGAAGATACAATAGGAAACCCATATATGTTTTTTTCTTCTCATTGAGGATTTCAAGTCCACAATAAAAACTTTATATGCTTGGCTACTTTGTTTTTATGAATGTAAAAGAGAGTACACAGTTTACAAATCAGTTGAGATTAATATTTAGATCACTACTGCTTGGGATAATCCATTATGAGCTTAGCTTGAAAATCCATTGAACTAAAAAAGTAGCAAAATATAACACTGTTACAAAAATATGAACAAGCATTTAGGTTTTTTAGAGATTCAAAGGAATCCCAATAATATCCATTGAAAAGTACACATTACATATAAACATTTCTGCAATAATTTCTCAAAAGGGGAAATTTATTTTCATTGACAAAGAAGAATAGATGAACAACAAAAAGGGTTGGTTCGCCACTATATAGCCTTGGAAGAGTTTGTTATCTGGTGAAATTGCAAAAATGAGAATAGTAGGAAAAGTTTTCATTTGAGCGCTATACATATGAGAAGATACAAATGATATTTACAATTAAAATTAGTTGGACTCTTCTAAATTGGAAATATAGTCTGCCCATGCAGTAGCTTCTTGAGTTATGATATTATATTTGTCGGGATTTAATAGTTTTAGAGACACTTCATGACAAGACAGTTTTTGTTTCTATATTTGCAATTACTATTGGTGCAGCCTTGCCAGGTTTTATGATCGACATGCAGAGCTCCAACACTTAGTTAGCCTACATTAAGCCTGCTCGAGATGGTACACTCTATGCAGAAAAGCATCCCATGACAAAACACATTTCAGTTCTCACAGTGAAGGAGCTTTGTGACTTCCCACAATGGGAGACAGGAGCCTTGCAACATCCCAAGGAGCTTTGCAACTTCCCACAGTTCGAGTTCTGTCACAAAGCTCAATGACTATCCTTACTCATAGTTAATCTCAATGACTGTCATAATAGTATTTGTATTCCTAGGCATACCTATTGTCACCCATGTACCAACTACATGAATATTTGTGCCCAATATAACTGCATATATATATATATATATATATATATGCACCTCGTTTCCTTTACTTCTATTATGTTCAATTCCTTTTTGTTGACGCCTTTTCATCCATGTCATACTATAATACTCAATGATGATTATTATCTTATCTTGCAATTCTATAGTATTGTATTCAATAGGGTAATTATATATTATTGTTCCGATTGGAATTCGACATGTTTTTTTCCAACTTTTGAGCTGAATATGTTGTTACTTTTAATAATTTGTTGATATATTCACTAAGCCTCCTTTCCACAAAAGACGTTCAACATTTGGGCAACCGTGACCCGTGCTCATCATAGATTTAAAACCTAGTTCCAGTTAATGTAAATGACTTATTCTCTGTTTAATTAAATTTCTCCCAGGTGAACATTCAAATAGATAAATGGATTTCTTCTAATTACTCTTCAACACAACCATGAGGTCATCTATTGATAAGGTGGTAGCAGTAATTATTATTTTTTATTTATTTAATGATTCAAAATTCACAATCATTCCTCAACATGATCACTAAAGTACATGAACTACTCAAGATTGATTTACATATATGGAAACCCGTGAGGGGTATACTATAGCTACACTCCTCTAAATGAGCAATTATCCTCGTAAATTTTAACTTAACCTCAAGTTCAACTATACATAAGGTGGCAATGCCATAAATTTTATTTACTAACACCAAACACTGTTATTTTGTAACCAACCAAGTACAATGTGCACTTGCTCAATGATTTGATACATAATCAATATGTGAAGCAACTCAACCTTCATGATACATTAAGTTTTAACAGTATGAGTCGTCCGTAAAATGGTTTGCCTTAGGCGAATGCATGTCGTGAGATCATCCTTGCGGCGTAAGCAATTTTCGATGACCACGCCTACTGTGGGGCTACACCCGTTTCCCGCACAAACCTCATATGTTACATCATTTAATCTAATATAAAATTTACTCAATTCATCTTTCAACTTTGGTATCCTAATTAAAATTATCTCATTAATTTACATCAAAATTTGAATCCTATGTTTTTAATTATCTCATTCATAAAAAATGCAGTAAGATATATTTTTGTAGATATCTATTTACCAGATGTATAACTGTAAACATGATATTCATATATTTTTTTAGTGGTAATATAGCCCAAATACATTGTGAAGAATAAATTTGTAAAATTTGTGACAAATAACTTTGAAAAATAAAATTTAAAAAGTACACTTCAAAAAATTTAATAGTTGTCCATATTTGATAGAATTGAATCTACACTGATTTTAATTTTTTTTGCATACTTATGTTATATTGTGTGACATCAACTCCCCCATATTGAACTATAGAGCACTGTTGCTACGCAATAACACATAACTTTACCCAAACAAAAAGTAAAAAAATTACACCTCAATATATTAAATGGTTTAAAATGGATCTATATTGGTTTCAATTTTTTGGTGTAAGTTATGTTACATTACTCCCCAAAAAAAAAAATTTAAACCTCAAGAAATTTGATCCCTCTTATTGTTTAATAGATTTAGGTTTAAAATAGATTTATGTTGGTTTTAACTTTTTGGCGTAAGTTGTGCTTACGTGATATCATACAGGGCTACAAAAGATTGTGTACCCAAAAATTTGGAAAAAGCGAATTTATAAAATTTGTAAGACAAAAAAGTTGAAGATAAACACAATTTTTTAAATAACCTAGTCTAAATAAATCATAATTTTACCTAGTTTCATAACTTAATAATTTTTCAAAACATTTTAATAATAATGACATGACTTTACCAAATGTCTTAATTTAATTACTTTCAAAACTTCTTTACTTACAACAACCATAATGGTTTTATTACTTGTTAAATATCAAAGTGATATTATGTAAAATAATTTACTATGACTTTAGTTTAATGACCTGAATTCTTTGAATTGTATACTCTTTTTATATGGAAAAAATCATCATAACTCAAATTGTATGATTATCTTTTAGATGATATGTTCAATAATAATGATATAACTTTACCAAATGTCTTAATTTAATTACTTTCATAACTTCTTTACTTACAGAAAAAAAAAATGTCTTAATTTAATTATTTTCAAATTTTTTTTTTTTTTTTTTTAACAGTAACAGGGGAAAAGGATATATTTATAAAAGTTGTGCACAACTATTCATTACATGCATTCAAAAATATTTTGACAGAGGAGTAAATGTCTGAAAAGATTGTAGCTATAATTTCTAACAGCATGGCTTTATAAGCTCTGAACTTTGTCTTTCTAAAATTGTTCAAAATGGAGCTGGGATAAACCCTGATAAAGTGTTTGTTGAGAATAATGCAGAAATACATTGGCAAAATATATACAAAATTTTGAAACCTGGGCTAAACTGGAAATTATCCATAATTCTTGAACTGAGCAGAGGCTGCATCCACCATTTCCTGATTTATCTCCTAATTGACCGTTGGGTTTTCCTGCACACAGCTTCCCTGAGTTTTCCCTGTGAGGACGACCATGTCTTCCTGTAGCATGTCTACTTTTCCCAACAGCTCGAACAAATTCTTCTCCAAGTTATCAATCCTCGAATCCTGGCAAGAAAGCTGGGAGACCGTGTGGTTAAGATCCATGGCCATTTCCTCATTTTGTTTCACGCTGGTACAGACAACATTGGAAGTGTTGCGAACCAAAAGCTTAATGTCCACCACAGTGCGGCTCAGAGTAGCTATGGCTACCGTAACAGTTTGCATTGTTCCAAAGTTAAACGATGGCAGCAGACAGGGACGGGAAGAAGGAGAGTCTAAATCGCAGAGGGAGAGCCGACTCAAAGCACAGAAAAGAGGAGGACGAGCCATTGCGGTGAAAGAGGGGAAAGGAGCGGGTGGGGGAGTTAATAATTGCTCGTGGGAGCTGACAGCACATCAGAGAGCCATGTGACAAGTGCAAGGGTGCCGGGGGAGGCGTGTGGGAGAAGCGACGGAGGGATGAGGGAGCACATAACCAACGTTTGAAAGAAGGAAGAGGAGGACCCTCATGGAACCAAAGGACCCTACCTTATGTTTTGCAATGACATTGTTGTCCTTTGACATTTAGCTTAGGGAATGAAGTGAAACCCCATGACACCATTGAGGTCCTCAACGTGCCCGATTTCTAACAAGATTCCTTTATTAGCCGCTAAGTCCGCTAGCTTGTTGTTCTCTCAGTGAATGTGGAAAAAAGAGGCCTTGGAGAGATGAACATTGCCTTTAATTCTTTGCATGTATCTGTGGGATTTTGAACCTTGAGGAGCAGAACCCCTTCTCATAATCTGAATAACGTGTCTGGAGTCCCCGTAAATTCTGAGATTGTCAATGCTGAAGGAGGAGGCCAAGTCTAATGAGAAGATGAGAGCTAGGCATTCTGCCTCATTATTTGTCTTGCTACCTAGACCCCAAGAGAAGGCTGCAATTTTATTTCCTCTGGGATCAAAGAGAATCCCACCCGCACCTACCACCCCAGTATTTTCAGAATTTCTTTACTTACAGAAAATGTCTTATATTAATTACTTTCAGAACTTCTTTAGTTACAAAAAAAACCATAATGGTTTTAGTACATTCAATATAAAAATGATATTTATGTAAAATAGTTTATTATGATTTTAGTTCAATGGACTGAATTCTCTAAAATGCATATTCTTTTTAGATGGAAAAACTCATCATAACTCAAATTGTATGTTTTTCTTTTAAATGGTAGAACCAATTATATCTCCATTGTTAAGTGACACGTATGTAAGGAAGCAAACTTAGAAGGTAAATTAGTTTCATTTTAAGTTAGCATACATGTTTCTCGCTACATATTTTTCAATTTCATTATAAAACTTAATTAGTCATAATTTTATTTTATATATATAAAGATAATAATAAAAAATTAGTGTTTTCCTTTTCAATTCTCTTTTTGTCTCTATTGTTTTCATAAAAATCAAACCAAGTCGTAATATTTTCATAAAATTGAATTGTTTCCAGTGGAGAAGCAAATTTAGCTTCTCCAATTTAGCACCTTTCATGTTTACTCTATTTTTAAGGCCTTTACGTCATTATCATAAAGTCACATTGAAGCTTCATCTCTTTTGTTCATAATATGTATAAATACTTATATTATAGATTGTATAAATATCTACAATATAGATTGATGTCAATACATTTTGGTTTCAATCGAACATGGTAATTTTATGGCACATATATTACGTAAATACTCTGAAACCGCGCCTTGTTTATTGCTTGCTTAAAATTTAAAGTGAAGTATGATATTGTAATAATACTCTTAGCTTAATTAATCACATTGTTTATTGTTTACTTAAAATTTGAACTGAACTATGATATTGTAATGATACTCTTAGCTTAATTAATCGCATACTCATTATTGTTTGTGTAAATCTTTGAACATAAATACCCAAATGGCAATCATTGCTATATAATAATGTCCATTGCCTACGCTGAATCAATGAGCCCCGTAATATATTACTAAAGCTTTACTATCATTACAAGTTACAACTAAAAACACTCTTTGCCATGGTAGTGATAACCGGAACTACATAGCATATTAGCTACGTGTAATGCTAGTCGCAGGAGTTCCAGTCCCATTTGTTGCAATCTTAAAATGCATTTCTCTTTATGGAAGCCAACGTTACATTTAATTTATGGCCAGCCAACATCCTTTAGCGAAGCGTTTATATCATGGTTATCACCCCTTTCATATGCATTTGAAAAAACGTTGATTACGTTGGAGTTGACAGATCTCATAATCATTTCATGCATCGAATGCATTTCCATAAGACATCAAATTAATGGGTGTTATTACAATTGATTATAGATGTCTACAACAATGCAACGTGCAACGTACTCTGCATGCTTTTTCCAGCATTACCACCATCCATAGATAATAGATATAACAGTGCCGACACCAAAGCTGTTGCTGCAAACTTTGTCATTTGCATGCTTAATTTTTAGTTTTTATTTGTATTCTGGATGAATTCACATTAAGTGAGGCAGTTTTTTTGAAACTCACGCTGTCTTTGATATCTACTGCAAACATATTCAAATTCCATGTACATCTATTTCAAGTTGCACGGAAGCGAATTGAATTGATGCGGATGCTTCAGAGGAATGGAATATTGATACCAGTTGTTGGATTGACAACATTGAACATTCATTGAAGCTAGATCGTTGTGATATATTCTTTTTATACACAGGGTAAGGTGATTTCCATGGGTTTTTAAAGTGATTTTGGTCTAAAATTTTGGCGGTTTTCCTACTCTATTGTTGTGGGTATTGTGCATTGTGCAGAAATTAGTTATGTTTTTTGGGTTTTGATATCAGGACTACCCACAGGCCGAAAGAAGAAGCTATGAAATGAGAAAACTGAATTAAATTAGGAATATTGAAGCTTTTAGATTACTATCTTGTAAATTCAAAAGCGTCTTTTCCACTCAAATTGGAAGCTCAAAAGCCTCTTTTCCACTCAAATTAGGCTTCCAAGAGTAACGTTTTTATTTTATACTCAACTATTTTTTAGTGAGGGTTATGTGATTGTCTGTACCTTCTGATTTTAGCACAAAAAAAATCAGTGTTTATACATCTATTTTGAATCGTAGGAAGCTTAGTGAGTTTCTATTAGATACTCGAGGAAAAGTAAGCATAGTATGTAGCTTACCCTGTACTTCCACTCGATTGAATTTTTGCGCAAACCACCTTTCATAATATCTAAAGTATTTGCAACCTATTCCTATCCACTAAAAAATGATTTAGTTTGAGTTTACTTGCAAGTATACTTTTATTGAAGCTCTATTATAAACTAAAAGTTAAAGAAAATGCTTTTGATGTTATTTATGTAAGCAATAGAATGAGAAGCTAATGGATATTGTTTGTCAATCAAATCCTACAAGTATCTTGCTTTCTGCATTCAACAATGTTAAACTCTGATAGAGTTGCGGATTAATTAACACTACATTTTTTAGTAGATTGTACAACTCTCCTTGTGGATCACCAGTATTATTTGTGCCATAAAATGATGGTAATTGGAGATACATCAATTTTAGAGAACTTAATAGATTGGAAGTGCCAGGGAATGCTTTTACTAATAATATGTTAGTAATTTGTCTCCCTTATCTACTTTTCCGGTCATCGCTTCACTCGACCTCCTCTGAGAGCTCGAATGTTGCTGATGATATGAGTTCTGCGTTGATTAAGCTTTTAGTACACAAACATCCCGTCGACTGCAAAATTTCTTCGCCGATGTGTTTCTAGTCCAAGAATATCCCTGTCCGCAGCGATAGATACTCTGCAACCGTGCCTTGTTTATTGCTTGCTTAAAATTTAAACTGAAGTATTTTAATAGATCTTTGTTGTTAAATTTACTTTTATTAGGTGTCCAGATCCAAGCTGGAGAAGCGGATGAGAGCGGAGATGAGTGGGATATCCGTCGAATCGGAGCGGCCTGGCTTGGGCATAGGGAGTTTGGAATGCAGAGGAGGCGTGCCTTTGGAAAGAGGTGGCGCGAGCGTGTAGCACGAATGGGGTTCCGGTGGAGGAGGCGCAGTGAGGGAGGAGCTGCGTGGGCGTGATAACGAGGGGAGGTTGGTTGGCGTATGGGCTGAGAGGGAGCCGAGGAGAGGTAGGGCAGGTCACGGGCCTGTGGGAGACGTGGAAGTAGAGGCGTGGGCTAAGCTTCAGATCAGCTGAGAATAAAAAAGGTTAAACCCCATCGCAGCTTCAGATTCTTCCTACTGAAACAGAGATATCAGCCACAACGGCACCAGCCACAAGGGCACCATCCACGTGGCAGGATTCTATTCCGTTGTAGCCCTATTCCATTCACTACAACGGCACCATCCACCTGGCAGGATTCCATTCCATTCACTACTCTATAGGCGATTCCATTCCATTCACTCTATAGACGAGGAATCTAGCCAATTTGAAACTTATAGCCAGGAATCTAGCCAACTTGAAGCTTATGTTTCTCCACTGTGAAAATGTCTACAGCGTAAATATTAAATATTTTTATTTAACGTGGAATTCGATTTTTGAACTCGTCATCTCTCAAATTTAATGTACATAGGTTTTTCAAGTAAGAATGAAATGAGTAGACTCATGACACCATATTAAGTAGCCACCTTTCTATATCCACATCTTAATGTCCACTTTTCTTATATTTGGAATTATGTTGGTTTTCCTCTCTTGACAGGTTTGACGTATTATCTCACCTCAAGTAGCCACGAAAACGACTAGGTGATCTCCCGTCACTTATACAAACTTAGCAATATCACTACAACGTTCTTACGACAAGGTGTTTAGATCATTTACATGTATATGCATGGAATAATAATGCACACATGTTATGAAAAAATGAAATGATAACCACTAGAAAAAATGAAATAATAACCACTAGAGATATTATATTATGATGATTTAAGAAGTATGCAAGTAATAAAAATAACAATGTGAACTAGGCCACCATCCATACTCACAAATACTCCATTAAAGTAAACCCCTGTACAATGCTTTTTTTGTATTGATAAAAAACAAGAAGGAATTTGGAACATGTCGCCTATGCATTTAAAAAATGAAATTAAAGGCATCAACCTTTTGGACAATATTAGGAACATGTCACATAGAACTAATAGAAATGCATTAAATAATGAAATTAAAGTCCATTAACCTTTTGGACCATATTGCTAAGTAAAATAGTAAAAACTAGCAACAACCACATTTAAAAATGTGGTTGATATTCGTTGATGTATATCAACCATAACCACACATTTAAAAGTGGTTGATATTTGTTGATCAACAAATATCAACCATATTTAAAAATGTGGTTGTTGCTAGTGGACAACCAACCCATCCAAGAAATAACTAAATTAAAAAATTAATTAAAAAATTATTTCAAAATAAAAATAAAAGAAATACATAAAATTAAATAAAAATATTTTTTTTTAACAGAAACAGGGGAATTTAACTGTATATATAAAAGGCTGTGCACAGCCATTCATTACAAAATTTGGGCCATAAGTCTGCTTTGAGAAGAGGAAAAATACAGATTTTACAATGATTTTTTCTCTTAAAATCCTTGCTCCTAATTTCCCTATGATTCCTGTTCATTCTACTGGTATAAACCTTAACAAATTGTTTGCATAACAAAATACAAAAAAACATTGAAAGTATTTGTTCTTTGAAAACCTGCACAGTGAGCAAAATCCATCATTTCTGAAGAGTTCTTCTATCTGTAATTCAGGTGCACGAAGGAAGCAGCTTCATGCATGTCCTGATTTACTGACGGCGCCTCTTGAACCCTGCTGAGCTGAGTATGGCTAATGAAAACAGAGAGGTCCTCCTTAATACTATCTACCTTCCCCAGCATTTCAATAGTGTTTCTTTCGATATCATCAAGACGGGACTCAACACAAGAGAGGCGTGAATGCACATATTTGAATTCCGTGGTCTGTTCTTTGTTCTGGTCTGCAATGGAACATACAGCAGAATAGGTCCTGTTAAGGTATACTTTAACTTCAGATGTGAGCCGGCTGAGAGTAGCTATAGCTTGCCGTATCCCTTCCATCGTTCTGCACCTGCTGTCACGAGAACCTTCTTCAAACTGCCAGGTATCCGATTCCGAAACTGTGAGGTTTAGCTGCTGCAAATCTGAGCCAAGCGAGAGTGGAATGTGTTGCTCCATGTCGCTGAGAGACCGCCTATGTTCCCTCTGCTTCATTAAGTGCTGGGGCGTGAGAGCTCTGGACGCAGGTGGGAAGCCACATGGCTTAGTCCTTGGCACATGCTGAGGGGCGCGTGTATGGTGGTCCGGACACCCACCTCGGGAGGGGAACCTCCATTCCATTAAATTGAAACGAGACCTCCTTGTTATATCACTTAATTCAATGATATGGTTCGCGTCCCTTGCCAAATCAACTAATCTGGTGACGTGGCTCTTAGGGGATGAATTTATAACCCAATACATTATTTTGTAACAATTGACCTTTTTCCAAATTGACTCCAATGTTGGCAAGCTTGTCTGCTGAGTCATTGAGATTTCTGAGGACATGGAAGAAGAGAATATCGGGAGGAAGAGGAAGAGTTTCAATCCTTCTCTTTAGATTTTGTCTCATTGCTCCTTTCAAGTTCTTGCTTTTCATGCTCTGAATTACATGTCTGGAATCTCCGATCACCTGGAGCTTTGCTATGTTTATGGAGGATGCATACTCGAGAGAATAGTAGATCGCCAACCACTCTGCTTCATTATTTGTTTTCGTTCCTAATCCCCAAGAAAAGTCTGCAACTATTTTTCCTCCGGGATCAAAAATAATCCCCCCCGCACCTGCCTCCCCAGGGTTTCCTTTAGAAGCCCCATCAAAGAAGATTGTGTGTCTTTTTTGACTTTTCCACCAGTTATTGAAGGTCTGTTTATCTTTCCTTATCTCCCATTCTTGTAGCCATGGTGTCATTTTGGACTGAAGTGAACTCTCTTTTACAAAGTTTTGGCACCACTGAAATTCGTGCCAGTTTAGAGCCTCTTTCTGCTGTAGTGTAATCCCCTTGGTTCTTAGTGATTCTGAAGTGAGTGTTGTGATTTTGTTGGCTGTTCTGATTTCTGTTTTTGCTTTCCCTTCAAAAACTCGTTGATTTCTTTCCAACCATATTTGCCAACACAGATTCATCGGGAGAAGTTTTAAAATTCTGAATAAAGTTGGTTTTGCCTTTTGGGCTCCCTGAAAGCCGCTGACCCAATTGCTTATCATTTGGTGAATTTGCTTAGGTATAGAGATAAGTTTTGAAATAGGGCCAAGAACCAATTTCCAAACCTGCTTGGTGTAACTGCATTCAATGAAAAGATGCTGAGGAGTTTCTTCTGCATTTTGACATAAATAGCATCTGGAAGGTCCTTCAATTCCTCGAAGCTTTAGATTGTCCGCTGTCAATTGTTTGTTGTGAGCCAGGACCCAGAAGAAATAATTGATTTTTGGTATGCTATCTGAGTTCCAAACCTTCTGCCAAAATTTTTGATTCGTGGGATGCTTAGTGGTGAGTAATTCATATCCAGCCTTGACAGTGTACCTTCCGGTCTTCCCCCAGCCTCTGACATCTTTAGCGTTAACGCTGACTGGGGCTTTCCCATGTAATAACTGGAGGAAAGCCTTGTAGTTTTCAGCAAGGTTTGCTGGGGGTTCTATGGCTTTCCAGTCTTTCCATCTTCCAGTTGACGTCCATGTTGCCATATCTGACAGCCTTTGAATTCCTGAATCCTGAAGCCAGATCTTGATGTTTTGGATTTCTCTGATTTCTCCTAAGGGGCGCTCTCCTTTGATACTGTCCTTCCAAATATTAATTTTTTTCCCATTGCCCGGGATCCAGTGTAGATGTTCCTTTATTAGATCAGCTGAGGAATGAATTAACCTCCATATTGC
This sequence comes from Larix kaempferi, assembly GCA_027924585.1. Lineage (NCBI taxonomy): Eukaryota > Viridiplantae > Streptophyta > Pinopsida > Pinales > Pinaceae > Larix > Larix kaempferi. The sequence goes on along the minus strand of BSBM01000642.1, from coordinate 4,132,843 downwards.
TGTTCCTTTCTTCTTTTTAAAGTTATTCAGACATCTTTGCCGAGGTCCTCTAATGTACTTTTTTCTTATGACCTCCTTCCACCAATCTCTCTTACCAGTTATCATTCTCCAGACTACTTTAGCTCCCATGGCTTTGCTCATTGTTGCAGGGTCTCGGATTCCCAATCCTCCTCTTTTGCGATTTTCTTTGACTGTTTTCCACTTTACAAGGTGAAACTTCTTACCCTGAGTTTTTCCACCCTGCCAGAGGAACTTTCTGATTTCTTGACAGATAGTATTAGTGACAGACTTTGGGGCCAAAAGAATGGCTCCAGAAAAGATTGGAATTGAGGTGAGCACGGCTTTGATTAGAATGACTTTGCTTGAAAGGTTTAGCCAGCGGGTTCCCCATGAGCTTATCTTGTTTTTAATTTTTTCTAGGATAGGAGTCCAGGAGGTCAAGGTTGCTTTTTTTAGAGAAATAGGTATGCCCAAATACTTGAAATGAGTCCAGTCAAAACATGGCTTGCATTCTAAGATATTAGCTAGATTTCTGAGTTGAAGAGTATTACAATTCCAGCCGTAGACATTGCACTTTTGATTGTTTGTTTTCCCCCCGGACGCCCTCAAGAAGGTGGAAAGAGATAGCTTGAATCTATGGGCTATTATAGGCGAAGCACTTCCTAACAATATGGTATCATCAGCAAATTGAGCATGGTTTATTGGTTGGACATTTCTGACAATTTCAATTCCGGGGAGGGATCCAGAATCTTGGAGTCTGTTTAAAGTTCTGCTAAAGGAGTCTGCCATAATCACGTAGAGACATGGGGAAAGGGGACATCCCTGCCTCAGTCCTCGAGACAAACATAGAAAGGTAGAGGGTCTTCCATTTACTAAAGGTGCTATCCAAGGTGAACCAATGCAGGCTTTTATCCATCCTATGAAATCTTCCTCAAAGCCAAATTTCTTCATAACTGTAAAAAGAAATTCATGTCTAACCCTATCAAATGCATTTTCCATATCAAGTTTAATGGCCATACCTGAATCCTTTCTTTGCATGCTTGAATGGATGGCTTCTTGGACTAGTAGAATATTGTCATATATTTGACGTCCTGTGATAAAACCTCCTTGATTTGGAGAAATGATGCGAGGTAAAAGCCCTTTGACTCTGTTAGCAATGATCTTTGTGAGAATTTTGTAGGAGGAGTTGCAGAGAGAGATTGGCCGGTAGCGTTCCAGAGTGAGAGGATTTTTATCTTTGGGGATTAATGCAATGAAGGAGGAGTTTGTGGCTCCCCCTATTCTTTCTCTTTTCCTAGTCCAATTTAACATTCGGAGGAGGTCTTTTTTTAACCAATGCCAACATGTCCTGTAGAAGCTTATTGTGAATCCATCAGGACCGGGGGCTTTATCCGGGTGTAGAGACCAGATTGCCTTTCTAGTTTCAACTTCCGTAATCTGACCCATTAAGTTTTTGTTGTCGGCCTCTGATATGAGATTAGGAATCTCTCTGCCCATGTATTCCATGTCTTCTTGAAGCACGTCCTCATTGCTATTGTATAATCTTTCAAAATGAGCTTTTGCTTCTTTTAAAATGTTGTCCTGACCCTCAATTTTCGCTCCATCCACCTTTGTGATGCTCTCAATATTGTTCTTCCTATATCTCTCCTTACATTGTGCATGGAAAAATTTAGTATTTCTGTCTCCTGCTTTTAGCCAGAGACTTCGAGATTTTAATCTCCATTCTTCTTCCTCTTTTTTAGCTACTTTTTGTATTTTCTCCTCCATTTCTTTTTCCTCCATAAGCATGTCTTCAGTGACTGGGTTTTGTTCCATTTTGTTTTGGAGATCCCCTAACTCTCTTTGCAAATTCTCTAGCTCCTCCCCAGGCTTTATATAATTCGTCTTAGCCCAATTTTTTAAAGTGCTTTTCACCAACTTGAGTTTCGATTCCCATATAAATCCTGGTGACCCTGGGATAAATTGTCTCCACACAGCTTTCACCTCTTCTAAACATTCCTCATTTTCAAGCTAGGCAGGATTATATCTAAATGGAAGAGGACCTAGATTTCCAGGAGAGGTGAAGAATAAAGATATAGGTCTGTGGTCAGACGCTGCAGAGGCGAGGATATTTGAGTTAGGAAGCTTAGTTCCAGTAATAAAGGTATTGCTTAATAAAAACCTGTCGAGTCTGGCTGCTATGTGATTTGGCCCAACTCTTTTATTGTTCCACGTGAAGGTGCCTTGCTTGGGTTTAACATCAACAAGATTCCAGGCTGCCATCAGGTCTTCCATTTTTTCCCCGTATGGATCTCTAACTTTCGATCCTCCCTTTCTTTCATCTGCTGAAATGGTGACATTAAAATCTCCCGCTAGAATGCAAGAAGATCCAGCTATCCTGTGGCTTAAACCTATTAACTGATCCCAAAATTGTTCCTTCTGTCCATAGACAGTAGGGCCATAGATATTCCCAATCCAAAAAGTTCTATTGCTTGCTTTTTCCTCCAATTCTACAAAAATCCAATGTCGATTAGAGAAAGAGTCTTTGTTTTGATACATACCTTTTTCCCACTAGGTAATGATTCCTCCAGAAGCTCCTGAGGAGCTCGCTGCTATTCCTTCCCCACTGGGCCAGACTTGTCTCATGAGATTGAGACTTTCCTCCTCTTGCATTTTAGTCTCCTGGATCAGAAGGATTGAGAACTTTTCCATTCTTTTTATTCTTTTTATTGCTTCTATTTTCTGTCGTCCACCTAATCCTCTGCAATTCCAGGAGACTATTTTCATTATTTCTTTGAGGGTTGAGGACCTGCTCTGTCCTTTCTTTCCTCCTGAGTTCCTTGCTGCTGTTTTCCATTCGAGATTATTCTTACATGCTGGTCCAGGCTGGTTTGCTTACCCGCCGCTTTTTCTCTGGCTGCTTCTTGTTCTCTTATTACTTTGTTGTATTTCCTTCCTCTTTTTACCATAGGTTCCTGCTCCTCGTCTTTACTCTCTGAAGTTTCTTCTTGGAAAAGTTTTGCTTTTGCCCGCGTTATTGATCCTCCAGAGTTAGAGGAGGGTTCTATTTCTACCGCTGGAGTCTGGTGTGTCGGAATGCAAACTTGCTGATTTCTGATATCCAAATGTTCCTCATTTTCTTTATCCTGCTCCATTTGTTTCTCTTTCTCCTGCTCGTCACCATCTTCTTCTACTGTCAACACTTGGAACTTATTTGCATTTTCTGTGTTTTTTACTGGAGTTTTGGAGACTGGATTGGTTTTGCTCCCTTTTTTCCTTGTGACTTCGTTCCATTCCCCACCTTGAGCTTCCTCTTCTTCTATGACTTTCCTTTTTGGGCATAGTCTGGCAAAATGTCCATATTCATGGCAAGCTTTGCATTTGAATGGAATTTGCTCATAGTCGACTGTTTGTCTGTGGCTCCATCCATCCATTGATAGATTTATTGCTTCCGGTAGCCCTTTTTCCAGATCAACTTCTACACATATTCTTGCACATGAAAACATCGGGGGTTTTGGCTCAGATTTATCGATGTATTTCCCTAATGAATTTCCTATAGCTCGTAAATCTTCATCATTCCAGCAGTGTAGCGGAAGATGCGGCAGTTTAACCCAGACTGGAACAGCAGATGGGATGTCTTTCTCTGGGTCAAAGGAGAGGTCCCATTTGTTTCAATACATTCCTCTCGGTCCCATAAAGTAAGGCCCATTCCTGAAGATTAAATCTCTATCCTCCCTTTTTTCGAAGTAAAAAACGAAGAACCCTTTGCCGCAGAATATTTGCTGAACTTCCCCTTGGATTAATGGCCGCCAGTTTTTGTTGAGCCACATTTCAATCGAACGGGGCGAAGGCCATAAGCCTGTAAAATGCCCTACTAGACCCTTGTCTGCAAGAGCCACGGCCTTGCATTTTGAGGCAGTCGACGTTAGTTTAACCTCAGGAACCTCCGCTTTTTTCACGAACTTAGAGTCTTTCGCAGCTGCCGATTTAGGAATAACTGGTTGGGAATCAACCAGTGATTTGAAACGATCTACAATGTGGAGTCGAGCTTCGTCTGGGGCCTCCTGCCCCGGGTCCGGAGGAAGAACCATACAAACTCCCTACTGCCAGAAACCCTAGCCGTTCGTCTCTTCCTTTCGATCCACTCCTTGCGGGCATTAAATAAAAATATTAAAACATATTAAAAATTAAATTAAATAAATTACATTAAATAAAATAAAATAAATTTAATTTAAAAAATAAAATAAATTTAAATTAAATTAAATTAAATTTAACAAGACTATTAAAACATATTAAAAATTAAATTAAATTTAAATTAAATCAAATTAAGTTAAATTAAATTAAAGTAGTTAAATTAAATTAAATTAAATTAAGTTAATTAATTAAATTAAATTAATTACATTAAATCAAATTAAATTATGATGAGTGCTATGTTTGATTTAATAATAATAATATTATTTAACCGTATTTATTAATATTTATAATAATTATTATTAAATTATAATAAGTGTTATGTTTAATTTAATATTATTATTATTATTTTAAATAATAATATTATTTAACCTTATTTATTAATATTTATAATAATAATTTATTAAATTATGATGAGTGTTATGTTTGTTTTATAATAATTATTATTATGAAATAATGATTTTAATTAATATTAGCAAATAAGATATGTTAATATTAATAAAACATATTTTTATATAACATTTATTTTTATTACAAAGATTAAAATTTCTTTATTAGATATAAATATTTCTTTATTAATATATTTGTATTTGAAGGTAACATTATTTTTTATTTAATAATATTACTATTATTATTATTATTATTATTTAATATTTAATATCTTTTATATATATTGTTATATTAATAAATATAATTTAATAAAATAAATAAATAAATGACCACTAATAAATTATAATTAAATAAAAAAATAGTAAATAAAATATGTTAATATTAATAGTTATGATTATTATTTAATATTAATATTTATTATTCTTCATCAATGTATATTAATTTATTAACCAATAATATTTAATGGTTGATGATGGTCGACCATAGTTGAATATCGTCGACTTTGTTTAACTATGGTGACTTTAGTTGAACATAGTTGGCCATGGTTAAATATGGTTGACTTTGGTTGACCAAAGTTGACCATGGTTAACTTTCGTTGACCACACTTGACTTTGGTTGACCATGGTAGACTTTGGTTTACTATGGTTGACTTTTGTTGACCATGGTTGACTTTTTGATTGACTTTTCCATGACAATGCTTGACATTAGCTGACCATGGTTGACATTGGTTGGATTTTAGTTGATCATGGTTGCATTTGGTTTACTTTACTTTACTTTTAGTTGATAATGGTTGACCATGAATAACCATGGTTGAACATGCTTGAATTTTGGTTGACCATGGCAACCAATGGTTGACTTTTGTTGACTTTCTCGTTGATTGTGCTTGAATTATATTTGATTTTGGTTGACCATGGTTGACTTTGGTTGATCACAACTAAATTTGGTTGACCATGGTTGAAATTAGTTGACCATGCTTTTCGTTGGTTGAACATGGTTGATGTTTTGATCAACCATATTTGACTTATGGTTGACCTTGGCTTCCGAAGGTTAACTTTGGTTGAGCTTCCTTGACTTTTGATTAACAATGGTTGACTTGAACCCATAGTTTACTTCAATCCATTGTTAATTTAAGTCCATAGTTGACTTTTAAGAAAGGTTGAGTTTAATACATAGTTGACTTTTAAGTAAACTTGACTTTGAACCATGGTTGACTTCAATCAATAGTTGACTTTATCCAATTGTTTCCTTTCAAGTAGGGTTGACTTTTAACCATAGCTAACTTCAATCCATAGTTGAATTTTACGCAAGGTTTACTTTGAAGCATGGTTGAGCATATCTTCAATGATGACTTCAATCCAATGTTAACTAAGAGGTTAACTTCATTCTAAGGTTTCCTTCAAACCATAGGTGTCGTTTAGGGAGTCTTGACTTCAATTTATAGTTGACTTTTAAGAAAGTTCGAATTCAACTACGATTGACTTTACAAGGTTGACTTCAATCCATGGTTGACTTCAATCGATAGTTGACTTCAATCCACAGTTGACTTTTAAGTAAGGTTGGCTTCAATCCATAGTTGACTTCAATCCAAGGTTGAATTCAATCTGTAATTGACTTCAAGCAATAGTTGACTTTTAAATAAGTTTCACTCCACTACAAGGTTTACATTAGTCTATGGTCGACTTGAATCCAAGGTTGCTTTTAATCAACCATGAATATCTATCCATGGTTTACTTCAATCCATAGTTGACTTCAATATAACCATTACTTCAATCCATAGTTAACTTTTAGGAATGGTTGACTTCAATCCATGGTTGATGTCAATCCAAGGTTGACTTTAGTTAACCATGTTTTACTTTGGTTGACCATGGTTGACGTTTTGATCAACCATAGTTGACTTCTGGTTTCCCATGGTTGACATTGGCTTCCTAAGGTTAACTTTGGTTGAGTTTGTTTCACTTTTGATTACCAATGGTTGACTTGAATCCATAGTTGAATTCAATCCATGGTTAATCTCAGTCCATAGTTGATTTTTAAGAAAGGTCTGTTTAGTTAAACATGGTTGAACATGGTTCACCATGGGTGACTATGGTTAACTATATAGTTGAATTTTGTTGACCATCGTTGACTTTGAATGACCACGGTTAACCATGGATAAATTTGGCTAGCCATGGTTGAGTATGGTTGACTTTCGTTGACCATGATTCACCATGGAATACTCTAATTGACCATGGTTGACTTTGGTTGACCATGGATAACCATGGTTGACCATGGGTGACCATGGCCGACCCTAGTTTCATTTTGGTGACTATCGTTAAGAATGATTGACTTTGGATGTCCATGGTTGACCATGGTTAACCATGGTTGAAGTTGGTTGACCATCATTCACTATGATTTACCATGGTTGACCATAGTTTACCCTATTTGTCTTTTGTTGACTATGGATGGATATGTTTGACCATCGTTGACCATCGTTGACTTTGGTTGACTATTGTTTAACATGGTATACCATGGTTGATTTTGATTGAACATGGGTGGACATGGTTGACCATGGGCAAGTATGGTTGATGATAGTTGACTTTGGTTGATCATGGGTGACTTTCGATGAACATGGTTTACCATGGGTAATGGCGAGTGACCATGGTTGGCTATGGTTGACTATGGTGTACTATGGTTGACTCTGGTTTACGAGGGCTGAATTTAGTTGACCATGGTTACTAATGGTTGATTATTGTTGAAAATGGTCGATGATACTTGACCATGGTTGATTATCGTTCACCCACGTTGGCTTCAGTTTGCTATGGCTGAACACGCTTGACTTTTGATGACTATGGATTAATATGTTTAACCATGGTTGATGATGGTTGACCACAGTTGAATATGGTCGACTTTGTTTAACTATGGTTGACTTTAGTTGAACATAGTTGGCCATGGTTAACTATGGTTGACCAAGGTTGACCATGGTTGACTTTGATTGACCACACTTGACTTTGGTTGACCATGGTAGACTTTTGTTTACTATGGTTGACTTTTGTTCAACCATGATTAACTTTTGTTCAACTGTGATTGACTTTTTGGTTGACTTTTTCTTAACAATGCTTGACATTAGCTGACCATGATTGACATTGGATGGATTTTGGTTGATCATGGTTGCATTTGGTTTACTTTACTTTAGTTTTGGTTTACAATGGTTGACCATGAATAACCATGGTTGAAGATGCTTGAGTTTTGGTTGACCATGGTTGACTTTAGTTGACCATGGAAACCCATGGTTGACTTTGGTTGACTTTTGGTTGATTGTGATTGAATTTTGGTTGATTTTGGTTGACCATGGTTGAATTTGGTTGATCACAGCTAGATTTGGTTGACCATGGTTGAATTTAGTTGACCATGCTCTTCGTTGGTTGAACATGGTTGACGTTTTGATAAACCATATTTGACTTCTCGTTGCCCATGGTTGACCTTGGCTTCCTAAGGTTAACTTTGGTTGAGCTTCCCTCACTTTTGATTAACAATGGTTGACTTGAACCCATAGTAGACTTTAGTCCATGGTTAATTTCAGTCCATAGTTGACTTTTAAGAAATGTTGAGTTTAATACATAGTTGACTTTTAAGCAAACTTGACTTTGAACCATGATTGACTTCACTCAATAGTTGACTTTAGCCAATAGTTTCCTTTCAAGTAGGGTTGACTTTGAACCATAACTAACTTCAATCCATAGTGGAATTTTACGCAAGGTTGACTTTGAAGCATGGTTGAGCATCCTATAGCCATTGTTGACTTTAAGCTAAGGTTGACTATATTACATCATCATCGACCATTATATTTGGAGGGGTGACTTCGAGCAAGGTTAACCTTGCTTAAAATACATCGTTGACCATTGTTTGGGCATGGTTGACTTGAAGTCATAGTTTCCTTTTAAGCAAGGTTGAATTTGAACCATGATCGTCCATTGTATAAGCATTGTTGGCATTAAGCTATGTTTGACTTTAATGTTAATGTTAATGCTAATCATGTACTAATAATGTTGTTAATTTTATGTTCTTATTATTATTATATTGTTAAATATATTATTATTTTCATTATATTTTATATTAATGTTAATGCTAAAGCTAATATAATAATCCTAATATATGTTAATATATAAATGCTCATGTTAATATGTTAGTGTTATTATGTTACTATTAATTATATTATGTTAGTATTAATTTATGTTGTTGTTGTTGTTATGTTATTAATGTTATTATTATTAATTTTATTATGTTTGTTTATGTTTGAACAATATTAACCATGACCATGATTTAGGATGTGCAATTTTGAGTGTGTTATGTTAACATGACCATGAAGGGTTATCAATGTTAACATTCATGTTAACCTTAACTTTAAAATTAATATTAATATTAAATGCTAAATTTGTTATTAACTCTTAATTTAATATTATTAAATGACATAAATGTTAACAATAAATTTAATTTTAACATTAATATTAAATGTTAATATTACCAATAACATTAATTTTAACGTTAATATTAAAGCTAATGCTAATAAATTAATTCATATATTAATGTTAATATATTACTTTTATTATCTTATTATTAATTATATTTTTTTGAGCCTCGTTAATTTTATAATGTTATTATTAATTCTAGGTTGTTATTATTATGTTATTAATGGTTTAATATTAATTGTATTATGTTTATTTATATTTGAACAATAATTACCATGGATCATGGTTGAGGATGTGTAATTTTGAGTGAGTTATGTTGACATGATCATCAAAGGTTATGTCCCATCAATGTTCATATTCATATTAACCTTAATTTTAATATTAATATTAATATTAAATGTTAAATTTTATATCAAATATGAATTTAATATTAATGAGTGACATAAATATTAACAAAAAAAACTTTGATTTTAACATTATCATTGACATTAATATTAAATAGTAATGTTAATGTTTAACATTTATATTATTTTAACGTTAACAACAATAATAATAATATTAATATTAATGTTAATTTATTGTTTTTTTTTTTTTACTGTAGCGGTTAAGTTTTATATTTAAAAAACAGTGGGGATCCACTTGAGAGCTTACAAACGGTGCTGGTACTTGGCCTTGTAACAGAATTGCAAAATTCAGCAAGAGTTGTTGTAGACTCTGTGGGCAACAATATTCTTCCTTCGAGAGGCATTAATGCTTACAGTTATGAGAAATGACTTGAAAACAGCTAACAAACTTCAAGGCGATACAGGTTTGCTTCATCCAGAACGAGTTTTTGACTTCCTCATCCAATTGTTCACCTTTTCTTCCACTTTCTTCTGTGCTGATGCATGTTCACTTGGAATGGTGCTCGACTGCTTTTATGAGGGTCTCCTTGAGCTTGATAAAATGCTCTCACCGCCTTGCTTCCTCCACGTCCAAAGATGAGAGCAGATTGCTTTGATTGACCATCTGGTTCTTTATCTTGCTAATTTCCTTCTCCACCGTCTTCAGTCTGTCTGTTAGGGGAGCGACATTGGTTGAGCTTGAGGCCATCTTCCCTAGGGGTATGTAGTGAACCTGCTCGATCTTGCAATCCATGGCCTGAATATCGAAATCAAAGTGTCTTGGGTTCTTATCCTGGTAGCAATTAGAGGTCCCGAGACTGATAGTACCCTTCTCTTTCAACCTTTGTGCCTTAGTATTCTCAGATTTCCAGAAAATTGGGTCCAACCCATGCTCCTCCATTGGCATATGCAGTGGGTGCAGCTTATTCTGGGATTTAGATTATCCCGGAGGCGTTGGTTCTTATGGGAAGGGAGAGTAATTTTAAGTTCCATAAATTGTCAAGGTTCCCCTGCTCAGGAGTACACCTCTGTTTTCCTCTGCATCTGCTGAAGAATTAAGCCCTCTTAAAATATGATAGAACCCAATAGAGTTGAAATTGGTCAACAACAACTTGATTTTTGTTAGGTTGTGATTAAGCCTGATGTTTTTAGGCATTTTCAGGGAGATGAGGGCCTTTATAATCAACCTTGAATATCCGAAGACCACAAGATCTTTTATGCCATGGTTGGAGGCTTGGGAAATTCCTTGCCATAGTTCCAGTGCTTCTGCATTGTTGTTAGTGTCAGTTCCTATTCCCCATGCAAAGGAAACTTCTAAATGTCTAGCAGGGTCCAATAGGATCCCTCCCCTTCATGCTGCTCCATGATTACCCTTAGCAGTTCTGTCAAATAATAGGCAGTGCTTCCCCAAAGAGCTTCTCCAATTGGTGAAGGGTTGGTCATCCAAATGAATCTCCCAGTGTTCGTGACTTCTGATATGGACTAAGTCATGGATCTGAATGGAAGGGGCAATGTTTTTATCTAGAGCATCTCTTTCAACTCAAGCTGATTTGTGTTTTTTGCTTTGATCAAAAATGGGAAGGCTTCTGCAAGCATTGTTCTTGCCTTAATAGCAACCTGGGTAGGGATGCACTTGTTGCCCCAGAACAATCTATTGTTCCTCTCGATCCAGAGTTTCCAGAGAACAAACTTTGGGAGGAGCATCCAATAATTCTTTAGTTGGTCTTTTTTGTTTAGTTCGAAAGGGGAGAGGGAATCCCACGACTTCAAAAGCTCAGAAGTATCCTACAGTTGAAGGTTTAGGTTTGGCTCTAATCCAACAGCCTTTTCCCATACTTCCTTTGCATAGGGGCAGAAGAGAAGTAGGTGATCTGTAGTTTCTTCCTCATTACAGCACAACGGGCACCTAGAGGGGCCTTCCCAACCTCTTTTCTTGAGGTTTTCATTAGTCAAAATACTTCGATGGGCCAGTGTCCATATAAACATATCAATTTTTGGCAGAGACTTAACTGACTAGATTGCTTTCCAAAGGGATGGGTCAGGAGGCACGTGAGGGATTGCCATCAGAGCTTTATAGCCTGCTGCAGTAGTGTATTTTCCTATTGTTGTACCCCATCCTCTTTTATCTCTTGAACGAGCTTTGATGGGTGACTTTCCTTGCAGGTGGGTGAGAAGCATGCGAGTTTATCCATGTAGTCTCTCAGGGCATTTTAAGTCCCAACTTTTCCATGTCCTCTCTTCATCCTCGTTCCAAGATGAGATGTCCCAAAGTATTTTCAAATTGTTGGTCTGAAGCCAAGTTTGTAAGTTTTCCATACCTTCCTGATTTTTTAAAGGAGGTTCTACTTGAATCGAATCCTCCCAAATCCTTATATGCTTTCCATTTCTAGGCATCCAGGTGAGGCTAGATCTGAACAATTCGAGAGCTTTCTGACAGAGCCGAAAAATAGGAGATCCTTTAGTACTCTTAGGTGGGCGATCCAGGCACCAGAGTCTTGATCCCAATGGTAATAAGAAGTGAACTATGCAAGTAATAAAAATAACAATGTGAACTAGGCCACCATCCATACTCACAAATACTCCATTAAAGTAAACCCCTGTACAATGCTTTTTTTGTATTGATAAAAAACAAGAAGGAATTTGGAACATGTCGCCTATGCATTTAAAAAATGAAATTAAAGGCATCAACCTTTTGGACAATATTAGGAACATGTCACATAGAACTAATAGAAATGCATTAAATAATGAAATTAAAGTCCATTAACCTTTTGGACCATATTGCTAAGTAAAATAGTAAAAACTAGCAACAACCACATTTAAAAATGTGGTTGATATTCGTTGATGTATATCAACCATAACCACACATTTAAAAGTGGTTGATATTTGTTGATCAACAAATATCAACCATATTTAAAAATGTGGTTGTTGCTAGTGGACAACCAACCCATCCAAGAAATAACTAAATTAAAAAATTAATTAAAAAATTATTTCAAAATAAAAATAAAAGAAATACATAAAATTAAATAAAAATATTTTTTTTTAACAGAAACAGGGGAATTTAACTGTATATATAAAAGGCTGTGCACAGCCATTCATTACAAAATTTGGGCCATAAGTCTGCTTTGAGAAGAGGAAAAATACAGATTTTACAATGATTTTTTCTCTTAAAATCCTTGCTCCTAATTTCCCTATGATTCCTGTTCATTCTACTGGTATAAACCTTAACAAATTGTTTGCATAACAAAATACAAAAAAACATTGAAAGTATTTGTTCTTTGAAAACCTGCACAGTGAGCAAAATCCATCATTTCTGAAGAGTTCTTCTATCTGTAATTCGGGTGCACGAAGGAAGCAGCTTCATGCATGTCCTGATTTACTGACGGCGCCTCTTGAACCCTGCTGAGCTGAGTATGGCTAATGAAAACAGAGAGGTCCTCCTTAATACTATCTACCTTCCCCAGCATTTCAATAGTGTTTCTTTCGATATCATCAAGACGGGACTCAACACAAGAGAGGCGTGAATGCACATATTTGAATTCCGTGGTCTGTTCTTTGTTCTGGTCTGCAATGGAACATACAGCAGAATAGGTCCTGTTAAGGTATACTTTAACTTCAGATGTGACCCGGCTGAGAGTAGCTATAGCTTGCCGTATCCCTTCCATCGTTCTGCACCTGCTGTCACGAGAACCTTCTTCAAACTGCCAGGTATCCGATTCCGAAACTGTGAGGTTTAGCTGCTGCAAATCTGAGCCAAGCGAGAGTGGAATGTGTTGCTCCATGTCGCTGAGAGACCGCCTATGTTCCCTCTGCTTCATTAAGTGCTGGGGCGTGAGAGCTCTGGACGCAGGTGGGAAGCCACATGGCTTAGTCCTTGGCACATGCTGAGGGGCGCGTGTATGGTGGTCCGGACACCCACCTCGGGAGGGGAACCTCCATTCCATTAAATTGAAACGAGACCTCCTTGTTATATCACTTAATTCAATGATATGGTTCGCGTCCCTTGCCAAATCAACTAATCTGGTGACGTGGCTCTTAGGGGATGAATTTATAACCCAATACATTATTTTGTAACAATTGACCTTTTTCCAAATTGACTCCAATGTTGGCAAGCTTGTCTGCTGAGTCATTGAGATTTCTGAGGACATGGAAGAAGAGAATATCGGGAGGAAGAGGAAGAGTTTCAATCCTTCTCTTTAGATTTTGTCTCATTGCTCCTTTCAAGTTCTTGCTTTTCATGCTCTGAATTACATGTCTGGAATCTCCGATCACCTGGAGCTTTGCTATGTTTATGGAGGATGCATACTCGAGAGAATAGTAGATCGCCAACCACTCTGCTTCATTATTTGTTTTCGTTCCTAATCCCCAAGAAAAGTCTGCAACTATTTTTCCTCCGAGATCAAAAATAATCCCCCCCGCACCTGCCTCCCCAGGGTTTCCTTTAGAAGCCCCATCAAAGAAGATTGTGTGTCTTTTTTGACTTTTCCACCAGTTATTGAAGGTCTGTTTATCTTTCCTTATCTCCCATTCTTGTAGCCATGGTGTCATTTTGGACTGAAGTGAACTCTCTTTTACAAAGTTTTGGCACCACTGAAATTCGTGCCAGTTTAGAGCCTCTTTCTGCTGTAGTGTAATCCCCTTGGTTCTTAGTGATTCTGAAGTGAGTGTTGTGATTTTGTTGGCTGTTCTGATTTTTGTTTTTGCTTTCCCTTCAAAAACTCGTTGATTTCTTTCCAACCATATTTGCCAACACAGATTCATCGGGAGAAGTTTTAAAATTCTGAATAAAGTTGGTTTTGCCTTTTGGGCTCCCTGAAAGCCGCTGACCCAATTGCTTATCATTTGGTGAATTTGCTTAGGTATAGAGATAAGTTTTGAAATAGGGCCAAGAACCAATTTCCAAACCTGCTTGGTGTAACTGCATTCAATGAAAAGATGCTGAGGAGTTTCTTCTGCATTTTGACATAAATAGCATCTGGAAGGTCCTTCAATTCCTCGAAGCTTTAGATTGTCCGCTGTCAATTGTTTGTTGTGAGCCAGGACCCAGAAGAAATAATTGATTTTTGGTATGCTATCTGAGTTCCAAACCTTCTGCCAAAATTTTTGATTCGTGGGATGCTTAGTGGTGAGTAATTCATATCCAGCCTTGACAGTGTACCTTCCGGTCTTCCCCCAGCCTCTGACATCTTTAGCGTTAACGCTGACTGGGGCTTTCCCATGTAATAACTGGAGGAAAGCCTTGTAGTTTTCAGCAAGGTTTGCTGGGGGTTCTATGGCTTTCCAGTCTTTCCATCTTCCAGTTGACGTCCATGTTGCCATATCTGACAGCCTTTGAATTCCTGAATCCTGAAGCCAGATCTTGATGTTTTGGATTTCCCTGATTTCTCCTAAGGGGCGCTCTCCTTTGATACTGTCCTTCCAAATATTAATTTTTTTCCCATTGCCCGGGATCCAGTGTAGATGTTCCTTTATTAGATCAGCTGAGGAATGAATTAACCTCCATATTGCTGTTCCTTTCTTCTTTTTAAAGTTATTCAGACATCTTTGCCGAGGTCCTCTAATGTACTTTTTTCTTATGACCTCCTTCCACCAATCTCTCTTACCAGTTATCATTCTCCAGACTACTTTAGCTCCCATGGCTTTGCTCATTGTTGCAGGGTCTCGGATTCCCAATCCTCCTCTTTTGCGATTTTCTTTGACTGTTTTCCACTTTACAAGGTGAAACTTCTTACCCTGAGTTTTTCCACCCTGCCAGAGGAACTTTCTGATTTCTTGACAGATAGTATTAGTGACAGACTTTGGGGCCAAAAGAATGGCTCCAGAAAAGATTGGAATTGAGGTGAGCACGGCTTTGATTAGAATGACTTTGCTTGAAAGGTTTAGCCAGCGGGTTCCCCATGAGCTTATCTTGTTTTTAATTTTTTCTAGGATAGGAGTCCAGGAGGTCAAGGTTTCTTTTTTTAGAGAAATAGGTATGCCCAAATACTTGAAATGAGTCCAGTCAAAACATGGCTTGCATTCTAAGATATTAGCTAGATTTCTGAGTTGAAGAGTATTACAATTCCAGCCGTAGACATTGCACTTTTGATTGTTTGTTTTCCCCCCGGACGCCCTCAAGAAGGTGGAAAGAGATAGCTTGAATCTATGGGCTATTATAGGCGAAGCACTTCCTAACAATATGGTATCATCAGCAAATTGAGCATGGTTTATTGGTTGGACATTTCTGACAATTTCAATTCTGGGGAGGGATCCAGAATCTTGGAGTCTGTTTAAAGTTCTGCTAAAGGAGTCTGCCATAATCACGTAGAGACATGGGGAAAGGGGACATCCCTGCCTCAGTCCTCGAGACAAACATAGAAAGGTAGAGGGTCTTCCATTTACTAAAGGTGCTATCCAAGGTGAACCAATGCAGGCTTTTATCCATCCTATGAAATCTTCCTCAAAGCCAAATTTCTTCATAACTGTAAAAAGAAATTCATGTCTAACCCTATCAAATGCATTTTCCATATCAAGTTTAATGGCCATACCTGAATCCTTTCTTTGCATGCTTGAATGGATGGCTTCTTGGACTAGTAGAATATTGTCATATATTTGACGTCCTGTGATAAAACCTCCTTGATTTGGAGAAATGATGCGAGGTAAAAGCCCTTTGACTCTGTTAGCAATGATCTTTGTGAGAATTTTGTAGGAGGAGTTGCAGAGAGAGATTGGCCGGTAGCGTTCCAGAGTGAGAGGATTTTTATCTTTGGGGATTAATGCAATGAAGGAGGAGTTTGTGGCTCCCCCTATTCTTTCTCTTTTCCTAGTCCAATTTAACATTCGGAGGAGGTCTTTTTTTAACCAATGCCAACATGTCCTGTAGAAGCTTATTGTGAATCCATCAGGACCGGGGGCTTTATCCGGGTGTAGAGACCAGATTGCCTTTCTAGTTTCAACTTCCGTAATCTGACCCATTAAGTTTTTGTTGTCGGCCTCTGATATGAGATTAGGAATCTCTCTGCCCATGTATTCCATGTCTTCTTGAAGCACGTCCTCATTGCTATTGTATAATCTTTCAAAATGAGCTTTTGCTTCTTTTAAAATGTTGTCCTGACCCTCAATTTTCGCTCCATCCACCTTTGTGATGCTCTCAATATTGTTCTTCCTATATCTCTCCTTACATTGTGCATGGAAAAATTTAGTATTTCTGTCTCCTGCTTTTAGCCAGAGACTTCGAGATTTTAATCTCCATTCTTCTTCCTCTTTTTTAACTACTTTTTGTATTTTCTCCTCCATTTCTTTTTCCTCCATAAGCATGTCTTCAGTGACTGGGTTTTGTTCCATTTTGTTTTGGAGATCCCCTAACTCTCTTTGCAAATTCTCTAGCTCCTCCCCAGGCTTTATATAATTCGTCTTAGCCCAATTTTTTAAAGTGCTTTTCACCAACTTGAGTTTCGATTCCCATATAAATCCTGGTGACCCTGGGATAAATTGTCTCCACACAGCTTTCACCTCTTCTAAACATTCCTCATTTTCAAGCCAGGCAGGATTATATCTAAATGGAAGAGGACCTAGATTTCCAGGAGAGGTGAAGAATAAAGATATAGGTCTGTGGTCAGACGCTGCAGAGGCGAGGATATTTGAGTTAGGAAGCTTAGTTCCAGTAATAAAGGTATTGCTTAATAAAAACCTGTCGAGTCTCGCTGCTATGTGATTTGGCCCAACTCTTTTATTGTTCCACGTGAAGGTGCCTTGCTTGGGTTTAACATCAACAAGATTCCAGGCTGCCATCAGGTCTTCCATTTTTTCCCCGTATGGATCTCTAACTTTCGATCCTCCCTTTCTTTCATCTGCTGAAATGGTGACATTAAAATCTCCCGCTAGAATGCAAGAAGATCCAGCTATCCTGTGGCTTAAACCTATTAACTGATCCCAAAATTGTTCCTTCTGTCCATAGACAGTAGGGCCATAGATATTCCCAATCCAAAAAGTTCTATTCCTTGCTTTTTCCTCCAATTCTACAAAAATCCAATGTCGATTAGAGAAAGAGTCTTTGTTTTGATACATACCTTTTTCCCACCAGGTAATGATTCCTCCAGGAGCTCCTGAGGAGCTCGCTGCTATTCCTTCCCCACTGGGCCAGACTTGTCTCATGAGATTGAGACTTTCCTCCTCTTGCATTTTAGTCTCCTGGATCAGAAGGATTGAGAACTTTTCCATTCTTTTTATTCTTTTTATTGCTTCTATTTTCTGTCGTCCACCTAATCCTCTGCAATTCCAGGAGACTATTTTCATTATTTCTTTGAGGGTTTAGGACCTGCTCTGTCCTTTCTTTCCTCCTGAGTTCCTTGCTGCTGTTTTCCATTCGAGATTATTCTTACATGCTGGTCCAGGCTAGTTTGCTTACCCGCCGCTTTTTCTCTGGCTGCTTCTTGTTCTCTTATTACTTTGTTGTATTTCCTTCCTCTTTTTACCATAGGTTCCTGCTCCTCGTCTTTACTCTCTGAAGTTTCTTCTTGGAAAAGTTTTGCTTTTGCCCGCGTTATTGATCCTCCAGAGTTAGAGGAGGGTTCTATTTCTACCGCTGGAGTCTGGTGTGTCGGAATGCAAACTTGCTGATTTCTGATATCCAAATGTTCCTCATTTTCTTTATCCTGCTCCATTTGTTTCTCTTTCTCCTGCTCCTCACCATCTTCTTCTACTGTCAACACTTGGAACTTATTTGCATTTTCTGTGTTTTTTACTGGAGTTTTGGAGACTGGATTGGTTTTGCTCCCTTTTTTCCTTGTGACTTCGTTCCATTCCCCACATTGAGCTTCCTGTTCTTCTATGACTTTCCTTTTTGGGCATAGTCTGGCAAAATGTCCATATTCATGGCAAGCTTTGCATTTGAATGGAATTTGCTCATAGTCGACTGTTTGTCTGTGGCTCCATCCATCCATTGATAGATTTATTGCTTCCGGTAGCCCTTTTTCCAGATCAACTTCTACACATATTCTTGCACATGAAAACATCGGGGGTTTTGGCTCAGATTTATCGATGTATTTCCCTAATGAATTTCCTATAGCTCGTAAATCTTCATCATTCCAGCAGTGTAGCGGAAGATGCGGCAGTTTAACCCAGACTGGAACAGCAGATGGGATGTCTTTCTCTGGGTCAAAGGAGAGGTCCCATTTGTTTAAATACATTCCTCTCGGTCCCATAAAGTAAGGCCCATTCCTGAAGATTAAATCTCTATCCTCCCTTTTTTCGAAGTAAAAAACGAAGAACCCTTTGCCGCAGAATATTTGCTGAACTTCCCCTTGGATTAATGGCCGCCAGTTTTTGTTGAGCCACATTTCAATCGAACGGGGCGAAGGCCATAAGCCTGTAAAATGCCCTACTAGACCCTTGTCTGCAAGAGCCACGGCCTTGCATTTTGAGGCAGTCGACGTTAGTTTAACCTCAGGAACCTCCGCTTTTTTCACGAACTTAGAGTCTTTCGCAGCTGCCGATTTAGGAATAACTGGTTGGGAATCAACCAGTGATTTGAAACGATCTACAATGTGGAGTCGAGCTTCGTCCGGGGCCTCCTGCCCCGGGTCCGGAGGAAGAACCATACAAACTCCCTACTGCCAGAAACCCTAGCCGTTCGTCTCTTCCTTTCGATCCACTCCTTGCGGGCATTAAATAAAAATATTAAAACATATTAAAAATTAAATTAAATAAATTACATTAAATAAAATAAAATAAATTTAATTTAAAAAATAAAATAAATTTAAATTAAATTAAATTAAATTTAACAAGACTATTAAAACATATTAAAAATTAAATTAAATTTAAATTAAATCAAATTAAGTTAAATTAAATTAAAGTAGTTAAATTAAATTAAATTAAATTAAGTTAATTAATTAAATTAAATTAATTACATTAAATCAAATTAAATTATGATGAGTGCTATGTTTGATTTAATAATAATAATATTATTTAACCGTATATATTAATATTTATAATAATTATTATTAAATTATAATAAGTGTTATGTTTAATTTAATATTATTATTATTATTTTAAATAATAATATTATTTAACCTTATTTATTAATATTTATAATAATAATTTATTAAATTATGATGAGTGTTATGTTTGTTTTATAATAATTATTATTATGAAATAATGATTTTAATTAATATTAGCAAATAAGATATGTTAATATTAATAAAACATATTTTTATATAACATTTATTTTTATTACAAAGATTAAAATTTCTTTATTAGATATAAATATTTCTTTATTAATATATTTGTATTTGAAGGTAACATTATTTTTTATTTAATAATATTACTATTATTATTATTTAATATTTAATATCTTTTATATATATTGTTATATTAATAAATATAATTTATTAAAATAAATAAATAAATGACCACTAATAAATTATAATTAAATAAAAAAATAGTAAATAAAATATGTTAATATTAATAGTTATGATTATTATTTAATATTAATATTTATTATTCTTCATCAATGTATATTAATTTATTAACCAATAATATTTAATGGTTGATGATGGTCGACCATAGTTGAATATCGTCGACTTTGTTTAACTATGGTGACTTTAGTTGAACATAGTTGGCCATGGTTAAATATGGTTGACTTTGGTTGACCAAAGTTGACCATGGTTAACTTTCGTTGACCACACTTGACTTTGGTTGACCATGGTAGACTTTGGTTTACTATGGTTGACTTTTGTTGACCATGGTTGACTTTTTGATTGACTTTTCCATGACAATGCTTGACATTAGCTGACCATGGTTGACATTGGTTGGATTTTAGTTGATCATGGTTGCATTTGGTTTACTTTACTTTACTTTTGGTTGATAATGGTTGACCATGAATAACCATGGTTGAACATGCTTGAATTTTGGTTGACCATGGCAACCAATGGTTGACTTTTGTTGACTTTTTCGTTGATTGTGCTTGAATTATATTTGATTTTGGTTGACCATGGTTGACTTTGGTTGATCACAACTAAATTTGGTTGACCATGGTTGAAATTAGTTGACCATGCTTTTCGTTGGTTGAACATGGTTGATGTTTTGATCAACCATATTTGACTTATGGTGGACCTTGGCTTCCGAAGGTTAACTTTGGTTGAGCTTCCTTGACTTTTGATTAACAATGGTTGACTTGAACCCATAGTTTACTTCAATCCATTGTTAATTTAAGTCCATAGTTGACTTTTAAGAAAGGTTGAGTTTAATACATAGTTGACTTTTAAGTAAACTTGACTTTGAACCATGGTTGACTTCAATCAATAGTTGACTTTATCCAATTGTTTCCTTTCAAGTAGGGTTGACTTTTAACCATAGCTAACTTCAATCCATAGTTGAATTTTACGCAAGGTTTACTTTGAAGCATGGTTGAGCATATCTTCAATGATGACTTCAATCCAATGTTAACTAAGAGGTTAACTTCATTCTAAGGTTTCCTTCAAACCATAGGTGTCGTTTAGGGAGTCTTGACTTCAATTTATAGTTGACTTTTAAGAAAGTTCGAATTCAACTACGATTGACTTTACAAGGTTGACTTCAATCCATGGTTGACTTCAATCGATAGTTGACTTCAATCCACAGTTGACTTTTAAGTAAGGTTGGCTTCAATCCATAGTTGACTTCAATCCAAGGTTGAATTCAATCTGTAATTGACTTCAAGCAATAGTTGACTTTTAAATAAGTTTCACTCCACTACAAGGTTTACATTAGTCTATGGTCGACTTGAATCCAAGGTTGCTTTTAATCAACCATGAATATCTATCCATGGTTTACTTCAATCCATAGTTGACTTCAATATAACCATTACTTCAATCCATAGTTAACTTTTAGGAATGGTTGACTTCAATCCATGGTTGATGTCAATCCAAGGTTGACTTTAGTTAACCATGTTTTACTTTGGTTGACCATGGTTGACGTTTTGATCAACCATAGTTGACTTCTGGTTTCCCATGGTTGACATTGGCTTCCTAAGGTTAACTTTGGTTGAGTTTGTTTCACTTTTGATTACCAATGGTTGACTTGAATCCATAGTTGAATTCAATCCATGGTTAATCTCAGTCCATAGTTGATTTTTAAGAAAGGTCTGTTTAGTTAAACATGGTTGAACATGGTTCACCATGGGTGACTATGGTTAACTATATAGTTGAATTTTGTTGACCATCGTTGACTTTGAATGACCACGGTTAACCATGGATAAATTTGGCTAGCCATGGTTGAGTATGGTTGACTTTCGTTGACCATGATTCACGATGGAATACTCTAATTGACCATGGTTGACTTTGGTTGACCATGGATAACCATGGTTGACCATGGGTGACCATGGCCGACCCTAGTTTCATTTTGGTGACTATCGTTAAGAATGATTGACTTTGGATGTCCATGGTTGACCATGGTTAACCATGGTTGAAGTTGGTTGACCATCATTCACTATGATTTACCATGGTTGACCATAGTTTACCCTATTTGTCTTTTGTTGACTATGGATGGATATGTTTGACCATCGTTGACCATCGTTGACTTTGGTTGACTATTGTTTAACATGGTATACCATGGTTGATTTTGATTGAACATGGGTGGACATGGTTGACCATGGGCAAGTATGGTTGATGATAGTTGACTTTGGTTGATCATGGGTGACTTTCGATGAACATGGTTTACCATGGGTAATGGCGAGTGACCATGGTTGGCTATGGTTGACTATGGTGTACTATGGTTGACTCTGGTTTACGAGGGCTGAATTTAGTTGACCATGGTTACTAATGGTTGATTATTGTTGAAAATGGTCGATGATACTTGACCATGGTTGATTATCGTTCACCCACGTTGGCTTCAGTTTGCTATGGCTGAACACGCTTGACTTTTGATGACTATGGATTAATATGTTTAACCATGGTTGATGATGGTTGACCACAGTTGAATATGGTCGACTTTGTTTAACTATGGTTGACTTTAGTTGAACATAGTTGGCCATGGTTAACTATGGTTGACCAAGGTTGACCATGGTTGACTTTGATTGACCACACTTGACTTTGGTTGACCATGGTAGACTTTTGTTTACTATGGTTGACTTTTGTTCAACCATGATTAACTTTTGTTCAACTGTGATTGACTTTTTGGTTGACTTTTTCTTAACAATGCTTGACATTAGCTGACCATGATTGACATTGGATGGATTTTGGTTGATCATGGTTGCATTTGGTTTACTTTACTTTAGTTTTGGTTTACAATGGTTGACCATGAATAACCATGGTTGAAGATGCTTGAGTTTTGGTTGACCATGGTTGACTTTAGTTGACCATGGAAACCCATGGTTGACTTTGGTTGACTTTTGGTTGATTGTGATTGAATTTTGGTTGATTTTGGTTGACCATGGTTGAATTTGGTTGATCACAGCTAGATTTGGTTGACCATGGTTGAATTTAGTTGACCATGCTCTTCGTTGGTTGAACATGGTTGACGTTTTGATAAACCATATTTGACTTCTCGTTGCCCATGGTTGACCTTGGCTTCCTAAGGTTAACTTTGGTTGAGCTTCCCTCACTTTTGATTAACAATGGTTGACTTGAACCCATAGTAGACTTTAGTCCATGGTTAATTTCAGTCCATAGTTGACTTTTAAGAAATGTTGAGTTTAATACATAGTTGACTTTTAAGCAAACTTGACTTTGAACCATGATTGACTTCACTCAATAGTTGACTTTAGCCAATAGTTTCCTTTCAAGTAGGGTTGACTTTGAACCATAACTAACTTCAATCCATAGTGGAATTTTACGCAAGGTTGACTTTGAAGCATGGTTGAGCATCCTATAGCCATTGTTGACTTTAAGCTAAGGTTGACTATATTACATCATCATCGACCATTATATTTGGAGGGGTGACTTCGAGCAAGGTTAACCTTGCTTAAAATACATCGTTGACCATTGTTTGGGCATGGTTGACTTGAAGTCATAGTTTCCTTTTAAGCAAGGTTGAATTTGAACCATGATCGTCCATTGTATAAGCATTGTTGGCATTAAGCTATGTTTGACTTTAATGTTAATGTTAATGCTAATCATGTACTAATAATGTTGTTAATTTTATGTTCTTATTATTATTATATTGTTAAATATATTATTATTTTCATTATATTTTATATTAATGTTAATGCTAAAGCTAATATAATAATCCTAATATATGTTAATATATAAATGCTCATGTTAATATGTTAGTGTTATTATGTTACTATTAATTATATTATGTTAGTATTAATTTATGTTGTTGTTGTTGTTATGTTATTAATGTTATTATTATTAATTTTATTATGTTTGTTTATGTTTGAACAATATTAACCATGACCATGATTTAGGATGTGCAATTTTGAGTGTGTTATGTTAACATGACCATGAAGGGTTATCAATGTTAACATTCATGTTAACCTTAACTTTAAAATTAATATTAATATTAAATGCTAAATTTGTTATTAACTCTTAATTTAATATTATTAAATGACATAAATGTTAACAATAAATTTAATTTTAACATTAATATTAAATGTTAATATTACCAATAACATTAATTTTAACGTTAATATTAAAGCTAATGCTAATAAATTAATTCATATATTAATGTTAATATATTACTTTTATTATCTTATTATTAATTATATTTTTTTGAGCCTCGTTAATTTTATAATGTTATTATTAATTCTATGTTGTTATTATTATGTTATTAATGGTTTAATATTAATTGTATTATGTTTATTTATATTTGAACAATAATTACCATGGATCATGGTTGAGGATGTGTAATTTTGAGTGAGTTATGTTGACATGATCATCAAAGGTTATGTCCCATCAATGTTCATATTCATATTAACCTTAATTTTAATATTAATATTAATATTAAATGTTAAATTTTATATCAAATATGAATTTAATATTAATGAGTGACATAAATATTAACAAAAAAAACTTTGATTTTAACATTATCATTGACATTAATATTAAATAGTAATGTTAATGTTTAACATTTATATTATTTTAACGTTAACAACAATAATAATAATATTAATATTAATGTTAATTTATTGTTTTTTTTTTTTACTGTAGCGGTTAAGTTTTATATTTAAAAAACAGTGGGGATCCACTTGAGAGCTTACAAACGGTGCTGGTACTTGGCCTTGTAACAGAATTGCAAAATTCAGCAAGAGTTGTTGTAGACTCTGTGGGCAACAATATTCTTCCTTCGAGAGGCATTAATGCTTACAGTTATGAGAAATGACTTGAAAACAGCTAACAAACTTCAAGGCGATACAGGTTTGCTTCATCCAGAACGAGTTTTTGACTTCCTCATCCAATTGTTCACCTTTTCTTCCACTTTCTTCTGTGCTGATGCATGTTCACTTGGAATGGTGCTCGACTGCTTTTATGAGGGTCTCCTTGAGCTTGATAAAATGCTCTCACCGCCTTGCTTCCTCCACGTCCAAAGATGAGAGCAGATTGCTTTGATTGACCATCTGGTTCTTTATCTTGCTAATTTCCTTCTCCACCGTCTTCAGTCTGTCTGTTAGGGGAGCGACATTGGTTGAGCTTGAGGCCATCTTCCCTAGCGGTATGTAGTGAACCTGCTCGATCTTGCAATCCATGGCCTGAATATCGAAATCAAAGTGTCTTGGGTTCTTATCCTGGTAGCAATTAGAGGTCCCGAGACTGATAGTACCCTTCTCTTTCAACCTTTGTGCCTTAGTATTCTCAGATTTCCAGAAAATTGGGTCCAACCCATGCTCCTCCATTGGCATATGCAGTGGGTGCAGCTTATTCTGGGATTTAGATTATCCCGGAGGCGTTGGTTCTTATGGGAAGGGAGAGTAATTTTAAGTTCCATAAATTGTCAAGGTTCCCCTGCTCAGGAGTACACCTCTGTTTTCCTCTGCATCTGCTGAAGAATTAAGCCCTCTTAAAATATGATAGAACCCAATAGAGTTGAAATTGGTCAACAACAACTTGATTTTTGTTAGGTTGTGATTAAGCCTGATGTTTTTAGGCATTTTCAGGGAGATGAGGGCCTTTATAATCAACCTTGAATATCCGAAGACCACAAGAGCTTTTATGCCATGGTTGGAGGCTTGGGAAATTCCTTGCCATAGTTCCAGTGCTTCTGCATTGTTGTTAGTGTCAGTTCCTATTCCCCATGCAAAGGAAACTTCTAAATGTCTAGCAGGGTCCAATAGGATCCCTCCCCTTCATGCTGCTCCATGATTACCCTTAGCAATTCTGTCAAATAATAGGCAGTGCTTCCCCAAAGAGCTTCTCCAATTGGTGAAGGGTTGGTCATCCAAATGAATCTCCCAGTGTTCGTGACTTCTGATATGGACTAAGTCATGGATCTGAATGGAAGGGGCAATGTTTTTATCTAGAGCATCTCTTTCAACTCAAGCTGATTTGTGTTTTTTGCTTTGATAAAAAATGGGAAGGCTTCTGCAAGCATTGTTCTTGCCTTAATAGCAACCTGGGTAGGGATGCACTTGTTGCCCCAGAACAATCTATTGTTCCTCTCGATCCAGAGTTTCCAGAGAACAAACTTTGGGAGGAGCATCCAATAATTCTTTAGTTGGTCTTTTTTGTTTAGTTCGAAAGGGGAGAGGGAATCCCACGACTTCAAAAGCTCAGAAGTATCCTACAGTTGAAGGTTTAGGTTTGGCTCTAATCCAACAGCCTTTTCCCATACTTCCTTTGCATAGGGGCAGAAGAGAAGTAGGTGATCTGTAGTTTCTTCCTCATTACAGCACAACGGGCACCTAGAGGGGCCTTCCCAACCTCTTTTCTTGAGGTTTTCATTAGTCAAAATACTTCGATGGGCCAGTGTCCATATAAACATATCAATTTTTGGCAGAGACTTAACTGACTAGATTGCTTTCCAAAGGGATGGGTCAGGAGGCACGTGAGGGATTGCCATCAGAGCTTTATAGCCTGCTGCAGTAGTGTATTTTCCTATTGTTGTACCCCATCCTCTTTTATCTCTTGAACGAGCTTTGATGGGTGACTTTCCTTGCAGGTGGGTGAGAAGCATGCGAGTTTATCCATGTAGTCTCTCAGGGCATTTTAAGTCCCAACTTTTCCATGTCCTCTCTTCATCCTCGTTCCAAGATGAGATGTCCCAAAGTATTTTCAAATTGTTGGTCTGAAGCCAAGTTTGTAAGTTTTCCATACCTTCCTGATTTTTTAAAGGAGGTTCTACTTGAATCGAATCCTCCCAAATCCTTATATGCTTTCCATTTCTAGGCATCCAGGTGAGGCTAGATCTGAACAATTCGAGAGCTTTCTGACAGAGCCGAAAAATAGGAGATCCTTTAGTACTCTTAGGTGGGCGATCCAGGCACCAGAGTCTTGATCCCTGGAAATATTTTTTCCAGATTACTAATTTACTCCAGGTAGGTTTGCCAGAAACAATTTTCTAGATAACTTTGGCTCCCATAGCCAGGTTTTGGATGCTGAACGCCCTCAGTTGGAGACCTCCTTCCATGAGTGGTTTGTTCACTTTTCCCCAACCAATCAGGTGGAGCTTTCTTTCATTTTGTCTTCCTCCTACCCAGAGAAACCGTCTTAGCAAAACATCGATTTTAAGAACAATCGATTTCGGTGATAGAAGCATGGAACTTTGGAATATGGGGATGCTTGTTAGGAAAGCCTTTAGTAGAACATATTTTCCCACCAGGTTCAGCCATGATGTCCCCCAAGATTGAATTTTAGATTTTAGTATGTCCAAAAGAGGCATCCAATGAGAGGATTTAGGAGAGGCTTTGAAAATCGACACTCCCAGGTAGACGAAGGAGTCCCAGGTTGTGAGGCCTTCCATTCCCAAGATTCTAGTGATTTCAAGCATTTCCCTAGGAGTGCAATTCCACCCAAAAACATTTCTTTTCAAAAGATTGATCTTGCTACTTGAGACCTCATTGTAGACGTCCAATTCTCTCATGAAAGTTTTAGCAGTATTGACGTTATCTCCCCCCAATAGCAGAGTGTCATCAACGAATTGGGCATGGTTAAGATCTTTGACTCCGACTACCATTCTGAGACCTGAAAGGGTTTGGAGTTGCTGGCAGTGATCAAGCTGAAAGCTTAAAACTGAAACCTGAATTGCACAAAGGAGAGGAGACAAGGGGCACCCTTGCCTCAACCCTCTCAAGGCTTTGAAAAACTCTACTGCACGGCCATTGACTAGAGGGGCGATCTAGGGAGACCCCACACAAGCTTTGATTCAACTTATAAAACCATGAGCGAATCCATATTTCTTCATAACTTTAAAAAGGAAATCATGATTAACTCTGTTAAAAGCGTTGTTCAAATCTAGCTTTAGGGTCATACCTTTTTCTTTTCACTGATTGCTAGAATGAATTGCCTCCTAGACCCGGATGATGTTGTCCAAAATCTGGTGGCCTTTGATGAACCCACCCTGGTTCTCCGGGACAATAGAAGGGATCAAGCTTTTAAGTTTGTTAGCTATAAATTTGGTATTTAATTTATAGCCAGTGTTGGAAAGTGAGATTGGGAGAAATTTAATGAAGTTGGGAGCTCCTTTTTCTTTAGGGATAAGAGCGAGGAAGGTAGAATTAGTACGTCCGCCTATTTTGCTGCTTCGTTGGTATTTCAGGACCATTCTAAGGAGATATTCTTTGATTGTTGACCAGCAAACCTTGAAGAATCGATTGGTGAAGCCATCCGGGCCTGGAGACTTGTCGGCATCCATTTGGTCAAGAGCTACTTTAATTTCTAGAAGTTTCACTGGAGCTGTGAGATAATGATTTTCCTCTTCCTTAATCAATAGTGGGACCAAATATATTAGATAGATATCAACCTCTGCCAGGTTGTCAGAAGCCTTAGTATAGAGGTCTTTAAAGTGAAAGTCGACTGCCTATTTTATCCCTTCAAAATCCTTTCTATCTTGCCCTTGGTGATGGATTTTTTTGACAACCTTTTACTGCTTCCTTGCCTCTGCGTGCTTGTGAAAGTATTGGGTATTTTTGTCTCCAGCTTCAAGCCAATGGCAACGAGATTTTTGTTTCCAATAGTTTTCTTCCACGCGATAGGATTGAAGGAGTGCTAGTTGCTGATTTGCCTCTTGTTTTAGAAGATCTGTGGTTATTTCGCTTTCCTCTAGCAGTAGTTGATGCTCCATTAGTCTTTCTACTGCTTCTTTCTTCTTGTTGGACAAAGTTTTGAGCTTTTTGTCCCACTCTTTGAGAGATTTTTTAAGCCTTCTTAACTTCTCTTCCCAAACAAAGTAGGAGGAGCCTCTGACTGGAGTGTTCCAAACTTGTTTCACTATCTCCTGAAATCCATCTTCATTGATCCAAGTAGGACTGAATCTGAATGGTATCGGGCCTAGGCTTTTTTCATGGGTCAGTTCTATCAGAATAGGCTTGTGATCTGACACACATTGCTGTAGAATTTGAGAGAAGATTGAGAGTCCATACATCATGAGAGAATTTTGAACCAGAAATCTATCAAGTCGTGCATCTATATGACCTAGACCCAGTCTTTTGTTTGACCACTTATACTTTCCTTTATTTGGCTTGATATCCTCTAGATCCCAATTCAGGATGATATCCTCCACCCATTCTCTGGCCAGGATCTCTTGTAAGGGATAAAAAGGAGGATCTCTTGTAAGGGACCTCAGTTTCTCCCAACAATCACGTTTTTCCACAAATATTACAGGGACAAAGATTGAACAGGCTTATCCTCTATTCGAATTCTTTGTGTTGAAGAAGAGTAAAAATCCAATGCATGATGGTTTCTGTTTGAATTACCTCAAGAATGGAGCTATCCCAAAAGGTTCCAATGCCTCCTGAATCTCCACGAGCACTAACTGCTATCCCATGAACTTTTTTCCACAATGATTCTCCTACTTTAAGGAGGTCGTCTTCCTCCAGCTTTGTCTCCTGGATTAGTAGGATTTGTGGGTCTGACATTCTGATTAGATCTTTTAGCGCTTCTTCTTTTACCTTGCTTCCGAACCCCCTACAATTCCAGGAGATTAATTTCATGATTTACTACCTGGAGTAGGGGGGTTCTCCTTTTGGAGCTTGAGCTTACTTCCTGGTGGTTCTAGTGTGGCGCAGCATATTTTTTATCGTTTTCTGAGATCCCTGTAGAATATCTAGATATGTCTCCTTCTCTCTTTTCTCTTTCTTGTATTTCCGTCCTCTGGTGGTTTTTTTCGGGGTGACCTGAGAATTATTTGTATTGGTTTCTTCACTTTCTAGGTTTGGGTCTTCGAAGTCAGTGTCTATGGTTAGACGCTCTTCCTCATTCATTCCCCCTTTGGACTTTTCTTCATTCCCCTTTGGGCTAGGGACTTCAACCTCTTTTGTACTTTCCTTTGGATCCTCGGCATTTTTTTCTAATATTACAAAGCTGTTCCTTATATCTATATGCTCATTGTGTACTTCGAGGGCTTTGACTATTTTCTCAGGCGGAGTATCAGTTTTTTTTCTCTTTCTGTTTGGGATTCGTTCTTATCTTCTTTGTTGGCTGCCACCTTTCAATCTTTTCTTTTTCCTGTTCTTGGTTCTTGGGGCAGTTCCTTTGGAAATGCCCATGTTCATGGCAGCTTCTGCACTTAAAAGGAAGCTACTCATAGTCTAACTTTTGATAATGATGCCAAGATCCCACAATCAGTTTCATCACTTTGGGAAGAACTGCTTCTAGATCTATTTCTACGTAGATCCCGGCACAGGTATATTGATCTATGGAGTTTTCTTTATCAATATACCTCCTTAGACCATTCCCAATGGTTTGTAGTGACAAAGGGCTCCAACAATGAACCAGAAGATTAGGAAGCTTGACCCAGATGGGCGCTTCTTTGGGGACATCCACTACTGGTTCGAAATCAGGGGTCCACCTGTTTAGGTAAAGTCCTTGAGCTCCCATAAAATAGGGACCGCTTCTAAAGATGAGATATTGATCTTCTTGAGAGATAAATTCAAAAATGAAGTAGCCTCTTCCTACAACATAGCACGTTACACTGTTCTTGATCAGTGGTCTCCAATTTCTTTGAATCCAATTGTCTGTGGATCTGGGGGAAGGCCAAAGGCCCATAAACTTACCCACCAGTCCACTTTCAGCCAAAGTCAGTGTGATCCTTATTGGCTGTTCCAGTGGAAGAGCTATTTCTGGTATTGATTCAGGCTTCTTTATGAATTTCGGTACTTTTGGAGTCACAATCTTCTTACCTTGGTGTGAGACAAGCCTATGGAAGGCTTCTTCATCAGGAGGAGGAGGACGAGGTGGGGGGGGGGCGGTTCCCCACCGCCATAGGAGCCCATCCCAGCTACTCATTGAGCCCTAGCTTTGAACCTCGCTCAGCTCGCTCGTCCGCATCCTTAATCACAATATCCTTTTTTTTAAGAGGTTATTAAAAAAGAATTATAGTTAATGTTAATTTATTGTTACTAATAATAATATTAGTATTACAAGATTGAATTACGATAAAAATATGTATTAATAATAATAGTTGTTAATTTTAACATTTAAATATAATAACTTTAATTTCACTTTTAAATAATTTTTTATTCTATAAGATTGAAATTACTAATATATTTATTGTTTTATATATCTATTGTTTTGTTAAATTTCAAATATTATGAAAAAACAATAAAGCTTTGCATAAAAGAGGTTTGGATATAATTTTATTTATTTATAGGAGAATTTATATAAAAAAACAAGATACTATATAACTAAATTCATTTTTTTGGTAAAACTATTTAATTTATCATACTTGATATTGAGCTGAGTTTATTGATTTAATTTACCTTACACACCTATATAGCTTACCATTGAATAGGTATGAATGATACTTAGATGAAAACTTATTACTTATTCTTAATATATATAATGTTCAATGTTATTGATTTAACTTAATGCTTTTCATTATTTTTAAAATTAAAAAAATACAAAAATTTCCAATATTCAAGTAGACTCTGAACTTCCAATGTAAGTAGATGCGCCTCTACACTTAATATAAAATTGATTGAAATTCCATGAAGATCAGTTTGAAGTCAATGCTCACATATGTAAGGATTCTGATTTGATACACATGAATATGCTCAGAACTTGGCGCACACTTAAAAATTGCATATATTATCACACTACAAAGGAATAATAAATATTTTCAATCATAAAAATTCATATCCAGTCTAATGCAACATTAACAAACATTATTAAAAACTACTAATCTAAATGAATATTTAATCACAATAATACTTTATTGTCAAAATATTAAGATGAATATTATTGTTTAATGTATAATCCCATGCCATCTTTAATGAAAATTTATTACGCTCAATCAAAAAAAATTCTCATGCCATCCATAATGAAAATTTATTACGCTCAATCAAAAAAAATTCTCATGCCATCCACATAAATTTAAAGAACTCTTCATCACTTGGAAATAATGGTGAGTACCCAACTCGACGCCGTAAGTGTGGGTATACATGTATGCGCCTGTTTTAATTTTTACCACCAATATTATGCCTGAACTGTGCCATATAATGGCTATCGACTATTCCAAGCTTAAGTTAGAATTGCAGAAGGTAATTCCTATTTATTTAGAGTCTAGACTCGTAATCATTCCATCCTGAAGAGAAATAATACCGCATAGTTCTACAACATACATTGTTTCCTCGCTGGGCATGGGGCTAGGTCAATAATCTTGCAGATTGCATGGCCTCTCTAAGAAACTAACTTTCATATTGTAATTTATGCTAAAAAGGTTAGGGTATCAATTTGAGACAGTCGTTACTAAGTCATAGGATGTATAATAGTATAAATTTATATATAATATTATAAATCTAAGCACAACAAAATCTATATCATGAGAGGTAATTGGAGATTGAGTACCCCATTTTCCAGGATTTGAAATTAAATTCAACGAGAGACCATAATAATCAAGAAATACAATCTTAAGTCCGGGAAGCACAGACTTCAGTTCATCTACTATTGCACTCAGCCCGGCATTGAACCCAGAGATACCCTAGTTGATTTCCTTTACCCATTCTCCTTTAATCTGAGAGTAATTGGGCAATGTTTTTGCCACAAACAAACATTTTTAAATGCTCCTGGACAGAGGAGAAAATGCTTATAGTTACATACACAAGTTTGTTTTAAGTTTTAGCTTAAAATCTAGCCTGTTTTAATTTTAGGCTTAACCTTAGCTTTGTTCGAGATGCCAAGATCCATTTTTACAGCTATACAGCCTCAAAACAACAACCTATATATTACTTTATCAGTGGAAGGTTTCCATTCATCAGTTGGTCAATTGTTCCATATAGGACAACGCTATCAAAATTCTGAAAATATGAGACCTGCAGGATAAAAAAGTAGAAACGTTAAAATACTCCGACAAAAAGTCCAGACAGGAGTCGCAGCTTTAGGTTTTTCATACAATAACTTTGAGATTACCTTCGAGTGAATGCTATAAAAATCCCTATCTCTTATGGAAGAAACCGTAGCACTGCCAACTTCAACTCCGACGTCTTCTAACACCATCAGAAGGCTAGAGAGGTCAATCTAGTTTTTGAAAGTATTTAGAGTGATTTGAATGCCTTCACCAAATTTGCTAACACTAATGTAGTATCAATCTAAAAAATAGTCGAATTATCTTCGACATTTTTTGTGCTGACTTTAGCACAGGCTACCTCAGACAATGGACTCTCGGGATTCTTCCGCCTCTTCTCCTTTGATTTATGGATACACTTCCCTCAGTTTCTGAACCACAGACCGAAAGTTTTCTCGGTCAGTTTTGATAATCACGGGTTCATAAACATACACAATACGGATCGCTGGAGTGATGATATTCTTGTGCCGCCAATATTTGGTTGCTCTTCCTTCATCTTTGGCAGCAGAATAAGACCTGGAAATCACATGACAACTTTTATTGGTAGCCAGCATCGCAGATTCTGACCTAGACTTGGAAATTACATGACAACTTTCATTGGAAGCCAGCATCGCAGATTCTGACCTAGATTTTGTCACAACTTTATCCATCTTCGACATTTTTATTGATTCCCTTCAGCTTGACGATCAATTGCACTACTCATAATAAATTGTCCAGATAATCTGAAAAGCAAACCTGAGAGACATTGAACATTGCAAACGACGATATCCCCAGGTAAATCTCTGCTAAAGTCTTAGTGGGAAGTAGGGAAGCCGGCTTTCTCCTCATAAACAATGGCTTCTGCAAATTCAGGAATTCTCCCAAGAATCCTTTCCATTCATTGTGCAGACCCTGCAATCTCTGTAAATTTGAATGCTCTTTATTAATCCGTTGCAGAGATATTATTGTTCGTTACAGAGAGCGTAAACTTGAAAACAGAGGGATCACAGATATGTATTTGCATACCTTTCGTCTTTTCAATGTAAGAAGAGGCAATCCTGCAGCATTCATGAGAACCAGACAAGAGACGATATGATTCAAATCAAGAAGCCAATCAAATCGGTGAATGGATCGCTTGAGACAATCTATCGACCTCTCTTCTCCATTGCTGAATACTTCTTTGATCCCAAACTTTAGCTAGTTCCAGCGCGGCAAGTTATCACACTAATCAAAGGTAAAGGTAACGTTTGATTAAGAAATTCATATTCAAACTCCAATTTAATCAGAGCCCTCCAATTGATGTGCTCGACGAATCTAATCCGGGAATATCTGCTTGATATTAAATCTGGGTCATCTATCACTAATTAGTGATTAAAAGTTGCGGTCCTCCTCCATATAGAAATATAGAAATGTTCATTATAGACGCCTATCGGCGAAAAATAGACTTAATGGTCATAGTCTATCAAGACTTACACATTGTATTTACACAAAAATAAAATAGTTTGTATAAATTAACAATATCAAGCCACACTGTACAAGGATTCCATAAATGCAATACCGACTGCCCACATGGACTTGGAAAATATCAGTTCTCATTCCTAAACTATTAACCCATAGGTTTCCAATGTACCAATGATTGGCGACCATCCACACACTTCTACACATGTTGATGTTGTTATTATTTTAACCTGATCTTGTCGATGGTGTCCTTAATGGGGATGTGGAGAAGCTCCCAAATCAACAGTTGTCCCTAACTGAGAGTATTGGTTATTCATGTTAATGTTCTTTCTTAGTATATGAATATGCTTTAGCAGAGTTGTTCTTCGTCATGTGGTAGGAAACATTGAACTCCACGCAAAAGCATTCATTCACAAGGTAAATGAAAGTCGACTCATAATCATTCGAGGCACGAATCCTTTATAATAATACTAGTGACTTTTTTATATTGAATTACACAAGTTTCCTTGTGTAGCATGCATCTATAAAAAATAATTGAGCATGGTTTCACAAATTCAAGACACAGTTATGTAATTAAATCCAATTCCTCCATGTTTTGGCTTAGAAATATTTAGGGAAACCTTAATCTGATTTTTTCGATGATGCTCCACTAATAAAGAATTCTTTTATAAAGAGATTGGCAATTATTTGCAGGCATGTAATATCTCCATTGATTGGCGACCATCCACGGACTTCTGGGACCAGCTCGTCCATCTTCATTATTGCAAGTTATTTGGTGTAGTTCCATTTACGTTCCCAATGGATCCGAAGAAATTGTGATATGGTGGTGCCTTGGTTTCAAACATCCCTCATCCTGCGTCAATACCACCCTCAAATATTTTATGCTTGCATCGTAGATTCCTTCATCACAGATCACTGTCTTTCCCTTGTTCTCTCCCTAAAGAATTCCTTGTTGATATCCTGAATTAAATTTATATATGGATCATTTTGGTTATGTTCAATTGAGCCTCTTCCTGAATACAACTTCCCTCTGCCGGGAGATTCACCCACCTATAATATTTTATCTCCTATATGACCATTTTCCTTTTAAGCACAGTTGCACTTTCCACGCAGCAAAACCCATCCCAACCAAGGATTTGCAAGTGTGTTTGGGTGATTTATTTTTTCCTTTTACTTTCCCTTTAGCATATTCAGGACTTCCCACTCTCTTGCTATTCCTGCAGGCGTTCATCTACACATCGTGTCTTTCCCCTTTCCTACATGAGCTGCCTCATTCACGTCTGTTCTATGCATTATTCAATCGAGTCCCATTTTTCCATTCTTCATTGCATTTTCCTATCGAGTATGCCAGCATTCACTTTGTTTCCTCGGTTAGTTATCAACCCACAATGAGTGCTCATACGGCCTTCACTTCCTGGACTGCACGCACATGCCCTAATCTTCGACTGTCTATGTCTAATTTTGTATGTATGCAGATTGGTTAGACGAATGTGAAAGGAAAAACAATTGAAACGATGTATATATTTGATCCCATCCATAGAATATATTGT
This sequence comes from Larix kaempferi, assembly GCA_027924585.1. Lineage (NCBI taxonomy): Eukaryota > Viridiplantae > Streptophyta > Pinopsida > Pinales > Pinaceae > Larix > Larix kaempferi. Next base: position 4,097,083 of record BSBM01000642.1, on the reverse strand, counting down.
ATGTTAATGCATATCTATCTTTCAGTCTTGACCTTCGGATTGGGCTAGAGTTGGGGCCACATAATGGGCATAATTATAAAAAATAAAACAAACCACGCAAACATTTTCCCAAGTTTCACAGTGGATGTGGAGTAATCTAGAAGTAATCTAGATGTCTCTACAATTTCATCTATTTTTCATCCAAGATATTGCTCTAGGTCAAGCAACAATAAAACAATGTATGATGAGGTTATTCAGTTATACTAATTTACTATTCTATAGACTCATATTGCAAGCTACAACGCTAACTTGCAGCGGAGTCCTATCCCACGCCCCATTTTCCTTGGGGCTGAGTATTTCTTATAATTGGATTTTCGAGGCTACCATTTATATTATATTAGATTTTTGAAAGTTTTCTTTCTACCTAAATCTAATATAATATGTTTTCAAGATACGTTTATTTTCTCCCTAAATGTAATATAATATGTTTTCAACTAATTATTATGTTCAAGAGACATAATATAAACACATTCTCCATGCTGTAATTTTAATTGGAGTTAAAACTAAGGTAATTTTAATTTAAGTCAGAAATAATTTCCTCTGCAACGTCCTTCTAACCAGCAGTGATCTATTGCTTCGAATGAGCTTCCTTCCATGGGGTGGAATGCATAATCTTCACTACCGGTCAAACGCTCATTTGACTAAGTTTTATACTATTGCACGATTGTTGACCAACTGCTTACTAATGGTTGGGTTGGAAGGTTTACTCGAGTGGAAGCGATATTCTTTTACTCCGATGAAAGCACCACACAATGGAAATATTTGTCAAATGCAACAAATTGTGGCAACCACATGACATTTTTTATTTTGTTTTTAAATTTTAAATTGGGGTGCAGTTAAATTTAAAGTTACAAACATTATTTAATATATAGTTTTTAAATTTGTAAAATATTATTATATATTATATTATAATAATAATAATAATAATAAGATATTGTAATATTATTTTTTTTAATAAGTTTTTATTTAATATATAGTTTTTAAATTTGTAAAATATTATTATATATTATATTATAATAATAATAATAATAATAATAATAATATTATATATTATAATGTTTTTTTTAATAGATGTTATAATTGTATTTTTATTATAATTACCACAATAATTGTATTTTTATTATTATTTTTATAATAATAATAATAATAATAATATTATATATTATAATTGTACTTTTTAAATTATAATCACAATATTATGTATCAATCATTTTTCATAATATCATTTTGCTAAAAATAAATATATAAATTTTATATGCATATTCGAACATCGATATCTTCCTCTATTTTTAAGAAGGTAAATTTATTCCCAATACAGAACAACCAGCATTGTTATTTACACAAATAAATTTTAAGCTATAGGCACGGACAGCTTGCTGCCTCGCAGCTCTCCTTGTTTTCTTAGATTTTGGAATTTTATGATCACCAACAGGCTCATTTTTTTCTTTTATAGAGTGGCCGCATTGTGTAACGTAGTTGTCAATTTTGCAGATCACCTTGTCGGTCAAATCACTATGTTTGTTAAATTTCTCTTCATGGCAGGAGACATGGTGGAAGAAAGAGATGGTATGGAATAGTTCGTTTAATTTCTCTTCATGGAAGGAGACATGGTGGAAGAAAGAGATGGTATGGAATAATTGGTTTATGAGGGATGGATTTGATTGGAGATTAGGATTTTGTTTTTATATTATATATATATTATGGGTTTCTTTTTCAGTATATTTGGCATTATTTTGATGCATGATTATATTAGCATAGATTTATCCTAAAAGGGGATTTTCTAAGTGTTTCGAGGGATCCAATTTCTTGAAGTGCAAACCCTTTATTTTTAGAGTATAAATCTCTACTTTTTAGATTGTAAATGTTTAGGAAGGGTTTTAATTTATCTAATTGTGTTGTTTTATATATATGTCAATGTATATGTTTTAAATCTAATTTGAATCGACATGTTATTTTTTATAATATTTTATTATTTTTTAGAAAGGGCATATGTGAGGTCCAAGATGAGCAAGGAAGGAGTTACACATCCTCTACTGGGCTGTAGAATGCATCTCTTCGGTGCAATGACTAAAAATATCAGCTTGTTTTTACCAACATGAATTTTTTTTTTCTTCGATTAGGCTGAACCTAGGCTGGGGACAGCCCCAATGTTGGATGGAAAAACAATTTACCCACCACGAGAGGTACCCGAAACCAGGATTGTGCGAAGACAAGGTCCACCTTGGATTCGAATGATCTGCCCACAACTAGAAATACCCGAAACTAGGATTGTGCGAAGACGAGGTCCGCCTTGTATTCCCATAGCCAACCCTATTTCATAATGGCTCCCACCCTCAACCCCTCCCATGAGGTTTTGAACACATAACCTCATAAGACTAAACCCCACACAAAACATATAAGCTACACCTAGTTTACCAACATGAAATATGAGTGACCCGCACTCAAATTGTTTTTTATCCAAAAATAATTTATGCTGAGTATATATTTTATTTACAAGTCATATTTTAAAATAATAATAAAAACTTACTGAGCCTTGACAACAAAGGAAGATTTGGCTCACTCTTCATTAAAGATTGCACTGCACTTCATCTTTATATGGGGGAGGTAACATTAAATCGGAGAACTCCTATCACGATTCGTGAGTTGGGTGGACAACCTTTCATCTGTTCAGATCCTCTAGGCAATAAATGCATAGAAAGAATATCTCAACTACTCTTCTACAACTAGGTGTGGCCATCCAATTCACTGCAAAACTCTTCCACGGATCCTTTGGAATAGGTTGGAACGCTATGAGTTCTAATATATACACATGTTGTGGTATAAGGTCAAGCTAAACATCACAGCTTACGTTGGCTACCACCCAACAAGGGATTAATTGCTAAATTATATCAAGGTGTCTGATCCATCGAGACAATCATCAAGGCGTGTTGGCTTACTATCTTACTCCGGTGAGGCATCGAAGGAACCGTAGACAAGAACTTCTTTCAAACATCCCATCTAAGGCCTCTCTCATAAATATGTATACACATGAAGCACCTAACGAGTACCCACTCGTTAATAAAACTGTTGGTAGATTTGATAAATAATAGAGGAAACTAATAATTTTGGTATTAAGACGAGTAGGAATCATTTTTAGATTAATGTAATATTTTTAAGTTTGAATATGAATCATTCTAGATTAATTAATTATTTTTTTTTTCAAAATAGAAGATATATATTAATATTTTACAATCTAAAATTCTAAATGCTACTGAAATAATTCTATTTCAGTAAAATCACTTGACTATAACAACAAAGGATCAAATCGTAAAAGTTTTAACCTTATTGCATTTCCATTTGTTTCTCACGTGTAAAACAGATGTTTCAGTCTAACACATGCCCATATTATTGATGACTTATTATTTGTTCAAGTGAAACATTTATTTTGGTAGCAACCCTGCAATGCAATGTATAAACAATTAAATCAACTTATTGTTTGTCCCTTATTATCTTTATGTTTATAAACTTTATATCCAAGTGTTCTAATAAGTATAATATTTGAAGAAATATTTCTTATACTATATATTTTTCCAACTTTCTAAACTACATATCAACTTAAATGTGCTCAAAAAATCACAGGCCATAAAACATGGATAATGGGAAGGCTCTTTAAGTTTAAATTCACAACTTTATCTCTAGTGGTAAAAGGATTATGGATTGCGAATTTAAATTCACTAGTGTTTATGGCTGGCAAATTTGGATAGCCTTAAGGTGTATGGGACGCTTTCCATTCAATCATCACAACCAACAAGCATTTTTGCCTCCATTTCCTTCATTTTCGGTTACCCAGGATGGGGACATGAACCCAGCCCTCAGGACGGGTACCTGTGCATCACACACACACACACACACACACATATATATAATTGGTAGTTGATGCATGGATAACTCTAGCTCATGCATGGATAACAGGTAGTGACATACAACCCATTTAACTAAAGAAGGTTACAACTAAACATAGAGAACAAGTAACGGATAACTTGTTCATGGCACTTAACTTGTGACCTATTGGTATTCACCGGCCACAAGCTAAGTGGTTGTGCTAGTATCTTAGAATTTGGGGTGGACTAGCACCTATGTTTTCCCTAGATTGCACAAGGATGAGATAAGTGTACTATTCAAATTGGTTTTATGGCAGTCGTTCCAAATTATAAATAAACAATTATAAAAGAGAAAATAACATAAAAAAAAACTTGTAGCTGATGCATAGATAACTCTAGAAAAAAAAACGTGTAGTTGATCCAATGATAAATGGTAGTTGATGCATGGATAATGCTAGACAACTCATTTTGACTTAAAAAAAGCGAGTGCTAACTTATTTGTGGCACTTAACTTGTGACCTATCGATGTTCATCAACCACAACTTAAATGATTGTATTAGTAATATTATTGAGTACATTGAAAAGATCATTGTTTTTATTCAATATTTTTTAAAATTAATTTTATGTTTTATTTTTATTTTTTTTGGTCTACATATTTTGATTTTTCCATTAATCTCATAAAAAATCGTACTCCAACTATGATCAATATTTTTTTATATGAATAATTTCATGAATTGTTATCCTTCAATATATAAATCGTGACCTTCAACTACTAGCTTTTTAGAAATCATGAGTGAAGAAATAATATTTGGAGCATATTTTACAAGGTAAAAAAAAGGAAAATTCCTTGCAAAGTAGCACACAACAAGATCTTTATTTCACAATAATCTTGGCCATATCACATCTTTAAAAAATAAATTGAATTTAGCTAAACGTACATGGTGAATTGTGAATTATTTGACCAGGTAATAAGGCTATAAATTCTCCATCTTGCATCTAGGTATGGATTATAAGGATTTATGATAATGTATGATAATAGAGAGATATTACCTCACATGAATTGATGAATATTGCTTGCCACTAGGTGAATATCACTCGGCAATGTATACAACTCTTCCACCTTAAGGACCTCCTACAAAAGTAACAGTCAATATCAAAGCTTGAATTGAATTGAGGGTTTTTCCAAGAGACTAACTCACTGCACCATGGATGTCTAACAGCTATCGAAATACAGCTATCGAAATACACATTGGAGAAAGTCTTTTACCATCTTCCTCTCCTCGATATGGTTCTCTCTCTCTTTGTGTGCAAGCACTGGAATCAAATCATGTCATCCATCCAAATATTATGCCATTACTCCAAACTCTGCATAATAACTCCTAGATTATCCCCATAGACAACCAAGGAGGTAATCGAATGGCTTCCAACCATAGAATTCTCAATATATATGACCCATATTTGCACAAATTCTATGAATTGGATCTCTCATTCCTCCCCCATAAATTAATAATCCCAATAGAAATCTTATGAGGAGTGTTCTATGTCATAGAGTTGGATGCCACCAATTCACTTTTCCTTTGCAATCCCTTAAATAATAATTACAAAATCTTATTGGTGCTATATATGACACTTTTCTATTTTTTATAGTAATGATGCACAATAATGTAAAGAAACATTATGCTTTGTATAATTATTAGTTTGTTTTTATAATTAATTAGATTAGTTAAAAGAAAATTGGCAAGAGACATAATTGTCTCAAGTTTTGTATAACAAGGTCATATGTGTGACTGTGTGGGGTCGATGTTAATTCTTATTTTGGCTATGTGACAAAGATACATTATGATGTAAATCTTGATGAATGATGAATGAAATAATGAGCCGGTTGTTCTTCAGCTATATTGTGCATGAAACTATGGATATATTTTTGAATGTTGAACAATTATATGGAATCTATGCAATTTCATTTTCAAAGTTCAATCTTCCTCCTAGTGTGCATTTTCAAAATCAAGTGAAAATTTAGTACAAAGTGAAGTCAGATTTATTCTACATGATATATTAGAGGAAGGAAGAAGAGTAGAGGATAGATAGAGAAGCGAAAAGGTGATAAGAAGATTGAAAATAGCAAGAATGATGATAGATTTGTTTTTGAGGCTTCTAGTTTTTCATGCAACTCAAGAAGATGATGCATAGCAACATTGATTTTCTTGTGAAGCATTATGGGTAGTAAAACAAGTGTGAGATGAAACAAAGAAAATAACGCATATGGATACTACTTTGTGTGATTGTGCGCTCACATGGTATATGAAATATAAAACGGTTGTTACGTAGGGAGTGAAGAGAACATTGGCTAATATTAAACAAGCAATGTTAACATAGTTTCAGAAGTCGTAGTCAGAATTGCAATGAATTACTAAAATAAAGGAAATTAACTAGTAGCAAGGAGAGATAGTTTGGGATTTTGAACAAAGATTTAAGATTTTGTTGGACAAGTTGTCTTTTCAAATTCAGGATGTACAACTAAAAGAATGGTTCATTACAGGTTTGTTTACGAATATACGGGTCCCAATAACTAAATAAAAGGTTCTTACGTAGCTTGATGTATTAGAAATTGTGATGTGGTTGGAGTCTATGCTATGAGGTGAATTTTCCGTAGGAATGGTGCAAGTGCAGTGACAGCTGGCAATGATGATACAATTGCAAGAAATAGCCAAGGGGAAAGAAGTGTGAAAAAATGTGTGGTGCACACTCTTCCACATGAAAGGACACCACCACAATGAGTGCCCTTTGTTGGGAGAATATACAATGACTAGTGCCCCAAATCCTTTCCCTATGGGGCAACAGGTGGAATGGTGAGAGACATGTAAGAAATGGGGTCATTATCCTCTATAGTGTCCTATGATTAAAAAGTATTAAACGAGTACTAATAATCCATTTTGTGAATTTTGTAAATCAATGGGACATGATGTAAAAAGATGTCGTGCATTACAATTGATGAAGGAATAATTCCATTGTTGCTTACAAAGTACATGGAATAGATGATAATGCAGTAAGTGGAAATGGTGTCTTTCAAGGTGGATTTTGAGGAGATGTTGAGTATTCAATGAAGGTGGTAGACCACCCATTTTCTTCAACTGCAAAAAACTAGGTCATGTAGCACATCTTTGTCTAAATCCAAGAGCATTATGCAGATATTTTAATAGCAAAGAGCACATAATAGAGGATTGTCTAGATGTTATAATTAAGTGGGAGGAAAAAATAGGATGTTGTAATATGGCAATGGTAGAGGTGGGCAATGAACACAAGTTGAAGGACGTAGTGAATTTGTATATAATAACCATAGGGGGCACACGAATAGGGGAAGACCATGGTAAGCAAAGCTATGTAGAATGAATGTTGGAAGACAAAGTTAGAAAGAATGTAAAACTGTTACTGAATTTTGATGTTGTGTAGTGAAGATAGTTACTATGAGAAGGACAACAAGTGGTTGAAGAAGCAAAGGAACACACAGGATAATTTTGAATCAATGGTGATCAGGAAAGTGATTCTGATAATTGTGTAAGTGAATTTTTTCATTGTTGTATGAAAGTACTCAATGAATTTTCAGTAACTAGAAAATTGATGTAATTATTAACAAAAAAGATGGTTGTAACAAAAGCATAGATTATGATTGTTGCATTGCTATTAGAAATAAAACTGCATTATGTGAAGAAGAAAAATAAAACAAGGAGAGAGTTTAAAACAAAGGTAGATTTAGGAGGATATGAAATGCAAGACATGATCTTAGATTTAGGATCAGATGTAAATAGTTTTCCTAAAAAGTCCTGTAATTAATGGATAGGCATAAATTGGTTTGGTCCCCAATACAACTCAGACTAGCCAATTAGTACAGAGTTTATCTAGTAGGAAGGATGGAGGATGTGGAAGTAGATATTGATGATATCATAACTAAAGCATTTTTTTAAGTGATTAAAATCTTGTATGGATAAGATCCCTCCCCAACATTATTTGGCATCGATTGGCCTTTTTGAGAATAATGCAATTTTGAACTTGAAACACAGGACTATGTCGTTTGAGTTAGAAGAGGTGTGTTGATGCCTCGAAAACCGTAGCATCAATCAGCAAGGGATTGTCCCTGGTAAATAGTCCCAATTAGATTGTCCACTGTTTGATTGTAGGGAATTCTTCCAGTTAACGGTTCCAGCTACTGCGAGATTTAAAGATTTCTGATTCTCAGCACCAATTGCGGCCCGATCCACCGTTTATGTATTTTGTTTTAAAGATGATATGCAAGTGCTCTAAGTTAAATGCAGGTGGCTAATCTAAGCTAATTTAAGACTGTATAAACAAATCTAATCTATCCTTGCAAGGAGCAAACATTAAGGATGAGTAATAGACTGAAAGAAACATCTAAAGATTAGACAAATAGCTATTCAATCCTAAAGATGCATCCATAGCAAGAGATACAAGATATTAAAGATAGCTTTAATTCAAATAATGCATTCAATTACTCATTTGAGATAGACATCTTTGCACAGAAAATATAGAAATCATTCATTACAGAGAACTAAGTCACAATAGTAAGGAAAGATCTCACAGATGTGTATGACTGATACAAGAGTAATCCAACACACATTCAACACATCTTTCAAGTGAAAATGTAGTGTCCCAAGCTTTCATTAGGCAAAATCGAATTCCTTATACATGTAGAGAAATAGTTCACGTACAAGACAGAAAAAGTCTTTCACCTGCTAAAAGTCCTTGTACTATTCACTAGCTATCTATTTATAAGTTTACAAACTGCCTCCAAGGTTGCCACCTGTCCTCTCTTCTTTAATTCTTTTAATTTTCTTTTAAATTTTTTATAAAATTAAGTGACTCGTGGCACCCTTTACATAATAGAAACAAAAGAGGACAGTTGTCCCTTTGACTTGATGATTTGATAACAGGGAAGGAAAATTTGATGCATCATGGCTATTGAGCTAGCTTTGGGGCGGTGCCTCTGCTTCAGTTGGAGCAGTCATTTCAAAGGGTGCTTCCGTCTCAGCTGGTGCCTTTGCTTTTGATGATGTGCCTCTATCGATTAATGTCGCTGTTGTTGCCCTCTTATCTTCTTTTTCAATATATCTGAACCAAACACCAGTGTCTCTTATGACAAAATTGGCAGGTGAAGGGAGCAAGATCTTCTTAGAGGTTACATGCTTATCGATCTCTCCTTTAATGTATTGCATTTATGCTATTGCTATCTAGAGGATTTCATGGAACATTTGAGCGTATACTTAAGGAAGCATGATGAATTGATGAAGATCATCTGTAGTTAACACATCAATCCTTTTCACATACTCCAATTGAATGCTCAGCTCATATTTTATATCGGAGAGGTGTTGTTCTCTACTAGGAAATTCATCAAGGGTGTGGGGAAATACAACCCTGCACTTCTCGAATCTTTTGATAAAGGATGTTACACTTTCCCAGTGTAACCTGGATCACAGTAATTAGTTTAGTGCCATAGTTCCTACAAAATTCCATGAAAGCTACATCTTTCTTAAAATAAGCCACTGATTTGAACGCGACATGCCTAGGGAAATCCACTTTCCCTTCTTTCCACTCCATTTGGATTAAAATATTTTCCTTTACCCGTGTATACTTATTCCTTAGCCTGACAGCCTCAGAGTTGATTTCCTTCATTCTGTCCAACATGGCCTTTAACCTACAAACCTCTTCGGTAAGCAATTCTTGCTTCTCATACATCTGCTTAAGCCCATCACAGGATTGTCGTGGAATAGAGTCATATCCATTGCTATGCTATTTTCTTGCTCTAGCTACTCAACCAAAAACTGCTTATCTTCTTCCAACTGGATAACTTTAGCTTTGGAGTCATTCTTCTTTGCTTCAAGTATCATCATTTGTACTGCTAGGTGTTGCTTTTCCTCCTCCGGGTGTTGATATTTATCCAACAAATCCTTATGATCAGATAGGAGGTGATCATGCTTTTTTACTACAAGTTCCCTATAGGATTGCTCATTGGCCACGATGTGTTGTAGCATACGAGCCCTTTTCTTGGTTGACTCAAGCTTATTGACTATGTTGATTACATTATCCTCGCTTGCTTTGGATACTGCTACAATAGAAGATGCCATAGCCACGGGAGCATGCTTCATGTTTTGCATAACGGTAGTTTCACGATGGGTGACAATTTCTGACTCAAAAAGCCTCTTTAACCTTGTGTCTGACTTCAAAACAATAGATTTCCTATCCCTGTTATATACAAATCTGTTCCACTAGGACATAGTATGATCCTTTGATGGGGTGAAAGCGATTAGTGGGATATTTTCTATGGGGACATTTTCTTTAGCGGGCGGGGTCTGTACCAATTGGGATGAACCTATATCCATGTCCTGTGTATCAGAACCACCAGCTTGTGCATCTTCATTCGCCTTGTTTTCTTCTTCGATCTTGTGCCGTCTTTCTTCTTCTTTAGCCTTCAACCAATTTTCCACTGCCTCCCTTTCTTCCTGCTCTTTTGCAACTTGCTGCAATATTTCCTCTTCTAACTCTTGATCCCGAAGCCTTTGGGCTTCATCTTCTTGCAGCCTAAGAGTTTTTGTCTCCCGAAGCTTAAGGGCTTGTTCTTGCTCCTTCCACAACTGGTCATCAATTTCTTTATGGGTTCTATCTGCCTCCTCCTTTAGCCACTGCTCTTCATTAGCTAGAGCTTCTGCTACTTCCTTTTCTTTCTACAACTTAGCTTCTTGGGAACTTTGGAAAGTGGTAGAGCTAGAAATTTCTCCACCTTTGTAGCGACAGATTTGCAACTCAGTCATGTTGCTAATTCCCCTATATACCTTTTCATCATCATCATCATAATAATGGGCATAATCAAAGTGGGCGTACAACTCTTTACATTGTTCTGCAACTCTGTTTCGTCTATTATTTCTATGAAATATTGCTTCTCCAAAACAAAAACCTTTCAACTCTTGAATGAATTCCTCAGCAAATGAAACCCCCGAGAACTTATAGGCTCCCACATAGAATGGCAGAGAAGGGAAGGAATCCTTTTTCAATTTATTCAAAAATCCTCCGACTCCATCAAGAAAAACTTACCTAACTGCTTCTTTCAGGACTATATAGTCAGTAGCGTATCTGGGCAATATATATGGTGGTTTGGAATCTCCATACATTCTGATATAAGTACCGCCTTCTAAAAAATAGAAATCGCCATAATTTTCGAGCATTGCCATGGCGTTCTCTGATAAGCAATTGGGTTCTTCACTAAACATTTGTTCATACAAGGGTATGATGAACTCCTCATAGATGAGTTTGTAATGCATCTTGTAATTTTGAGCCCACAATATCTTATAGGCAGTATAGATCGAGGTGTTGGACTGGTCCCAAACGTATCCCAGCTTTGGGAAAGAGAGCTTGGACAAAATGAAATCAACAAGATATGAGGACATGAAGAATTCTGACTTCTTCAGACTCATCCCTTCTTTGGCTACGGCTACGATAGATGATAAACTGTCTGAGAGGACAGTTTCCCAGTCAAAGACAATTCTTTTGAATGCTACGTAATGGATTATGGGAGCCCATTGTATCATATAAATAGTTTCATCAGCCATGTCAAAATTTCTGCTCAACATAAGGGCGATCATCTGAAAAGGGGCCCTCGGATTTTGAACTTCATACTTGTCACTGTCTCTTTTCCTAAGCTGCTTTCCTATGATTAGCAGCTTCTTAGCCATTTCTTAGCAGCTTCTTAGCCATTTCTTAGCACAACTTCAACCAAGATAAGTCACTTCGGGGGGGCTAACTGAGTTGTGTTCTTTCTTCCTCTTTATTCCTTCAGGATTTCTTCAGACAACAGTACAAGTGGCGCGATGGGTAAAATCCGGCTAGGAAGGTTGAAGCTCATAGGTTCGAGGGACTTAGGGGAGAGATGAAAGGGTACATGGTTAGAAAATAAAGGCTCGGGAATGGCCAATAACAACACATGCAGACGCCTACTAGCTATGAAACCCACAGGGGGTATTGTTACCGAGAAAAGATTGATACATTTAGAAGTAAAACAAAAAAGTGGCGGAGCCACCTACCTAGAGAAAGATTGCTGGTCCCATGGAGGTTGGCTATGTTGCTGGTGAGCTGAGCTGGATCAGTCTAACAGCTTCGAAACGATGTTCTCTAGTACAAATTCTAACAATAGAAACAAAACAAACTCCCCAAAACCTTATATAAAGGTTGACACATGCAGGAAATTAATAGGTTGGTGGAGGCTTTAAAACGATGTTTAAAACGCGTACGCCAGGGTCACCTCGGCAGGTTTGGTATTGAAGTGTAACCGCCAAAAGCGGGAGGAAAGGGTGAGCTCACTCAACGTTGCATTGAAGACTCGTAAGTTCTATCCGCTATTTCGATGAGAGTTACTGAGTTTATCCAATGTTGCGGAAAAAACTTGTAAATTCCATCCACAACTGAAGGTTTTGGGACTTGAATAAAATGTCTGCCCGCTATGGCAAAAGATTGGGAGTCGTTGTGGCGGAACTTCGTGATTTTTCGCTGTTGCAGGGAAACTTTCCAAGTTTGTCTGAAGTTTTCTTTGCGCCTTAGTAAAAGAATGACGAGAACCTTCCACCATTGTGGGGAAAGTTCCTGAGTTGTTCCGCTGTGGCGGGAGGACTCGCCGAGTTTGCCCAAAGTTTCGGATGGACTTGGCAATTTTGCCCGAAAGGTACAAGGTAGAAAGACTTGATAAAACAGGCACTCATTGCGGCCGAACTTTATGAGTTCTTCCACCGTTGTGGGTAAAAGCTTGAGTTCTTCCACCATTGCGGGTAAAAAAACTTGAGTTCCGACTTAAAAGAAAAGATCAATAAACTCAACAAGAAAGGTTCCTCCTAAAAAAAATGAAGAACTAGGTATGAAATAATTTCTAAGGAAAGTTTAACTCCTAAGTAACATTGTAAGAGAAGTAAAAGGAGGGGCCCCAATATTTACAAAAAATTTGGGGGGGGGGTGTTGCAGCAACAACAAGGTGATAGTAATAACTCCTTTAGATCCCTAAGAAGGGGAAATATATCCTGAACCTATAAGATATGTAGTGGAAGATGAGGAGATATAAAACATTATAATATCACAACGATAAAGGAGAATTATGTAAAACCAACAATTGATGGAGAAATCAACTGGCGTAGCATCTGTTCAATTGGTACAGATTCAAAAGAGGCAATGGAAACATGGAAAATTTGAATGTACGAAGTTTCAAGTCACAAGTGCACGAGAATTGAGAAATCGTTGCAATGTTAAGAACACAATTGCATGACCCCCCACATTTTGATGGAATGGGCGTAGTGGAATAATTTATACAAGAAATGGAAGAAAAGGTTTCTTTAATTGTAAGGATCCAAGTGTTGGATGGTCCTTTCAAAGGGACCCATGCACGATAATGGGAGAACCGGAAGGAAAATTTAGATAGGTGGGATAAGGTAGTACAGAATATATCTATAAGACTTCAACTAGATTATGTGAAGGAATTAGAAAATAGGTATAAGGGAGTGCAGGACCGTAGGGAGCATAAATGGTTCAGTGATAGAAGATGGGAAGAAAATAATTTCCCTATGGAACAATGGGTTCATAGGTTCATTCACACATAGGATACTATACCAAATAGCTGGTATGTGCATCAAGAGGTTAGAAGATAGACTAAGGAATGGAAAAAATTGGCAAAACAATTTTGTGAAACATTTAGTTTTTCTTCAAAAATTCCAGTATTGAAGAATATGTTGGGAAAGGTGAAAATTTTGATTTTTTCGAAAAAGACACTAAAATTGAAGGATAAAGTGGTCTGTGCAACACATAGGAAGATGGTAGAACTTAATAAACTTGTGTTTTGATGGTATATTATAGAAGAAGGACAATATGAGGAAGATTATTCGGAAAAAAATGGACATTAAAGAGATAGAAGGGGAGCACACAATACAAGCTACTGTTATGGATTATACTACGTAGGAATATTTACAACCATTGAAGACAAATATATACAATATTTCTACAGCCCTTAACTTCATCCATTAATGTTTTCTTTAATGTTTACATTTGCGAAATATGCCACCTTTTTCCTTGACTTCTTTCCTATGATATACATCCTCTTTGTGCATCCCCTCCTTGCATGGTCCTTTGCTTCTTCTTTTTTTCTTCGAGTCTTTCCTTAAACATTGCATGGAAGGACAACTGTCCCTATAGAATTTTAACTGACTCCCATTTGCAAATCTTTTTAGGGGTTCCGCATTTAGTTTCCCAAGTCTAACAATCCCTTCTTTTTTTATGGACGTTATAACATAAGGACCTAACCAATGCATTATCAACTTACTTGGATGTTTCATGAAATTAATGTCATACATTAGGACCAAGTCTCCTTTCTTGAATTGATTCTACTTATTATTTCTCTTTTGCCAAGATTTCTTGCATTCTTTCTAGACCTTCTGATGAAATCCTGTGACAAATTAGTCTTCCTCTAGTTCCATTAGTTGCGACAATCTCCTTTCCACTACGTCGCTATCTGTTAGTTCAGTTAGCATAGAAATGCACAAATTCGGAAAAATAAACTCCATTGGCATGAATGCTTCCTTCCCATGCACCAACCTTAATGGTGTCAATCCTATAAAATTATTTGATTTTGTTTATAATCCAAAAGTACTATAGGTATCCTCAAGTCCCAATCAACCCTAATGACATTACAAATCTTTGTTAGCGCATTCTCTAGAATCTTGTTAAAGGCTTCCACCGTACCATTTGCTTGTGGATAATAAGGATTGTTCTTCTGGTGGTAGATATGAAATTATTTGGTAAGTTTTGCAATTTTCTTATTCAAAAAATGAGTCTCGTGATTTATAATTAAAATCCTTGGACACCCAAACTGTGTCACCACATTCTCAAACAAAAAATACTAAATTGTTTGTCCACTGCAATCCTTCACTCGTTATGCTTTATCCCAACTAGTCACACAGTTTGTTGTGGTGATGATTTATCTTGCTCCTAACTGCTTCTCCAGTGGATTTTTCGTCCCAAAAAATTCCACTACTGTAATATCCCAATAATAATTTTTTGATATATTAACTTGAATACAAGATACTAAGTTAGAAAAATTCAAAACTAGCAGCTAGAATTAAAATAGAATTAACAGAAATAGTAAATTGAGCACAATTAAACCTCCCAAATATTTCCCAAGATAGAATTTGGGATCGAATAAGGATGCAACTGAGAATACAAACAAGCCAATACCTTGACAATGGCATATTTATGGGTGCTTCGCTCTTGGGAATATTTCCTTGGTAGAGCCAAGGATATCAATGCACATTCCCTGAGGACTTCTATGGAAGCCCAAGGATTCTAGTGCTCATTGAAAGTAATAAGACCTATGGTAGACTATAAGGAATGTACCCACCCTACTACAGCATCAATACCCAATTTTAGAAGCAAAATGATAGGGTTTGGAGGCAAAATAAGAAATTGCGCTACCTAGGACTGGCATCCTAGTTTTACTTCAGACTTTTCCAAACACTCTCAGAGGGTAACAAGTTTCAGTATGAAGGATGTGGATGGGTTTATCAGGGTCAGATGGAAATACAACATCTTACATAAATACAAATGATCTCGCATAATGTATTTTATGACAATTACTGTAAAACCAGGCAATTTCCTATGCACAGAGAACAAGCCTTGAAACTGAAAGTTACAAACAACTTGAGTAGTCCTCAAATTCCTTCTAAAGACTGATATATAAAATCAAATAAAAATGATTGAATAGAATCGAGCTCTATTATAATGATATAGCATCATTTTAAAGTATTTATGATCCAAACTTACAGACAATTCACAATCTTCAATGATTTTTACAAATAAGAGCAACAATCTTCAATGGAAGTAAGAAAAGAAGAGATAGAACCATTGGATTGGATCCATATAAATAAGAATAACATATTTTATTCTCATGTATGGATCAATAACATATTGTACAACTCACAGGGACGTAATCACTCTAATAGACCACTTCTCTGGATGGATCTCGATATGAATTTCACCTCAAAATTGTACTAGCCTCTGCATCAACTCTGGAGGCTTGAGTTCTTCATTATTATGGATGAATCAGACCTACAAATTGATATATAATGGCTGCACTAAAAATATGATGATGACTGGAATAATGTTTCTATAGGGCACATCTCCCAAAGTTGGCTAGGGGTGCATCTCCCAAGCCTCTGAGAAGCGAAGCTTTCAAGACAAATATAAATACTGGAAAACGATGTGAGAGTGGTGTGCTCCTCTTCTTTTATAATCTACATTTCCATTTGGATTCATTGAATGTGGTCTCCTTCATTACTCATGTGCCCTCCTTGATTGTTTTTAACATCTAAGCTTTTGCCTTCTTTATCCTTGCATTGTTTCCTTTCCACTTTGGATTGGGATTGGTTTTCCTGCTTTTCCTAGATTTTCTCTGCTTTTCTTGTTCTTTTGCTTGATTTTCTATTTCTTTCTTCTTTACAGACTTTCCCGCCTTTCCTACTTGCTTTCTAATTTTTTGAACTGGATGCTTTTCTGTTGCTTTCTATCTTTTTGTGGCTTTGTGGATTTTTCTTGATTTTCTCCTAGTTTCCATTTTGGTTGACAACTCACTAGGTCCACTAGATCTCATGTGCCTACCTTGGATACCTATCACATGCTCTTAATTACAAAAATTAAATATTATCAAAAATATATTACAATTTAAGATAACACTTTTAATCCTATGTCAAAGAATTAAATACTTTGGA
Organism: Larix kaempferi; assembly: GCA_027924585.1. NCBI lineage: Eukaryota > Viridiplantae > Streptophyta > Pinopsida > Pinales > Pinaceae > Larix > Larix kaempferi. Next base: position 4,080,384 of record BSBM01000642.1, on the reverse strand, counting down.
AATTAATACATCAAAATTGACCCACCACATCTTAGGATTTGGCCAGAATATTTAGGGGTTGTCTAAGTAGAAAAATAGTCATGGATTTTTCATGGAGAGTACATTATAGTCCTCCCCACCCAAAATTTCTTATCCTCAAGCAATTGTTACCCAGGGTACTACATCAAATGCTCATTCTCCCATGTGGAATCCTCACTAGGTAGTCCTTTCCACAAAACTAAATACTCGTTGATGGTACTATTTCTTATATTTTATTTTCTTGTTTGCAAAATCCTTTCTGGCACTAAGATCAGTTGTCCTTCATCATCCAATGGTGGATATTCTGTTGAAACTGTCACCTGCCTCCCCATTGCTTTCTTGAGACAACAGACATGAAACACATTATGCACCTTGATTTTTCTGGAAGTTCCAACTCATAAGCAACTTCTCCTACCTTCTAGACAACTCTGTAAGGACCATGGAACCTTGGTATTTAACTTTTCATCCCCTTTACTTTTCAAGGATGATTATTTGTATGGATGCAACCTCAAGTACACTAAGTCATTCACTTGAAAGATACGCTATGTTCTGCTCATGTCTACATACATTTTGTGTTTGTTTTGAGCAGTCATCCTTGAGTGATTTCAATATATCTTGGATTTCTTCGATCCATTATTTTTCCTTTGGTGCTCTACTCTCTCCAAATATCTGATCATCATAGGTGGAAGCTTCATATACATATAGGTCCTTGAAGGGAGACATGCCAATAGACATATGATAAGAAGTATTGTAGCAGAACTCACCCAAATGCAACCATCTAATCCAAGTCTTTTGCTGCCCTTCATAATATTGTTCCTGAATTATCGGATTCCCTTCATTCACATCTTCTTTATATTCACTTTCATAAAATACCTCTATATAGTGTGCTTTCCCCTTAGCACATTTATGGCCCAGAACCCATGGCTCCTGGCATGAAAAACATAGCTTCTTTCTCCTTAGCTCATCTCAATCTTTGGAAAAAATTGTCCTTCTTTAAATTTACACTTGGACCCTTTTTAAAGGATCTCTTATCCTTTAGCTTACAAGGAAAATTACTCATAGGAGGGAATCTGGTTCTTGGAATAACATCTTGCAGACCTCTAGTCTTGTTCATGGCATCCTGCAATGCTGTAGGTTGGTGAGATTTAACCAATCCCTTGAGTGGCTCTACTAGTCCTTCTGTAAACAAAAGAACTAAACGAGCTTTCGATATATCATTCATCAGAACTACAACCTTTTGAAATTCTGAAATGTAAGCCTCAAGAGTTCCAGATTGATTCAATTGAGCAAGATCTATGAATAACATTTCAGGATCTCTCCTATGAAACGTATTCACCAACCTTATTGTGAACTCCTCATAGGTGGTCACAGTATCATGCCCCATAGTTTTCAACCCATGAAACCACCAATAATTATATTCCCCTTCTACATTCAAGATATCCATCTTAATGGCATCCCTTTCATCCATAGGATTCAATTGAAGGTAAGTATCTAGCCTCTACACCCAAGACCTAGCAGTGCATTTAGAGGATCCATCAAAGTAGGGGAGGGAGATCTTACCAATAGTTCTCTGCAACTCAAAATTTTGAGTGGACTAAGTGGTAAGTCTATAACCTCCTCTTGTTTTTTATTTTTCTTGGTAGTCATAGTACTCCTTGAAGGTCAAATGTATTTTGCACTCTTCACCCAAGTACATGTATTCTTCTAGTCGAACCTCCAAGGATTCAACTACTTCAAACTGCATCCTTGGTTCCTCCATTTGGGAACAAGGAACTTGGGCATAGTAGGCCTTGGAAAATCATTAAATTCATGTGTCCTATTGTGAAGCCTATTTTTTTAGAACACATTCTCTCCAAGTATCTTCTTCCCTTCATGTTGGGAGCCAATGCTACTCCCTTCTCCAGCTCTACTCACCAACTGCTTGGTAAGACACTTTTGAGTTTGTTTACCTGACTTGATGATGTTATAGGATATGTATTGCATGAATTTCAGCATGCACTAAACAAAATATCTGAACTCTTCTCTTTCACCCATGTCAGACATATCCTTTCCTCCTTGAAGCTTTCCTCCAGTGGACTCAACCTCCTCTTCAACAAGAGGTTCTTCTAGACCTTTCCCTTTGAAAGGTGGAATTCTCTTCAGAATCATAAAAAATAGTCAATATCAGGTTCATAGGACCATACTCTGATGCTACTGTAATATCCCAATCATAATTTTTGGAGATATTAACTCGAATACAAAAGACTAGGTCAAAAAAATTCAAAACTAACAGCTAGAATTAAACTTGACTTGACAGAACTAGTATTGAGCACGACTAGACCACCCAAATACTTCCCAAGGTGGACTTTAGGATCTGATAAGGATGCATTTGAGAAGAAAAATAGGGCAATACCTTGACAATAGACATTATGGGTGCTTCATGTCTGGGAATATTTCCTTGGCAGAGCCAAGGCTATCAATGCACACTCCCTAAGGAATTATGTGGAAACCAAAGGCTTATGGTGCTCACTGAAAGTAATCAGACCTATGGTAGACTATAAGGAATGTCCCCACCCTTCTACATCAACAATACCCAGTTTTAGAATCAAAATGATAGGGTTTGGAGGCCAAATAAGCAATCGTGCTAACTAAGACAAGTTGATTAGTTTTCCTTTAGACTTTTCCAAACACTCTCAGAGGGTAAACAATTTCAGTATTAATTCTATGGATGGTTTTATTAGGTTCTGGTGGAACTACGACATCTTAAATAAATACAAATGAGCTCACATCATGCATTTTAGGACAATTACTGTAAAACTAGGCAATTTCCTATGCACATAGAGCAAGCCTTGAAAATGAGAGTTACAAATGACTTCCATAGTCCTCAAATTCCTTCTCAGGATAGATACATGAACTCAAATACAGATTATTGAACAACATCAATCTCTATTAGAATTATATAGCATCATTTGAAAGTATTTATGATCCAAACTTACAAGCAATTCACAATATTCAATGATTCTTATAAATAAGAGCAGGAATATTCAATGGAAGTAATAAAAGAAGAGATAGAACCATTGGATCAGATCCATATATATAAGAATAACATATTGGTTATTCATGGATTTCTCAATAACATATAATACAACTCACATAGGAACAATCACTTTGATAGCTCACTTCTCTAGATGGATCTCAGCATGAATTTCACCTCAAACTTGTACTAGCCTCTACATCAACTCTAGAAGCTCGAGTTCTTCATTATGATGGATGAATTAGATCTAAAAATTAATCTATAATGGCTGAACTGGAACTATGATGATGACTATAATAAGGTTGGTGTATGGCACATCTCCCAAAGATGTCTAGGGGCGCATCTTCCAAGCCTTTGAGAAGCTAATTTCTCAAGACAAATATCAAGACTGGAAAAACATGTGAGGGTGGTGCATTCATATTATTTTATTATATAATTTTCCATTTGTATTCATTGAATGTGGTCTCCTTCATTACTCATGCACCCTCCTTGACTATTTTTAGCATCTAAGCTTTTGCTTGATTTATCCTTGCTTTGTTTCCTTTCTGCTTTTGATTGTTTTTTCTTCTTTTTGAAACATTCTTCTTTTCCTAGATTTTATATACTTTTCCTATGCTTTTGCTTTCTTTTCTGCTACTTTATTCTTTATGAACTTTCCTTCCTTTCCTGCCTACATTCTTTTTTCTGAACTAGTTTCTTTTGTGTTGCTTTCTATCTTTTTGTGGCTTTGTGGATTTTTCTTGATTTTATCCTAGTTGCCATTTGGGTTGACAACTCACTGGGTCCATTAGATCTCATGCACCCACCTTGGCCACCTAGCACATGCTCTTATTTACAAAACTTAAATATTATTAAAAATATATTACAATTTAACATAGCACTTTTAATCCTAAGTCTAAAAATTAAATACTTTGGCAATTAATACATCAAAATTGACCCCCCCACATGTTAGGATTTGGCTAGAATCTTTAGGGATTGTCTAAGTAGCAAAATAGTCATGGAGTTCTCATGGAGTGGAAATTACAACTTCCTATTTATCAAATTGTTGTAACATCACTTGGGGAATCAAGGGCATCTCATCCTTCCTTGATGGTTTCCCTACCTATTGGTAGATGTGGCAGTGTCTTGCAATATTCCTTAGAATATTTGTGCACTGTAGGCCACCATAAACCTGTGTGAAAATTATTATTTGCATTCACCTTTCCTTCATAACGTCCTTTTTCCACTCCTTCATGGGATTCTCTTAGAATCATAGGCCTTTCATGTTTTAAAACACATCGTAAAATGATCCCATCTGCACCCATCTTATATAAATTTCTTGCAATTAATTGGTAGTCTGCCACCTTTACCACCAGTTGAATTTTATGTCCAATAGTATATCCATTTTTTTCTACTCTTGTGATTAAAAACTATGCAACTTCTTAAAAATAATCATCCACCATAAGAACTACAAACAAGTGTGAATTTGGAAAACCATCATCTAGGTTCCCCACATCCTCTCCCGTCTCTATGCACGATAAGTAGTTCGGTCCTAAATTCATCTTTCCAGGTTTGACTAATACTTGAAAATCATATTCTTTGAACAGTAGAAACCATCTACATATCTTCCCCCCAACACTGGCTTGTTGACTAGATATCTCAATGTAGAATGGTCAGTGTACATATTGAATTTTGAGCCTAATAAGTAATTTTTGAACTTCTGTAGTGCATACACCATTTCCAATCCTTTGTGCTCAGTAGTGGTATAGTTCTTTTCTACAGGTGAAAAATTCCTTCTTGCAAAGGAAATTGGGTGATCCAAATCTCCTTCCCCTAGCCGTGCCAATGCTGCACCTAGAACAACTGATGATGGATCCACATGTACATGAAACTCTTTTTTCCAATCTAGAAACACCATGATTGACGCGGTTACCAACTTCTACTTCAACATATCCAAGCTCTACTAGAATTCCTCAGTCCATTGGAACTTAGAGTCTTTCTTCAATAGATTCTCAAATGGGGATGTGATCTACACATATCCTTTCATAAACTTTCTGTAATACCTTGTATGTCCTATCATAGCATACAGATGTCACACTGTTGTAGGTGGCGATAATTCCACAATTACTAAAAAAAAATCTAGATATACCAACAATCCTTGTAGGCATACTTCATGGCCTAAACAAAATATCGAATGGCATGCAAAATATGCAATTGTTCATGATTAATGATAACTGGTACTATATGTACCAATCTAGCATCATTAAGAGTAGGAATTCGCTATGATCTTTCAACATACTAAACATTGTCCAGTCATCTAGGTAGACTTCTAGAAATTTGTTGATAAAATCTTTAAATGCTATGACAACCACACTGGAGAATATGATTGGTGCATTCTTCACCCCAAATAGCATCAATGTACACTGGTAACACCCCCACTTTGTCGCAAAATTCATCTTATGATTATCCTCCTTTGCAATATTTATCTGATGGTAGCCATAAACCCCATTAGTAAAGGAATGAGATTCTTTTCCACCCACGTTATCTCCTACCTCATATATAAATGATGTAGGGAATGGATCATGTAGACATGCATCATTTAGTTTGCTTAGATCCACACATATTCTTATTTTACGTGTCTTCTTATCCTACACTACTAGTGGATTGATCCACTCTGATTCTTCTATTGGTCCAATGATCCTTGCATCTAGCATTCTATTGATTTTGGATTTAACCTTCTCCTTGTATCTTTGATTCAACCGATATGGTCACTATCTTACTAGTTTAGCATATAGTTTCATAGGTATTTTCATTTCTCACAATTATCATACAATACCCTTCATTTCTAAAAACTTGGTAGGAAAAAGATCTTGATATTTAAGCAGAAAATCAGAAATATTCTCAACTCTATCCTCATTCCAATAGTCCCCTCTATTGGAAAAATTCAGATTCTCCTTGGTTCCAATGTTCACCTTGTATATCTTCAATTGTTGCTTGTAACTACTGGATCCTAACTCATGTCCTCCTACTATGTTCTCTCCTCAGTTTATTTTATTTATATTTTTCTCGGATTATCACCTTCCTATTATTATTCATTAACATTGTAACATTCCAACACTTCATACACTGTAGGAGAGGGCCAGTGCATAGTGAATAGGGGTCTTAACCCCTTCCTCTCTTCTAGTGCAAAAATATTTGCTTTAAGAGTTGGCAGGGTTGTATCTACTATTGGTATTTCAGCTTCAAAAGTGAAGGTTATTTTTAAATTTATAATCATCTCATCCCAAACTATTGTACCTCTACACATCTCCAACTTGGTTTGCTAATTCTACGGGACTGTATCTAATGTGTGCATGAACCAATGTTTCCACTCCTCCTTAGGTAATACACTCCATGTCATAATGCATTTTCCAACATGGTCTGATGGGAAAATTATCCCTGTGTATTTCTACATGGTGTATTCAAAACCAAATCTAACCTACAACATCCTCTTATAGTGCTGCCAATTATCCAATCTTCCTTTATGAGTAACCCATCCCCGGGCAGGTGTTTCTTTCAATGTGACATCTAATGCTATTATCCTTTGTTGTTCTAGTATCTACGATTCAAAACTGATTATAAACAAAGTGATATCTATCAAACCATTATAATTCCGAGGGTCACATACCTCAGTTTTGATCCACGTCAGCAAGGTCGTAATCTACATGCACTTCCACATATGGACCTTGTACATTCTCTATTTCCAATATGCAAGTGCTTCATTGGAGTCAGGCATGCACGAGATAATACTATGCCATCTTATGACACCATCTGTAGTGGGTTTCACATAATCCTCCATTCTTCCTATCATGTTGTACAAATTTTCTAGTTTTCCATTTCTTATCGGCTCTACATACCTTTGTCCTTCTGATGGGTCCAATGGCACGCTGACTCCCAAGTTGTCCCCTTAAAATATCATTTTTAATTTCATCAAATCAATTATGTCCTAATTCGCAAAGGCCCATCCAATTCCCAACAAGGATGGATATGGTTTACTATCACCTGCAATATCAATGAATTCAAAATCAGCTGTGTTCTGCACTCCATCAATGTTAACTGGTACCCCTACAATCCTTCCAATTGGGATATTTTATGTTGGTTAGATAACCTGAACTGAATATTGGACCATACTAGCTTCATCCTGACCATCATTTCCCATGTTCATTTTGGCAGGACATTCACATCTGAACCTAGATCCAAGATTATATAATCCATTCACAATTCCCTATCTACACACTCAAGCAAAACTCCCGATTGGTTCTTCTGCCACATTGTACGTGATTAATATCAACATGTACCCCTTTTTCTTGTGTGCAGAAGTCAATCATCCAGTGTAATACACACAAAGCAAATTCATCCTTTATCAATTCTAGGGAAATCTTTAGTAAATTTCTCAAAGTACTTATCATTTCATTTGATCCATCTAGTATGAACAAGTTGTATAATGGAGGCATCTATTATACCTGTTACGATTATGATGCTCTGAATTATGGCCTTAGCATATCCCGTCTTTATTGTTTGTATGTGTCTTTCTCTCGTTGCAGATCAAACATCAGTGCTTTCAATGTATCGTTCCTTACCTAGTGTTTAGTGTGTATCTCCTGCTCTAATGCATCAGCTCCCATCTTGACCCCTCCGCACGTGACTGTTGTTATCCTTGGTTGGTCATCGCACTTTTCTGTCATGATCATTTGCACATTATGGTTCTTGTTTGGGATATGCTTATGGTTTTGGTTTAAAATTTGATTTATATTCTAGTTTGGGTTCGGGTTTCAATTAACATTTGGATTCAGATTTTGGATTTGATTTTGTGTCTGATTTCCCATCTGTTTCCATTTCACAACCAATAGTGGGAATTCCTATGTCGCATGATCTAATTATCTATAGTAAGTACATGTTGGGAATGGATTATAGCAATCCCATGCAAAGTGTCCCTATTGACGACAATTATAACATATGATTGGTCCTCTGCCTCTTCCAAATCCTTTGTGGCTGCAACCTATAAATCCTCCATGACCCCCTTGGTTGAATTATCTTGTGGCATTAGTTTGTTGATTCACACCTTCTAGTGTCGTTTATCCATGCACCCTATATATTTCCCTATATACATCATAGTATGCATATGATGTGCACTCTCTCATTAATTCCAATGCACGACAGTCCTATTCACCATGCCCCATAGATCTGAAAAAGTAAAAAAAAAAAAAAAAATCCTTGGCGTACTTACATATTTTTGCAAAGTGGGACAAACTTAAAGAGAGTGATTTCCTTTATAGATCTCACACCACATAACTCCTCCTATAGGAAAGGAATTTGGATCTCGGATTGCAAAATAGTCCCTGAATGGTGGACACTCATTCTTAAGGTGACACTCAGTTTTGAAATTGGTACACCATACCTCTTTGCGCTTCTCTTTCCCCTTTGTAATTTCCTACAACTGAACCATCAACGCATCAAGATGTGTATGGACTTGAGCTATCTCCACACTACTCTCTCCTATCATGGATGCATCCACTTGTGTTGTAATATTCAAGTGTGTCAGGGGGATGCATATATATGGTAACAACCATGCAATGAACCATTATTTTCGTTGTTCCTCAAGAATCTTGAATGTTACCTTATCCATCAATGCTTTGAATCTTTAGTTGAATTCCCAAACTATCTCAGTTGACAATTATCTAGTTTCCTTCAACTTAATGATATACTACAACTCATATTTTGTATTATTAAATTTCTTTGTCAGTGCATACTTGACGCCTGTAAACATTATGTTTGGTACAATGGTATGATACTTCATATACCATGTCATTGCATGATCCCTAAAAGTGGTTACCAACTTCCCTAGATTCCCAGCATCATATTGGACTTTCTTCACCTACCAAATAGCCTCACATACAAAGAAATATTGATATGGACCATCTCTCCCCACCTTGTGGAAGATAGGAAACCTCAATGTGGGGTCCATGATCTAGTTCTGTGCAGTACTGCTGATATTCATTAAAGGTCATGGTTGATCAGTTGACTTAGCTATGCTACTCTTACTATTATTTCTATTAACCATAAATAATGGATTCAGACTTCACACATGGGATCATGAGTTCGATGCAAACCATGACCTGGATAGGACTACTTCATTCAGATGGATTAATCTGTCTTCCTAATGTAGAACAAAATATCATAAAATAAAACCAAAAAAAAATGGAAGAAGAAGGGTAAGAAGATCTTGTTCATGAGGCTCAAAAGGGTGGATGCAGCACTGCAAAGGCCAAAGGGCATGATTAAAACCTCATAATTATCCTCATGGGTGCAAAAATAAGTCTTTGGTATGCTGGATTCTTTCATTCAAATTTTATGGTAATCATATTGAAGTTCTATGTAATGTTACCACTTTGGAGGCTCCATGATCATCCCTCTATCCCATTCAATTCCCATGGGTTTAGGTCGAAATTAAATAAATTAGTTAGGGAATTAATTTTGGCCTATATTTGTATTGTATAATTAAATTAAGTTATGCACAAGTAATGTAGTCCATAGATTTGAATATTTAATTATTAATTAGTTTAATGAGTTGGAAATGTCTAGGTGGACCAAGAGGGTGCATAGGAGGTTAGGTGGACCCCTATGAGTTGTATTCCATAAATAAATATGGAAGAAAAGAAAGAAATCAATTGGAAATTAGGAAAGCAACAAAAAAGAAGGAAAACACAGAAAAGTAGGAAAGCGCTAAAAAGCAGGAAAGCAGCCGACAATCAAGGAAAAGTAGGAGTTTCCATATTTTTGCTAAAAACAGGAAAACAAGCCTCAAGCAAAAAAGAAAACAAGGCAAGGAAAGAATTTCAGAAAGTTGTAAGTCTTAATTTTAGCCAATGAGGGTGCATTGGATGAGGCAAGTGGTCCAAGTAAAATGTAAATTATCAAAGAAACCACCAGAAGCCTATAAAAGGAGTATGAGATCCTCCATGGAGAATATTTTGGCCATTTTTTGATTGAATTGAATATATTTGTAATTTTTATATCTTGGTTCATGCTCCCCTTGCTAGCATTGAGAGATGTGCCCCTTTGCAACCAACAAACTAGTTAGGTATATTAAGAAGTCATTCTAGCTTAAGATTGAGGAAGAGAACACTCAGTTCTTTTCATGGAGCTTCATGCAGCATTTACTACACTATTTCAGTCTATTGTTCATGATATAAAATTGATTTGGTTTCGTGTTTGGAGTTAGTGGCAACAAATGGTAGTTTTAGTGTGGATTTCTCTGCAAACTTAATAAACAGAGTGTGCTTCCCTCTCTAAAATTGTTCACTCTTCAGTGCAGAATTGTCTCATGTTGTAAATTGCAAAAAATGGAGAACACTGTTAAAGTTTGGATCTATATACCTATCAATTGATCTTTCAAATATATATATAAGGGTCCCTAATGTCAATTATGATGTAATAGGACCCATCCACTTCGTTTATGCAGAAAATTGTGGTTGTTAGGTATGGTTTGGAAAGACTTGGAAACCAACAATTTTCCTATGTTGTGATGAGAACCTAGCCTTTGAACTTTGAATGTCAAACTCTATAAAAAGGGGTTATGAATTATGTGTATGTAGTATAGGGTATTATACACATGTTTTAGTTTGAATTTTGTTTCCATTATTGCACCATATGTAGATAATATTCCACATAATTCTTGGGGAACTTGCTTCTAGTCATTTTGGCTTGCACAGGTGTGATGCACTTCGAAATGTGCAAATTCTAGAAGCAATAACATGAGTAAACCATGTTAAAAGTATAGTTGGTGTGGTACAAAAGTGGATTATATTTTTTAGGTGACCATGAGAGCCGCTTTTTCCAAATTTGTGAGCCTTTGGTTGTGTTTGGGAAACTATCTGTCCATTAGTGTCAAAGCCTCCAAGAGGTAGAAATTGCACCTAGTTTCATAATTTTTGAAATTGGATTATGTGATTGATTTAATATCTATACTATTTATATTGGGTATATTACAGTGGTCTAATCAAACTATCTTCCAAAATTACATAAACTTAAATTGATTAGTTTTGGACTTGAAGTTTAAATTTTGTCCCAAACAGCATTAGACCTTCACTAATTTTACTAAGCAGAGATTCATGGGAATATATAGACTCTAGAAAACCATATCCACTCAACATAAAGTTTACATAATTGACTTAATGATTTTCTTTGATAGGTTGCACATTCGGGAGTGCATCACACCTAGAAAAGGCCAAAGTGACTAGAGGCAATGTCCCCAAGAATTATGTGGAACCTCCACTGTTTTTGGTGAAATAATGGAAGAAAATAAAAAATAGTATGGAGTGATATTTCAAATCTGAAAAATTGTGTGGCTCAGTAAATTCATAACTATGGATATACCAGAACTAGATTCATACTAGGTGCACAAACCACAAAAACTGGACACAAGACACTACTAGGTGCACCCTCCACAACCCAGCACACACAAATTGTAACTAGTTCTGAAAACACCCTGAACACATAATATATGTTGCTTTCGGAACTCTACCACACCAAACTAGAACTTTATAACACCATGCTGAAACTCAAATCAGACCTACAAAATATGTAATCTACTTCTTTGAATCTCCATGAAAATAATTGAATGTTCTCTTCCTCAATCTCTAGTTGAAGGATCTCACAATCTCTCAACTAAATCACTGGTTGCAAAGGGGCACATCTCCCAATGCTAGAAAGGGTCTCATCACCCAAGCTATGAAAGGTGCATATATCTTCAAATAAATCAAAAAATGGCCAAAAATCTCCTCACTCGAGTGCTCATACCTATTTTATTAGCTTTTGGTGGCTTTTTTCCTCCTCCTAGAATTTTCTTCAAAAATAATAATAATAATTGAATAATATGAGAGAATGATCACTCATGACACATTAGCATCCTTTTTCTAATGTTATTTGACCAAGTAAAACATTTACCATCCTTCAAATTCAAATTAGATTTGCTTAGCTTGATTTTTAGGAAGTTTACACTACCATGTCAACCCACTCTAACCTCCAATGTGCCCTTACTGGATAAATTTGGACCTTATAGATTTTAATGGCATTCCTTGGTGATTTCTTATTGTTTCTATTCCTTGGTGCTTTCTTGTTGTTTCTAATCCTTACTGAGCCTTACTACAAAAATATGGAAGCTTCTATATTTTCTTCTTTTATGTTGCTTTCGTGCTTTATGCTGCTTTCGTGATTTATGTTGCTTTCCTGCTTTTAGTTGCTTTCCTACTTTTAGATGCTTTCCCACTTTTAGTTGTTTTTCCTGCTTTTAGTTGTTTTCTACAATTTTTCTTGAGAAATACACCTAATATGGGTCCAAATCAGCCTACTATATGCCCTTTTTGACCATATTAAATCAATATTGCAATAAAAATAAATATTTTGCCTCATGCATTCAAATTTATGAATTTACCTAATAAATTTAGGCCAAATTTAGTTATTTTCTTCAAGGGATTAGAATTAAAAATTTGGGGACATGACATTCCTCCCGACCTAAGATTTTTTGTACTCAAGCAATTTAAAACTAGGAGTGGTAATTCTTTTTCTTCATCCACAACTATTGCTCATTGATTTTATGCATCTTTCCTTGGCGATGATTGTGTATAAGGATGCAATTTTAAGTGGACCAAGTCTCTACACTTCACAATCTACACCACACTGAGGATGAAAATGATTTCATGGTTCCCATTAAATAGGAAGAAGGTTAAATAATCTATTGAAAGTATGGTCCTACAAAATGATGTCATAGGAAAAATCCTAACCACTTCCATCAAGAAGTGTAACACTACTCTTCAACCACTAAATTAACTCCCCAACAACTAGTCTACTAAAATTCTCATCATATGAAAACCATAAATGACTCTTACCTCTAGGATGACGATTGAAATTTTGCATTACAGCTGTATTTCTAAGATCCCCATCTAATATCAGAAAGGGGCCACAATGCTACTACTATGCCACTCTGATCAAAACCATACACCTGTCATATTATGTCTTCCTTTCCCTTTCCTAGATATCCAAGATGAAATATCTGCAGAAATTGAATCTTCCACCATGGATGGTGTCTTGTGTAGGCATCCAAGTGAACTCTGCCATCCTTCTACCATTCCCAAATCTAAATACTAGAAAAGAAAGTGTGTCTGAATCACTAGTTATGACTATAAGCTACTCAGGAACTCTAACAGTCCCCTTAAGAGATAGCTCCATCCATCCTACTTTCGTTCCACTAAACCAACTAAAAAAATAGAGTCCCAGAATGATCCCAAGGTACCAAATGAACCTAAGAAATGCAGAGTGTCTAATACACCCAAACCACATAATACCATGATCGTACTATCTATGATCCACTATCACATTCATCACTAACATATGAAACAATCTATCACTCTCAGGAATGCCAGGATCACATAACCAAATTGGAAGTTCGTTAATCCCAATGCTAATCTAAAACTCAGTGAGCGTATCCAATAGGACATGAAGCTCCTCCTATGTAATATGCACACTATTTCTATGGCTCACAAAACTATCATTTGTTCTACCCAACCGACTCAAGTGGAACTCCCTTGTTGTGCTACTTATGATGACATAATTAGATAATGTAAGTAGATGCTTCTGCTATTGCTCACAATGCTGAAAAGGGTTTGATGTGTCAGTCAAACCCAAAGGCATTATCAGAAAATCACAATCAAATTTAGAAACATATATGTGAGTATCCTGCTCCTCATATGGCTTCATAAAAAAAAATCCCTTAACCCAATCTTTGGTCCCATTTATATCCCCATGTGTTATGGATATGATAGATGTCTATGATGAAGGAAAATAGGCCAACCTCAACTCTCTGCATGGTTCATCTATCAATTCTGTGAATGAATATCCTCCTTTGTCGGTTGGTTTCCTTCTTGAATATTTCCAACAAGAAAAGGAACTCCACTTATGGCATTGATGCACAAGTGGAGATCCTTTTCCTATTGGAAAGATTCATGAAGGTTCCAATAAGCACATGGAAAAGTGTACTTACAATTTGGTTATGGGATCCTCGTATCATTTGAAATGAAAAGTTGTTCCAAGCGACAAAAATGTTGAAAGGAATGCAACATGATCAATGGGATCATGGAGGGTGAGTCAGCCTTAAATTCTAGAATTGTATCCATGGGAAGCAGTGGTTTAGTTCCCTACATGGGAACTCTTATGATGGATGGACACGCTATGTTCCTACTTGGTGTTTTGTGAGTCTTCAAAAGACTCTTTGTGTTGACACTAAGCGAGGTTAAAGAAGGTGGCGTGAGAAGGTTTTTGGGAACCTTCCTCTTGGTATACCATGAGACAAAGAAGCTAAGCATCTTTTCGAATGGGTAAGTGAGGAGCATGACCATAATTCTAATTTTGCATACAAGGAAGAGGAAAAGAATGTAGTAGCATATGCATTTCTTCTGTTGATAGAAGATTCAATTGCTTGGAATGTTCAATTAGTAGTACAGTCTTTAAAAAAAAAATTTGCATGTGAGCCATTGAATGATTTGATCCAAGGAGAACAATATGAGATCATGAGTAGAGTAATCTATTTATTGCCAATATTTTTTGTTAATGAAGTGATTATGAGAGATTCCCATGAATCACTCCTAGTTGTGCACTTCCTTGAAAGGGGAGTAGAGTCCCAAGAAAAATTCACTCACACAGGCAGACATCTCAAGAGATTCAAAGGTGAAGGTGTAGAAAGGCACATCCACTAATTTCTTTAACCATATTTCATAAGGACACATCTAATTCCAATTGCATCCAAATTCATGGTTCAAAAAATAAGTGAGTTGCATGAGGACAAGCACCTTTTGAAGTTTGATCATCTCCACTTTGGCCATCATCAAATTTGGAGGGGAGAAGAAATTCTGCAGGAAGCAATTCTTTGTTGTCAATGTGGCAATTATGGATTTCTATTCATGGCCATTCACATGATTCATGCACCCATTGCTTCACATACTTACATGAGGAGAACATAAAACAAGTAGCTTGGTGAGTTTTTGTTTACATCCTTTGATAGCACTTTGATTCCTTGTAGGATATTGGAGAGGCATTTTCTCAATTTGGAAATTGTATTGTATACTTGGATGGAGCATCAATTGTATGCTAATGTGCTTGAATGTGAAGTTTGAGGGATTAATATTATGTATCTTGATCTCATGCTGGAGTAGTGCAAGTTTGGTGTTTACATAAAGAAGATTCAACTTACTTTGTTTGGTTTTCCTTTTTCCAAAGATGTGACCAAGCTAAGTAAATCCATTGGGAGTGATGAAAAACATAGCAGATCCTTCCATTTGAAAACAAACATGGCTGTCCAAGTTGGAAAAAGAAGTTTGCAATTGCAAGGGTATCACTATTTAACTTGCAACAAAGAAAAATTGGCCATTTTGCATGCATTGATCGTATTCAACCATATGTTCCAAGTCAATTGACAATGGAATATTCCAAGAGTAGTTACAACTATTAATTGATGGAAAAGGGTGACCAATACTATTTGGTGTGTGTTATATTATTTGCATATGTGTGGCAGGGGATGATGCACCTGTCCACGAACGCAATGAGCGCTAATTGTTTTTGTGCCATTTTCGATTATTTTGGGGAATTGTCTAAAAATATATAATTTAATCCCGGTTAAGGGATTGGGATCTATTTTCTAATCCAGTTTAATGGATTAGGGTTTTGGATGTTGTGGAATACCTATATTGTATTATGACTGATTCATAATGAGAATGGGAAAAATAAGAGGTGCAACTCTAAGTTTTGTTGGTTTTCCTGGTTAAGGGTTTCCAGCGTAAATCTATGTGTATTATGTGTGAACGTTGTGGTGTAATCTATGCTTTGCTTAAAAGAATCTATATGATTTTCTTATCTACACACGTTTAAAACTTACATGTGGTAATAGAGCTCGATTATTTGGTTTTAGGGTGACGCCTTTGTTGCTGAGGGTTCGACATGATTAATAGATCTTAGGTCTATCATGATAAACTGGGTTTCGGTGGGAGGTTTAAAACTTTGATTTGTGCATTGAAAGAGAATGGTGAGTAGTTCAAGAACTTAGACCGAGAAATTTAACGACCATAACTTGAGCTATGGAAGCTCAAAATTGAGGATCTTCTTCTAGATCGAGAACAGTGGATTATTGTCGATTCGGGTACACCACCAACTAGAACGTTGAAAGAATATTGGGAGAAATTAGATAGAAGAGAAAGGAGTACACTTTGACTATTCTTATCATACTTTGTCTTGTTGAACATATCTAGAGAAGCGATTGCGGTAAAGCTTTGGGAGAAACTAGGGAGTTTGTATCAATCAAATCCCTTGTAAACAAGTTGTTTCTGCAAAATAAGTTGTATCACCTCATAATGGATTATAATGATGTGATGATAGAGCATTTGAATGTCTACAATACTCTGGTAAGTCAAAGAACCTATATTGGCATTAAAATGGCTGGAGAAGATAAATGTATCACATTATTGTATTCTTTGCCAGATTCCAAAGACAACCTAATTGTAGCAATAGGGAGTGCTAATCAAGCGACTTTAAAATTTGATGAAATAGTATCATCCCTACTTCTAGAAGAGTTGAGGCAGAAAACCATGGATACTCATAGCATGGATTCCTTGTCTATGAGAGGTCTCCACTAGGAGAGAAACAAAAATAAGGGATCTGGGGGGAGATCTAAATCTAAGGGTATATCTAAATCCCCAGGAAAATTTATAAGTGTTGGAAATGCGGTAAAGATGGGTACTATAAAAAGGATTGTAGATCTAATAATGTTGAGAAAGGAAATGGATCTGAGGATACCTCTACCACAAAGACAAAGACTTCCTTAGAAGAAGGAGCAGCTGTTTACCTAACTTCCACTAGTAATCAATCATAACATGATATATGGTTGATTGACTCAGGTGCATCATGTCATATGATCCCTCATAGGGAGTGGTTATGTAAAATTACAATGGAGGCGATGTGTTCTTGGGAGATGATTCACCAACCAGTATCATTGGGCATGGTAGAGTCAAGTTGAAAATCAAGGGTGGAAGGATTAAACTCTCCCTAGAGTACTACACATTCCAAATCTAGCGAAAAACTTGATATCTATCGGAAAAATGGATATTGCAGGTGTAAAGACTACGTGTGGGGATGGTGGTTGCAAAATGGTTTGAGGATAAATGGTGTTGATGAGGGGAGTTTGGTATGAAACTATATACAAACTATTGGGAAGGACCATCATTGGTGAATGTAACAACTCTATTGTTCCTGGGGGGGGTATACAAAAGACAGAACCCTGACAACATCAAGAGGAAAGATAATGCTATGGCATAAAAAATTGGGGCATATCGGAGAAAAGGGCCTTCGAGCATTACAAGGTAAAATTATGGTTGAAGGTATGACTGATTTCACTCTAGATTTTGATTTTTGTGAACATTTCATATATGGAAAACATAATCAAGTAAGATTTCCATCTGGTGCTACAAGAGCAAAGGGAATTTTAGAGTTAATACACAGTGATGTGTTTGGACCCATGCATGTTCCATCACTAGGTAGATGTGTGTATTATGTTTCATTTATAGATGATATCTCAAGGAAAACATGGATTTATTTCCTTTGAAAGAAATCTGAAGTATTTGCTAAGTTTGAAGAATTTAAGTCTCTTATAGAGAATCAAACAGAAAAGAAAATAAAGGTGTTGAGGATAGATAATGGTGGCCAGTTCCGTGGGAATGAATTCAAGGAATTCTGTAAGAAGTGCGGTATAGCAAGGAATGTGACTACTCCATACACACCTCAATAGAATGGAGTCGCTGAAAGGATGAATAGGACACTGATGGAAAAGGAAAGGAGCATGCTAAGCAGTGTCGGGATAGGACAAGAATTCTAGGAAGAGGCGGTGGAGACACCATGTTACTTGGTAAATCGACCACCCATATCAATATTGGATGAAAAAAATCCACAAGAGGTATGGAATGGTAAGATGCCCTGTATTAAACATCTGAAAGTTTTTTGTTGTGATGCTTATGTACATGTTCCAAAGGAGAAAAGGAGTAAGTTGGACAATAAAGTTGAAAAATGTATCTTTATTGATTATAAAGATGGTATGAAAGGTTATAATATTTGGAATATTATAACTAAGAAGACTGTTTATAGTAGAGATGTTGTGTTTAGAGAGGTCAAAGAACCTCCCAGACAGGAAGTGACTCCAATGGAAAAGGAACCAGAGAACATAGAGTTTGAGTTAGAAGTTGAAGAATCTAACTCAATGGAAGAAACTAAATAAGAAGAAGAAGAACCTCATACCCCCATTTTAAGGAGATCATCTCGAGAAAGAAGGAAACTAGAAAGGTATTCTCCTCCTAATTTTCGGTCTAGTTTTTCTTTATCTATTATTGATGATGATCCTATAAATGTGAAGGAAGTTGTTGATTCAAAGGATAGTGATATATGGAAGAAGGCCATGCTTGAAGAAATGGAAACCTTGAACAAAAATGAAGCGTGGGATTTAGTTCAGTTACCTACTGGAAGAAAATCCATTGGAATCAAATGGCTATTTAAAAGGAAGTTAAATGCAGAAGGTAAAATGGAGAAGTACAAATCTCGCTTGGTAGCAAAAGGATATTCTCGGGTAGAGGGAATTGATTTTGGTGAAATATTTTCTCCAATTGAAAAATTAACTTCTATTAGATTTCTTCTTTCTATTGTTGTTGTGTTTGATCTTGAAGTAGAGAAGATGGATGTGAAGACAACATTCTTACATGGGGATCTAGAAGAATAAATCTACATGAAACAACCAGAAGGGTTCACAGTAAAGGGAAAGAAAGAGCTAGTATGTAAACTAAAGAAGTCCCTTATGGTCTAAAGCAATCTCCAAGGATGTAGTACCAAACGTTTGACACATACATACTTGGATTGGGGTTTGTGAGAAGCAAGGTTGATCACTGTGTATACTCCAAACAAGTTGGTGATCACTTCATTAACATAGTACTGTATGTTGATGACATGTTGTTGATTGGAAACAACAAATATGTCATAAAGGAGGTGAACTCTTAGCTATCCTCCAAATTTGACATGAAGGATCTCGGTGCTACAAACTTCATACTAGGAATGGAGATTAGAGATCGTACAAATAGAAAGATATGGTTAAGTCAAAGAAGATATATTGAGACAGTACTACAGAGACTTAACATGTAGGAAAGTAAGTTGGTCAAGGTCCCTATACATATAGGTGTGAATTTATCTATAGATCAATGTCCGAAGACACAAGAAGCAAAAGAAGATATGGCACGACTTCCATATGTGTTGCACGATGCCCAAGCACAACAGTTTTGATGGAAGAAGTACAAGTTAGGTGAGGCCTAACATTGGTTAATTTTGGGATAAGAAACTCCCCAATTCCTAGGAGCAGGGTGTGGAGCGAGGCGACGTCAGCAAAAAAGGACCTGTCCCCTTATTAAAAGTGAAGTACTTAGGATGGTCAAGGTAGTTGGAGCAGTTATGTATGAAGTGGCAGACTATCAGCTACATGAGTGAAGAGTAAAGAGGTAGAATGGTGTAAAGGATGCACCATGTTAGCATCAGAGCCATGTGGTCAAAATTGCGACTATCAAAAGAAGCGTCAGAGCCAGAGAACTGGTGTGAAAGGAAATCAAAGCTCCAGCGAAGTAAAGATAAAGCATGGTCAATAGGAGAACCATGCCATTTTGGGTTTAAGGGTTCTAAGGTCTTTCATGCCATAGTTATTGAAAGATGTGACCTTCAGAAACAATCTATAAAATGGGAAATTTTGTATAAGGAAGGGTTAGATTTTGTTAGAGACTTGAAGAGCTTCAAGTAGATCTAGGCTGAGAGAGATATAATAGAGAAAGACTCTATAGCTGTGTGCGTAGATATACATTGTAAGAGAGGATTATGAAGTTGTGTGCACATATCGAAACTATAAAGCCTTCATTCTAATATAGAAATAGTTCCCGTGGACATAGCTCCCATCTGGGGGGTCAACCACACAAATATTCGTGTTGTGTGATTGTGTTCACGACTATTTTGTGATCATGTATGTTATGTTTTTATATGTATTTTCATGTGTATGATGATGAGAATAACATGCGAAGTGGTGGACACACATATCTGAATATGTTAAGTGTTAATGAATGTGATGAATGCGTAGTTACATAGTTAAGGGTTAAGGAATGCCAGTGATTAGCAGAGTTTGTACTGTTTGTAACTATGAGGTGCGGTGTCACATATTCATGTTGTTATAATTGACGAATATGTGAAGCAAGGGTAACATTGCTAGAATCCATCTCCATATCTGTGCATCACCAGGGTTATAGAAACCTGCTTCTGTAACCCCCCATAAATTTTCCTCGGGTGAGACCTCATCCCGCTCGCAAGTTGTTGCCAAAAGGGCTAGTGAAAAGGGGTTGTTGGGTATATGAGTAAGAACTTTGTAGAACCCAAGTCACCATAAGAAAGGTAGCACAACTCAACAAATGGCTAGAATAATTACATAATATTCACTTGCAAGTTGTGCAAGAAATCTAGGATGGAGACATTGTCTCTTATAACCAACATCTGCAACTGGAGGAAAACTGTAAGGAATTGAAGGACGAGCGTAGAAAACCAGAGAGCTTGTTTGTGTTCAAGAGAAGTAGCGGAAGCTAAAATAAAATGTTGCAACAGTCTGTGCGAAGATACCTGAATGTGAAGAAGAACCAAAAGTAGAAGCAACCATACTCAATATTGGTGTCGTTGTGGGAAATATTAAGGTGGAAATGATGGACATGGAGATCGCCTACAAAGAAAATATTTCTAACTTAGAATCTCACCAGCAACCTGGCACTCCGTAGGACGTGAAGGAAGCAATAACAATAGAGTTGAAGGTGTCAATAGAAAACATATCCACTGAAGTGACAAGATGTCAAGACCTACTTGAAGAGATCACCAAATTATGGGCCACACTGCAGGAAGACCCTGAGCTACAGAAAGATACAGGATGAACTACAACAACGACATAAATAACTTGACTCTGTGAACATGGCTATGAAGGATTTGTCGCCAAGGTAAAGAATCCAAAAGTTTGCAGAGACAAAGGAGTCACAGAAAGATCTTAAAGCATTGAGGATGAAAGAGGTTGACACTTCAGAGAATATACAACCCATGCACGAAGAAGCGCTCGCTATTTCACAGGAGATTGAGGAGAAGCTACAAGAAATCCGCACTATAGAGAATAAAGTAAAGGATCAACTTCAAGAATCTATTTCAGAGGAGATGCTTGAAACAATTAAGGAGTTTGAGCAAGAAGCTAAGGAAGCAGTTGTGAATTTGAGCGCAAATCTTCAGCACTTCACTGCGAAGTTGAGTACCCCAGGGGATGGGCAGTCGAAGCAACCAAGTGAATGTGGCTCGGGGGAAAGCCACATGTAATTGTTAGGGTCCTGTTAGGAGAGGCCCAAGCGCAACAGTTTTTATGGAATAAGTACAAGTTAGGCGAGGCCTAACATTGGCCAATTTTGGGAGAAGCAACTCCGCAATTCCTAGGAGCAAGGCATGGAGCGTTGCGAAGTTAGCAGAAAAGTACCTGTCCCATTAGTAAAAGCGAATTACTAAGGATGGTCAAGGTATTTGGTGATATGCATCGCATTTGGCAAGTCATCGACGTTGATACATCTTTGACAAGTTTGAACTTTGACACAACTTCAACTCGACAAGTTATCTTCGACAGGTTCCGATTTCGACACAACTCCGACGAGTCTCGACTTCGACACACCTCGACACATTTACACCCTCGACATGTTCACGACATCGACAAGTAGCATCGACATGTGACCATCGACTGTCGAACTGCGAAAAAAGTCTCTCTGTCTTCCAATTGACTGTAACGGTTGAACTATTGAATCATTCTAACTTCTTCTTTGTAACTTAATGTAACGGACCAGTACCCAAGCATCTCAGAATTCTATATAAGCATGTATAATATTGTAACATACATCGATCTGATCGGGAATTCACCAAGTAATAGAATCATTTCGCATTCCTGCATATTGTCTGTGCATATTGTGTTTATCTGTGTAGTATAATCCTACTTATGCTCATTCTACTTATTCTTAATTGCTACTACCATAACAGAGCCAACTCATTCAGTTGAACTATTTTCTCCCTCGTGCTTCCTGGACATGACCTGGATCATCGATATCAGAGCAAACTCAAATCAAAGCATTCAGTTTTCATGCTAAAGTTCTTCATATACACTTCTTTCAAAGTTACCTAACTTATGTTGATTCAAACTCGCTTGCAATCTCATCAATCCAAGCAGACGCTACCATGAAATATGACAGAAGAAACAGACGATAGACATGCAACCGACAAGACAACACAGATTATTGAACAAGCGCTGGCTCGACAACGTACTGAAATGTTCTCCCAGTTCAACGAGATTCTCATGCGATTCGCTTCAACATCTAGAGGATGTTCAACAAGAATTCATTCCGATAAAATTAGCCCCTTCAAAGTGAAAATCAATTTGGACATACCGAATCTTGAAGTTAAGATTGACACGGAATCTGTCGACAATTGGGTACTACAATTGGAATCCTATTACGTTGTGAATCAACTCTCGGGAGATGAAAATATTACCATTGCATCCTTAAAGATGTCAACCTCTATGCACTGCTGGTGGGAGAACCTCTCAACAAAGATGGAGAAAAGAGAAGACCCCATCGACACATGGGATAAATCCATTGAACACATTCGAAAGGAATTTTACTCGCTTAAATACCTTGAGCAGCAATATAAGAAGTGGCAGCAGTTAAGTAAATGGAAAGACCAATCAGTACAGAGTTACACCAACGAGTTCTATTGACTCATGGCAAGACTTGGCATCCATGAAGAAGATAAATTCCTCGTTCTGAAACCAAGCAGAAAGATAAATCATGTTTTACGACAAAGCCGACATCAGGACGACCACCCGACAAGAAGGCACCAGCCGACTTTGACAAGTTGAAATCTTCTCAGCCAACACCGCCAAAGCCATACCACAGAAAGAAGCCTTTTCACAAGAGGGAACGTAGCAAACAACCACTGACCGAAAAATGGTGCGATTACCACCACTCGTCCTGGCATGATACGTCTGAATGCAAAACTCAGAATAAAGTTTTTGGTAAAAGTGTCGACCTCCTAAGAATTCAACAAGACAGTGGAAGAATCTAATCCAGACGTGATGATCCTTTTGACCTCGACCACTCCAGCAGACTCGACTATCGTTGATAAGGAGGAATGAGAGCGTCTGTCCCATACACAGATATGGGCCCAGAGAAACCCATGGCATCTGATTGTGGACAACGAGAGCCAGAAGAACTTCATTTCTGAATATCTTGTGAAGAAACTATGTCTTGTTACCAATCTACATCCTCATCCTTACAACATCGACTGGATGAAGGATGGACAAGAACTTTGGATCACCCGACAATGCAAACTCGCCTACTTCATAAAACCTTTTGAATATGAAGTACTATGTGACGTGGAACCACTCTCCGTAGTCCACACCCTGTTTGGGAAACCTTACCTCTGGGATAGACATGGAAGTTATCAGTCACGGTCTTAGACGATGATTGTCAGAATCTGAAATCGACGGTTCAGCATACCAAAGCGTCAACCTACACTGACGGTTGCACTGATATCTACCAAATAGACAAATAAGCTGATCAATCATGCTCAGAAGTTCGCATTAATCATGATCAAGCCGCAACATTCTAAGAGGACTGTAGCAACGAGTCGAGTCAGCGACCAATGCAGCTCTCGACAAAAGTAGAAGTCGATCATATTCTTGATGAGTACCAAAATCTCTTTCAAGCTACAGACGGAGTACCTCAACATTGTCAGGTAAAACACTCTACTTAACTTGTTCCTAGTTCTTCTTTTCCTAATGCATCTATTTACAGAATATCCATTCTCGAAAATGAAGAGATTCCCAGATAGATCAAGGAATTAATCAACAAAGGTCATATCTGGCCCAGATCCTCTCCTTGTGGAAGTCTAGTCATCCTAGTTCCGAAGAAAGACGGGATTTGGTGCATGTGCATCGACTACAGAGCTCTTAACAAAATATCTGTGAAGAATTGGTACCCTCTGCCATAGATAGATGAGCTCATCAACTATCTGAAAGGTGCTAAATTCTTTACTAAGCTTGACCTCAAGTCGGGATACCATTAGATTCCAATTGAGCCCGGATATGTGTGGAAAACTGCTTTCAAAATGAGGGAACGATTGTCTGAATGGTTAGTCATGCCTTTCGGCTTAACCAACAACCCTGCGACCTTCATACGACATATGTATAACCTTCTTCAATCTATCATTGGAAAATGGGTTATTGTCTATCTCGACGATATACTGATTTTTAGTCGATCATGGGAATAACATGTCGAACATCTGCAACAAGTCCTCAACACTCTCCAGGAACATCGGCTTTATCTGAACATGGACAAGTGCTCTTTTGTGATGAACAACATCAAATATTTGGGGTATGTAATTGACTCCGCAGGCATTCACATCGACTAAGAAAAAGTACAGATCCTCAAATATTGGCTCATTCCTAGAAGCATTTAAGAACTAAGAGTTTTTCTTGGTTTGGAGAATTTCTTTCGATGATTCATACTCGGCTTCAGTCACACAACTTGGCCCTTGAATCAATTGACGAAGGGAAATAGGAAAATTGTCTTCCAGTGGACAACAACACAACAAGCAACTTTTGAGCAACTCAAACACAAGCTCTGCACTGCACCAGTACTTGTGTTACCTGATTTACATCATCTTGAGATGGACACATCGGACTATGCCTTGGGTGCAGTGATCACTCAGTCTGGTCACCTCGTCACTTTTCATTCTGAGAATTTTAACGATATAGTTAGAATATACTCGATGTATGAAAAAGAACTGTATGCCATTGTGCAAGCTCTCAAGAAATGGAGGCATTACATCCTTGGAAAGGAAACGGTTATTCTCACTGATCATAAGCCTCTATAGTTCACTCTTACACAATCAAAGTTGTATAAAAACCGACAACTCAAGTGGATTAATTAACTACAACAATTCTAGTTGGTGATTAAGTATTAGAAAGGTAAAGCTAATGCTGTCGTCGATTGCCTCAGTCGACCACCCATTACTCTCCTTTTGACAGTGATGAGTATGCATGGATACGACATGACCACTTGGCCATAGTTGTATGAGGATGGCAACGACTTCTCAGTAGTCTACCAATAGTTACAGACTAACAAGTCATCAACCTCGGACTCCGACTATTTCCTAAAAGACACCTTGCTATAAAAGCTTGGATAGCTTTGTGTATCGATAGTAGCTCATTTGGGATGCGCACTATAGCAAGACTACAGGAAACTTTAGAGTAGCAAAGACACTTGCTATTCTGTAGAAGTATTTCTGTTGGCCTACACTTAAATCCGACGTGAACAAGTACATTCGATCATGCGTGGTTTGTGCCATTACTAAACCTCATAATCAACGAGAGGGATTGTATACACCTCTACCAGTTCCTAGTCGACCATGGGAATATATTTCTATGGGCTACTTGACGGGTTATCTTACTACCAGACATTAGCATGACTCAATATTAGTAGTAGTTGACCGATTTTCCAAGATTTCCATTCTCATACCATGTAAGAAGACCATGACAGTGCATCAAACATTTCAACTCTTCTTTACACGTGTTTGGAAACACTTTGGTTTACCCACAACCATTATTTCCGACCGAGATGCCATATTCGTCAGCATCTTTTGGAAGACCCTTTAGCAATTGCTAGACACACGACTCTCATTGTCGACAGCTTTCCATCCTTAGACCGATGTACAAACAGAAGTTGTGAATCGCTTGGTAGTACAATTGCTTCACATGTACAATCACCAACATCGACACACATAGGATGAAAGTATTCCATACATCCAACATAACTACAATCGTGCTTAGCATAGCTCTATAGGAAAGCGTCCATTTGAATTTTGTTACTGATTTCATCCATCGGCGCCTATCGACTTGATCAACTCCTTAACACACTCGAGTGACACCGACGACATCTAGCAAGAAGTTGTTAAAGCTGTCAAGTTCAGAGAATAGATATGCAACATCAAGAAGCCAACAAAGGAAATGTTTCATAGAGTAAGCAAGAAAGCTAAGGCTCGACATGACAATCATCGTATTCCTCATTCACTCCACATTGGGGATAAGCTCTGGTTACATCTCAATAAGGAGCGCTTCACAGACCCATTCAAGAAGCTCAAGCCTTTCTGATATGGTCCATACAGTATTCTTTGACAGATTAGTGAAAACGCTTTCCAGCTCGACATTCCTGCATGGCTGGGTCTGCATCCAGTATTTAATGTGGATCTACTTCGACCATATCATACACCCTTGTTGGAACATAATGACTTGCAGATAGTAGAACTCGAAGACATCCATCCGTATGTTCAGGAGCCTCTTCCTTGCGACACCATTGTGGGATGATGAGTATGCCATACAAGGACGAACACAATTCCCTTGTTTCAGGTTTCCAAGGATGGCCAGAACCCATCTCAAGGAAAGTGGTACTATGTTACTGAATTAACTAACAAGTTTCCTCACCTTCACGACCAAACAATGGGGTCCATTGTTTCCTAAGGAAGGAGGTCTGATCCGCATCGCAGTTGGCAAGTCATCAATGTTGATACATCTTCAACAAGTTTCAACTTCGACATGACTTCAACTCAACAAGTTATCTCCGACAAGTTCCAATTTTGACACAACTCCGACGACTCTCGACTTCGACACACCTTGACACATTGGCACCCTTGACATGTTCATCAACCTCACAGTTCACGACATCAACAAGCAGTGTCGACATGTGACCAGCGATTGTCGAATTGGAACAGACTGTCTCTCTGTCTTCCGGTCGACTATAACGGTTGAACTGTTGAATCGTCCTAACTTCTTCTTTGTAACTGAATGTAATGGGCCGAAACCCAAGAATCTCAGAATTCTATATAAGCATGTATAATATTGTAACATACATTGATCTAATCGATAATTCGACAAGTAATAAAATCATTCCGCATTCCTGCATATTGTCTACGCATATTGTGTTTATCTATGTAGTATAATCCTGCTTTTGCTCATTCTTCTTATTCTTAATTGCTTCCGCCATAACAGATCCGACTCATTCAGTCAAACTTTTGTCCCCCTTATGCTTTTTGGACATGACCCGGACCAGTTGGAAAAGTTATGTATGAAGTGGCGGATTGTCAGCTACAGTAGTGAAGAGTAAAGAGGTGGAATGGTGTAAAGAATGCACTATGTCAGCGTCAGAGCGGTGTGGTCAGAACTGTGACTGTTAGAAGAAGCGTCAGAGCCAGAGAAGTGATGCGAAAGGATAGTAGAGATACAACAAAGTAAATGCAAAGCATGGTTAATAGGATAACCATGCCACTTTGGGTTTAAGGGTACTATGGGGTTTCGGCCCATAGTTATTGTAAAGATGTGACCTTCGGGCACAATCTATAAAATGGGAAATTTTGTATAAGAAAGGGTTAAATTTTGTTATAGACTTGAAGAGCTTTAAGTAGATCTAGGCTGAGAGAGATCTAAGAGAGAAAGACTATGCAACTATGTGCACAGAGATCCATTGTAAGAGAGGAGCCTACAGCTATGTGTGTAGACCAAAATGGTAAATCCTTCCTTCTAATATAAGAATAGCTCCCGTGGACATAGCTCCCATCTGGGGGGTGAACGATGTAAATATCTGTGTTGTTCAATTGTGTTCATGTATGTTATTTTTATATGTATTTTCATGTGTATGCTGATGAGCATAACATGCTAAGTGGTGGACACACATATCTGAATATGCTAAGCATTAATGAATGTGATAAATGCGTAGTTACATAGTTAAGGGTTAAGGAATAACGGTGATTCAACGGAGTCTGTACTGTTGGTAACTATGAGGGGTGCAGTCACATATTCACGTTGTTATAATTGAGGCATATGCGAAGCAAGGGTAACTTAGCTAGAAGCCAACTCCATATCTGCGCATCACCACGGTTACAGAAACATGCTTCTGTAACCCCCATAAATTCTCCTCACGTGAGACCTCAGCCTGCTCGCAGGTTGTTTCCGAAAGGGCCAGTGAAAAGGGGTTGTTGGTTTTGTGAGTAGGAACTCCACAGAACCCAGGTCAACAGGTAGCACAACTCAATAATATGTTAGTGTGGTTGTGATAAAATCTTTAAAGGTAGGGTTAGATCTACTTTAAACATGCTATAGTACTATGAAATGGTGAGTTCCAATGTCATAAATGAAACAATTAACTAGACAGAAGACAAGTACATAAGAGAACAGTCCTCTCTGATCTAATCACTACTTTAGCACATTTAAGTACAATTAATGCAATTTTTGTGCATTTCTTCTCACTATTGACTGATGTAGACTATATTTGATCCTTTAGCTTTACTTTCCCCACCCTTTCCTTTGAGGAATATGCCAAGCTTTCCAATCCTCCAAATCTCTCCAGCATGCCTTTGCTCTTCCTTTTTTCCTCCTCTTACCATTCCCCAAATTCCTTTGTTTTATAGCATTGGGAAATGGGCTCTCAAGTTTCTCTTTTCAATGTGGGATAATCCCTTTTCATTATTTTCTATTATTTTCTCTCAGAAACCCACTTTCCATAGTATTTTTAGGCTTTTGTCACAAATTCAGGAATCTCAACCACAATTAATGCAATCTTTGTGCATTTCTTCTCACCGTTGATTGATGTAGACTAGATTTGAGCCTTCAATCGAGCAATTCAATCATTGAACCTTTTCTCTTTAGGCTCCTTCTTTCTTCACTCAATCCTTCTAGTTATGGAAGCAGTGATTAGATCATAGAGGATTGTTTTTTTTTGTACTTGTCTTCTGTCTTCATGTTGCGGGCGCACAGTAAAAATATGCTTCTGCCTTCACTTTGTTAAGGGTGTTAATTTGATGTTAACATTGTGTAAGGAGGTTTCCCCCTTGAAGAGGATTTTTATTTATCCATTTTGTTCAATCAAGTCATGGAGTACTCTTTCTGATCTATTTCTTCTCTTTTCATACTATTTTTGGAAATTTGTTGCATAACATTTGGTATTAGAGCCCTTTCCTTGGGAGTGGTTTCTTCAAAATGAGTCATCTTGTAATTTTCACTATAAAAATGTTTCTAAAAGGATTCAAAGAGAGAGACTTAAAACCCATCTAGGAAAAATGATTAACTAATTTTGGTCCAAGTTTCAGATACTGAAACATTACAGGTTCAAATATATTTTCTCTATAATCTAGGGATTCTGACTAGTCCAAAAACTAGTCTAAAACATGTGTTCTGAGAAAAAATGTCATATATGGGGCATGGAATATCCAAATTGAGTGATAACTGTTGAATATGAAATAAGAAGGACCATTGTATTTGTGTTAGTGTTTTCAAACTCAGATGAAAATATTGGACACGTGGCATATAGTACACGTTCGCTATTTTGGAAAGACCCAAAATAAGAGGTGTTGGGATATTCGCAATCAATTCTTATTGGTAAATACAAATTAGGTCATACCTGTGGAATAAGGAATAGAGCACATCAGGAAACAATAGTATGAATTTTCATTCTCATAGGAGTATAAATTTAAAATTTACATCAGTTTCAATTTGGCCTTTAAACTCTCCTCCAATCAGGGTTTCAAAACGTACGCCATTTTTAATTTTGATTAACTTTGAGTAGAAGGATCTAATTGTGGTGACACCTAAGGTGCGATATCTATTTAAATTGTTCAAAATGCCACCAAAAGGAAGTGTAAATACCTACTCTACATCCAAACCCATAGAGGATCCATCCTCGACGCATGATGAAAGGAAAAAGCTCTCTTTTTGAGTGTCTGAGTTGGAAGATATGATTAAAGGGTCTGTGAAAAAAGTTGATTTGGATAATTTAGAGGATAAGTTGAATAAAATGGAGGAAAATATGAAAGGTTCGGTGAGAATAGTTGATTTACTCAATCTAGAGGAGAAATTAATGGGGAATATGGAAAATATTGTTAATCTCATACAAAATTCAAGGGATACTCTTCCTACAGGTGATGATGTGTTCCAAGATACTCAGGAGAATAAAGATAATTCTCATGTTGAGAAACCTTCCATGAATAAGAATATTCCAAGAGGAAATGATTTTTGTAATGGAATTCATCAGGGATGGTCACCAAGGGGTACCCAACTTCCCAATATTGACATGAGATAGTTTGATGGAAATGATCCAATAATATGGATATTCCAAATGGAGCAATTCTTTGATCTACACCAGGTTCCAAATTTGCAGAAGGTAACTATTGCATCATTATATTTAGAGGCTGATCAATTTGTATGGTACGAATGGCTTTGTGACCGTAAAAAGACTCTATTATATCTTGGTCTATATTCACCGAAGAATTGATTGCACATTACGGGGATATTAATAGCAATACCTTCTTTAGACAGTTAATAAATCTCAAGCAAAAAGTTCCAGTTGCAGAGCACATCAAACAATTTTAGAAGCTAATTCTTAAAGTGAAGAACATTCCAGAAGATAATCTGTTAGATCTCTTCATTGGCACTTTGAAGGATAACATTCAACATGATGTGTGTCTCCTTGAACCACCATCCTTGGAGAAGGCCTTCATGATGGCAAGGAAGGTTGAAAGTAAAAATATGACAATGGCTACTAGAAAGAGCACCTCCAACACATACCAAGAAAATAATGTTACTTCTTCTAACCCACCTCAAAGGTTGACACCTCAACAAATAGAGGCAAGAAGAGCAAAAGGCCTATGTTTTAATTATGACAGCAAGTATAGTAAGGGAGATAAGTGTGCTGAGAAGAAATTATTTTACATACAATGTGAAGAGGAAGAACCAAAAGAACAAGAACCATCTCCAGATGAAAAAAATGAAGATACTACTTCAGAAGATATTACTCCCACCATATCATGTCATGCATTGGCTAGAATTAGCACTCCTCAAACTCTCAAGACCGAAGGATTTATCAAAAAGAAAAAGGTAACAATGTTGATTGATTCTGGTAGTACTCATAATTTCATTCACTATAAATTATCAAAATATCTCAATTGATTTGTATATCTAGCACCAAAGTTTCAAGTAATGATTGCATATGGAGGAACTATCAACTTCTCAGGGAAATGCCATAATATAAATCTTACTATGGGAGAATATGCATTGAATATTCCAATGATTGTTATTCCAATGGGTGGTTCTCATGTTGTCTTAGGAGTTCAATGATTACAATATTTGGGAACTGTAGCTTTTAATTTTTAGAATCTTTTCATGAAGTGTTTATGGGAAGGAAAGGAATATGAACTATAGGGTATCACACGAAAACCAAGTAAGGTGATAAGCTCTAATGGTATGACAAACTTGATGAAAAAGGGACATCAAGGTGTAATTGCACAATTATGCTCATTATATGTTCCAACATCTAAGCCTCCTATTTCCCCATGTAGAAATCCTTACACTGGATCCAAAAGAGATGATGTAAACCTCACAATGAAAGAATTTACGAAAATAGAAGTAGTATAGTGAAGCAAAACATAGATCCAATATTGGAACTTAGATAGACGTAGAATAATTACACATCTTACATTAATCTGAATAATGAAATAGTAAACATACAATGCTCAGGATTCAAATACACTAGGTGTGATTTGAATTATACTGCATGGATAGGTCCAAAATCAGTGGAGAGTCATCAAGCACAACTAGAAGTCTTATCTCATCATCAGTGGAGTCATCAATTCACAAGTAATTGTCAACAACCAGTCAAACTGAGTCTAACTGAGAGTGGTAGGTGTAACTGGAACATGGAGGCACTAACTGAATGAAGGAGGCTCAGTGGAGGGTGCATGTGGAGCTATCTGGAGTCAGAATGGGTAGTCAAGTCTCCTCGGAGGTCCATCAGAGTGATACAATCAGTTGAGAGTCAGTCGGGCCTTAAATCAAGGAACGAATTGATGATAACTCAACTAACTGAAGTACAACAGGAGTGGTAGGTGATAAAAGGCACCCTTCTCAAGTGGTGGGTGAGAAGTGGGTGCATCACTGGCTAGGAGGGCTCAATCTGAGTGGGAATAAGCTCCCAAGTGCTGGAAGACTAGGGACTAGGTGCTAGAGGTGTCAGCCTGATGACTGGATAGCATGTGGATGCATGCAAAATGCATGCTGCATGTAGAAATGCATGCAAGACTGATAATGAAAATAACTGAAAGGATGGTAGGACTAGGATGGAGTATAGGAAAATCCTAACACGCCCCCTTAATCCATCCTGGGCCCTGGTAACTAGGACCAAAGGTCACCCATACAATCGAATAAATGATAATAAAAAAAGAACTGTCCATAAATCGTGGAAATGGGGAAAACCTCATGGGCAAAATATCCCCCATCAAAAGAATAGTAAAATAACTCAAGAACCATCATACTAAGCAGAAAAGAAAAAAGCTTTCATAAGTGAAAGCATTTGCAAAAAACTTGGCAAGTTGATCCTCTGTAGGATGCCAAAGCAAGTGCAAGATTTGGATCTAGTCTTCTGATGTGCCTCCCATTATGTAGAAGATATATTGGACAAATCAAGTCTTTCAGGAATACTTTCTGCAATTGGAATGAATGGATCATGATGAGTCTTCCTAAGGGATGGAAGAGAGAACCCCACCATCATGCTGCATCTCTCATGGAGAGGTAGATGGCACAATGCAAGGTTGGAATGATTTTGAATTATGGTAGTTCTGTAATCAAACGAATCCTCAACTGTGTTCTCAGTAGGTGCAAGGACTGTGTGAGCCCATATTGGCCTTGGCTCTGGATTGAGAACATGTGTTGGTTTTGGATATGAATGTTCTTGAACTTTGATCTCAACATCAAGATCTTCATCTTCATCTTCATTAGAGGAAGAGTCACTTGAATCTTCATCAAATTCTGAAGGAGTAGGAAGAGAGAAGGGTAGAAAATGAGAGAACTCATATGCCTTGGAGGCATGATTTGCAAACCCTTTCGCTATAGTCTTCCCAGTAGAGATCTCTGTAATATCAACTGTGTTGGGACCAAAAGTCACCTTCATAGGTGATCCGATGTGAGTCATCTGAGATACAGACAACAAATTTGTTGTCAAGTAGGGTACGAATATAACATTCTTGAACTTGCCATGCTCCATATGTACTGTACCCAATCCTTTGGCGGAGATCTGAGAGTTGTCTGAGATGTGAATAGTAGGCCCATCTTTGAGATCTAAGGAGGAAAATGATTCTTCAGAGGCAACCATGTGGTTGGAGGCTCCAGAATCTATGAGTAGGGCCT
Organism: Larix kaempferi; assembly: GCA_027924585.1. Lineage (NCBI taxonomy): Eukaryota > Viridiplantae > Streptophyta > Pinopsida > Pinales > Pinaceae > Larix > Larix kaempferi. The sequence continues at coordinate 4,046,938 of BSBM01000642.1, read as the reverse complement.
TTGATTGTGAAAAACCAACCATCAATGCATGGAAATCCTCATGACCATCAGATCCACTTCCAGAATCAAACATCTTTGCATCTTTTGGAATAGCAATTTTGTTCTGTTCAAGAAGCTTGGTTAGTAGGTCTATTTTCTTGTGCATGCAAACTTTCTCAGGATGGTATCCTCTCTTGCAATAGGGGCATTCAGATATCTTATGTTTTTCCTTCTTGGAGGTGGAGGCTCATTTTGATGGACTTGACTTATCATTCAGCTTGGATTTATATGACTTCTTATCCTTTTTTTTTTCCTCCCTTTCACATTCATCCTACTAGCTTCTCTAGCTAGAAGAGCTAGATATTTGGAGGCCTTTATGGCACCCATTTGAATCAGTTTGTCCTCTTCTTGAATGAGGGCTGCAGTAAAGACTTCTAAGGTAGGCATCTTCCATCCAGGGATTGACATTCGCCCAAAGTGGAAGGTAGATGCAAAGACAAAAAATGGAGATCCTAGCTTACTCAGAATGGAGAGCACCAATTTCTCATCCTTTTTCTCAATGCCACACTGCTTGCATTGCATATCCAAGTATTTAAATTTCGAGAAGAATTGCTGAATGCTCTCAAAATCACATGGTTGTAGGGAAATCAATTCATTTTCCAGAGCATGGCCTCTTAGTTCATCTTGTTTTCCAAAGAGACCCTCTAATTTCTTCCATACCTCTTTTGGGGTCTTCAACCCTTTGAGATGAAATAGTAGATCTCTAGGAATATAAATGCACATGTAACCAAAAGTTGCATCTAATTGATTTAGATATTTGGCTTTCTCCACAGCTACATGTGGTTCTGCTTCTTTCCCCATTGTTACTCTGTATAGAGATTTCTTTCTCAATAACACTTCCATGTTATCCTTCCAATCAAAATAATTGAAAGGGGTGAGAATTCTAGGAGAGATAGGATCATTTGAATTGCTCATCTTAAGTGATGGAGCGAATGGAAGGATGAAACTGCTGCTATTGCTGCTGCAACTGCTGGAACTTCGAATTAACTGCAAAAAACTCTCAAGAATGGAGGTAGAATATACTCTCAAATGGCTATGATACCATGTAGAAATACTTACAGTGGATCCAAAAGAGATGATGTAAACCTCACAATGAAAGAATTTAGGAAAATAGAAGAAGTATAGTGCAGCAGAACATAGATCGAATGGAACTCAGATAGAGGCAAAATAATTACACATCTTACATTAATATGAATAGTGAAACAATAAATATACAATGCTCAGGATCTGAATACACTAGGTTTGATTCGAATTAGCCTACATGGATAGATCCAAAATCAGTGGAGAGTTATCAATCACAACTAGGAGTCTTATCTCATCATCAGTGGAGTCATCAATGCACAAGTAACTGTCAACCATCAGTCAAATTGAGTCTAACTGAGAGTGGCAGGTGTAACTGGCACATGGAGGTGCTAACTGAATGAAGGAGGCTCAGTGGAGGGCACATGAGGAGTTATCTGGAGTCAGAATGGGCAGCCAAGTCTCATTGGAGGTCCATCTGAATGATATAGTCAGTTGAGAGTCATTCGGGCCTTAAATCAAGGAAGGAACTGATGGTAACTCAACTAACTAACATACAACAAGAGTGGTAGGTGAGAAAAGGTGCCCTTCTCAAGTGGTGGGTGAGAAGTGGGTGCATCATTGGCTAAGAGAGCTCAATCTGAGTGGGAATAAGCTCCCCAGTGATGGAAGACTAGGGACTAGGTACTGGAGGTGTCAACTTGATGACTGGGCAGCATGCGGATGCATGCAATGCATGCAGAAATGTATGCAAGACTGATAATGAAAATAACTGAAAGGCTGGTAGGACTAGGATGGAGTATAGGAAAATCCTAACACCCCATATCTCCAAAAAGTCACTAATAAGCATTCCAAGGTATTTGAAGATATTCCAAAATTTCTTCCACCTATCCAATATTTTGATCATGCTATTCACTTAATCCCAATAAGTGTTCCTCCTAACATCAAACCTTACAGATACGCCTATGGATAGAAGAATGAAATTGAGAATATGGTTGAAGAAATGTTAGAGGCTAGCAAAATTAGGCCTATCCAAAGTTCTTACTCCGCACCAGTGGTAATGGTACATAAGACAGATGGATCATGGCGTATGTGTACAGATTATAGAGAGCTCAACAACATCACCATTAAAGATAATTTTCCCATTCCTATAATTGATGAATTACTAGATGAATTACATGGAGCAATTTTATTCAGAAAGTTGGATCTTTGTTTTTGGTATCATCAAATTAGAATGAAAGATGAAGACATCCCAGAAACAACATTCAGAACTCATGAAGGTAATTATGAATTTCTAGTCATGCCATTTGGTCTCACTAATGCACCTTCCACATTTCAGGGTTTGATGAATTCTATTTTCAAGACTTTTCTTAGAAAATTTGTGCTAGTATTCTTTGATGATATAATAATCTATAACAATTCTTGGGAAGAACATGTTCAACATGTTGAGATGGTACTACAACTACTACAGGAGCAACAACTATATGCAAAACCTTCCAAATTTTTCTTTGGGGAGAAGGAGGTAGAGTATTTGGGTCATATTGTATCTCATGAAGGTGTCAAGGTATACCCTAACAAAATTAACACCATGATAGACTGGACGATTCCCAAAAACCTGAAGAATATTCGAGGATTCTTAGGTCTTACAGGGTACTACCGCAAGTTTTTTCTAAATTATGGAAGAATAGCAGCACCTCTAACAACATTATTGAAGAAAGATGAATTTTCTTGGACTCCAGAGGAAACTCAAGCTTTTGAACAACTTAAATAGGAAATGTGCACATCTCTTGTATTGGCCATGCCAGACTTCAAGAAAACCTTTATTGTGGAATGTGACGCTTCAGGAAATGGCATTGGTGATTTTCTAATGCAAGAAGGACACCCACTTGCTTTCACAAGTCATCCAATCAAGGGAAATAAATTACAAAATCCCATTTATGAGAAGGAAATGTTGGCGATACTACATGCTCTTAAGAAATGCCGTCCTTATCTAATAGGTAGGCACTTCAAGGTCAAAATAGATCATGATAGTCTTAAATACTTCTTGGAACAAAGACTATCTTTAGAAGAGAAAAAAAAGTGGTTAACGAAGGTGTTGGGATATGACTGTGAAATAATCTATAGAAAAGGGAAAAATAATGTGGTGGAAGATGCAATCTCCAGAAAATATGAAGATGTTGGGGCATTACTTTATTCCATTTCCATTCTACAACCAGATTGGATAGTAGCAGCAAGGGAAGAATGGAAAAAATACCTATGTGCATGGACACTCATTCAAAAGCTAGAGAATGATCCCAGTGTATCAAATACTTTTGTGTGGAAAAATGATTTACTATGGTATAAGGATCGCTTATATTTATGCAAAAAATCCCAACTCAAGAATAAGGTCCTTTCTGAATTACACATCTCTCCTATATGTGGGCACTAAGGATTCCTAAAAACTTACCACAGGGTCAAGAATGAATTTTTATGGGAAGGTATTAAATTTGATGTTCAAAGGTTTGTGGCTAAATGCTTGGTTTGCCAACAGAGTAAGGGTGAAATAGTTAATACCCCAGGACTTATACAACCATTAGACATACCTTGCTAGTGTTGGGAGGAAGTCTCCATGGATTTTATCACAAGTCTACCCAAGTCTGAAGGAAAGAATGTTATTGTGGTGTTTGTCTATAGACTCATGAAGTATGCACACTTTTGTGCAATCACTCACCCTTTTAATGCAAGCACAATAGTTGCAGCCTTTTTGGAAACTGTTTAGAAGTTACATGAAAATCTGAAGATTATTGTAAGTGATAGAGATCCAATTTTCACTAGAAAATTTTGGATTGAATTATTTTCCTATTTGGGTACTCAATTGGCTCACAGTTCATCTTATCACCCTCAATCTTATGGGAAAACTGAGATCGTGAACAAGTGTTTGGAAGGATATCTTCATTGCTTTGCATCTGATAAATAAAGATAGTGGGTGAAATGGTTGGATTTGGAAGAATGGTGGTACAATACTTCCTTCCATACATCATCAAAAATGTCTCCATTTATGCCACTTTATGGGTACCAGCCTCCATCTATCACTTCTCCCTTAAAAGGAAAATCTAAAGTTCAATATGTGGAAGATCACATAGAGCACCAACAAGAAGTTCTCCAGATACCTAATGAAAACTTGACTATTTCAAAAAATAGGATGAAACAACAAGTTGATCAACATCGCAGTGAATGGGGTTTTGAAGAAGGGGATTGGGTATTTCTCAGGATACAAACTTACAATAAGATGTATCTCCAGCTATTAAAGAAGGACGATAAATTAACACCCAATTATTATGGTCCTTATAAAGTGTTGCAGAAGATTGGTAGTATGGCTTACAAATTGGAGCTCCCTTCATCTTCAAGAGTACATCCAGTTTTCCATGTTTCTTGCTTAAAGAAGATAATATGAGACAATATCCCAACTCAAACAATCTTGTCGAAGCTTGATGAAGAAGGAAAATTCCTATTGGAACCTAAACAAATCAGTGAAACAAGGACTAAGCAGCTACAAAATCAAACTATTACTGAGTACCTCATAAAGTGGAAGAACTTACTAGTTGAAGATTCTACATGGGAAGATGATTCCTTCATACACAGGCATCTGCAACTAATCAAGTGTTGAGGACAACACTTGTTTGAAGGGGAGGGGAATGTTAATCCCTAAATATGGGCACGTTTCCCCCTATAGTGTGGTTCATTACATTAGTTTTGATGTCGGCTTTGTTCCATTAGTAGTAATTGTCATTAGTATGGTTATATTAGTTATTTCGTCTTGGATCAGTTAGTTGGGATTGTACCCCTTAGTCTCCTATATATAGGAAGGAGACCTTTCATTTGGAGTATTTTGTCTTCTCTCGGGTTGTGTACTTAGTACATTGTGTAAGGAGGTTTCCCCCTCGAAGAGACTTGTTATTCAACTATTTTCTTCAATCAAGTCGTGGAGTACTCTTTTTGATCTATTTCTGCTCTTTTCATACTATTTTGGGAAATTTTTTGCATAACAGTCATTGATGTCAACTGATGTCAAAGAGGATTGAGTATTCCTATTCTATTTTGAAGAAATATATGAAATCTGCTATAAAGGATTATATCCAAAAGTATATCTAGTATGAAGAAGTATATAAGGAATACATCTGGTACATATGGTATAGGTGTAGGTCTCAAGTCCACCCAGTCATACTACTTCAAAGGTAAAATCCAAAGAGATGGTTGGACAAGGTTCAGGAGTGTGCAAGTGACTTGGATCAAGAAGCAGTTGAACATGTAAGAAAATATTCAAAGTGCACAAGACTCACCAATCGAAAGATTATTTCAAGTTATTGAAGCATGCAAAAGTACCCAAAGGAAGTACCGGTTGAATAAGTCAAGTGTACAGGTCCCACAAATGATGGTACATCAAGGGCACAAGACCACACCGCAAGGCTGCAAGTCCTAGTAACTAAAGGACCAAGTATGAGCAAGACCCACAAAGAGATGACACCTCAGTGGCACAGAACATGACAAGTGGCGCAAGCATGAACCGTGAAGAAAGGAAGAAGGAAAGCCACAACCAACTTGTGGACATACAATCTGCATAGAAAATTATAAATAAGAATGCAAGTTGGAGAATTGTAGTAAGATTGTGAGCTCAAGAATGAAAGATACATATTTGGAAAGCTTCTTATTTTGGGGCATCAAGGGCTTGTGGAACTAGAATAGCATGATCTAGTCGAGAGCCAAGTGTGCATTAGCATAGGAATGGAGTTACTGATGGTGTGTAGAATGATGTGGTATATCTGTGACAGATGAATGAGGATAGTATGAAAAAACTATAGATGATGCGAAAGGGAATGAGACCAGAAAGACAGTATCGCTGATAGCATGCAGACAATCACAAATTGTTTAAGATAGATGCACGAAGACTTACTTAAAGTATATCTAGTGATGCACGAAGTAAAGCAGTTTATCTGATGCATTAAGGAAAAATTGCAACACAGTAAAGGATGCGCATTATGATAAGGATGATATGAGACAAGTGTGTAAAACATTAAGGATAAATAATAGATGATGCACAGAAGGTCACAAATTGTCTAAAGACTATGGAACTAAGAAATAATGGAAACATCACAAAAGGTGTGCAAACTGATCTACTACTGATGCAGGATGTCAAAAAAATAGTTTATCAGAAGATGTGCAATATCAGTTGAAGTTGCAAATGCGTAGAAACAGAATAACATATTGAACCAGAGCACATACTATAGAATATGATGAAGTAGCTGTTAAATTTTCAGAATTTACTTCAATCTAATATAGGATCTTAACTGAGAGAACAACATGTACAACATATCTACAACATATTAATCATGGACACAATAATGCAAGCACACAAGAGACAGATTTTAATTGGGGAAAACCATAAAGGTGAAAAACCCCAATAACTTCCTCAGAGATAGATAGAGCAATGATACAACCAGAATACAAGAAATAGTCTTCTCCTAGCAGCAGAGCCTCCTCCTCCACAAGTGCACCACTCTCCAAAGTGTGAGTGAGTGAATAGAATGATAAAATAGAGATCTCTCGATCTCTATTTATACTAGACTTGACTTTCCTAATAACCTTTACTAGGTCGGCCTTAACTTAACCACATAACACAATGTTCACTGGGCCGACACCCAATAGGGTGGTCTAATAACCCTTTGACCCACATGACTTATACAGGGCCGATCCCAACAAGGTGGACTAATAACCCATCAAGTATAAGTTACGACACTTACAATATAAATGACGATGCTTCCATATAGAGGGATAATAACATATCTATACAAATACAACCACTTCCGTATAGAGGAATAATAACATCTCTATAGGAATACAATATACATATATATGAAATACATTATGAAGTTACATATACATCAACACTCCCTCTTAACTAGGAAGGTATTTCTCGACATAGGTCTTCTAGCACAAGTCATCTTCTCTGGATCATCATCACTGGATAATCGTCATCGAGTCATCATCATCGTCACTGCTGCTACTATCTCAATTAATCTTTGAATCTACTCGTCATAAGAAGTTCTATAGAGCCAGTCCTTTTTCATATTGGATGTAGGCCCACCACCTGCAGGTCTTCATCATTTGTGCGAACGGTCTGATAGAGGTGGTCTCTCAGGACTAATTTTATGTGCGGATGCAATACCGGAAAGAGTATCCCAGGAACATTTATGTGCCTAAGCATGGCCGACAAGATCTCCCGGGACTAATTACATGCATATCCTCCACAATACCTTTAAAGAGCATCCCAAGAACATTTATGTGCCACAACATGACCGAAAAGATCTCTAAAGAGCATCCCAGGACTTATTACGAGCACGCAGCTCAACCTCTCGGATCTCCAAGACTGATTACATGTGGATAGACAATACCTTTAAAGAGAAACCCAGGAACATTTATGTGCAGCAACACGACCGACAAGATCTCTAAAGAGCATCCCAGGACTTATTACGAGTACACAGCTCAACCTATCAGATCTCCAGGACTGATTACGTGTCTCCGTAGTAATACCTCATCCTAGGACTGATTACGAGCACACATCTCAACCTATCGGATATCTGAGGACTGATTTCAAACTACATAGCAATATTAGAAAGAGTATCCCAGGAACATTTATGTGCCACAACACGACTAGCAAGATCTCCCAAGATTGATTACATGCTATTTGCACAACCTGCCACATATCATCTCTGACCTCCAAGTATCAACCTAATACTCATGATCCAATGGATCATCATCGCACAAAGCATCATCATGATGCTCATGATCACACTGATCATCATCACTGTACCATCCTAATACATATCATCATACATGATCCACCTGATCATATAGTGTATCCACCTGATACAAATACAAATACATGATACATATCAACATACATGATCTACCTGATCATACAATGTATCCACCTAATACATATATAGATACATGGTCCAAGCATCCAACATGATGCATATACAAAATACATACAAATGATCCAACCGATCATATCCAGCATCCAACATGATGCGTACATACATATACATATAAATGATCCAACTAATCATATCTAGCATCAACATGATGCGTACATACATATAAATGATCCAACTGATCATATCCAACATCAACATGATGCATACATACGTAAATGATCCAACTAATCATATCCAGCATCCAACATGATGCATATATACATGAATGATCCAACTGATCATAACAAACATCCAACATGATGCATATACATATACATAGTAGTAACTGGACCATCATCCTGATGCTCATCATCCATGATCCTCCTGATCATCATAGCATCGTCCTCTTAAGATCATCTAATCGTCCATGAAGCACATCCCAGATGCACATCATCCAGCACTTACACCACCGACATGGGAGAACACATCTACCACCATTCGGGGAAGGCTCCAGCCCTTACTTTTTTACAATGGGAGAACACATCTACCACCATGTGAAAAATGGCTCAGCAATTACATCATGACCAAGGAAGAACACATCAACCATGTCAAAAAAGCTCATGTGCATCTGCATCTTCCGGACTCATCAATTCCCTTTGGAAGCAACCTCAATTTGAAGTGTACCAAGCCTCTCTCTGAAGTACTCAAACTGCACTCTGGCCAACGGCTTGGTCAATACATCTGCAACCTGCTCATCCATCGTAACATGCTCTGCTTCAACTGTACTCAGTGCTACGCAGGACTACTTCCTGCTAAACCAAGATATCACACCTGATCCCCTACTGAAGCAACACCTAGAAGTGCTCTTCCTATCTGCAGCACTGCCTACCCAATCTGAATCAACATGACCCTATAGGTTAAACTTTTGATTCGCATCACACTTCAGCCCATAATCAACTGTACCCTTCAGGTACCTCAGAATATGTTTTACAACAACTAGGTGAACATCTCTCGGATCTGTCAGGAACTAGCTCAATGTGTTCACCGCAAAGCAAATATCTGGTCTCATGTTCGTCAGGTACATTAAGGTCCCAATCATCGGATGATACATCGTGACATCAATCGGATCAGATGAAGCATCACACAGAAGCCTCACGCTCGATGCCATAGATGTGGCCATAGCCTTGCAGTCCATCATCCTAAACCTCTTCAGGATCTCTACTGCATACTTCCCTTATCCAAGGAAGATTCCATCTGCACTCTGCCACACCTCCATGCCAAAAAATAAAAAAAAACAAATAGTGCATTATCCCCAAGTTCTTCATCTCTAACTCGGCAGCAAGCTTCCGCTGCATGTCGGCAATCAATCTATCCTCACCTGTAACAAACAAGTTATCCACATACAAAAGTAGTATCACTGGATTGCCTTCCTCCACCTTGTAGTAAAGGTTGGAATCCACTTTACTCTTGGTAAATCCCAAACTGGATAGAAAGCCATCTATCCTACCATACCAAGTTCTGCACATATATGACTCCCTGTCATGTGTCTCAGAACCAAGTGGTTGCTCCACATACACTTCTTCTTCAACTACACCATTCAAGAAAGCTGTCTTGAAATCCATCTGGTGTATCTTCCATTTCATCATTGCAGCCAGAGCAAGTATGGATCTAATGGAAGTGTATCTGGCTACAAGAGAAAAAGTCTCTATGCTACCACTTGCAACATGCTTGATCTTGTAGATCCATTTAGAAGTCACAACAGACTCCCCTTCAAGTTTTGGGACTGCATCCCAAACATCTTCATGATCGACTGGTACTCCTCGATCATGGCATTCTTCCCAGATACTGGGAACTTCAATATCTTCAATATTTTCATAGATAACTTTGTTGCTGAACAAATATTGTAGTCCTTCTTTTGTAGGTGATGGTATACGATCTTTCCTACACAACAAGTTAAATGGCATGATTAGAAAACATCTCATAGTTTTCAGAACAAATTCTTACACATAAAGAAATATGTCATACAGTCATGCAATTATTTAGCCAATGCTTTAATACAACATTTATCCATATCCTGTAACTTTCTAGATGCCTTCCAATCTCTACCAGAACATTGTTAAGAGTGTGCACAACTCCCAACATGTCAGCAAAGAGGTTTCATTCTAGATAAGTAGCAATGGAATGTTGTACAGTGCCATAGGCCACTTACCCATGTATATTAGTAGTATACTGTTCATCAATGCAACTATTCTAATATGCATAATACATATCCTAAGTCTAGGAACATAAGCATAAATATTATTTAAACAAAATAAAAAATGGTAATTAAAATACTTATCTTTGTTTGTTTGTTGGGTGGACTCCCTCTGAGTCTTTGCTTTCTTGCAGGAGTTGCTGAAGTAGCTTCTTTTCTGCAGCTCCATTTTGATGTGGATTGAGAGAAGTGGTCAACTCCCTCTGAATATCTGCATCCTTGCAGAAACTACTAAAGTGTGCTCCTTCTTGATCTTTGCTTCCTTGTAGGAACAACTAGAGTGTCCTCCCTCTTGATCTTTGCTTCCTAGATTTCCTGTCGCTGAACTTATATCCATCCTTAATCACTATGCATGCTTATTAGTATTATCATTGTGTTATCATTGAGGTCTCATACATAATCATACATTCATTAGTATATTCTTAATACTATCAAAACATAATAATCTTAAGCATGTACAATCAAGATCATTTCAAACAGGAATAATAAGCATTAGTATTAAAGGTTTATATAGGACTCTTATGGTTAGTCATATCATAAATTAAAGTAAGAAACATAATATGCCTAAACCCGTGATTACTCAAACCTATACCTTTATGATTCTTCTGGTTAGTCATATCATCAATTATGGTAAGAAACATAATATGCATACAACCATGACTATTCAAACCTATGACTTAATGAATAATCATCATCAACAACACAACAGTATAAGATCCTAACACAAGGTAGGATTCTAGCTTGATATAGGAAAAACATACCTGGATTAGCATGCTAGCTAGGTATGTCTGACATACTCACATGATGTCTTCTTGTTCTTCTTCAATGACTTGTGCTAGTAACCTACATATCTCATAGGTTAACCATTATAGAACCAAGTTATACATACCTCGTAAATGGATCTTCTATGAGATCCATGACAATGGATGAATCTTTGTCTTCATGTCACCATGATCATATGTTCTTGAAGTAGAACATGATTTGTCTTTCTTGGTGTACCTTTTATGTTAGAGAACAACATAAACCTCATACAACATCACAATGCATTAGTACAATCATAAGTGTCAGAACCTTAATCAATGAATATCTTCTATTAAGGTGATATGACAAGTCTAGTAATTAATAAAGATTGTACTGTAATGATATGAAGACAAACATATCATAAACTTGACCATGAACATAATTCGAAACATACCTGTAAGCCATACCTGTCAAGATTGCTTGTAATCTTCTTCTGGAAGGCCTTAGCCTCACCTCCCTCTGAGACAGGAACTTCTTCACTTATGCAGGTGACCAATCCATCTTCTTCTAGGATTAACCCAATCAAAAGGTTTGATCGAAATCTCTAAGCTTCTATTTTTATGAGGAGCTTCTAGCCGTGTTCAGAGATTTCAAAAATTCCCATTTTTGCAGAAGCCCTAAATTTCCACTTTTCCGATCAAAGTCCCGAACTAGGGTCTGATCAAGCTCGGTCTTCTGCCCAACCAAAAATTCTGAACTTGGTCTGTAAATTTCTATTTTTATGAGTAGCATTCAACTGTAGTCTTTGATTACAAAAATTCCAACTTTCTCTGAAACCCTAAATTCCGGTAGCCATGAATGAAGGTGCTCAAAAATAATTCTGTTTTGACATAAATATGTACTTGATTGTTTCTGGTGTAACTCTGAACTTTTCAATCCACAGGGTCTGAACAATTTTCCTGAGATAGACCGAGTTGTTATCTTTCCATCCCGATAGGTATGACCTCAATTGGATTCTCTAAGAGAGAGTTATGCCAAGTGTTGCAGCGTGACCTGTTTATGGGATAAAACAAGAGAGTGAACTTGTATAGCGTGACACATGTCACTGGTTCAACTTCAGCCTCTGAAAACGTTTCTTGAGATAGTACAGTGTGTTTTCTACCTGTCACTTTTTACAAAATTTCATTTGGAGCTTCCTAGCCCAAGTTATGACCTTTTTTCCCATGTCACTTGTTTGTGACTAAGATCTTGAAGAGGCCGAAACCCTATATTGAACAGATCATAAATCACAAAGTACAATGAATTAGAAGTTTTCCTTTGGACACAACATACATGAGGATCTAATATTCGCCCTGTAAAATTTTCAGATTTGAAAACTTCGCCAAAATGGATTTATAGCGAAAGTGCTACGATGACTTGTTTTTTCTATATCAAGCCCTAGCATCATAAGTGCAACAAGTGTCATATATGCCATCTCATGCCTTCTTTCAGGCTAGCTCTGATACCATGTTAAATTTTCAGAATTTACTTCAATATGATCTAGGATCTTAACTGAGAGAACAACATGTACAACATATCTACAACATACTAATCATGGACACAATAATGCAAGCACACAAGAGACACAGAGTTTACTTGGGGAAAAACATAAAGGTGAAAAACCCCAATAACTTGCTCAGAGATAGATAGAGAAATGATACAACCAAAATACAAGAGATAGTCTTCTCCTAGCAGTAGAGCCTCCTCCTCCACAAGTGTGCCACTCTCCAAAGTGTGATTGAGTGAATAGAATGATAAAATAGAGATCTCCTGATCTCTATTTATACTAGACTTGACTTGCCTAATAACCTTTACTAGGTCATCCTTAACTTAACCACATAACACAATGCTGACTGGGCCGACACCCAATAGGGTGGTCTAATAACCCTTTGACGCACATGACTTATATAGAGCCGACTCCAACAAGGTGGTCTAATAACCCATCAAGTATAAGTTACGACACTTAGTATTAATAAGATTCCAACACCTTAATTAATAGATAGACCAATATTATAATAATTGTTCACTTCTATCTACTCATCCTTATTCAAAAGATATGGTTGCATACATTAATTCACTAAATCCCAAAGTAAGTGGGTTAGGGTAGGACCCTAACAACCTACTCTTGCATATAAGTATGATGTGGAAGACATGAGCAAGGAAATCCACTAAAACCAATATTTTAATTATTGCATATAAATTTTTACCATTTAGATCTTATAATAAGTTAATATATTGAAAAAAAATAAAATTTGGCATTTCTAGTCAATTTGGAAACTCCAAAACATTAGTAGGGGCATTTGAAATATTAGAATAGATCATGACTATTAATATTCATCTAATAGTTAATGTGGAAAGAGACATAGCACTTTTATCTCAATTCTTGCCTCAATTCAACGTTCATGGATTTGCTTACCATTATAGTCTACATCCTATAAGAAGTTGATTAATTTCTTTTTGAACTTATAAAGTCTATCTCTGACTTGCATGTAATAATACCTTGTTTATAGGTCCAATAATAAGTAGGTTTTGGTGTGAAGGAATGTAAATTTCAAATCATATGTTCAAGCCCATATTAGATAAGATAGAGACAAGAATTGACATATTATTTGAGTTTCATTCACTATGGTAGTCACCTAAGGAATATGATCTATTGGAAGTAATTTTTTGGATAAAAGGGAAAAAACATGAATAAAAAGGTCACCATGGATAAGGCTCAAACATTGTATTCAAGTAGAAATTAGGAGAAGGTAACGCTTAGTGAATTAGAATAGTATTGTTGGTATGGGACGGATCTGTAGGGGTGTGAAAGCCGACAGACATGAAAGCCAAATCCTGTGAAAGAAGGAACTACTGCGAAGTCTAAGGAAGCACGAGATTAGTTTAGAATATTTAGTTGCTGAGTCTGCCAACATGTGCCATTTTGTAATAAGATAGAAGCATACAAATAGAAGTAGATTGTAAGCCTAAGGGCATCGGAAGTTAAGAGATTAATGTGATCTTTTGGATTCTGTTGACGATTCCCTGCAAGGTTTGTTCTGCAGATGTTAATGAATGAAGATGTTCGGTTATAAATTTTGTTGTTATGCAATGATGGGTTATTTAAATGCTTTCTGTTGATTTGTGTTGATACGTGTTTGTTAATATGCTGCTGAATATGCTTTGAGATAAATGTGCAGATGTTTGGTTAAATAAACTGTCGTAAATATTTTAATCTCTGGTTAATGAGCACATATCCTCTTCGCAACTATGGAAGCTTGGTTCCTGCAGCACCCTTATCTACCTCGAGTGAGAACTCACCTACATTGTAGGTGTTGCTTGGAAGGTTAACTCCTTTCCGCATCGATGAATAAGGGGTTGTTGTTGTTGTTGACGACAGAGTGAACCCCTATCGAAAGACTCTATGTCAACAAATGGTTTCATTGTCTGGACCCTGAGAAGAAAGTAGAGGATATGCTGTGGCATCTAATGAAGCTAGAGATCCAAGAGTGGTTCAATCAGAAAGAATAATATTTTGTTAAAGAAGAAAGGAGGAATGTGGTAGAGACAGTGGAAGGTTGGTTACAAAAGCACATATACTCGGACATCCATGAGATATTCTTTGCTGAATTTCCAATAATACTACAGGAGTGGCTTGCGCAGTTGACATTTAGAGGACATACCAACCAGATCATTGGATCAAATCAGTGGACTCCAGAACTAATTCGATAGATGAAGCAAGACAACAATACAGTGTCAAGGGTTGTTGATTTCTGGATCGATAGTATCCTAGAGGGGTACATCACTGAGTTTGCGGTAGATACCAATAGTTCTTACAGCGACGGGAAGAGATGATTTTTTAGGGGACCAAGGGGTAGGTTCATCCCGTCGCTGGACCTGTGGATTAAGATGCTAGTGTGCGAAAAGGGCATGATGAAAATGACCTCCGATGAGTAGACATATCAGTGTGCAGGGGTTGTAGGTATCGCATAGTTACGGGTCCGCTAGGAAAGATGCAGGGTAGATGGACATGAGTGATGAAAAATATCTAAGGGAAGTTGTGAAAGACTGTGGCACCTTGAGAAGTGGAACAATATTCTGGCATCCTGATAAGTGGAGGAGGATTGAGGAAGAGTCCCTTGAGAGGACTGGAAGGGAAGGCTACGCAATAAGGCCATAGAGGACAGATCTCCCTTATTATGAGGAGGAATGTAGTGATCAGGCTACCCCAGAAGAAGGGTGGATCGTAAGTTACCACATACCTTTGACCCCGCATGCCACCTATCAATTTAAAGGAAACACAACAAGTAATTAGCAGAGCTTCCCCATGTGTAGTGGGAAAAGCAGTGCATCAGTAAGTAACAACAGTAGGAACACTGCGATGGCAAATGATACGAAGATGTCGAGTTTCGTAGGAAGTGGGACTGAGGATCCCGAACAATTTTGGTTTTTATGCGAAGAAGTATGGACCGTAAAGCAGGTCAAAAATGAAGATATTAAAAAGGGGCAGTTGGCGACGACCTTTTAGGGCTGTGCGTTGGACTGGTTCATAAAATATACTAAGGCTCCAGGGAAAACATTTGTAGAAATCAAATCAATGATGATTTAGGAATTTAGAAAACCCAAGACGGAAGCACAGTACATTATTGAGCTCAAAGAGATTAGGCAATACCTGAATGAGCCAGTATGGGAGTTTGATCAGAGATACAAGACATTGATAGAGAAAGTCAGTTTTGCAATAAACGACCTACAACATAAAGAGTGGCTTATAGCTGGGCTGGTACCACATATTAGAGGACCACTGATGTAATAGAAGGTTGCAGACCAAGCCGAATCATTAGAAATCGCGATGAAACTAGAGGCTTTGCCGATTGGAGAGACTAGGGCTGGAATGGATAAGATTCAAGCATAGCTGGATACGTTGACTCTCTAATTGGAGGACATGAAGCAAAGGAAAAATAACCATGCATATGTATGGTGCACCAAATGCAGAACGTAAGGCCATCATAAGGATAATTGTTCAATGTTTCAATAGTATTTGAATTTAGGGGCGCTGAACAGCCTTTGCCAGGAAGGTCTACCATGGTGTCCCATTTTCCAGGCCAGGGGGCATCAACCAGAGTACTGCATATACTTACAGAAGATGGTGTCAAAACCAGCAAATCTATATTGTAAATTCTGTCAATCAGTGGGGCATGACGAAAAGGATTGCAGAGCACATGATTTGTTGAAAGAACGAAACATGGACACATACCTGGTAAAAGGAGAAGAGCAACAAATGGGACTACAGCAGCCGCAGTATGCCCAACACCAACCGCAGTTTATGAAAACACCACAATTCGACTAGGGACAATATGGGAAACTACTGTATGGCACACCGCAGTATCCGTAACCAGAGTACCAGCAGCCATTGTATCAACAATACCCACAACTGCAATATCAGCAGCCACGGTACCAACAGGCACAGTGTGGACCACTACGTGGAGGATTTGGTGGAGGATTCTGGGGAAGATGTGGTGGTGGCGCTGGAAGGGGAGGGGCTGCTGGACGGGGTCGAGGACCTCCTACATGTTATAATTGTGGGAAACAAGGACATTTCGCAAGGGATTGCCCCAACCTATCTCTGCAATGCACGTACTGCAACAGAGTGAACCATAGCATCAAATATTTCCCACAGCTCATCACGAAATGGAAAACAAAGAACCCACCACCTCCGCCTAACCAAAACCAGAATCAGAACCAGAACCAACCGACAGTACAGAAGATATCGGTGGAAGGTAGAAAGCAATCTACAACAGTGGGAATGGTGACACAAGTAAAAGAAACAATAGGAGCTGATCGACCGCACCATACCGTTCGACCAATGAAACATGTCACCTTTGATGCGGAGGCCGCAAACAATGTCTTCTCAAAGTTACGGCAAGGAATCTCGCGGCGGTAGAGGAATGCACCACCTCAAGCGGATATTTACGATATGCCACCGAAGTTCGATCGAACGAAATCATGGCAGAAGGCCATTGCAGTAAGAGAATTCATCAGGATTTATTTAGAATTAGCGAAAGATGAGGAGGCATTAGAGGAGATATCCAGGCTATTGAGTCGACAGGAGAGTGGACATCAAGAACCCAGGGTTAATCGCATACAGAAAAAAAGGAAGACAGGTAGAGAAATGAGGATGTCGGCACAAATGAGAGCATTTGATGTCGACTCCATTATTTTGGATTTAGGGTCATACGTGAACATTCTGATAAAACAAACATGGGAAACAATGGGGAAACCACAAATGACTTGGTCACCAGTACAATTGCGATTGGAAAACCAAAGCAAGGTCACCCATCTTCGCTGAGTGTGTCAACTTCCTATTGAAATCAAAGGACTTCGAACATATGTCGATTTCGATATTATAGAAATAGTAGATAACACATGTCCATATCTAGCACTATTGGGAATCGACTGGGAAATGGAAAATCAAGCAATCATCAATTTCAAGAAGCGGATCATGTCATTTGAAGATCGGGAAATAAGGGTTGTCGTACCACTAGACCCTGCGGAAGGAAAACGATACGTAGAGCCCAGCAAAGACGAAGATAGGGAAGGATTGGATAGCCTATATAATATTTCTAAAGATTACATCAATCCAACTGATGGAGGGGAGTTCAAGTGGTGCAGCTCTAGCTCAACATCTTCGGACTCAGACGAGGCATTAGAAAAATGGAAAAACCAACTTCACGAAGTATCGTTTCACAGATTGCAAGGATTACATAGTCCATGCGTTGGGTGGCTACTGAAGAGAGCGCACTACCAACGTACGAGGGGTTACCAAATTTGAGCACCTTCTTAATAGAATTCAAAGGAAGGGTAGTGAAACCACAAAGAATCTTGTCCTTGGAGGAAGCCTTGAAGGCTACTCCTGCGCATTGGTGGACAACGTATAAATCCAGGATATCAAATTGGCCACTATGCCGATGCCTCCTGGAGGTACAGTTCGGTGACACCGCAGCATGGAACAAACAAAGATACGATGGCTAGGGTAACCCAAATGAACATGTGAAGGCTTGTGAGCACCAATGGGAAGCGCAACCAGAACAAGAGTGGGTGCATGACTATGTGCATATGTTGGATGAAGTACCACAAATATGGTATTTTGTGATAGAGTTGCGACTCGGTACACTTTCTTGGGATCAGTTAACAATTGGATTTAGCCAAATGTTCTCCTTCTCAGAAGAAAATCCCTTCATCCATAATTCACTTCAGGAAATCAAGAAGAAGATTTTTGAGGTGGAACGAACAACACAGTTATCAGAAATCCGATCGACAATGACACCCGAAATGATGATGGACTGCTACAACATCTCAGGAGAACCGAACGACGATGACGACAACCCAAGAGCCACATATGTCCCAGAGTCCAAAGGCAGTCGCAACGTGAAGGCACCTAAGCTTCCATCTGACAAGTACAACCAGCCGCTGAAGATTACGAAGGTAAACATTGGGTCAGAAGAAAACCTAAAATTGGCGAGCATTGGAGATTATTGGGACAAATTGACTATCGCAAATATGACAGATTTGTTGCATGAGTTTTAGGACTTGTTCCCAATGGAATTCTTAGAAATGAAGGGAATCTCTGGGGACCTCGGCGAAATGAAGATTCCCCTAAAACCTAGTGCAAAACCAGTTAAACAAAGACCATATCGCTTAAACCCACGACACAAGGAACGAGTACAGGCTAAACTTGAGAGAATGCTGGAAGCCGGAATCATTGAACCAGTTGAAGAGTCGGAATGGATTAGTCCAATGGTCATCCAAGATAAGAAAACCAGAGAAGTAAGAATTTGTGCCAACCTACGAAAGTTGAACAATGCATGTTTACATGACATGTTCCCAACACCATTCATAGATGAAGTACTTGAAGGAGTTGGCGGTCAGGAAATTTATTCATTTACAGATGGATTCTTAGGATACCACAAAATTAGGATTGCGAAGAAGGATAGGAATAAGACCACATTTGTCATGGAATTGGGGTGTTACCAATATATAGTGATGCCATTTGGTCTGAAAAATGCCCCTGCAATATTCTCCCGACTGGTAGTTGCGGCATTCAAATACTATATCCATAAATTTCTCACAGTATACATGGACGATTGGACAATCTATGTCCTAGTCAAGAACCACATAGCAAACCTCAGACTAATGTTAGAACGATGTCGTCACCACCAGATATCTCTTAACTTGAAGAAATGCATCTTTTGTGCCTCATTCGGGATACTGCTAGGACACATTGTTTGCAAGGAGGTCCTGCTAGTCGATCCAGCAAAAATTGCCATCATCGTTGACCTTCCACCACCACCAACAATTAAGCAACTCAGGGCGACGTTGGACCACACAGGCTATTACCACAAGTTCATCAAAGGATAGGCCACAATCACAGCACCCATGGAGAAACTACTAAAGAAGGATGCGAAATTCGAATGGAACAGAGAATGCTAGAACAACTTAGATGTTTTGAATACAAAGATGGTGGAAGCATCCATCCTTTCCTTCCCATATTAGAAGAAAGAGTTTCATGTCCATGTCGATGCGTTGTCCATTGCACTCGGTGTTATCTTGACCCAACCAGGTGAAGTTGACATCGACCATCCGATAGCTTTCATAAGTAGGAAGTTGTCGATAGCAGAAAAGAATTATATAGCCACTGAGAGAGAAGGACTAGCGATGGTCTACGCCCTACAAAATTTTTGACATTAGGGGGCCACTTCGAAATGTTCACCAACCATTCAGCGCTTAAGTATTTGGTGAACAAGCCTGTGCTGAGGGGGGAAATTTTCCAATGGCTACTGCTCTTTCAGGAATTTTATTTTGAGATCATCGTGAAGCCAGGATGATTGAATGCAGGACCAGACCACCTATCAAGAATTGAGTCAAGGGAGGAACCACGAAGCATCGACGAAGGATTACCAAACGATCAACTATTCCGAATGGAATGATGGATGACTACTGTGAACCAATTATTTAGTTCCTAACAATAGGAAAGGCATCAGAGGAATTCACCACCAGTTAGAAGAAACAATTAGTTGTCAAAGCTGCGGATTTCCAACTAATCGCAGGACAGTTGTATAAGATGGGCCCTGATGAGATACTACGTCGCTACATTCTCCCACATGAGCAGGAATGGATTTTAGCCGAGGCACATTATGTCATTGCCGGAGGCCATTATGGAGGTCGAGCCACTACGAAAAAGATCCTGACAGCCGGGTTATGGTGGCCAACCCTGCATAGTGATGCCACTAACTATGCAAAAACATGCGACGTCTGTCAACACACAGGAAAACCATCGAGATGGGATGAGATGCCATTAGTACCACAAGTCATGCTGTAGGCATTCGACAAATGGGCGCTATATTTTTTAGGACCCATTAACCCTCCAGTAAAATGCACCGGATCACGTTACATAATAACTGCAATAGAATATTTGACACGTTGGGCAGAGGCCGTGCCAATCAAGGAGTGCACCACATCAACGGCTGCTAGATTCCTCTTCGACAACGTGGTCACCCAATTCGAATGCCCAAAGATTTTACTAAGCAATCAAGGGGCGCACTTCGTGAACAAGACAATTGTAGAACTAACGAAGGATTTTTAGGTTCAGCATAAGAAGAGTACTCCCTACCATCCTCAAGAAAATGCGACAGTAGAAGCATTCAATAAAATCCTGGAACACGCACTCACAAAGGTATGCAACACAAATCGAGATGACTGGAACATTAAAATTTCGGCGGTCCTTTGGGCCTATCGAACTACATGCAAGTGATTAACTGGCCAAAATCCATTCAAACTGGTTTATGGTAAAGAAGCAATTATGCCAATGTAATAGATCATTCCAAGCTTGCATATTGTAGTTGCCACATACATGAGCGATGAAATTGGGTTTGAAGAACGACTAGCACAATTAGTAAACTTAGAAGAAGATCGGTTCATCGCGGGATTCCACTAGTAGGTTGAAAAGGATCACCAGAAAGCATGGCATGACCGTCACATTAAGTAGAGATAATTTCAGAAGGTGACACGGTGATGCTATATGACAGCAAGTTCGCGAAACACCTGGGTAAACTAAAAATGCACTGGTTAGGACCCTACACCATCAATTTTGTCACTAATGGTGGTGCAATGAAGTTACAGAGCTTAGATGCGGCATTGTTGCGTTGCATGGTGAATGACAATAGGCTAAATCCC
Organism: Larix kaempferi; assembly: GCA_027924585.1. Lineage (NCBI taxonomy): Eukaryota > Viridiplantae > Streptophyta > Pinopsida > Pinales > Pinaceae > Larix > Larix kaempferi. The sequence goes on along the minus strand of BSBM01000642.1, from coordinate 4,025,683 downwards.
TATCGCTATGATCCACCACAGTAAAAAAAAAAGATGTAGGAATTGAACAACGCGAAGACATGAAGGCCAGTCAGACTCTGACCAAGATAAGTGGAAAGAGAGGGGGTGGTCAGTCAGATCACATGTCGCCACTATGTGTGGAGGTCCACTCTACACGTGCAACTCCACACCTAAGCATGCGACCATAGATAAGCATTACCAGAAGACGACGAAGGCAATGATGATTGAATTGTATCCGAGCATGCAACCACAGCTAACGGTAAAGGGAAAGGACGATTGAACTGCAATAGGAGGGTCGAGATTGTACGAATGATGATGGTAATTGACCGCGCAAACACGAAGCACAAGCATAAATACCGATGGAGGAGGCCGCTAGAACAACAAGGTATCAATGACTAGGGAGAGAACACTCAGGAAACTGCATGCTGCAAGTTGATCAGACAGTTAGTTGAGTAAGGAGTTCCAAGGAGGTTGTGGAAATGGTTCATTTCATTTCGCATGGCAGCACACCAGGTGCGCTGAGAGATAGAACGACGAGCATCCATACACAACCAGCGAGGGAAGCAGCGCAGAGAATCTGGGAAAACACCGTTAAGGTATCATCCAAGATGTCTAAGTACATGGTAGAGGTGCAAAGTTTTGTGGTCCCGAGGACCACCAGAATGCTAGGAGTAGAGGCTCCACAGCCCTGGTAGAAGGCTGCGCAGGGCATGAAACAGATGTGCTAGAGCAGTTGGCCTGTCTCCCACCTTGGTGACGTAGATGAACTTTTTTGAAGTTAGAACCAAGCACCAGGCAAGGCGGTAGAAGACGAAGATGTAGATGATGAAGGTTCCGAGGGACTGGAAGAGGAGTTCAAGAAGTACATGAAAGCGAACCAATGTCTGATGGATGGAGAGAGGAAAAACACAACAGCGAGTTCCAGATAGCAATAACAGTTTCAGAGACCGAGCACAACCAAGGCAGGCTCAAAACAGTAGAGTCCGACTGAGGTGGCTCGGGACGAGCCGCAAGTTTGTGTTGGGGGGATTTTGGCACAGGATAGATCCGTAGGGGTGTGGAAGATGACAGACACGAAAGTGAAATCCTGCGAAAGAAGGAACTACCGCAAAGTCTAAGGAAGCACGAGAATAGTTTAAAATATTTAATTGTCGAGTTGATCAACATGGGCCATTTTGTAATAAGATATAAGCATACAAATAGAAGTAGATTGTAAGCCTAAGGGCATCAAAAGTTAAGAGATTAATGTGATCTTTTGGATTCTGTTGACAATTCCCTACGAGGTTTGTTCTGCAGATGTTAATGAATGAAGATGTTCAGTTATAAATTCTATTGTTATGCGATGATGGGTTATCTAAATGCTTTTTGTTGATTTGCGTTGATACGTGTTTGTTAATATGGTGTTGAATATTCTTTGAGATAAATCTGCGAATGTTTGGTTAAATAGACTGTCGTAAATATTATAATCTCTGGTTAATGAGCACATATCCTCTTCACAATTGTGGAAGCTTCATTCCTGCAGCACCCTTATCTGCCTCGGGTGAGATCTCACCTGCTTTGCAGGTGTTGCTGGGAAGGTTAACTCCTTTCCAGGTCCATGAATAAGGGGTTGCTGGTGTTGTTGACAACAGAGTGAACCCCTGTCGACAGACCCTGTGTCAACAAGTATTATATATGCCTTCATATTTGTATGTATTGTTGGAATAATGGTAGTTTTGGGATCTCATGATTATGCCTCTAATCCATTCTCAGTTTCCCCATTTATCGTAACATAGTTCACTTTCACTTTTACATTATACTTCTCCCATAGTTTCCCCTCAATACATTATTTTTTTACTTAGAATAGCCATGATAAACATCACAATTTGTCTTATTTCTAATATTATAACATGATACTATGGTCAATTCTCCTAGTTTGTCTTTTATGGTAGTAAGAAATTAACAATCTCTATCATTTGAATTGTTAATTTTTCTTTGTTTCCACTATTATATTTTGGGGGTATATGGTAGTTAAAGTTCTCAACTTATCAAATGTGGTTGCACCCGAAAGAAGAGCTAGAAAAACCTCATTTTTTACTTCCCTTTTGATTTACCTTAGCACATAACTTAATATCATGGTGTAGTTAATGCTAGCATAGAAGTGGTATGGATTTGAAAGCCCTTGGGAGATCTTGGTTTTCCATTCATGTAATACCCCATTCTGACTCTTAGGATGTATTAGCATTTAATGTAAATAATGTGTACATGTGATGTGTGTTTTCCTAAGGTGGAGCTCAAGACCAAGGCCCCGCTAGTGAAAGCCTGAATTTTGATTTAAAGGGAAAGCATTGATATTTGATGCCCATGTGCTCTTAAGCCATGGAAATTGTAATAGGATGTAAATAAACATCATGCAATATAAAATACCAAAACTGGCTATGGGAGCAACGAATGAAAAGGGGCCATGTGTATCCACTAGGGTGCGGTGAGGGGGCTAAGGGATTGAACCATATGCTGCCATATGTCACCTTGAGAACCCATTTGACTTACCTTGCCGACATTTATTTATGATTGTAAGGAAGTGGTTGAGGAATTCAGTCCATGGCTTCAATGGAGCATGGGCAGCCCAGAAATTCGTATGGCAGAGTATGGGCTCTGTTTTCTTGTACCACAAGCCACTCTACCCCATGGGAGTTGCTTCTTACTCATCCCCATTCCATTGTGAAACTTACCAACACCATTTTCCACCCAAAAAGGAATTTCCAGCAGAGAGAAAAACTAGAAATCGCGACCTTGAGAGAACCCACGTTTTGAAGAGCCGTAAACGCCCAGATTTGGCATTGGACAATGAAATCCAATGGGGGATCCATTGGTATGAACCTTGTGGCGAATTTGGGAGCATTAGCTATCCCGAAATCCATAAGAAAACCCAGTTTTTGCAGCCCATAAAACCAGTAACGGATTTGAGTTATTTGGTGAGCAGAATGGTGAGAAATCAAGTAGGAAATGACTATGCAGAGGTTGGGTGTGCTTGATAAAACTAGTGAAGGCTAGGATATCAAGGATTAGCAGCTGGACCTTTCTATGCCCATCCTGAAGAGCACTGGAGGGAAGAGTCGCCTGAGGGACTGCGTAACAGAGAAGGGGATCTTCCTTGTGTTGGATGTGGTAGGTAATGTGGGTGCCTGACTGTTGAGTTCACTTGAGATGCCTATAGCTCTGTGGTTTATCTCACTGGCTTAGCGTTACCCTCCTCTATCTTCTTGAATGCTTGATAAACCCAACGGTGTGTTGGCTTAGCACGACTAATGACTGAAACCATGGCTGTGAGTGAGCCCAGCTAGTTCTTCCTTAGTGGATAGACAGCCCAGCTCGGGGGTGATCTCTCAGCTGAAAGAATACAGGCTCGACAAAGATCTATGGTTGGGTGGAATGTTTCTCTCACGTAGCCAGTCGTTGGATATTGCATTGCAAGATAAGTGCTCCCTTTGATTTTAATTTATATATATATATCTGTGTTCTGCAATGTGCTAAATATGAATGTTATTTATTCATGAGGTTGAAATTGAAATGAAGTCTATGCATAGCATAAGAATGGGATTGAATCCCTGCATATGGAATCATCTTATGTTTGTGCTTATGTGTGTTGTTATGTTTAATTCCGCTGTGTTTTATTGTAGTTCAAATCTGCACACAGAAGATTTTAATTGTTATGTATTTTATGAGTAAAAATACTGGGGTTAAGTCTGCCAAAAGCCCCGTATGATTGGTCATGTTCTCTCCCCTGCATTTGGAAGGCGGGAGGGGACGTTACAATTCAACTCAGTGATTGTAATATATTGTGATAATCAAAGTGCCATACAAGTTACTAACTATCAAGTTGTACCATAATAATATGAGGCATGTGGAGCTTCATGCTCATTACATTAGATAGTTGATACAAATTAATGTTGTCAAGCTTATCCATTCTAGAATATATTATCAAATTGTTAATATATTTATGAAGGCTTTACCAAAAGCTATCTTTTTCAAAATTGTGGGCTATGCTTGGGCTTCAAGAAGATATAATTATGGGGGGGTATACATAAGAAATTCCACCTCTTGAATCTCTATAGCATTGTGTTAATGGTGTATTTTGGAATAGTAGGCCTTGCTACTTCATCACGCCTCTAGATATTCTGGATACATATAGTCAACAATTGCAATAGACTAGAACAATCATTTTATTGGTTTACCAATTAGTCAACTAACATGATGAATATGTTCTCAACTTGTTGGACTGACTAATTGATGGAGTCAATTAACTAGCTAACTTGTCAAGTAGTTCAAATAGAGAAATCAAATATGGCACAAATAGGGTATGCTTCAAGGAGTTCATTATGTGTTATGATCCAAGTATGTGGACACATTATTCCTCACTTTAAGGGAGTTGGTTACATCTTGGAGCTATAGAATGATGAACCTATGGGTTGATTATACAAGTGAATATAATGTGATCAAGTGTGAAAAATGCATTTTGATGTATTTTTAATTGTGATGTGTTATTCTTAATTGATAACACAATGTGTTGGGCGCATCCCAAGTGCAGGAAGTTTTGATGACAGAGGTACAGTTAGGTGAGGACTAACATCGACCAGTTTTGGGAGAACCAACTCCGCAATTCCTTGGAGCAGGGAATGGATTGAAGCGAAGTTGATAGGAAAGGAGTTGTCCCATTAGTAAACAAAAAGTACTAAGGATGAACAAAGGTAGTTGGATAAGTTATGAACAAAGAGAAAAACTATCAACTACAGGAGTAGAAGTAAAGAAGCGGAATGGTGCAAAGGATGCACCATTGTACAGTCAAATCCGCGTGGTCAGAATTGTGACTGTCAGAAGAAGCATCGGAGTCAGAAGAAGTGACGCAAAAGGAAGAAAAGTTACAATGTAGTTAAGGCAAAGCGTGGTCAACCGGAGAACCATGCCATTTTGGGTTTAAGGGTACTATGAGGGTTGGCCCATAGTTATTGTAAATATGTGACCTTCAGGAACATCTAAAAAGGGAAATTTTGTATAATGAAGGTTTGGTATTTTGTAATGTATAAAGAGCTTCAAGTTAGATCTAGATTGAGAGAGAGAGATATAAGGGAGGAAAAGACTCTGCAACTAAGTGCGCAGAGATCTATTGTAGAGAGGAGTCTACAGTTGAGTGCGCAAACTAGAGCTATTAACCCTTCCAAGTAATATAAAGAACAGTTCCTATGGAGGTAGCTCCCATATGGGGGGTGAACCACATAAATCCTTGTTTTTTATGTATGAATGTATGATGTGGTTTCTGCTTATGTATGTTATACTTATGTATTTTCTTGCATATGTACGTCAATGAGAATCAAATGTTAAGTAAGTAGAACACATGTGTATGAATATGTGAAGTAACAATGAATGTGATGAATGCGTATTTCTATAGATAGAGATAACAACGATTCAACGAATCTATAATTGTTGGAAATAGAGAAGTGCAAAGTCGCATATTCATGTTGTTATGTTGTGTAGAAGTGAAGTAGATTTAACTTTGCGAAGATTAGTTTCCACACCTATGCATCTCCAGGTTGTAGAAATATGATTCTGTAACCACCCATCTTCGCCTCGGGTGAGACTTTAGCTTGTTCGTAGGTTGATTCCGAAAGGGCTGATGAAAAGGGGTTTTGTTGTTGCTGTGAAGTAACTTTGCCAAACCCGGGTTAGTCCATAGAGCGCATTAAGCCAACAAATGGTTCCATTATAGTGCTAGAACTCGCGATGTCTTATGCTGATGTGGAATCCCTAGAAGTGAACCAACAAATGGTTCTGTTGCCGTGATAGAACTGGCAAAGTGTTATGATGATGTGGAATCCCTATAAGTGAACCAACAAATGGTTTCGTTACCATGAGAGAGCTAGTGATGTGCTATGTTAATTGGAATCCAGAGAGAAAATAAATACAGAAGTGGGTGAGCCAGACAGAAAATGAGTTTGCGAACAAACAAAACAAACATCCGCACCTTACTACAAAACAATGGTTGCATAGGTATATATTCACTGACTTGCACGGAATTTTCTTCGTGTTGTACTCGCAAGGGTCGCATGGTTACCAGTGATACATATTATAATATTAGACACAAGCAATCACAAAGATACAAATATAATAACAAGTAATGGAGATGAAGCAACAAGCCCTTTATTATTCATCAAGATATGAAGAAGATTTACATATATGTGAACAATCTCTGATTACTTATAGGTCGGCTCACCATCCTATTTATACAATTGACAAACATTTACATAAATACCTGTTGGTTCAATTGACTAACCCGACATGTTACTGGTCGACACAATCCATCGACCTATATTACAATTAGTCGGATGGAGGACCTAGTCAGTAGGTCGACTTAGGATCCTCTAACATCTCCCCCACCACAAAATATTTCTTCGTCCTGAAGAAATGAGGAGATGCAATGTAACTATAAGTAGTGAATTTTTCTACTACTGATGTGGCTGACTGGATTTGGATGGTGCTTGTTGTTGGATGTAGACTTCGACTATGACCTCTGCAGATACTGATAACTGATTCCCAAGTCGTGTAATGCGTTCTGGATGTCGATGGTCAGAGTAGTTAAGCTCGGCAAGCTTTCCATTTTTCTTGTGTGGAATTGTCTTGTAGATTGATCATGTCATGGACAAATAGTTTCATTTTGTCATTGGTAGTGGAAATAAGTCTATGGAGGTTTGGACATATCTTTTCAAATTTGAAGAGGCTAACTCAAGCTTGGCTGCTCCATTCTTTTTCTTGTTTATCGATCTTTGTGAGCTTTCTATTCTCCGCGATAATTTGTTCATTGACGGTTTCAGTGAGTACTTCGTAGGAATTTTGTCGTTGCTGATAGAGTGTGTCGAGCAGCTCTCATGTCTTCTCCATTTCTTCAAACACTTTGTCATAGTAAGTATACCAGTTACGCAAGAATTCATCTAGTGTGGTGGATTCTTGGGTATACTAAGCGAGTAGGATGTTAGCTTCTGTAAAAGATATGTATTGATTTGTAATTAAGATAGATGTATATGCATCCTGATCCTGTCGATTCTTGGCCAGTTGATCTCTTAGAGTCGACACGACACTTTCGAATATTGTGTATGCTTTGTTGAGAGTATTTGTTGTGTTGTAACTCGATGGTATCGGTATGACCTGTTGTGCTAAGTCTTGGCACTTAGTCAAACATGTCACTTGTTCTTCTTGTAGTTTTTGTAGATGCTTGCGAGTTTCAATTCTTTTGTGTCTCCGATCTCTAGTGATTGCATTTGCAAGGATGTCGATTTATTCCTCATTTTATTCCTGTGGATCATACGTAGAAATAGGTCCAAACTAGTCTAAGGGCACAGAGAGGCAACTTTCCTACTGGATGTGCTAGAGGTGCTCTTGCTGCTTCTGCTTCTGCTGCTCTTTCTCTTGTCTTATCTTTTCTTTCTTTTGCTTTCTCTTTCTTTTCTCTTGTCCTTGTGTGAATAGTGTAATTATTGATTTAGATTTTAGTTTCTTTCCTCCAAATATTTCAAAAAAATATGTCGAAGCAGTGGTCCAAGTCAGGAGTCTCGACTGGTGTGTATCCCACCATCGTGTTGCTTGACTAGTGAATGTCTCGACCAAGCTCTGTAGTCGTCCTTGTTCTCTGACATACTGTGATACTTCTTCGACATGTATCGATGGAGATTCACATTCCTTGTATCTCAGTGGAGAAGTGTATGTCAATTAATTCTTCGCTGGTACTAGTGTTGGATATTCTCGAATTTTTCTTTCGAATATATTTGGGATGATAAAGATAGAGAAGCATTGCTTTGTTTTCTTCTTGGGAATAGCTTGGATTGTCTACCATTATCTGGCTTGCAGTTCATAGTTTTCTATCTGCCATTCATATAGTTCGGCATATGAATTGTATCTGATTGATGCAGGTTTTCCAATATGGAGCTCTCCTTGAGAATTAGGTTCAATATAGTCTTCATCATTATTTATCTGGTACAATTGTCAGATGTCATTATCATCATTAATTGGTTCTTTACAAGGCTCTGCTTGTGATGGGTAAATAGGTACTATGTCGTTTTTACCATTACCTTTGAGTTTGATTCATTCTTTGTAGAGCGAAATTGACGCCTTAATTTTTCGACCCCAAGGTTGGCCAACTAGTGCTGGAAATGAACTAGATCCGTATTTGGGATTTATGATTTCAAAGTCGAATTTTGTCATTATGCCCTTGATTGATGGTTAAATAGGTACTATGTCTTTTTTACCATTACCTTTGATTTTGATTCATTCTTTGTAGAGCGAAATTGACGCCTTAATTTTTCAACCCCAAGGTTGGCCAACTAGTGCTGGAAATGAACTAGATCCGTATTTGGGATTTATGATTTCAAAGTCGAATTTTGTCATTATGCCCTCGATAGATGTTTCAACATCTCTCCACACTCTGATTGGTTCGATCAAACCTTGGTCGGCTAGTTTCAAATAGATGCCTGATTCTTGTAGTTGAGGTCGACCTAAGTGATCCCAAGTATCACAAGTCATGATATTTACTTGTGAACCCAAGTCGAGGACTACCTATCGGACACAATATCCTTTTATTTCTAAATTGACTAGAAGTCTGCGTCATTCTTTTATGTTTGATTTAGTCGACATATGTTTTTGGTTGGCCTTTCTTCGACATATTTGTTTTTAATATTGCACATCAAGTCTATTAATTTCACGACAGCTTCTTCTTTAGTTATTAAACTGACCAATTCATTAGTAGCTTCTTGTCGAGCTTCATCATTATCTTCTTGAGATGCTAGTTCATGAAATATATCAGATGCATTATTAAACATATATTTTTGCTTATTTGGATTCAGATAAGCCTCTTTATTCATTACTTGGATAATTTGTGGATTATCATGACTAGTTCTAGTTCCTTGCCTTGTTACGATTTGAAGATTATTCATTCTAATTACATCAGATTTAGGAACACAAGATAAGACATTAAAAATATTTGTATTATTGATCTTTTCAATTATAGTAGGGAAATCCTACCAATAGTGATCCCCTACTCCACATTTTGTACAAAATTTCAGATATGTTTGATCTTTATATGGATAGTCTGTATAATGATTTCCTTCGTTACGACATGTGAAACATTGTATGGGTCAATGAGGTCAGAAGTATCGACTTCCATCATTGCAACCTTGAACTGTGAATCCTCTGCGACGGTTGAAATTGTCATTGTGCCAGTCATATATGATGCCGTCATATCTTGGATACCTATCATTTTTTTTGTTCTGGTCATTTCTATCAGTCCTTTCATTTCTTTCATTTCTCTAGTCGATAGAATTGGTATGTTATACTGCATGGTATTTTTGTTTGTTCTTCGGATTCAAATGAAATTATGTTATGGAATGAGTACTAACTTCGCATATAGCACACCACTTAGTGTTATACCTCAAAGTTACACTTCGAGTCTTGGTGTCACATCTTCATGACATATGACCTAGCAATCCACTTCCTCCTGATATGTGTCTTACCTTGTTGGTCCCCTCCTTGGTATCATCTGGACACATACGAGATAAATCCAGCCTTTTTTAGTCAAGATACAATCTAATGGGCCAAGTGTCACCCTGATTGACCTTACTTTTCCCTAATTTTCGCGCCATGCCTATAGCCCAAGGCGTTAAAAACCTTAATTTTCGCGTGTCGCACAACTGTTGGGTCATTGAAATTTCTATATTTTGTGTTATTCTTAGTTAGCAAGGCGCAAAAATCCCATAATAGTATTTTTACTTAGATTTGGGATCTTCATCTTTCGAGATAATTTCTTGGGATTGGCTCATATGATTCGATCCTTACCTGTTCTCCTTGTTTATCCTAGTTGATCCACTAAACTCTCATGACATCCACCTTCCTCTCCCTATGGTTAGGTTTCCAAATGCTATAAAGGAGAGGCCATCCATAATCCAAGGGGAGGATGCTATGAACATAAAAGTAAATAATTAATTATGTTTATTATTAATAATTTACTTTTATGTTCATAGCAGAGGACTACTTTTGGAATCAAACCTATGATCCTAATATATTTGCAGAGATAGCTAAACGGAAGAAGATTTGGAGCTGGAGGATACTTGGGCATCAAGGAACTCTTTGTAAGAATCTTCAAGTTTCTAATCAATAATAACTTGTCTTATTTTCCCACTTTGTGTGTGTTATGTTACAATAATTGGCATTAAGTGTATTTAATAGAATTTAGATCTAAGTTGTATTTCGAGGTATTTGGAAGATCGTTTGTTTGTCTTTGTTTGATCTTGATAGGTCCAACTTGAGAGCTTCAAGACTAAAACTAGAAGCGAGACAAACATCTGATTTAAGGTGAGTGACATTCATCCTCCATTTTCAAGTATGTTTAATCTCGATGTAGGAGTTTGATTTAGGATTTCAAGGGTGCATTTGTTACGAGCTGTCTTACATTTCTTTAGTTTAAGCTAAGAGAACCTCTTCTTATCCATAGGAAGAAAGTTCTACAACACTTAGCTTGATTGTTATTCATGTTATATGGGAAGTATTTTGTAGCATGAGAGTCATACTCTTGACAAATATCGCAGAAGAAATTGGTCTGTACAAGTCAAACATCTTGCAATCAATCATCACGACGACAGTAGTATTTTGTGTGCCCTACTGTGGAACAGTTTGTACACCAGAGTTCTGCTCATCTGAGGTTGATATCTTGGATGTATTTTTGCATGCTATCCATTCGTTCCTTGATATGTCTGTCGACATGTGTTATGGGGTAGTCGTCATCCATTTCTATATGTAAATCCTTCATCAAGGCATCTTCATATGTGGTTCCGTTATGCCAACGAACATGCACTTTGATCTTTCATAATAGGAAAACTACGAACCATTGGATCAACAACTTCTCCTCAATGTCATAGTCGATCTAGCTCAGTAGATCCTTGAATCTCTTGTCATACTCCCTCACAGTTTTTGTCGGATTTTGCACGATAGTCTTCAACTTTTCAGCAGCCAAGTACTTCGCATCTGGAGTTTTAAAGAAGGATGAGAACTGTTGTTTGATTTGAGCCTTTGTTGCATTGGGTGCATTAGAGAGATTTTGAGGTCAAAAAAGGGCCTCCTAAGAGATGTACTACAAAAATATGAGATATATTAAAATATTATGAATTGGGGGTTTTATGGGGTAGGTATATATGACAAGTCACCTCCCACACTATTTTCTATGCACAATATAAATAACCATGGTTGAGTTACTTTTTCAAAATTCACTAGAAATAAAATTAATAAAATAAGTCTACATTGATGTGACTAAGATTCATTCTAAATTCCCAAAAATGTATTGTCCTTTAACATTTATTTGTCTTGAACTTGCAAAATGAAATTAAATAATAAAAAACATTTTTAAGAGCTTTTTTTAAAATTTTATGTTGACTTTTTATATTTAGTACTTTTCTCATGAATTTAATAATGTAATTTAATTGAGAATTTATTTACATGTAAAATGTCAATAATATTATTATAATCCACATTGCATTATTATTATTATTATTATTATTTATTAAATCTATTATTATTCTTTATTAGTTTGACATTATTTTATTAAATAGAATGGAGTGAATATATAATTTAAAATTAAAAACATAAAAATGATAATATATTATTTTATAAAAAAATGTGAAAGGACTTTCTTTATGAATTAAGAGTACTTCACTTGAAAATGACAATAATATTATTTTATGTGAAAGTATGAAAAGACATTCATTATGAGTACTTTACTTGAAAATGACAATAATATTATTTTATGAAAAGACTATCATTATGAGTACTTTACTTTATGACTTAAAAGTACTTACACCACTACCTTGGTTAACTATGTGTTTTTATCCACCATAGAAAATTTGACAAATAAGCATTCTTAACTCATGCAATGCCACCTCACCAAGGGGGATGATGTCATCTACTAGAATGTGATTGGTTGTATTTTATAGTACATTTTCTTTGTTTTGAGGCCCTTTTTTGACCTCAAAATTTCTCTAATGTTTTGTCAATATATCCCATATACTAGGTTAGGGCTCTTTTCGTAATGAGCCAACAAATTTTTCCATATTTCGGTCTTCATTGGTAAGGGTGTTAGCTCCCCATATCAATTCACATACAAACCAATGCCTTCGAGGATCTTCATCACCTTCGTAGAAAGGAAGGGGTGTTGTTGTGTGCGCCATGTATGCTACGAATTTGACCTCTAAGCTTATTGGTGGAGACAGTGGATTGTTTCTGGTGATAGAATTACTTACTTGAATAACTTTGATAGGTACTATTGCTAAATGTGTATTTGGAGCTTGTTCTTCACTTTTAATGATATCTTTTGGAACTTTGGGAGGTTCTTCGTTTGGTTATCGAGCGTCGTCTTTCTTCAATCACTTTTGTTGAAATCTAGGTAAAATTTTGCTCAGTCTGGATTTCACTTCTCCTCGTATTTTCTATTGAACTCACCGAATCACTTAATGTGGGAAGTAGCACGGGGGCACTTCTGCACAATCTGAATAGAGTAGATAAAAACTTATGTTTGAAAACTCGGGTTGAAAAGTGACCCAGTTCCCTTCTTCTGGTCGATGAATAAACAATTTATCAACTTCATCACCTTCATTATGTCTTCGACTCTAGATGCCCGACTGACCAACATGATGTCCTAAATATTTTTTGACAATATCCTGCACTCAAACACTCTGAGTTAGATGCAGTGGATAATGTGGTGTTATTAACTCGGGTATGTTTACTTGGAGAGATCTATCACACTCAATCCACAAGTATTCATCCATCGGCAATAGGTCTTCATAGATGCCTTTTTCTTTCTGAGCTGGACTCGAATCTGGCGGATTTCCTTCTTCATCTGTCATGATACCCGACTTTTGTTTTTTCTGGAGTGCACTAGACTGCTCCCTTAGCTCTTCACGCCGCTTTCTCCTCTTTTCTCATTCAATATTCTGGATATCCAGAGTGCTTTTGAGACTCATTGTTCTATTTTTGTCGATTTTTTCTGATTTTTCACTGCTGGTCATGTTGTATTTTCATCTATCGACTTTTGTCATACATCTACTCCATCATAAACGTGTTTGGCTACCCGCCCAATGTCGTACCGAAGCTATTTAGGTGATTGGGAAAGCAATGTACTTCATTTTTTCAAGAAATATTCCCACTCTCATTCTTGTACAAATTTATCCCACTTTCTTTCCTTCTCTTCCCAGTTTGAGTTTGGGAGTGGTGGTGACAGCAGGGGTTGAGTCTCAACAATATGCGCTACACCTTTGTCAATCAGGAACTTGAATAGAAGTGTCGGTAAAGAACACAAAAACTTGTCTGTAAGGTCGTTTTAAAACCTTTTCCTCACATTATCGGCGGACACTCGCTCTTCAATAGCACATTCTTCAAAGAACTCGTAGGCAATTTGTTGGCACCATTCTGATAGATTTGTACGACCTCCGTTGATCAGCGTTTGAATTAATTGTCGCTCTTTTTCATCTACTAGTCTTTTCATCCAGGAGCTTCTTCAATGTGAATGGCATAGACTCTACGAATTTTTCATGCGTCTTGGAAAATAAATTTTCTCTTTCTTGAACAATAGTCAGCTTGTTTCTTTTGGCATAGTTTTGCAGGTAATTTGTTATCTTCCTCTCCCACCAATCCTTAATTTCTTGCTTTGATATCATTTTTTCATGCTCGTTGTCATCTTATGCATGCATCACCGGCAATGGAACCAATGTTGTAATTACGTAGGTCACATGGTTACCACTGATACATATTATAATATTAGACACAAGCAATCGCAAAGATACAGATACAATAACAAGTAATGGAGACGAAGCAACAAGCCCTTTATTATTCAAAAAGATACGCAGAAGAGTTATAGATATGTGAATAGTCCCTGAATACTTACAGGTCGAATCACCAACCTATTTATACAATGGAAAAATAGTTACATAACTACCTATCGGTTCAATTAACCGACCTGACATGTTACTAGTTGACATAATCCATCGACATATATTACAATTACGCGGATGGAGGACCTAGTCGGCAGGTCGACTTAGGCTCCTCTAACACTTCGCATGTTTTTCTAACAAGCTACACGAGTGGATATCAAGGCTAGCAGAACAAAAAAATGTTTCCAGGGTGGAGAACCTACTATTTGGAATCCGGAGTTGATTCAGAGGCTTAAAGGGATTGATAACCAAATTTCAATTGCAGTAGAATTTTTGTTGGATAGCTTACTGGAAGGATACGTTACATAGTTTGATGTGGACACTTAAAGTCTTATAGCACAGCAGAAGGCTGTTTATTCCAAGTATTTAGAGGTAAGTACTTGAATGTTAGGAACCTATGTCAACCCTTCTCTTTACTATGTTAGTATATTGTTGTTGGACACATATGCTTTGTAAGTTGTCCCGTAGTATTTGTTGATCCATAGTTTATATTAGCCCATAGTATTGGACGCATATGCGTTGTAAGTCATCCCGTAGTATTATATGTCCCATGGTTTTGACTCATAGTATTGGGCATAGACTTAGTATATAAGTGTGTGTTGAGGTCATTGAAGGACCGTGAAGTTAATTGTATTGAGCTTGCTCAAAGGAGTTTGCCCCCTCGAAGTGGCCCGTGATCAATATAAAAGCGATTATGTTCTATTATTTCTGATATCTTGTGTATTTGCATTAATTAATTATTGCAGGTTCATCACATCTTGTATCAGAGCACTTTCTTGGGCTCGTTGGGTGGAATTTCTGCCAATTTTTTTTTTGCATCTGTTGTAGCTTCGGATTTGGGAATAATTCCTCTCCGCTAAACTGTGGGAAGTGCTTGGGCATAAACCCTAAAACTCATTGTGAGGAGTACCACAGGAACCCCAAAGTAGCTGGCCCATTGAGAGGACCTGCCAGCAAAAAGGGCAACGACCCCTACCTGATTGACTAGTTCCTACCCGTGAGGTAAACTAAGAGCTATCGTTTGTGGCAAAGAGGTCATCAGTTTTACCTGAGCCGTGGAGTGAGGGGTACTGCCCCAATACGCAAGCCATCAGATAGCATTGGTGGCCGAGTGAAACACCTGAACTGTTAGGAAGCCGTACATACCTGGGGTCCATATCTATTTTCTGTTGAACTGTTGCCGATCACTTCTGCTCCAGATCCAGCAGTTTCAGATCTATTTTGAAAGTTGTTCCAGATCCAGTCGCCATTTCAGATCCAACCATTTTTTATCCCTTCCGCGTTGTTGTTGCTGATCCATTTCTGGAAAAAAAAAATAGTTTTTTCTCCATATCCCCCTTGTTTCCACTCTGTTTCCTTTGAAATTTTTGGGGAACCCTTGTCATCCCATTCTGCATCTTTCATTCCTGAGGACCCTATCCCCAATTCCCCTTCCCAAAGCCTGAAATCCCACATTTGTCTATTTTTAGGGTTTGTTATAACTTCCTCAGATTTCACCGAATCACCTTCAAATTTTACCAGTGAGTTCCTTTCTGAATTCTGCTTCTTTGTCCATCTCTGCCAAATTTTCTCATTCTATCAACCCGCTTCTGAAATCCCCCTTTTTGCTTTCTTGTCTTTTCGACAGTGTTCAAAATCTAGTCAAACCCCAATTACCCATCAGATTGTTTCCCCAATCCAAATTTCCCTTTACTAAATCAGCTTCTGTTTGTGTTTTTCTACCCATTCCACCCAAAAAAAAAAAAAAAACCTGGTTATGGTTGTCACCCATGCAGGATCACACACCATGGAGGATGCACTTGTAGCCATCCAAACCAAACACCAAGATCTGGATGAAAAATTTCTCATCCTCCATCTTCAGCACTCAGCCATGAACAATACCAGACATCCAGAATCTTTTGCAGGCACCGAGTTCTCTTCTTCTAGAAATTTTCGTGGGCCGAAGCTTGATTTTCCTCGCTTCAATGGTACTGATCCGACGGGATGGATATACCGAGTAGAACAATATTTCAGTATGCATAATACTTTTGATGTTCAGAAAGTTCTACTTGCATCCTTTCATTTGGAACAGGAAGCCCTTCAATGGTACCGTTGGTACATCAAAGCTCATCCCTAGCCAAACTGGACAGATTTTTGCCAACTCATTTTGCCACGATTTTGTCCTAGTGCTTTTGACGACTTCACAGGAGCACTCACTAAACTTCACCAAACTGGCACAGTGAGAGAGTATCAGACAGAATTTGAGAAACTAGCCAATCACACAGAAGGATTTTCTGATGAATTCTACAGGAGTTGTTTTATCAGTGGTCTCAATGATGAAATCCGCTCAGAGGTCAAAATGTTTTGTCCCAACACAATGATGAAAGTCCTAGGGTTGGCTAAGCCGGCCAAGGACAATATCAGAGCTCAACAACGCTCCAAACCCACCTTTGTTCCCTTAAGAAATATGCGTTCCTAATGACCTCCCATCACGCCTGCTCCTCAACCAACTCCTATCAAGCATTTGTCTGCAATAGAAATGCAGGCACGTCGAGCAAAAGGACTTTGCTATAATTGTGATGAGAAATTCACTCGGGGACAAAGATGTGTTCAACAAAAGCTCGATCTCTTGGATATGGATTCTTCGCCTGCCTTAGAACTTGGTGAAGAAGCTACAGATACAGTAGATGATCAGGTTGACATTCAACACCTGCCTGTTGACACCGCATCTCAGGATGACCCACCTAAGATCTCTCTCCATGCTGTAACCGACATCACCACCCCACAAACAATGCAGATCAGGGGATAATTCAAGAAGCTCCCTCTTACCATACTCATTGATTATGGTAGCACTCATAACTTCATTGACCCTCGGATTGCTAAATAGGCTGATTGTCTTGTCCATCCTTGCTCCAACTTTGAAGTCATGGTTGCCAATGGGGGCACCTTACCTTGCAAGGGGAAGTGTCGTAATGTGCGTATCTCTATGGAAGGTTATAACCTACGCTCTGACATGTTTGCCTTGTCCTTAGGCGGATGTGATGTGGTTTTGGGCATTCAATGGTTATGCACACTTGGCCCCATCTTATGGGATTTCGTTTAAAGTCAATGGGGCACAACACAAATTTATGGGCTTAGAACCAGGGTCTCTCTGCATCATCAATTCACATCACCTGGAAAAAATCCTTAAGAAGAATTCACATGGTGTCATCTATCAGCTCAATTCCATTTAGATGCACCCATCAACAGTCTCCACTACTTCCTTGGATAGATATGCAGGTATCTTTGCTAAACCAATGCGCTTGCTGCGTTCAAGAGACCTTTCTGGTAAGAATGTAGCCACATCTACCTCTCAGCAGGAAATGATGGCTATTTTGCATGCAGTACAGAAGTGGCAGCCATACCTATTAGAGAATTATTTCTGCATCAAGACTGATCTCCTGAGTCTGGAAAATTTTCTGGAACAATGGGTCTCCTCCCCAACACACCTGAAATGGGTTATCCCTATGTGATCACTTACAAGAAGGGTAACGACAATATGGTGGAAGATGCTCCTTCTCGCACAATTGATGACCTAGTTTCTCTTACAAATCTTTCTTTGCTTGTTCCAAATTGGTTGCAATATGTTCAGTAGGGCTATCTCTTCTATGAACTCCATGCTTCTTCATCAACAGGGCACTCTGGGTTCTGCAAAACGTATGACCGGGAACAATGTAACTTCTTTTGGCTGGGACTAAAAATGACAAATCAACAGATGGTGGTTGACAATGATACTTTCTAAGTCAAGAAGGGGGAAATGACACTCCTTTCGGGATTGCTCAAACCCTTGCCCATCCCTACACAGCTTTGGTCAACTATTTCTATGGATTTCCTAGCAGCGCTCTGGTGGTACAATACCACATCTCAAAGGACACCGTATGAAGCAGTCTATGGAAAAACACCACCAGTTCTTCTTCCATACACCCTTAGCAGCTCCCCGGTTCAGGAAATTGACTCGATTCTTCGAAACTGCGATCAGATTCTTCTCATTCTGCAGGACAATCTTCATATGGCCAGAATTCTCCTGAAACAACAAGCCGATCACCACCGTTCTGAGCGCCTTTTCCACGTAGATGACAGGGTTCTTCTTCATCTACAGCCTTCCAAGCAATCCTCCTTGACACTCCAAAGGCGTCAGTGGCCCGAAATGCAACCCGAGGATGCTACTGGGGAACCACTCCTTCAGATTTTGCAACAATTTCTCCAACCAAAGCTTTGAGGACAAAGCTTTTTCTAAGGGAGAGGGGATGTTAGGAACCTATGTCAACCCTTCTCTTTACTATGTTAGTATATTGTTGTTGGACGCATATGCTTTGTATGTCGTCCCGTAGTATTTGTTGATCCGTAGTTTATATTATCCCATAGTATTGACCCATAGTATTGGACGCATATGCTTTGTAAGTTGTCCCGTAGTATTATATGTCCCATGGTTTTGACTCATAGTTTTGGGCATAGACTTAGTATATAAGTGTGTGTTGAGGTCATTGAAGGACCGTGAAGTTAATTGTATTGAGCTTGCTCAAAGGAGGTTTCCCCCTCGAAGTGGCCCGTGATCAATATAAAAGTGATTTTGTTCTATTATTTCTGATATCTCGTGTATTTGCATTAATTAATTATTGCAGGTTCATCACATTGAAAAACCTGAGTTTACACATTAAAATGCTATTAGCAGAAAATGTGTCTTAAAAATGCAATCAAATTCCTAAGGTTTGAGTCTGTAATGTTTAGTAACCTAGATCGTGAAACAGACAAAGTTATTGGTATTTTGCGAAGTGGAAAAGATATAAAGTTAACACTAGAAAGAGGCCTCGTGAAGCTGAACCTCACACATTCCTAGAAACTGAGTTAGGAAGTAATAAAAACCCATATCAAGTTGAGTCTGAAAGTGAAACAGAACCTAGATACATTGGCTATCACCTTATCACTACACAGAAACTTATAGTTGAAGAAATAAATACTGCTAGTGAACAGAACACTAGTAGTAGTAACACTGCAGGAGCATGTACTCAGAATCAGTCAAGTAGTGGTATACCTCCATCATCGCAGAACACTACACTTCCTAGAAGAAGAATGGAATATGATATAAAGCTACCTATGTTTAAAGGAGCTAGTCTAGAGGATCCATAGCAACATTGGTTTCTCTATGAAGCCGTCTAGAACGTTAAGCAAGTACAAGATGATGTTATAAAACAGCCTCAGCTAGACACCACATTTAGAGATATATATTTAACATGGTTCATGAAATATTATGTTGGATGGAATAGAACATTAGCGGAGATCATAACTGCGTTGATTAGATAATATTTTAAGAGACCTAAGTTAGAATCTCAGTGCATTACAGAGCTAAAAAAAATAAAACAGAAAACTAATGAGACTGTGTGGGAGTTTGATCAGAAATTTAAAGACTTTCTATATCAAGTTAGCTTTGATATAGCACCGCAACAGCATCAATAATGGTTCATAGTTGTGTTTCTTCCCCACATTAGATTACCATTGATTCAACATAAGGTAGCATCACAAACAAAAGCATTGGAAATTGCAATGATGCTAGAAGCTTCGCCCATAGGAGAAACTAGCACATGAATGGTACAGATACATACATAGTTGGAAAACCTGACATTACAACTACAAGACATGAAGAAAGGAAAAGAGATAAGAGAAGAGGTTTGGTGCACTAAATGTAAAGGAGAAGGACCTTCCAAAGAACATTTCCCTGTATTCATAGATTACATCGCTAGTGGAGCACCAAATCCATTAAATCAACCTCAAGGACCATGGTGTGAGATTTTCTGATGTAGAGGAAATCGCCCAGAGGACTGTTACCTAATCCAAAAGTATGTACAGACACCAAAGAACCTGTACTGCACATTTTGTAAGTCAGTTGGGCATGATGACACCAACTGCAGAGCATATGACCTCATGATAGAACGAAAACATGTTGTCTATAGAGTCCAAGGAGAAACACAGAACAATAATGAAAATTTGCAGTATTATCAAGGAACATACATAGGACGTGATACATTTAGAGGAATAGGATGTAACACTAGCCAAGGACAAGGAAGAGGTCAGATTGTTTTCTATAACTGCGCTCAACCATGACATTTAGCAAGAGACTGGCATAACCCTTGCACTACTTGTAAGTATTGTAATTCATTTGACCATCTCATTGAATCATGTCCCATTTTGCAAGGAAAAAATGCAAGAGAGAAGACCAGAAGGAAAGAACCAGAATATATAGTTGATCCCAGCTGAGAAAAGAAATGAAGATCACAACATCCATGTTGTGACGCGAAGTGGAGCTGTGACAGGAAATGATAGAACAAATGAAGCTTTGACTTCTGATGTTCGCATAAAAAGACCAAAGCCTTCTGATGGGATTTGGGTAAGAAACGCACTTGGAAAAATTCCTACATTCAACCCTAATCAAGAGAAAAAGGTATTCATGGAAGAAAGAAAAGGATTTCGGGACACTGAACCTTCGACCACAAGGGTCCATTTGTGAAGTGATTAGACATATTCATTAGATATGCCAATCTCATATGATGGATTGCAAACTTACCTAGAACAAACAAGTCCTATCACACAGTTTTTCAAAGCTGCATAAAGCTGCTACGACATGAAAACGCCTTAGGAGAATTGCAAAACATATTGGGACACTATGAACTATGTAGTACAGTGAATGATGCACATAGAGAATTTCATCATATCAAGAACCATAGAAGGACAGGAAGAGAAATGAGGCTCACTGCGTAGATTGGATATTTTCAAATGGAACAGGTCATTCTTGACCTAGGCTCAGAGGTGAACGTGATAAAAAAACAAACCTGGGAACAAATGGGGAAGCCAAAGTTATCATGGTCGCCTATACAGTTGAGATTATCCAACAAGCAGAATGTTATACCTTTTGGGAGATTGTTAAGCATTCTTGTTGACATCAATAGAGTGCGGAGTAAATTATACTTCAAAGTGATTGAGATCATAGATGACAGTAATCCTTATCCTGCATTATTGGGGATTTGACTAGGAAATTGATAACCTCGCAATCATCAAATTGAGGAAAAAACAAATGATATTTAAAGGATGGGATATCAAGGTCATCGCACCATTGGATCCTTCACAAGAACCTAGGTATGTTGAACCAGTATGAGAAGAATGTAGAGCTCAAGAACATGATAATATTTACAATATGATAGTGAATCAAGCGGATTACATTAATCCTACAGCTGATGGAACATTGAGCTGGAGATGCGGCAGTACTTGCATATCAGAATCAGGCTCAAGAATGGAGAACTAACATACCAGAATGCATGAAGTCTCAGCTAGGCGAT
The DNA here is from genome assembly GCA_027924585.1 of Larix kaempferi. Classification (NCBI taxonomy): domain Eukaryota; kingdom Viridiplantae; phylum Streptophyta; class Pinopsida; order Pinales; family Pinaceae; genus Larix; species Larix kaempferi. The sequence continues at coordinate 4,004,343 of BSBM01000642.1, read as the reverse complement.
GTGCGAAGATAGTGAAGTCACTTCGTTGGATTGGGACAGAGGTAAGTCCAAATCTTACTTATGATGGTTTGGGTAATATCCATGCACTCCTTCATGAATATTTAGCATCAGTTTCAGATGAAGATAAGCTAACAACTTCCGATATAGAACTGCGCGCTACAATTGCTAGGTGGTGGGTTGTGCATAAAGAGAACTTGAACACATGGGAAGAATGCAAGCACTTGATGGAAATCAGATTTGTAGAACAAATAGAGGTTGCACAAGCAAAATACAATGGACATATTGACCCTAGAGATCATGTAGAGTTTTGCTTGAAAACATGGATGCATATACCAAATATAGAATGGGTTCATATGTTTTTTCACACATTGGATCAAATACCAAAGAACTGGTACACAAAAGAAGAACTTTGCAACGGTACAATAGATTAGCATGCAATGATAAAGAACTTTAAATCAAATTTCAGTTTTGAGGATGATTGTCCGAGTGTCATTGAAGCTTTACAGATCATTAGAAAGAAGGTATTTGATGATATCCCATTTCCTGTGTATAAGCAACCATATTGGGAAATACAATTGGAACATGCCCTCAAATGTTATAACTTTGTGCTAGACAAAGATGAAGATGAAGGCCCTCGCGATGTGGATATACCCGAGTCTAAAGGAAAATGCGATGTACAAAGACCTGATTTAGAAATTCCAGATCTTAGTAACCCTGTGAAGACCACAATGATCAATAATGGTACCAATAAAGAACCAAAGTTTGCTTCTATTGGGGATTACTGGGATGAAGAAACAATAGGATAGCTAGCATACCTACTATGCGAATATCAAGATTTATTCCCTACCATTTTTTTTGAAATGAAAGGCATTTTAGGTGACTTGGGAGTTATGAAAATACCTATCAAGACTTAAAAGAACCTTATTAAGCAAAGACCTTATAGATTGAACCCCAGATATAAAGAAAGAGTGAAAGAAGAAATTGACAAAATTCTTGAAGCATAAATTATTGAAACAGTAGAAGAATCATAATGGATAAGTCCCATGGTAATTCAAGAAAAGAAAGCTAAAGGTGAAATTAGAATTTGTGTGGATCTCATAAAATTGAAGGATGCATCTTTGCAAGGCCCATTTCCTACTCCATTCACAGACGGAGTGCTATATAACGTAGGTGGACGAGAGGCATACTCTTTCATTGATGGATTTTTTGGTTATCATCAGATCATAATTGCTACAGAAGAAAGGCACAAGACTACATTTTCTACTAAATGGGGATCATTTCAGTACACTATTATGCCTTTTATATTGAAGAACACACCTGGTATCTTTTCAATAGTGGTTGTATCTACAATTAAGGATTTTATTCATAAATTTTTATAAGTTTAATTTGATGACTGGATAGTATTTGGCCCATTGAAGAACAATCATGCAAACTTGAGGATGATGTTAGCGAAGTGTAGACAGTATCATATTTCCTTGAATCTGAAGAAATCTGTCTTTTGTGTTCCTTATGGTATTTTATTGGGATACATAGTATGTAAGAAAGGATTGATGGTTGACCTAGCAAAGATAGCGATCATAGTAAACATTCCAGCACCTAACTCAGTTAAGAAGCTATGCACTACATTGGGACACATAGGGTACTATAGAAAATTCATCAAAGGATAGGCGCAGATCACTATGCCTATGGAGAAATTATTGAAGAAAGAAGTGAAGTACAATTAGACTGAAGATTTCCAAAAAGGTTTGGAAACATTACAAGAAAAAATGGTTACAATGCCTATTCTCATCTTTCCTGACTGGAATAAGACATTTCATGGACACGTGGATGCTTCATCTATAGCACTTGGCATTGTACTAGCACAACAAGGAGAGGGAGTCATTGCATGTTCAAGCATAAATCTCTCTTCAGCAGAAAATAATTATATCACAACAGAGAGGGAAGGCTTAGCTATGGTGTACGCATTACAGAAATTTAAACACTATTTGATAGGTTCGCATTTATGTATGTTCACTGGTCATTCAGCTTTCAAATACCTGGTCAATAAACTAGTGTTAGGGGGAAGAATATACAAATGGATCTTACTATTTTAGGAGTATGACTTTGAAATCATTGTGAATCCAGGAAGATTGAACGTAGGACCTAACCATATTTAAAGAATTGAGTCATGAGAAGAACCTAGTAATCTAGAGGATAGTCTACCAGATGCGCAGTTATTTTCTATCCATATAGAAGATGACTATTTTAGAGATATTGTAGAATTTCTGACTACAGGTCTAACACCTACAGAATTTACTACGTAGCAGAAGAAACAGTTAGTAGTAAGATCAGCTGACTTTACTCTAATTGTAGGACAATTATACAAATTGGGAAAAGATGAATTATTGTGAAGATGTGTATTAGAACACGAGAAACCTAGGAAGAGAGACTGCACATAAAATCTTGAGATCGGGACTATGGTGGCCTACCATACACAAAGATTCAAAAGAACATTTCCAGAGTTGCGATGTATGCCAAAGAATAGGGAGACCATCTCGAAGAGATGAGATGCCATTGATGCCACAACTGACTTTACAAGCCTTTGAAAAATGGGCTATTGAATTTTTGGGACCTATTCATCCACCAAGGAAAAGAACTAGTTCGAGATATATCATCATAGCTATAAATTATCTAACCAGATGGGCATAGGAAAAACCAGTAAAGGACTGTAGCACAGTTACCACTGCACAATTCATTTTTTAGAACATTCTGACAAGGTTTGGATGTCCAAATATTCTAATGATTGATTAGGGAACTCATTTCCTAAATAGAACTATCGAAGCCCTGAAAGAATAATTTCAGATCCATCATCAGAAGAGTACACAATATCATCCACAAGATAATGGCACTATAAAAGCCTTTAATAAAGTATTGGAGAATGCATTGACCAAGGTATGCAACACAAACAGGGGTGATTGGGATCTCAGAATACCAGGAGTATTATGGGTAGATAGAGCAACTTGTAAAAAGTTGACAGGTCATACACCTTTCAAGTTAGCATATGGACAAGAAGCTGTCATGCCCATGGAATACATAGTACCAAGCTTGAGAATTGCAGTATTCACAAATATCATTGATAGTGAGAAAATGGATGAAAGATTATTACAGTTACTTGGATTGGAGGAAGATCGCTTCATAGCAGGTTTTCACCAACAAGTGCAAAAAGACAAAGAAAAAGTATGGCATAATAGACACATCAATTATAAATTCTTCCAGGTAGGAGACCTTCTCCTCCTCTATATAGAAAATTTATGAAATTTCCTGGAAAAATAAAAATGCATTGGTTAGGTCCATACATTGTCAAAAATGTTATTAAAGGTGGTGCAATTCAGTTAGTCACATTGCTTGGAGAAAACTTGCAAGGACTTGTTAATGGGAGTAGACTAAATCCTTACAAGGATGGCCCGACTCCTCCAGGCATCAGTTAAGTAATGAAAGAATTTTTTAAGTGTCAAGTGCAGTTGAAATTGGACACTAAAACATAGGGAAGAGTTTGCACATAGTTTTGTTAAAATGCGCAGTTTCACAATAAAGGTAGATGTGTTGCGAAGCACACATAGCAAGCTAGGCTGCGAAGTAAAATAAGGGAGTCACGCTATAAAGTTCAGGTTGAGAGAAGGGAAATGCACAGTTAACTTCACAGATTCACCTAACCGTCAGTGAAGTACAAGAAAACTAGCGTTTAAATTTTTGGTCAGAAAATAGCCATTATACAATACTTTTGGGAATCAGATGTTTCTGCTTTTAATGCATAATTGTCCGTTCAAGACACATTAAATGAAGAGAAAGGACCAAAATCTAAGCAATATTTGGCCAACGGACATGGAATTTAATGCTAAGTTAGCCATTTTTGGATGCTCCTTAGTGTCATTGTTCCTATAAATAGTAAAGACTGCATAATTACTGGTCTTACCATGAATTTTAATTTTTACTGCCTGTAATTTTTGAGTTTTTACTAGTCAAGAGCAAAAGTAACCCGACAGTTTATGTCTTAGCAATCAACCTTAGATGAAATCTTAAGAGAATTCCAACAGTCTAGTTTAGAAGGCGTCATGAAGACACCAGTGAAGAAAGAATTCCTAGAAAGAGGTGGAACCTCTAGAGTTTGACCACATAATGTAAAAAGCCAAAGAAGAAAGATAAGCAGAGAGCCACAGAGCAAGAGAATCCAAAGGCCGCGAAAATTCCAAATCTGTTTTTGCCAGAACCACCTCACGACAAGCCAATTTTTCTCATACCAAAATACCTCCCTCCAAGAAGAGATAGTGTGCCACTTGTGATACTTATGAAGAACCCACACTATGACATTCCATTGCTGCCCATGTCGAGCGATTTTGTGTGCAAGAGAACTTGCTCGGTAGGATTCCAGATTGTAAGTTCTCGGACCGTGATTTGCTGCAAGAAGGGAAGTACCCTCAATTTCAGCAGGATCGGTATATGTGCCGAAAATACAATGAAAACATGAAGCAGTCAACAATCCATGCACAAGACTAGCTTACTTTGTTACAACCATCCGGATTGCTAAACCTATTATGCATTCCGCACTTTCACAGAAGCTCTGAACTCTCCACGGTTGTGTGCACACTACTTTCTTGTACGCACCAATGATACTTGTGTTTAGACCACAAGGTCGACACCAATATAGATATCATCTACCGCATCATGCACTTGAGCAAGAGAGGTGTTGATCCCACCATAGAACTCATAGGAAAAACCAAGGATAAAGAAATTTCGAAAAGGGTGAAAGATTAATTTGGTTTGGTTAAGGGAAGTCGTGGATACCAAACAACCAGAATCAAGGATCAATCCATGCGGTTCATAGTTCCATTGCTCGCATGTAAATTCCTTAGGAAATGCAGACCGACCGAGGTGTTGGTCGCTGTAATCTCCTTAGCAGCGAAGGCTAAGGATGGAATCATGTATAACTAGGAAATCTATCTCCTCATCAAGTTTCTAGATGATGTTAGAGACACACATTGTAATGGTGGAAATCATTTTCATTATAGATGGTTATTAGTGTTGATAGCATTTGTATCCTAGAAAGAACCGAAGTATCAACAGAATGTCCCGGTATTCATTGGAGATTTTTGAGGACCAAGGTTTGCAAACATGTGGGAAAACGTGATGCTGGATAGACAATGGCTCAATAACATACAGTTGTTTATGTATTATGAGAAATTATACAAAGTGAGCCAGCACACTCCGTGTATTACCAAAGAAATAACAATTGTGTACATTCGCAAGATCACATTCAAAGACGACCTTCATTTCATTTATGTTCAACCAAGAGCACAACTACAGAACCCTGAATGGTTTGAAGGGCTATACTAGTTAGATGCGTAGAAAATTGAGATAATCATGGAATACTGGCCTTTGGAGTGGAATATTGATGTGTCATAAATGCTCATCACTACCTCAGAGGAAATCACAGCTGAAAAAACACAGAACCAAGAAGATGACCCAAATAGTACTCAAGATCAGGGCCAAGATCCAAAAGAAGAACAAAAACAAGCTGTTGACTTGTCAAAAGGAGACAAAAGAAATAATCTTGACACAGCTGTACCAGAAGGAATGCAAAACAATAAACAAAAGTAAAATAAGGCTCCGCTCAATGCACAGTTACATGATGATGACTACAAGTGCATCGCAACCCAAGTCAATGCGCATCTTGAAGAGACACTTGTGTTGAAGGAAAACAAGCAAGATGAAGTCCAAGCAAGCATGATGCAGAGCCTTACAGAATTGAAGACTCTTGTAGCAAGAGTGGAATAAGTCCAGCGAGACTTAGTCAGGGAATCAAATTCTGAAGATAGAACGGGAGAGTCAAGCCAAAGGAAGATAGAAGCACCTGCCTTAACGATGAGACCTTGGCTAGTCCGTAAATAAACGATGAATGTAATATTCCTGATTGATGAACTTGTTGAAGGTGCGAATAATCTCACACATCCGGATATCAACATAGGAATGATACCCATCGATGAACTCCGTAATCTGCATTTGCAGGTTGTAGAAGAAATTAGAGATAGAGACATGATCTCATATACCCAGAATTTGAAGCTGGAAGACAGCTACAAGGAGCTACAGAATGAATGCGCACTGAAGACAGATGAGCTCAGATATAAGCAAGAGAGGCTGAAAAAGTTGAAGAACATCGTCGCTCATTTCTACGCAAAGATCGCAGACTACGCAGAAGAGCGTAAAGTAGAAGAAACCATCTTAAATATTGGTGCTACCATGGATAATATCAAAGCAGAAATGGTAGATATGGAGATTGCGTACAAGGAAAATATTGCTGATTTAGAATCTTGGCAACAACCTGGAACTCCGACAGATGTGAAAGAAGTGCGAGCCGAAGAATTGAAGGCATCTACAGAAAATATCTCCACATAAGTGACAAGATGTCAAGACGTACTGGAAGAAGCCACCAAAGTTTGGGCAATACTGCAAGAGGATCTTGAATTACAAAAGATTCAGGATGAAGTTTAGAAAAGGAAGAAGGACCTTGATTCTATGAACATGGCTATGAAGGATTTTCCGCCAAGGAAAAGGATCCAAAAGTTTGCAGAGACCAAAAAGCTACAAAAAGAAGTAAAAGCGCTAAGACTAAAGGAGGTTGAAGCATTGTCAAAGTTACAGCTAATGTAAGAAGATGCACTAGAACTTGCGAAGGATATTGAGGAGAAACTGCAAGAACTCGACACAATGGAGAATATAGTGAAGGAACAACTGCAGTAACCTATCTCTGAGATGATGTTCGAAACAATTAAGGAATTTGAGCAAGAATATAAGGAAGAAATTACGAAGTTAAATGCAACTTTTCAAGACTCAGTGCGAAGACAACCATCCCAGGCGATGCGCAGTCGAAGAATCCCATTGAAATTGGCTTAGGGATGAGCCACAAGTGAGTGTTAGGGGCCTATTGGGAACAGCCCAAGTGCAGGAATTTTTTATGATAGAGGTACAGTTAGGCAAGGCCTAACATTGGCTAGTTTTGGGAGAAGCAACTCTGCAATTCCCGAGAGCAGGGTATGGATCGAAGCGAAGTTGATAGGAAAGGACTTGTCGCCATAGTAAAGACAAAGTATTAAGTACAACCAGAGGTAGTTGGAGCAGTTATGAATGAAGCAGAAAACTGTCAGCTACAGGAGAAAAAGTAAAGAAGTGGAATGGTGCAAAGGATGCACGACTATAGAGTCAGAGTTGTGCAGTCAGAAATGCGACTATCATAATAAGTATCAGAGTGAGAAGAAGTGATGCAAAAGGACATTGAAGTTACAATGAAGTTAAAGAAAAGCGTGGTCAACAAGAGAACCATGCCATTTTGGGTTTAAGGGCACTATGGGGTTTGGCCCATAGTTATTGTAAATATGTGACCTTCGGGCACATCTATAAAAAGGGAAATTTTTTATAAGGAAGGGTTGGTATTTAGTAATGTAAGAAGAGCTTCAAGTTAGATATAGATTAAGAGAGAGAGATCTAAAGGAGGAAAAGACTCTGCAGATGAGTGCACGAAGATCTATTGTATAGAGGAGTCTTCAGCTGAGCATGCAGACTTGAACTAGTAACCTTTCCAAGTAATATAAAGAGCAATTCATGTGGACATAGCTCCCATTTAGGGGGTGAACCACGTAAATCCTTGTGTTTTATGTATGAATGTATGATGTGGTTTGTGCTTATGTATGTTATACTTATGTATTTTCTTCCATATGTATGTCAATGAGAATCGTATGTTAAGTAAGCATAACACATGTGTATGAATATGCGAAGTAACAATGAATTTGATGAATGTGTATTTCTATAGATAGAGATAACAACAATTTAGCAAAGTCTGTAACCATTGGGAATAGTGAAGTGCAAAGTTGCGTATTCATGTTGTTATGTTATGTAGAAGCGAAGTATATTTAACTTCACAAAGATCAGTTTCCACACCTGTGCATCACCAAGTTGAAAAGACCTGATTCTATAACCACCCATCTTTGCCTCTGGTGAGACTTCATCGTGTTCGTGGGTTGATGCCGAAAGGGCCGATGAAGAGGGGTTTTATTGTTGATGCGAAGTAACTTCACCAAACCTGGGTCAGCCCAGAGAGCACAGTAAGCCAACACAATGTCTATCACCACCACCTCTTCTTAGAATATTCATCTCCCTGATCTTTCTAATTCCTTGGTTGCTCGAACAACTTGTTGATGTGATTTATAGTTGTATTATGATGAACGTTTTAGGAATATTACTATTATGGATAAGCATTTAATTAGATGTTATAAACATTATATAACTAATCATAATTCATGATGGAATCATTTTTCCTTTGGGGATTGAAGTATTGGCCATGACAAGTTCTAGATTTTTTTCATGGCAATTTAAGAATCTCTCTCCCATATAGATATTATGTGTGATGAGTATGATTGAAGAGTTTTGGGATCTATTCTTTGGGTCTATACATGCCATACAATGATAGTAAGATATTGTATATATATGTATTGTGAATCTAAATTTCCTCCTTATTTTTGTGTGATCACACATATGGTGAAAAGTTGGTATATAATACTCTAGAAAACTCGTGCATCTACATTTTTTTCCAAATTGGTACAATCCTAGAGGGTTTGTATCCTCCTATGGAATGACCTTAAAACATTATTATATTAATTTAGTATGATGAAAATAGTCGATCTCAAGCTAATATGTGATCCCCTTAGCACATGAATTGTAACATCCCTCAAAATCATGACTCTAAAAATTATTATGCATGATTTTGAGCGATGTTACATATGGTATAAGAGATGAAGTTTCAACACTTTAGCCTACATGGGAACACACCAGTAATTTTATGCATAAACAAATTGAGCTATAAAACTAAAATGGTTTGTTGTCACAATCAGATACAATTGATATTTTAATTGTAGTAGTTTAGAAATTTAATTTATGAACACGGAGGGGGAACAAGTTTAACCAGAAGAGATAAACCAACAAACACCATAGGTCATCCTAGCTATAGATATCAACAAAAATAATGGATAGAGCACATCATCATAGGTGTTAGAGATTATGAGGTGTCTAATTGTAGAATTCAGAAGCTACAAGAATGATAATAAGAAGTTGCTAAAATCACATGAGGAGTAGCAAGATATAAATGAAGTTATGTTAGAGAATTTATCCAGTATTAAGAAGTAGAAAGAGTAGACCTTTCCAAAAAATTAAATGAGACAAAAACCTGATTTTCAACCTACTACTGATAAAACACTTGAGTTTGATAACTCCTCAAACGAAAGAAATGGTGAAATGGAGGATAGAGAAGAAACAATGAAATAAAAAAACTAAAAGAAAGATAATGTTTCAGGAAGATATCATGGGAGAATTTAAAAATATTATACCCCCCACATTCAATGGAGAGAGAAAAATAGGGAATGAGGTGTAGGCCTAGCTCCTGCACATAGAAAGTACTTCTAAGTCTACAATTATTCCAGCAACATGAAATCATGGATTTCCATTTATAATTTAAATGAGAAGGCTAACATATGGTGGTAAGACTTAAAGTTGGTGAAAGGGATGAAGGAAAAGGAAATGGATTGGAAAATATTTAAGACGTTTTTTAGAAAGAAGTACATATCATAGAGGTACTATGAGAACAAAACTAAAGAGTTCTATGAATTAAAACTTGGTACTATGTCCGTGTAGGACATGATCAACAAGTTTTGGGAGATGCTATGTTATGTTCCATACATCAAATAGGAGAAGGAAAAGATTTGGTGTTTCTTGGATTGCTTACCCCGGTCCTACAAGGACCAGATTTAGTTCAATGACCCCAAAACACTAGAACAAACTATGTGTAAAGAAAGGCTGTGTTATGATCAATACAAGCAATGAAATGAGACTCCTAATTCTTGGAAATATTTGAGGCAAAACAAATAAAATCAAAGGAAGAAATTTTTTAAGCCACCACTTTTAAAAAATATGAACAAGGGGTTCAATGGAGGGAATTTCAACAAAAAATCAAATCATCCAATGCCAATTGATCCAAAACTAGTACAGTTTGATAACATAATAACCAATAATGCAACCTGAGAACCCCTAAAGTATTGGGGGTGTGGAGATCCACACATGTTCAAGAAATTCCCAAACCACAACTACAATACTAAAATCATTTACAATCTACAAGATGAAACCATAATGGGTGACATAGGAAAAAGTGTGAGCGGGATTAGCATTGCCCTTGACATAGGAAAAAGTGTGCATAGGATCAACCTTCCATGGTGGAAGTCAAAGGTAAACTCTATGACATCATTGTTTCTATTTTAATAGAGCCATGATATATTTTGAGTTGTATTGCTCCTATTATTACTGGAAATTGTAAATTACATAGAACTAAACATAAACAGTCTTGGTTAGTGCAACTAGCTACATGAACGAAGAGGAAGGTGGTTGAGATAGTAGCAAAACCGCCTATTCGAAATGAATGGAATAAACACCAAGTTAAATTTAAATATTTTTCCTTTAGGATCACACGGTATCTTAATAGGCATGGATTAGTTAGAGGCACATGAGGTAGTATTAAAATGCTATAATGAAACTTTTGAGTGTCTAGATGATACCTTGTAGCCTAGAACAATCGAAGACATTCCCAATGTTGTTACTATGAGACAAATATCAGTAGTACAACTAAACAAGTGTTGTAGAAAAAAATGTGAATTATACGCATTCCAAATTGGATATGATTTTGAACATGACAGAAAAGTCTCTTGAAGAATATGCATTCTTACAAGAGTATAGGGATGTATTTGACAATAAGATTCTCGAGCTGCCACTAAGAAGGGACATAGATTTTACCATAGACTTGGTGTCAGATCAATACCAGTCTCGAAGGATCCTTACAGAATGAGAATTCTATAATTAATTGAGTTAAAGATGCAACTCCATGAGATGTTAGATAAAAATTATAAAGGAAAATTGTATCCCTGTGGGGAGCATAGGTGTTGTTTATAAAAAAAGGATGATATATTCAATATTTGTATCGATTATAGACAACTAAACAAGATGAAAATTAAAAACAAGTATCATCTACCTTGAATAGATGATCTATTTGATACGGTCATAGGAGAAAAGTTATTTTCTAAAATTGACTTAAGATATAACTATCACCAAGTGCAGGTTAAGGATGAGGATATCCATAAACTTACCTTCCAAACAATATACAGAATGATGAGTTCATAGTCATTCCATTCAGACTCACTAATGCTCTCGTGACATTTATGTGTGTTGTGAACAACATATTCAGTAAATATTTAGACAAGTTCATCTTATTGTTTATTCACAACATCATTATTTAATCAAAGGATAAACATTAACATGAACAACATTTGAAATTATTGCTCCAGGTCTTAAGAGAACACTCGTTGTATGCTAAGTTTAGAAAATGTGACTTCTATAAAAAACATGTTTAGTATTTAGGACACATTATATACGAGAAAGGGATAGTCCTAGATCTAGACAAGACTAAGGATGTCATGGATTGGTCCATCCTTAAGTATGTGCATGATGTCAAATTGATCATGGAGATAACCAGTTACTACTGCAGATTTATAGAGGGATTTTTTAAGCTTGCATGCCCCATCACCTCTTTGCAAAAGAAACAAAAAAATTCCATATGGTCTCAAAAGTGTCAAGACAGCTTTGATAAGTTGAAGCATTTACTTACTACAACACCAATTTTAAATATAGCTTCCCACATAAGGACTTCGTATTTTGCAGAGATGCAACCAAGGAGGGGCTAGGTGGAGTATTTCTACAAGAGGACCATGTTATCTATTATGAGTCTAGAGAATTAAAGGAACACAAAAAAAATTGCGCTACACATGATTTGGAGCTTGTAGAAATAATTCACACTTAAAATGTGGTGTCATTACTTGATTAGGTTATTTATGTTAATGATAGATAATATCATCCTTAAATATATATTTGATTAGCAAAATCTAAATGCTTGGAAAGCTAAGGTGGCTATCTTTCTTGAGCGAGTATGATTTTCAGATTAAGCATATATGAGGAAAGTAGAATAGAGTGGATGATGAGCTCAACGAGAAGGTGTATGCACTACATTCTAGCAGTTGTGAATCGGATCTGAACGAAAAAATCAGATTTGTACTAAAAGTAGATGTAGACTATGTGAAAATTTGTGAAAAATGTAATAAATGGTCTACAAATAAATGGGACATAATTCAACTTAAATAAGGAAGGGATACTTATTTTTAAATATATATTTTTATAACAATTCAGCAAAACTAAAACTCTCGATTTTAGATGAACACCACAAAAATCCATGTTCAACCCATCCAAGATACTAGAAATTGCTAATAACAATAAAAAAGGAATTTTATGGCCTAATATGAAGGTAGAAGTGGCAGGATATTTAACAAAAATTTTGCAGTGTCAATAGGTATAGCTAGAGCATCAACATCCTACAAGTTTATTGCATTCCTTTACCATTCCATAATGGAAATGGAAATTAATATCTATGGTATTCATTATAGGTTTTCCTAAGTCTAGGTGACACCGCGATGCAATCATGGTAATAATAGATAATCTTAGTAAGGAAGCTCACTTTAGACTTGTTAAATATCCTATTAAAGCAATACATATAGAAAAAAAAATTATGCCTCAAGTTTTCAGGTTGCATGGCATTCCCAAGCAAGTAATTTTGGATAGGGATGCCAAGTTCACTTCCGACTTGTGGAAGGCCCTATTTGATGGACTTTGAACACAACTTAGTTTCAATACATCTTATCATCTACAAACATATGAAAATATAGAAAGAAAAAATCAAGTATTAGAGGTCATGATGTGGATGTATGCCATGGATCTACCCTCTAAGTGGGAGGACTACCTCCAGTTGGTGGAGTTTGTATAGATTAATAGACATCCGCATAGATGATCCCATTTGAAATAATCTATGGGCATAAATGCACTACATCAGTCGGCTGGGATAGCCTAGTAGATCAATTTATTTTAGGATCAGACATGTTAAAGGAAATGGAACAATTGGTACATAATGTAAGGTAGAATTTGCAGGTGGCATGTAATAGGTAGAAGAGTTTTGCAAATCAATAAAGGGCTCGCAAAGAATTCCAAGTGGGTGAACATGTATAATTGAAAGTGAATACAAAGAAGAGATCACCAAGACTGGTGAACTGCTCCAAGCTTCTACCTAAGTTCTATAGGCCATTTCAGATACTTACAAAGATTGGATCGATGGCATATCAGTTTGCATTACCACCAAGCATAAAATTTCATAATTTTTTCATGTTTCTTTATTAAAGAAATATATTCATGATTCTTCTCACATTATTGATTGGAATGTGATATAAGTAGAACCGAAGGGTGAGTTCTAGGAAAAACCAACTTGCATTCTTTATATGAGAGATATGTTGCTCTAAAATTGAGTTACCACTCAAGTAAAAATGTACTGGGAGTATTATATCCCTGAGAATTATATTGTTAAGATTTAATATGCTAAGACAGAAAATAGCAGCATTACGTTCCATTTCACAATAATAGCATATATAGGATCACTAAAGAAACAACAAGCATAGAATAAACACAACAGACACAGATTTATCCTGGGAAACTCTCATGGGGTAGAAAACCCAACAAAGCTTCCTCAATATAGATGACCAGCAAATACAAAAGATGTAACCCTGAGCATAGGCTCCTCCTTCTCCATAGAAGACCTCTCTCTCATGAGTGCGCCACTCTCAAGTGAGTGAGTGTGTGTAAAATGAGGAATACACCTACTCTATTTATACACTACTCCGACTTGTCTTTTACACAAATCATGTAGGCTCGTATTTAACCAATGGGTTAAATACCCCACTACAACTGACTGGGCCGACCCCTCTAGGGTGGTCTAATAACCCTTTGACCCACATAACACATACAAGGCCGAACCCCACTAGGGAAGTCTAATAACCCAAGTTACCACATTCCGACGAAGGAATAAACATCTCCGGATATACAATAAGATCTTCATGGAGGAATGAATCATCTCCAGAATAATAAAGTACAAATATAATATTCTTTGAAGTTACAATATCTCAACACTCCCCCTTAACGAGAAGGATACTATAACAGCATCTGCATGAGCAAGGAGTCATCAATGTCATACATGATACATCTATAAAACATTGGAAGCTTTCTCAACATCATCAGTAACTCAAGCAGTTACTGGAACATATTCAATACTGGAACATCAACATCTTCAGTACTGAGTCTTTATCTTCTGCAACACTCGAACAAATATAACAAAATCAACATCTAGATCCTCACGATCATCAGCATCGTCATCATACGATCATCAACATCGCGATCATCTTGATCTACAACATCTGGATCATCATGATCTACAGCATCTAGATCATCTCGATCTACAGCATCTGGATCATCTCGATCTACAGCATCTGGATCATCTTGATCTACAGCATCTAGATCATCTCGATCTACAGCATCTGGATCATCACGATCTACACCATCTGGATCATCACGATCTACAGCATCTGGATCATCTCTATCTACAGCATCTGGATCATCACGATCTACACCATCTGGATCATCTCGATCTACAGCATCTTGATCATCTCGATCTACAACATCTGGATCATCTCGATCTACAACATCTGGATCATCTCGATCTATAGCATCTGGATCATCTCGATCTACAGCATCTGGATCATCTCGATCTACAGCATCTAGATCATCACGATCTACATCATCTCGATCATCACGATCTACAGCATCTGGATCATCTCGATCTACAGCATCTAGATCATCTCGATCTACAGCATCTGGATCATCTCGATCTATAGCATCTGGATCATCTCGATCTACAGCATCTAGGTCATCTCGATCTACAACATCTGGATCATCTCGATCTACAACATCTGGATCATCTCGATCTACAGCATCTGGATCATCTCGATCTA
Source organism: Larix kaempferi (assembly GCA_027924585.1). Classification (NCBI taxonomy): domain Eukaryota; kingdom Viridiplantae; phylum Streptophyta; class Pinopsida; order Pinales; family Pinaceae; genus Larix; species Larix kaempferi. The sequence goes on along the minus strand of BSBM01000642.1, from coordinate 3,989,338 downwards.
CAGCATCTAGGTCATCTAGATCTATAGCATCTGGATCATCTCGATCTACAGCATCTGGATCACCTCGATCTATAGCATCTGGATCATCTCGATCTACAGCAATTGGATCATCTCGATCTACAGCATCTGGATCATCTCGATCTACAACATCTGGATCATCACGATCTATAGCATCTGGATCATCACGATCTACAGCATCTGGATCATCTCGATCTACAGCATCTGGATCATCTCGATCTACACCATCTGGATCATCACGATCTACAGCATCTGGATCATCACGATCTACATCATCTGGATCATCACGATCTACAGCATCTGGATCATCTCGATCTATAGCATCTAGATCATCTCGATCTATAGCATTTGGATCATCACGATCTACAACATATGGATCATCTTGATCTACAGCATAAGTATCCTCATCAAGACACATCATCAATACATAGCAGCATACCCTGCAACACACACGATCATATTACAGGATGATCAATCTCGCTCTCTTTAGGACATAGGTCCATGGATGATACAATCCAAATCAAGTTCTAGGATGATCAATCCTTATCACTTTAAGACAAGTCTCATGTCTAGGGATGATGCAATCCCATCACGTACATTTTGAACCCAGTTCATGGATGATGCAGTCCTCACATGTACCTTTAAGACAAGTCTCATGTATAGGGATGATGCAATCCTATCTTCAATTCTCGGAGACATCAGTCTACAGATCAATTCTGGGACTAAGGTCCAGGGATGATACAATCCCCTACCTGTTCATTCAGGACTTCATTATCGGAGACCCAGTATACGGCTCAATTCTGGGACCAAAGTCCGAGGAAGATACAATCCCCTACCTGTTCATTCAAGACTTCATTATCGGAGACCCAGTCTACAACTCAATTCTGGGACCGAAGTCTAGGGAAGATACAATCCCCTACCTGTTCATTCAGGACTTCATTATTGGAGACCCAGTCTACGGCTCAATTCTGGAACCGAAGTCCAGGGAAGATACAATCCCCCACCTGTTCATTCAGGACTTCATTATCAGAGACCCAGTCTACGGCTCAATTCTGGGACCGAAGTCTGGGGAAGATACAATCCCCTACCTGTTCATTCAGGACTTCATTATCAGAGACCCAGTCTACGACTCAATTCTAGGACCGAAGTCCGGGGAAGATACAATCCCCTACCTGTTCATTCAGGACTTCATTATCGAAGTCCCAGTCTATAGCTCAATTCTGGGACCAAAGTCTGGGGAAGATACAATCCCCTACCTGTTCATTCAGGACTTCATTCTCGAGGACATACATCTATGGCTCTCTTTAGAACAAGTGTTCGAGGATGATACAATCCCTCTTCATTCTCGGAGACATCTGTCTACGGCTCACTTTTGGACTGAAATCCAAGGATGATTCAATCCTCACATGTTCACGAAGGACTTCATTCTCGAAGACATCTGTCTACGGCTCTCTTTAGAACATGTGTTCAAGGATGATGCAATCCCCTTATCAACTTAGACCCCGTCTAAGGACCATCCACCAACCTCTCTGTCAGCATCACCAATATATGTATCCACATCATCGACCTCTCTGTCGATGCAGGAAATCTCATCATAAGTGATCACATCACTCCCCCTTTCAAGGAGGGTCCTTCTGAACTATATTAAGCTTGTCTCGAAAAACTTTACTGGAGGTAGAGGTTTGGTTAGTACATCGGATCGGTAGAGGTTTGGTTAGTACATCGGTAACTTGTTACAAATTTGAACTTTATAGTTCCTTTCTGCACCATATCTTGTCATATCTCTATGTGCTTTGACTTATCATGGAACACTGGATTCTCTGCCATCTTGATACAACTCTGTTTGTCACATAGGATCACAGCTGGGTCTATATCTAATTCAAACAATTCTGAAGCCATACTGCTTCACAACTAGTAGAGCAAGCAGCCATATAGTCTGCTTGTGCTGAGAGCCACACTAGACTGCTTTCTGCTAAACCACAAGGTCATGGCTGATCCCAGATAATAACATCCTCTCGATGTGCTCGTCCTGTTTGATACACTTCCTGCCCAATCAACATCTGTGTAGCCATCTGAAGTCATGATCTCCAAGATAACATAGATCAAAGTCTATTGTATCCTTTCGGTACCTCATCACAAGCTTTGGAGCTATCAGGTGAACTCGTCTAGGTCCCACTAGATACTATCTCAAGGTGTTTCACAGCAAAGCATATATCTGACCTAGTATTCGTTAGATACATCAATGACCCAATAATTTTTCTGTACAGAGTTATATCCACTAACTCTGATGAGTCATCCGCTAACAGCTTCAAGTTGGAATCCATGAGAGTGGCCATTCCAACACATCAAGTCCTTTTAATATTTATCGGCATATTTTCCCTGGTTGAGAAAAATTCCTTTTGAGCCTTGCCATACTTCCAGACCTAGGAAGTAATGCATCAATCTGAGATCTTTCATTTTAATTTCTGCAACCATCTTCTTCTTTCTTTTCATGATCTATTTCTCATTCCTTGTTAGAAAGAGATCATCCTCATACAATAATGGTATGATAGGTTCATCATCCACAACCTTAAGGTAAAGGTTAGGATCAACTTTACTTCTGGTAAAGCCCAAGCTTTGTTAAGAAGCTGTCAATTCTCCCTTTGTGACTGAACATCATTCACACTCTACATTGAGTGATGCTATGCATATCTATCTGTGTCATCTCTCGTCAGATGGGTCTACTGATATGAGCCTCAATATCATTCGAACTCTGTGGTGAGTTCCTTCTTGCATCCATGTCATCTGTGTATAGAAACCATATTCAATCTTGTAGCAAAGGTTGAGATCCACATCACCCATGGTCATCATTAAGCTCATCAATTGATTATCAATCTTGGGTACCCATATAGAACCTGATTCACACTTCTTCTTTAATTACACCATTAAGAGAATGGTCTTATCTAGCCACTTGGAGCAAACATCTCGTCATGATTCTCTTCCTCTTTCTAAGAGAATCTTTTAGCCACGAGCCTTCTATATTATGTTTGATTTGTAAATCTTTTGTTGACCATCCATCACTTGTTCGGTATTCGTCATTCTTCATGATCTTTCCTACAAATCAAGATTAAGTATATGATTAGTAATGCTTCATAATCATCAGATCATGTTGACATGATAACCTATTATGCATACAGATATCATTTACATAGTTATGCAACTATCTTGACCAATACTTTGGCAGAACACTTTTCCATAACCTGTATGCATACAGTGGCTATCTAGATGCCTTCCATCTCTACCAGAACATACTATTGAGAGTGTGCATAGCTCTCAGCATGTCAGCAAAGAGGTTTCATTCTAGACAAGAAACAATGGAATGTTTGTCCAACTTACCAATCATATGCATATTAGTAGTATATTGTTCAATGCTCTATGAATGTTTACACTCAGCATGATATATTCTAGGAATACAAATATGCATACACGCAATATCATTTACTATTTGAAATAACAACTCAAATACTTATCTTTTATGTTTGTGTGGTTGCCTCCCGCTTGATCTTCTATATGTCTTTTGAACTTCTATTCATTCTGTACCACTGTGCATGCTCAAGTGTGCACTAGTGTCATCCTCATGATCTCATACACAAACATACATTCATTAGTATATTCTCAATATTATCAAAAACATTATAATTCTAAATAATCTTGAATATGTATAGTCATGATCATTAGTATTCAGGGTTTCAGGGAAGTCTTCTTTTACTCATGCATATTCTTGTTTGATCATGGGACTCTTCTGGTTAGTTAAATCATCAATCAAGATAAGAGACATAATGTGCATAAACCCTTGATTAACTTTATGAATAAGCATAACCAATCATACCAAGTATACTTATATAAGGGATCCTAACACAAGGTAAGATTCTAACATGACATAGGAAAACATACCTGGATTAGTATACCTGCTTAGTTATGTCTAACATACCTAATCAATATCTTCTTTGTTCTCTTCAATGATTTCGATATCCTATGCTGGAACTTGCATATCTCATAAGTTAAGCATAATAGAACAAAGTCATACATACCTCGTAAGTAGAACTTCTATGTAATCAAAGATTATGTTGTCATGGTCATGGAACTTGATTTGTCTTTCGTGATGTACTTGTATCTTGTTAGTAGACAACATCAACCTCATACAATACCATAATGCATTAGTACAATAATATAGCCCTAATCAATGAATGTCTTCGATCATTCACATGCATTCATACTGTTACTAGGGTGATAAGACAATTCTAACATTAATCAAGATTGTACTAATAAATAATATGAAGACAAACACATTATGAACTTAATCAGGAATCATATTTCAAGACATACCTGAACCTCCTTAAGTCATACCTATCGATACTTCTTGTAGTCTTCTTATGTAATTCCTTAGCCTCAACTCCCCCTGAAACTTGATCTGGAGCTTCATTAGGGTTTGCTAGAGAAACGCTAAAAATTCAATATTTGACTTTCACACTTCTGAATAGATGGAAGGATGTGTCTTGCTGAGCTGATCAAACTAGCATACTTCAATTTTGAAATCTCCAAAATTTGACCCCTCAAAATTGCCTTCGAAACTTCTGGATCTTCTGGACAGGATCCCGAACTAGGGTTTGATGAAGCCCACCTTTCTTCCCAATCAAAAGGTTCGATCCAAGTCTCTAAACTCTTATTTTTCTGAGGAGCTTCCAGTTGTGGTCATAGACTTAAAAAAAATTCCAACTTTTGCTGAAGCCCTAATTTTCCATCTTTCCGATCAAAATCCCGAACTGGGGTTTGATCAAGCCCGGTCTTCTACCCAACCAAAAAATTCGATATTGGACTCTAAATTTCGATTTTTCTGAGTAGCATTCAGCCGTGGATTCCGATTCCAAAAATTCTAACTTTCTCCGAAACCCTAAATTCTGAAGGCCATGAATGAACGTGCTCCAAAAAAAATTATGTTTTGACAGAAATATGTACCTGATTGTTTCTGCTGTAACTCCGAACTTTTCACTCCACATGGTATGAAATTTTTTTTTACAGTAGCCTGACCTGTCATCTTTCCATCCCGACAGGTCTGAACTCAATTGGATTTTCTGAGAAAGAGTTATGCCAAGTGTCGCAACGTGACTTGTTTATGGGATAAAACAGGAGAGCGAACTTGTACGGCGTGCCACGTGTCACTGGTTCAGCTTCGGCCTCTGAAAACATTTCTTGAGATAGTACAGTCTATGTACTACCTGTCACTTTTTATTAAATTGCATTTGGAGCTTCCTAGCCCAAGTTATGACCTTTTTTCCTAGGTCACCTGATTTTGACTGAGATCTAGAAGAGGCAGAAACCCTAACTTGTACTGATCATAACTCACAAAGTACAACGAATCTGAGGGTTCCCTTTGGACACAAGGTACCCGGGGATGTTATCTACAACCTGTAAACGTTTCAGATCCTGAACCTTCACACAAATGGATTTATAGTGAAAGTTCCACGATGACTGGCTTTTTCTATATAATACCCTAACCTTCAAATTGTCGCAAGAGAAGCAAGTGTCGTAAGTGCCTTACATTGCCTTCCTTCAGGTTAGCTCTGATACCATATTAAGATTTAATATGCTAAGACAGAAAATAGCAGCATTACATTCCATTTCACAATAATAGCATATACAGGATCACTGAAGAAACAACAAGCACAGCATAAACACAAGAGACACAGATTTATCCTAGGAAACCCTCATGGGGTAGAAAACCCAGCAAAGCTTCCTCAATATAGATGACCAGCAAATACAAAAGATGTAACCCTGAGCATAAGCTCCTCCTTATCCATAGTAGACCTCTCTCTCATGAGTGCGCCACTCTCAAGTGAGTGAGTGCTTGTAAAATGAGGAATACACCTCCTCTATTTATACACTACTCCGACTTGTCTTTTACACAAATCATGTAGGCTCGTATTTAACCAATGGGTTAAATACCCCACTACAACTGACTGGGTCGACCCCTCTAGGGTGGTCTAATAACCCTTTGACCCACATAGCACATACAGGGCCGACCCCCACTAGGGAAGTCTAATAACCCAAGTTACCACATTCCGACGGAGGAATAAACATCTCCGGATATACAATAAGATCTTCACGGAGGAATGAATCATCTCCAGAATAATAAAGTACAAATATAATATTCTTTGAAGTTACAATATCTCAACATATATATGGGAGATGGGGGATGCCATTTGGAAGGAATATCCATCTCTATTTGTTGATCTACAATCAGATCTAGTTTTGAAGAATGAGAACAGTTTTAAGCTTTAAGGGGGGGAGTATGTAATAACTCGTATGATTAATATTGGATAATTACTTTTAATAAGATTGGATAAATTTGAGTTTGTGACTGAGTGAGAAAAATACATTATTCTTATTTTATAGTTTTAGCAAGATAGTTTCTCTATTTTGCCTCTTTTGAAGGAAGTTGTAAAAGATAGTTAAAAACACTTATATTTAATATATGGATAGTTGGAACAAACATGCTGAAACTTGGTAAACCATAACCCCATAGGTTGGGAACATAGGCTTTCTACTCAAGATAGTAATATGACACATTTCATAAAGTTTTTTTGATGAACCACCCTCCTAAGATCTAGGAGACGATCCAAGGCCAACCAATTCCCAAAGAGGGAAAGTTTGGCTTTGAGTAAGAACTAGGAAAAAACTTATTTATATGATATGTGTGAGGGAAGCATGCTACCTAGTATGCATGGGAACATCTGGTGTGAGAACTTGAATCACACACTTGAATGTGTTAAGCATATGCCCAAGATTGAGGCATTTGTTGTGAGATCAAGAGTTGGTTCCTAGAATGAGGGAAGAGTTCTATGTGGGTTAAAGAGTTATACTTCAGTGAGAGAAGGATATGTTAGTCCCTATGGTGTCATGGTTTATGTTCTAGGGTGATTTCTAAGCAAGTAGATTGGTTGGTCAGTGTTCTATGGTTGGGTGGAACATGGTTGTTCCAACTCAAATTTCTTCTACAAGGTAATCAGGTTCATATGTGTATATAATGTGCTTATTTCCAATTGTTTTCTAATCTAATTTTATTTATGTTGTCATTTACTATTAGTATTTCACTTCAGTACTTAGGTCTTTATGAATTTTCAGTAAGTATTTCAATATTTATGTCCATATGCTAACCCCAATCCTTGTTTAAAAGTTTGAAAGAAGTGTTCTCTATTACATATCTATTTCTGAGTTTAGTTCATAAATTTGCTAGTTAAATTTTCCAAACTTATGGCTCTAAAATCCTGGATAGAATATTTTTTGTTCATATATCATGTTATCTAATTTAAATAGAATAAAAATAAGCATTATAATCGCTACTAGAAATGGTTAAAAGTTATAGCAGGGAACCACTTACTATTTAAGTAACTAATCCCATAATATAAGTTACTCATATGTTGTTAAAGGAAGTATTTATTTTTATCCTATATATTTTCTATATAGAGACTTAGTTGCAACAGTAGTAGTCATTGTTATTATGCAAAAAAAATTATCTGTATATATCATGCACAGAAAAATATATACAAGTATTTACCATCTAGAAGGTGTTAATCAAATAAACATTATGCATGTAATTTGAATAGCCAAACAATGCATACAATGTTGTACATAATCTTATGCAAGCAACAATCCTATCCTTCCATATCAAACGAGTGCTAAAGACCAAAAGTAACACTATGCCATAGGCTTGCTCAACTTTTCCACTCAATCAGAGTAGTAGCCACAAATATGCAAGGTCACATATACATTATAATATCCCTATAAAACTAAGAAAAGAGATAAGCATTGTAACCCTAACGATTAAATTGGGCAAGATTTATAATAACAAGAGCATGCAATCCCAAAAAGGGAAAATAAAAAGGGTAACAATGATTATCATAGGGATCAACCTTTTTCTCATAAACAAAAATCATGGTGTAATCACACACAATTATCATCTTCAATAATCATCTAAGAGTCAAGATATAACCCACACATTGAAACTCAATACAAAAGGAACACTATTCAAATATATCAGAATAGGAAGAAGAGAATGCCTGAGTCTTAGCTTGTTGGCTACATAAAGACTCTGTATATACATTGAATACAACTAACACAAAAATAATGTGCAAAATAAGTATCGTGCCCATCAATCACAACATATTAATGAAGCCAGGATTCATTGAGAAGTTGCTACAATAACACTACATGAGGGAAAATCTAGGCCGTGCTCAAGACCGTGGTCACACCACGAGACTATACAAAACTAGTAATCCAAGAGGAAATGAATTGTATAAACCACAACGAAACCCAAGGTTGAGCACGAGGGTCAATTTCACAACAATACAAGTAAAATAATGTACTAGATATAGTAATAAAAATACCAACATATATGCAAAGGACAATCGTGAATAGACAATCCCTCATATCACACCAGAGGTGTAAATAAATAGTGAGTATGAACAAAACTTTATTTATTAAACTGGAAAGGCCTAATGCGTTGAGTACAAAGTTATTCAGCATGAGAAGTTGAGTCCAAACTACAATGTTAGGGTTAAACACTAAAACATAAGTGAATAAAATAAAACAAAGCTAAACAACCATGCCCCATTTCCAGCCACACCAAGCACCAATGTGAAAGAACCTAGAGTACCTTTCGGTGAAGCCATTCCATGTGAACGCTCTATTAACACAAGTAGCCATGACAAACTGAAAAACCATAGGTTTATCAGTTAGACAAGTGATCAAAGTATAAGACAGAAAATGAAATCTATTCACGATGAAGGGTTTAAATCTTATTGTTACTAGAAGAGAGTCATAGCCAACTAGCCAAGGAATCTCTCAAATAGAGGACGTGTTGCCTACCAAGAACACTATAATAAGGGTCAATCAAATGAAATAGAATGACTACAAGTAATAAACAAGTAACTGGAAAAGAACAAGGGTCATGTTATTTTCCTTCACTGTGTATGCACCGAGATGACAAAGAGGAGGTCAAATCCACTTGATGGACTCCCCCATCATAAGGACCCACCATCAGCTTAAAAACATGTCCTAAAGAAACCACTCATACAAACAAGAAGTTACACTAATAGAAATATCATTTAAAACACAATATAGACCATACAGTCAATGGCCATTAATGGAGTCGAACGTACAACTACAGGAATCCAAGCAAAATGTTCAGCGATAGGCTAGATCAAGACAACCAAAAAATCATGACCAATACAATAATGCAATATGTTATCAGTTACGGAAAAAAACAATGTATTAGCAAGGATAATTAAATCCATCAACCACTCTTTATAGAATGCAATCAAACATATGCACATTGGTGTGGAGGTGGCTATGCAATGTGGAGTCTAACGGGGCTTAGGTCAAGCTAGCTCTCTAGTCACCATGCAATGAATGGATTTCACACAAGCCAGGAACAAGACAAGGACAGAAGATGTCGGAGGTGTGGGACATCAAAAAATAAATACACCACCCTATGTAGGAATCCCCACCACCCACGCATTAACATGGAATAACAGTATGGAATAACATGGAAATCAAACAATTGGTTAAAGGGTGAATAATCAACATTCATGGTCAACAAATTCCAAGTCGTGGATGTTAGGAAATGCTTGTGGACCACATCATGGCGGTGGTGAATATTAATTCTACCAAGCAGTGTCCCCTGACAATCATCAAACCCAAAGTCTAGACAATCCAAACCTTATGTTATTACATGCTACTGTGACCAAAGGCTATGCTAATGTTAAGCCCTAAATGTGGGCACATTTCCCCTTATATGGGTCACATTACATTAGTTTTGATGTCGAATTGGTCTATTACTTGTAATTATCATTATTATGGTTATATTAGTTATGTTAGCTTGGGTCAGTTAGTTGGAATTGCACCTCTTAGTCTCCTATATACAGGGAGACATTTTCATTTGGTGTAACAACCCTCATGTATGCATATTTGTGGAATAATTATAATGAAATGTAAAATAATAAAGAAGGGGTAAATAATAAAAAGGAATCTGAAACAACAAATAAAGGAAAACCAATTGCATTAAAAGAAATTAAGAAAAAGGGAGATAAAAGGAGGAGGAGAAGAAGAGAGGGGGATCTTTTTGTGTCTTTTTCTCATTTTGGAAGGGGATATTTGGAGGAGCCAAGGAAGAATAAAGAGGGTAACAGAAAGAGGAAAGCAAGTAATTTGTTGCATAGGTTTAATTGTTGGGGGATCGGGGGCCTCAGCCATTGGCTAGGGGTTGGTTGGGTGGAGAGTCGTCCCCCCACCTTCAGTTGTGGCATTGGAGCTATCAAGGTAAGTACTAGGTCATCTAATCATGTAAGGCTCTTTAATTTTTTCATATAATATTATTTATTGTTGATGGATCTACTATTTGTATTTAGAACCCCTTTGCATGTTGGTTCTTTGTTGTTTACTGGTTTTTATGATTTGGGGTCACTACAATTGGTATCGGATCCCTAGGTTCAAGCACTTGGCTTGTAGGGTGTCACCCATTATTCCCTTTGTCTAGTTGATTTTATGTTTTTCTCTGCCATTTTTTTTTTGTTACATAAGCCCATATCTGTAGTGTTCCTTTCTGATATTGGTACATGACACTCGGTAGATTTTAGTTCTTGGGAGCGATAGTCTGGCTTACTTAATATGCCTTTGAATCCAATAGAGGTGTTGTAAATAAATCATTGAGCGTTACCATTGTAGAATAAGCATGGATACCTCCATCTAAAGCATATGAGCATTTATCACCAAGGCATTTGTCACTTGCTCGATCACCAACTAAAGAATCTATCAATACCTTACACACCATATGTATTCAATACTCTTTATGATCCATACCATGAGGGAGAATATTTTGTTCAAGGTTACCCATTTAGCCTTGGTGAGTTCATCCCATCGTTTTTAACAGTAACTTCCAGCCAATGAAGAATTGGTCAAGAAAATAAGATTGGTTTTATGTAGATTGTCTTGTTTTGTTTTTTTTATCTATTACTAGTGGTGCGATCTTGAAAGAAGAACGATTTAATTGTTTGACACAATGGATTTCCATTGCAATGGTGTGTGGGAAAACATTTTTTATTTACATGCAAAAAATTCGTTAGTTTGAAATCTGGAAGTGAAACGTGACTTTGTTTAATGAGAAATCGCCCTTGAGAGAACAAGAACCAATCATCCACTTTAGAATTGGGTGTCAACTGCTCATAGTTACCTCAGATTCTAAAGTGGTGTTTGATGTTTAAACCAATGTTCTTCTAAAGAAGGAAACCATGTTGCCTAGTTGATTATGTCTTCATTAATGAAAAATGTCAATCCTTTGATGGTTTCCATTCTCCTATCAAAGGATTGCACAAATTCCTTTTCTATGGAAGAGTTTCCTCCCTTAGAACATTCAAGAAACTCCAACCATCCAACATGCATGAAAATTGCCACTGCCTTGGGGTATTTCACAAGCAGTTCGGTATTATGACAAACTTCCCATAGCTGCGAAATTATGGGTATCTCCCCCTCAATCATATTCCAATCTCATCTAAACTTTCTATGTAGAATTGGTTAAAAAAAATTGAACTCCCTTAATGGAATTGTTGAACCACCTCCAAATTCTATTTGTAGATGTAAGAAATGGGCATTGTACAACAAACGTGGAAGGATAGTATACGGGGTATGTGTGGGAGGGCATGCATTTGGTAGCATGAGTGTAATAGACAATGAGCCAATTCCTTTCATGGTTATGCATTGGTTGATAAGGATGGCCTCTTTGAGAGAGAACCGATCCGTTCCATCCTTAGCTTAGTTATATAATAATTATTTTTGCTTGTGGGAGGGAGTCGGTTCTACAAGCCAACTCCATTATATATTATTCATTATTGAAGAAGCGGAATCTCAAGTTAAGATTCATCTTCCATTTAAAGCAAAGGTCAATTTTTTTAAAATATTTGTTTGAAGGATAGAGCTCTTTGTATGAGCCAATTTGTTCTACATACAAATATATTTTCTTTTTAGTTATTTTCTAATCGTTCTTCTACTCTATTGATAAGTCATGAAGAGCTATGCTCTGTATGAGAGCCATGCTCCAGTAAGTAGCATAGGTTATAACTCATAATCGATGATCAATTGGAAGTATGTATCTATTATTAATATTCAAAAAGAATATTAGATATATAGTTATGGGAGAATGCTTCGTAATTATGTTATGCGACCCAATTATTATTGCAATAGGAAGTTTCATTTCATATCGAACCTTATGGAGGATAAAGTCAACAATAAATCAACTGGCCAATGCGGAAAATAGTTTTATGCTTCCCTATATGTTGTAGCGGCTTTATCATTAGGTTAAATACATAGATGGACTTGGCAGAAATAACTAGTTTTACATTCTGTGTTCCAAAATTTGATACCCATAATAAATATGGGATTAAAAAAAGGAATTACAATTGTGCAAGTCTCATATCTTATCTGAAACAATTTTCCATATTAGCGGATCCTTTTTGTGGTTGCTTATAACTTGTTTATTTAGCCCACAATCTTAGTTATGTATATTCCTTATACTTCCTTGATTGGATAAGTATTGAAACCATTAGATAAATCATGTACAGGATCAAATACTAACTTTAAAGATTGAACATACAAGTAGTATTGGATGACTAGTACACATTAGGCTTTCAAAATGTTGCCAGCATTATATTGTCAAGCTCACTTGATTGCATTTTACAATTAATTTTTGTTAAGGACTTTTCATGGGAATCAATAAATTCTCTTCTTGGAATGGCCTGGAGCTGTATCAGATCTGGGTATAGACAATTATCATGAACTGGGAAACATACCCTAAATAAACTTCTCCCTAAAATGGATCTGGGATGGGTATGTAGAATGAATACATTTTTTGTCAACCTTGTAATTTTGTGAAGTGTGATGCCTTTCGATATCAGAAACCATTGCTATAAAGTCTAATGCAAATTATAGGAAATGAATACCACTAAGTTGTAAACAAGAAGACAAATCCAATTTCAAAAAATAGTAATCAGTTGGTTGAGCATTAAATCTTACAATAGCCATAACAATCTACGACTATTAGCATAGATAGAAGCCTCTATGCAAAGAAGAAAGGTGACTGAGGTATTATATCAGAATACACTTGTTGTAACTGTCTGGGAAAAATATTTGTTTTGAAAGGAAACATCAATATTTTTTTTATAACCAACAAATACTTGCAAGCATGCAACTAGTGTAAATTCCAAACAAATTACATTCGTAAATTGGACATTGACTACCATACAATATTTTTTAAACGAAACCAGAATTGCAACTCAAACCTGAGATCAAGTGCATCAAGAGGTGTATGGGAAATTTTTAGGTCATTATTGTGCTTTTGAAATATGTAGATCAATAAAAATAAAAATAAAAATAGAAACCAAAATTCAAGAAACAAGAGAGAACCTAGGAAGCAATCCTGGAGTTGGTTTGGCAAACAATAGGCAGAAGCTACAGTTCCCAATCATTATCCATAGAAGGATGATATACTTGACAGAGCAGGTATGTTTCGCACATTGCAATACCAATCAGCCATAGGAGAACACGGAAGCTCTATATCAAGATAATAAATGGCTCAATTTCAAAACAATTTGTTGCACAAAAGATTATACTGACAACCCTATTGATGCTCCTCCTGCCTGGGGCTACCTTTAATGTCAATCCAAAGAAAAAAAAATGGCTACCCTACCTATAAGGAGCCAAATATCCAATATGATCAACATTCATGCAGATACCGATGTCCAAGGTTGTTCAACAGATGCGTCTTTTCCATTGAATTTGAAATTCATTGACATTGCAATAACCATATGCCTTTTAATTTGTTCGCCTATTACATTTGGAGTATATTGTCTTGTATTTTTTTGTGTACTTAGTACATTATATAATAAGGTTTCTCCCACGAAAAGGCTTGATATTCATCTATTTTAATCATTAAAGGTGTGGATTACTCCTTTTAATTTATTTCTTCTCTTTTCTTGCTCTTTTTGGAAATTTGTTGCATAACATTTGGTATTAGAGCTCTTTCCTCGGGACCGGTTTCTTCAAAACGAGTCATCTTAGAATTTTCTCTATAAGATATTTTCTATAAGGTTTCAGAGGTCAAGACATAAAAACTATCTAGAAAAAAGCCTTGATATATTTGGTCCAATTTTAAGATCCTGATCTATTACAGGTGCATAGATATTTGTTGTGGAAAATAGGGTTTCTGACTAGTACAAAAACTAGTCTAAAATAGGTGTCCTGGGAAAAAAGGTCGTATATAGGGAATATAAGATCCAAATTGAGTGATACCTACTGTAAAAGAAATAATAAAGACCGGAGTATCTTTGGTATCTTTTTAAAACTCAGATCCGAAATATTGGACATGTAGCATACCGTACAAGTTCGTTCTTCTGGAAGGACCAAAAATAAGAAGTGTTGGGAGATTTGAAACAATTTTTTAGTGGCACATCATAATTAGGTCATACCAATGAAATTGGAAATAGTACACATTAGGATATAACAGACCAAAGTTTCAGACCCATATGAGCCAAAAATTGAAATTTACATTAATTCCAAGTCGTCAAGAAAACAATTTTCTAATCAGGGTTTCAAAAAGGTACACCATTTTAAATTTTGAATAACTTTGAGTAGAAGGATCTATTTGAGTTGAAAAATAGGGTGTGATATCTATATATATTGTTCAAAATTCCACCAAAGTGAAGTTGAAAAATTCACACTCCAGTCAAAACAACAAAGCACTCATCCCCGACGTATGATGAGAGGGAAGACCTATCTTTTTGAGTGTCCTAGTTGGAATATATGATTAAAAGATCTATGAAAAAAGTTGATTTAGTTAATTTAGAGGGAAATTTGATGAAACATATGGAGGAAAATATGAAAGGGTATGTGAAAAAAAATGATTTACTTAATTTAGAGGGGAATTTGATGGAACATATGGATAATAAGATGGAAAATATTGCTAAGTTCATACAAAATTAAAAGGATACTCCTCCTGCAGTTGATGATGTGTTCAAGGATACTCAAGAGGATAAATATAAGTTCCATGTTGAGAAACATTCCATGAATAAGAATATTCCAAGAGTAAATGATTATTGTAATGGAAGTAACCTGGGATGGTCCCCAAGGGGTATCCAACTCCCCAAGATTAACATGATGAAGTCTGATGGTAAAGACCCCATAACATGGAAATTCTAGATGCAGTAATTATTTTATATACACTAGATTCTGAAACTTCAAAAGGTACCTATTGCATATTTATATTTAGAACATGAGCAGTTTCTGTGGTTCCAGTGGCTTTGTGAATGCAAAAATAGCTCCATTATCTCTTGGTCCATTTTACAGAAGAATTGGTATCATACCATGATGATGTTGAGAGAAATTCCTTCTTTACTCAATTGATAAATCTAATGCAAAAGGGACTATTAAGTGAGCACATTCAACAATTTCAAAAGTTGAGTCTCAGAGTGGAGGGCATACTAGATGATATATTGTTGGATCTCTTTATTGGAACCTTGAAGGATAACATTCAGCATGAGGTGTGTCTCTTTGAACCACCATCTTTAGAGACGGATTTCATGATGGCAAGGAAGGTTGAAAGTAAAAATATGGTGATGGCTAATAAAAACACCACTTCCAACACATACAAGGAGAATAATGTTGCTTTTTCTAACTCACCTCAAAGGTTGACACCTCAGAAACCATATGAAAGAAGAGAAAAAGGTTTAATATGCTTGAATTGTGACAAAAATTATAGTAAGGGATATAAGTGTGGTGAGAAAAAATTATTCTACATATGTTGTGAAGAGGAGGAACCAAAAGAACAAGAACCATCTCAAGATAAAGAAATAGAAGAGACTACTTCCAAAGAGATTAGTCCTTCCATCTATTGTCATGCTTTGGCATGAATTAGCACTCCTCAAACTCAAAATATCAAAGGATATATCAAAAATAAAAAAAGGTAATAGTGTTGATTGATTCTGGTAGTACTCATAATTTTATTCATTGTAAATTAAAAAAAGTTCTCAATTTCTTTGTATATCCAACACTAGAGTTTCAAGTAATGATTGCAGATGGAGGAACTATCAATTGTTCATGTAAATTCCATAAGATCTATCTTACTATGGGGGAATATGTTTTGAATATTCCAATGATTTCTATTCCAATGGGTGGTACTGATGTTTTCTTAGGAGTTCAATGGTTACAATCATTGGGAACCATGGATTTCAATTTTCAAAAGCTTTTCATGAAATTTTTATGGGAAGGAAAGGAATATGAGTTAAAAGGTATCACAGGGAAAACAAGCAAAGTGATAATCTCTAATGGTATGATAAAATTGATGAAAAGGGAACATCAAAGTGTAATTGCACAATTATGCTCACTAGATGTTCAAACATTTAAGCCTATTATTTCACCAAATCTCCAAAGGGTCATTAATAAGCATTCCAATGTATTTGAAAATATTCCGAAAGGTATTCCATCTCTTCGATATTTTGATCATGCTATTCACTTAATTCTAGGAAGTGTTTCTCCTAACATCGGACCTTACAGATACCCCTATAGCTAGAAGAGTGAAATTGAGCATACGATTGAAGAAATGTTAGAGGCCAGCATAATTAGACCTAGCCAAAGTTCTTACTATGCACCAGTGGTAATGGTACACAAGTCAGATGGACCATGGTGTATGTGTACAGATTATAGAGAGATCAACAAGATCACCATTAAAGATTAGTTTCCCATTCCTGCGATTGATGATTTGTTAGATGAATTACATGGAGTATTTTTCTTCACAAAGTTGGATCTTCATTCTGGGCATCATCATATTAGAATGAAGGATGAAGACATCCAAAAAAAAACAGTTAGAACTCATGAAGGTCATTCTGAATTTATGGTCATGCCATTTGTTCTCATGAATGCGCCTTGCACATTTCAAGGTTTGATTAATTCCCTTTTCAATACTTTTCTTATAAAATTTGTGCTACTATTCTTTGATGATATACTAATCTATAGAAAGTCTTCAAAATAACATGTTCAACATGTTGACAGGGTACTACAACTAATAAGGGAGAAAAAAATATATGAAAAAACTTCCAAATGTTTCTTTGGGGTAAAGGAGGTATATTATTTGGGTCATATTGTATCTTAGGAAGGTGTCAAGGTAGAACCTAACAAAATTAAATCTATGATCAACTGATAGATTCCCAAAACCCTGAAGAACCTTCAAGGATTCTTAGGTCTGAGAGGGTACTACCACAAGTTTGTTTGGAACTATGGAAGAATAACAACACCTCTAACATCATTATTGAAGAAAGATGTATTTTCTTGGACTCGAGAGGAAACTTAAGATTTTGAACAACTTAAAGATTCAATGTGCAAAGCTTCGGTTTTGGCCACACCAGACTTTAGAAAAACCTTTATTGTGGAATGTGTTTTTTTAGGAAATGGCATTGGTGCTATACTAATGCAAGAAGGACACCTGCTTGCTTTCACAAGTCATCCAATCAAGGGAAATCACTTACAGAAGCCCATTTATTAGAAGGAAATGTTGGAAATACTGCATGCTCTTAAGAAATGGCATCCTTACCTA
Source organism: Larix kaempferi (assembly GCA_027924585.1). Lineage (NCBI taxonomy): Eukaryota > Viridiplantae > Streptophyta > Pinopsida > Pinales > Pinaceae > Larix > Larix kaempferi. Next base: position 3,971,649 of record BSBM01000642.1, on the reverse strand, counting down.
ATAGGTAGGAACTTCAAATTCAAAACAGATAATGATAGTCTTAAATACTTCCTGGACCAAAAAGTTTCCTCAGAAGGGAAACAAAAATGGGTAACCAATATGTTGGGATATGAATTTGAAATCATCTATCGAAAAGGGAAACAAAATGCGCTGGCAGATGCACTCTCTAGAAAAGATGAAGATGTTGGGGCATTACTTTGTGCAATTTCCATTCTACAAGTAGATTGGGTTGTAGCAGCAAGGGAAGAATGGGAAAATGACCTATCTGTGTGGATGCTCATTCAAAAGCTACATAATGATCCCCATGTATCAAATAATTTTTTGTTGAAAAATGATTCACTGTGGTATGAGGATCACTTATATTTATGAAAAAATCCAAACTCAAACAAAAGGTCCTCTTATAATTACACACCCCTCCTATAGGTGGGCACTCTGGATTCCTAAAAACTTACCACAGGGTCAAGAAGGAATTCTTTTGGGAAGGTCTTAGATATGATGTTCAAAGTCTCATGGCTGAATGTTTGGTTTTCCAACAAAATAAGGTTGAAACAGTTAAGACCCTAGAACTTCTACAACCATTAGACATACCTTGTCAGCGTTGGGAGTAAGTCTCAATGGATTTTATCACCGGTCTACCCAAGTCAGAAGGAAAGAATGTTATTATAGTGGTTGTTGATAGAATCACAAAGTATGCACATTTTTGTGCACTCTCTCACATTTTTAATGCAAGTACACTAGTTGCATCCTTTATGGAAACTGTTCAGAAGTTACATGGAAATCCAAAGATATTGTAAGCGATAGATATCTAATTTTCACTAGAATTTTGGGTTGAATTATTTTCTTGTTTGGGTACCCAATTGGCTCATATTTCATCTTATCATCCTCAATATGATGAGAAAACTGAGATAGTGAACAAATGTTTGGAAGGCTATCTTTGTTGCTTTGCATCTAATAAACAAACAGAGTGGGTGAAATGGTTTTCTTTGGCAGAATGGTGGTACAATCTTCCTTCCATACATCATCAAAAATGTCTACATTTATGGCACTTTATGGGTACCATCCCCCATCTATCACATCTCCCTTCAAAGGAAAATCTAAAGCTCAAGCCATGTAAGATTACATAGAGCACTAGCAAGAAGTTCTCAAGATACTTAAGGACAACCTTACTATGTCAAAAGATAGGACGAAACAATGAGCTGATCAACATCGTGGTGAAAGGAGTTTCGAAGAAGGGGATTGGGTGTTTCTGAGGCTATAGCCTTACAACCAGATGTCCCTCAAGCAACTAAATAGGGACAATAAATTAACATGCAAGTATTATGGTCCTTATAAAGTGTTGCAAAATATTGGTAGTATGGCTTACAAATTGAAGCTCCCTTAATCTTCAAGAGTACATCCAGTCTTCCATGTTTCTTGCTTAAAGAAGGTAATAGGAGATAAGATCCCAATTCAAACATTTTTTTTGGATCTTGATGAAGAAGGTCAATTCATATTGGAACCTCAAAAAATTACTGAAAGAAGGACCAAACAACTACGAAATCAGGCTATTACATAGTACCTCATCAAGTGGAATAACTTACCAGTTGAATATTCGACATGGGAAGATGAGTCCTTCATTCAAAAGTATCTGAAACTAATCAAGAGTTAAGGAAAACACTTTTCTAAAGGGGAGGGCATGTTAAGCCCTAAATGTGGGCACATTTCCCCTTATATGGGTCACATTACATTAGTTTTGATGTCGGATTGCTCCATTAGTGATAATTATCATTAGTATAGTTATATTAGTTATGTCGTTTTGGGTCACTTAGTTAGAATTGTACCTTTTAGTCTCCTATATATAGGAATGAGACCTTTTCATTTGGAGCATCTTTTTGTGTCCTATCTTGTGTACTTAGTACATTGTATAAGGAGTTTCCCCCCTCTAAGAGGCTTGATATTCATCTCTTTTCTTCATTAAAGGCATTGAGTACTCTTTTCAATCTATTTCTAGTCTTTTCATGCTCTTTTTGGAAATTTGTTGAATAACAGCTAACAATAACGTTAGGTTGTACTGTTTAAGCTTACATATATCTCCCACATGGGTTAAGGGTACGTGTAAGTACATATATGTTAATTAAATGATAATTCTAGGGATAAGGGTCTAGATAACTTTGGGAGTTACATATATCTACACACACACACACACACACACAAGCATAGAATTGTATAGCCAAGTGGAGGTATATAGTCTACTAAATGGAATTATAATTTTCCATGAGAGGCTTAAGAATAATGAACGATCAAGGTATTACAATAAATGAATAAAAAATATTTAGATTAATGAAAAATAAAGGGCCATGTTCAAGCTGCTTTGATGGGGGTTATATTAGACCTAAGTAATCAATTGTGTCCTCCCATTGCATATGATATTCAATTTTTTTATTTACCAGATGACGCGTTGAGAGCGATGGAGCGTTTGGATCTTAAGAATTATGCACCATCCATAAGGGATAAGTGTAAGCAATTGATTGCTAGAGAAAATAACTCCATGGGTGAGGTACGCAATAATTCTACAAACAATGTTATAAAAAACACATTTACAATATTAGCTAGAATGCATGTTGCATACAAATTTATTGGATATATTACTTTGTATATATATATTTGAGCTCGAACTCTCATGTCCGTCAATTTTTTCGAACATATGCAGTTTACACAATTTCTAAATGTTGATTACAGTCTCAGCACTAGTGAACATTTTGGTGATGAACAAGTAGAATAGGAGTGAAGTGATATATATAGATTATTACTTGAACTTGCCAATGCCTAAGTGAAATGAATATATGTAGTTACTTTCTTACATTTTAAAGTATTTGTAGGTTAGCACTAATAATGTCGAGTATGATGAGGAATTGTTATGTAAATAGTTTCCACCGAAGACACATGTAACAACAATTTCCTTTTGGAAAGACTTTATTCATTTCGGTATACTTTTTCCCAAGAGGATATATATTGATTTTAACTTCGATTTTCACTTTTTAGGTACATCAAAATTGTTAACGGATAAATCCATCGGTATGGACACCAAACGATCTCCCTAGTCCGAATGTTTTAGATCTAGAACAAAGCAAAACAAGAATGAAAACCTTTCCCTAGATCTATGAAATTACTTGAATACAAAGATTCAAGTCCATACTTATTTTCGAAGGTCGTCCTCATGGCTTGAATCTTTTTTAATCCTACATGTTGATGAAGAGATTACCTGCAAAATATTCAAAAGGACAAAGAAAAGAGACTACAATATAACATGATACATCTAATCAATTGACCAAGGAGAACTACTATAACTGAAATTACACATACTTTATGGGAAAGGAAGACATTGATGTATTAATTAAAATAGAGGAAAGAATTACAACCAATGAACCATTGGTGTTGAAGATCCTTTCCAATGGAACCTTGCCTCAATTTTCCAATCATGGAAGAATGGTTTCTTGGATTAATTTCTCCATCATTTGGATACCCTCATTTCAACCCCCCTATCCCATGAAGAGGAGCTTCATTTATAGGCCAAAAGAGATGAGGAGGATAGGAGAGGATTAGGGATGAGGAGGTGGGATCCTATTAAGCTGGGAGGTGAGTAAGATCCACCCTATATGGAAGGGATAATCCTCCATGAGGGTCTCCTTCGAGAGACTTCTTGAAAATTCTCGTCTTTCCCTCCGTACAGGCACCAATGCACCCTGGAAACAAGCAACATGCGCTAGAAACACACTTTATAATGGATCAAGGTACACTGATGAGGAAAATACGCTCTTTAATAGAAGGAAGGGTGCATTAAGCTCTCTAAACAAGGTTTTTATAGCGAAAAAACCTCATGACTCATCTTCCAAGGATTTTGGTCAAGCACTTCAGGTATTTAGGCAAGGATAAAGTGTACATGGTTTGTAATCATGATGAGTACAAAATTTCTGTGTAACAAAAATTATGAGATGGAAATTGAGGAAGAAAGAAATGTTGAAGGAATTCCATTTCAGAGACATACTTAGTTACTTTTCCGTCACCTCCATATTTGGAATAAATATGAATTAGTATTGGTTTCCATCCATATAAGAAGATAACATACCAAAAGTTTATCAAAAATTTGATATAAGTGAAGTTATCCAAACCCTAAATATGGAATCCATGGAAAACCTATCCACAAAAAGAAAATTAACTATGCACAAGTAGGCCACGTATGGATTGTTCCCTCCACAACTAGCACATGTCAAGCTCGAAGGAGAAGATTTCCAATAATAAAGACTCCAAACCATGAGTGTTGCATGAAGTGTGCCAAACACTCCGCCTACTCAAGTATCCAAATCTATACTTCTCTTCCTATGATGATGAGATGAGGGAATATGATGGGTGCAAACTCCTCCATAGACATCTATATTTTTCTCTTTTGCATGACCCTTCCTCCATTCCTCACCTTTAAAAATATTATTTGTCTATCATGAAATAATTTTTAAGGATATGTGATTTTCTTATAGGTATTTTTCATTCACCTAAATTCTTTTGGCACACCTTTTTCCAAAGATGAGGTACTCTTTTTTAGGAAGCATTCTCTTTTTTACTATCATTTCTAGTTTCAAGGAGAAGAGACTTAGATCACCATAACCTACACATAGTTGGGGAATTGGTTTTTAGGGCCTTGATTTAACATGGGACATGCTTTCCAAACTTAACTTAACAAGAGATAAGGGTCACTTGACTTACTTGAGAGACAATTATTTTAGTCACTTCCAAGATATCATGTCTAAGATGCACATGTTGGACATGATCACTAGATCCAACTATCTACAAAGAGCCTAGTCTTGAATCCTTTTATGATTCTTTGATTAGAGAGCAGGATAAGCTCATACATTTTGGAATGTTTAGCAATGCAGATAGATCTGAAAAAGCCTTGTTGGAACAATAGAAAGAGAAGTCCAAGCATCCCAAAAAGAAAAATCTTCGCAATATTAAGCCAAGCAAGGGTGGAAAACCCTCTCAGCCATCTTATTCTTCAAAAAATGACAAAGGAAATAAATCAAAAGGTAAGAAGATTGAGCGACATTGCAACGTTTGCGGGAAAGATAATCATGATGAATCTAAATGTTTCAAGAAGATGGAATCCTTGGAAACAGTAATGAAGAAGCGCCACATTAGATTTGATTAGTCTTCAAAATCTTCATCTTAGGGACATGCACTTTGTGCTTCTGGTTTTACCTATAATTCATCTTCTTCTTCTACTTCGAATGAGTGGCTCATTGATTTTGGAGCATCTTATCATATTGCTAAGGATAAATCCGTCTTTTCTACTATGCATGAATGTAACACCAAACAAATATTTGTTGGTGATGATAGATCTTTTAGTGTTGTAGGATCTAGAAACGTTTTGGTAGATAATGGATAGTTTAGTGATGTACTATGTGTTCCAATAATTTCCTGCAATTTGTTGTCAATCTATCAAATCACTCATTCTAGTGAAGGTAAAACTATAACGTTTACACCTCACCATGTTGTAATCAAGGATTTTAAAGATCCTAAGCATGTCCTAGCCACTGCAATTGTTGATGATACATTCATATTACCAGGTTGTAAAATTTTAACAAATTTGGGTCATCACCTTTTCCCTCAATTTTTGTTGCTCATAGTGATGACTTGAGCAAACTTTGACATGAGCAATTTGGTCACTTAAATTATTGCTCATTGCAACAACTATGTAAATAAAATATGGTGACAGGTCTTCTGATGTTATCTTACTAGGATGGTGTTTGTTTAGGTTGTGTACTTGGAAAACATCATCGAGACAGTTTTGACAAATGTGCCTCTTGGCACGCCTCAATCCCCTTGGAGCTTGTGCATAGTGACTTGTGTGGTCCTCTTCCATCTACTTCCTTTTCTGGTTTCAAATATTTCTTAACTTTCATTGATGATTACTCTAGATGCACTTGGGTTTATTTCCTAAAACGTAAGAGTGAAGTATTTAATAGGTTCTTGGCCTACAAGGCCCTTGTTGAAAAACAATCTGGTCATCAAAATCTTAAGTTAAGATCTGATAATGGGGGAGAATATGTCAACAACAAGTTCACTACTTTCTACACTGAACAAGGAATCCAACAACAAAACACTATTCCATATACACCACAACAAAATGGTGTAGCTGAACGAAAGAAATGCACTTTAAAATAAATGGCTAATTGTATGCCTCAAGGTAAGGGACTAAGTCTTCAATTTTGGGTTGAAGCCATAACTTGTGCAAATTACATAGTTAATCGCACCCCCACTAAATCTTTACAAGATATCACACTGGAAGAAGCATGGAGTAAAATTAAACTAGATGTAAGTCACTTTCATGTGTTTGGTAGTGAAGCATGGGCTCATATTCCATATGAAAAACAAAAACCATTGCATCCTAAAAGCGAAAAGTACATATTTGTTCGATATTCTGAAAATGTAAAAGGTTATAGACTTCTTCAGCCACATTCTCATGATATAATAATTATAAGAGATGTAAAATTTGATGAAAATCTCTTTGCCTGCGAGCCTAACTCGACATTTGTGCCATATGTGGCCTGCGAGCCTAATTTGGCACTTGTGCCTTCGTCTAATCGCAACTTCCTTGATAGCATTCCCATTCCAGTTTCTGATGATGACAATGAGGATGAAAATCCACATCCTCCTGCTCATTTTCCTCTAGCACAATCGCTTCCTCTATGCATATGTTCAACATGTCAAGCAATTGGTGATCTTTCTAGTGATCTTAAAGATCAACAATGAACAAGTTCTCAGTTCCAGAGAACCTCTTCTCGTTTGTCTCAAGTTTCAGAGAATCGTGATCCAAAGACTTTTGTAGAAGCTTTAGGAAATCTAGATTGGGATGCAGCTATGGACGAAGAATATTGTTTTGTAATGGCAAATGATACTTGGGATCTTGTCCATCTTCTGAAAGGATGAAAACTTGTTAGATGTAAAGGCTTAAGGAAAGGTTATTTTCCAAAGGTTTTTCCGAAGTTGAAGGAATTGACTACAACGAAACCTTTTCTCATGTCCCCAAAATGAACTCCATCCACATTTTTCTTTCCCTTACAGCCTTACATAAACGGGAGGTCCATCAAATGGATGTAAAGTATTCCTTCTTGCATGGATATTTGTAGGAAGAAATTTAAATTGAACAACCTCATGGATATCTTCAGAATGACTCTAGTCTTGTATGTCTCCTTATGAAATTCTTATATGGACTTAAGCAAGCTCCTAAAGCCTGGTATGCAAAAATGGATAACTTTCTCCTTGACACTGGTTTTTCTAGATGCCATTCTGATCCCAATGTTTATACAAGGAAAGTAGGAAACAATTTCATCATCCTTGTTCTTTCTATTGATGATCTTATTCTTACTGGTAGTGACACTAATCTTTTAGCCCATGTGAAATCCCATCTTAAGAGAAAATTTGAAATAACAGACTTAGGACATTTGCATTATTTTCTTGGCCTCCAAGTCTTGCAAACCAAAGCAGGAATATTTCTTTCTCAGTCTAAGTATGCTTGTTACCTTCTTCGTTGCTTTCACAATGGAAGATTGTAAACCAACCCCCTCTCTCTTCCAGTTTGGAGTCAAAATTTATGCCACTTGCACTCTTCACCTGAAGTTGATGCCACCCTATATCATCATCTTGTTGGTAGTCTCTTATACTTGACTCATACCTATCTTGAGGTTTCCTTTGTCGTTGTTCATTTTTCCCACTATATGTAAACGCCCCATGAAAGTCATTGGAAAGCATAAAAAAGAATACTTCGATATATTTGTGGTACAATTCAGTTTGGGATTCATTACAGTTCAGGAGGGACTCCTTTGTTGGTTGGTTTAACTTATTTGGATTAGGATGGAGATGTTGATGAATGAAAGTCTACTATAGGTTATGTCTTCAATCTTGGTTCGAGAGTTGTCAATTGGGATTGTAAGAAATAACAAGCTTTTTCTCTCTCTTCAACAGAAGTAGAATATCATGCAGCAATTAACACTAGTCAAGAAGCTTTATGGCTTTGATATATCCTTTCATACTTTGGATTCCAATAGCATCACCAGAATCCCCTTTGGTGCGAAAATCAAAGTGTCATCAAGCTCGCCAAATATCTAGTTCAACATCAACACAACAAACACATTGAGCTACATATGCACTCCATAAGAAATCTTATTCATGATCGCGTTCTTGAAGTGCTATTTTTCCCTACAAATGATCAAGTTGCATACATATTCACCAAATATATTACAGAAGCGAAGTTTTCTAAACGTTGTTCTATGTCAGGAGTTTAGGAACTTGTCATTAATGGGGGATAGGCTCTAATTCCTCCTTCCTTATCCTAATAGTGTCACTTTTGTAAATCCTTCAATCCTATCCCAAGTTTTTCTTGAGGGAGAATGTTAGGATATTTAGGCACTTAGGAGTTAGTTAAGAGGAACGTGTTATAATACATCCGTTAGGAAAAGTGTGTTTCTTTAGTATGCATTAATATGCATTTGTAAATATCTAATCCAATGGTCACGATATATTCTAGACATAGAGTAATCTGATGGTTCAACTTCTCTTACATCATAACTACCTTTTATCCATGGCTTAAAACTCGATTGGTCCATGATATTAATTTTAAGAGCATGGAGGGTCACTTTCTAGTTGATTGATTATGAGAAGTTCATTTGTAACTTTATTTCCTTTTCATAATAAACTTCCTCGAGTAGTTATTTGGATGGGGTTGTGGAGTGTTTCCCTTTCGAGGGTTTAAACCACGTGAAAAAATCGATGTGTTGATCTGTAATTTGTTTGTGTGAGTGGCTCCTCTAGGTGTTCGATATTTTGAAGTTATCTTTTGTAGTCAAACAATTATATATATGGATGGAATATATTGAAGTAAATATCTTCATCCAGCTCTTGCATGGGCCACTGCTCATAGTGATGAGCTTTGATAGAAAGTATTTGCAATGGAATTTAAGTTGCATGCATTACAATACATGCAAATTCTAGAAAGGGGTATCCAAAAGGATGCTCTAAATTTTTCAAGGAAATCCTTTTCAACATTTGCACCTGTTCATATCGAGGAAATACAAAAGCTTATGGGTTTCCTATTAGGTATACACCATCTTGAGAGCTCTCCTTACTCTGAATTGCTTTCATTCATAAACTTTTTAGCAACATACTCTCTCTATATATAGGCGATTCTTTTGAAAATAGAGATATAAATATATATATATATATATATATATATATAGAGAGAGAGAGAGAGAGAGAGAGAGAGAGAGATTCCCCTTCCTCTCCATACTCCATGCCAACCAGGATGTAGTTATCAGAGTTATAAAAGCTATGTCTACTCATTATGACAATACTTGTCTTCTATGCGATCATCTTCATGTAGCAATTCTTATCAGTTTTCAACATGGAGAATATGGGAGAATATGGAATTAGTCACTATGTACAATCTATATAGGATGAAATAAAATTCTCTTTCTTACCATTAATTCTGAAGTGCATATGATGGACAATGACCCAAATATTAGACTTTCTTCATATGATCTTTTTTATTCTCTCGAGTAAGTTCTTCCCATTTTGAAACCATTAAAGATCATTTGCCTCTTAAAATATACACTTATATCTATTTTGATATATTTTAGGTCGATGCTTTTAATTTTAACTTCCTCTGTATTTTGACTTGAAATTTTCTTCATAGCTCACAAAATTGTGTTCTTTTGGCCTACTTAAATCACAAATATATTGGTTCGGCTCTTATCCGCAATGATAGATAGTTAAAATGGGGATCGATTCTATAAGAATCACCCCAGCCTTCTTTAAAAATTCAACAATATAGAAAATAGATCCCCCAGGTAAATTGCCTTCTATCTGCTGTCAATAGTCAACATAAATCCTGAAAAGAAGCATGGCCCGATCTTCTCTTGAGATCACCCTCTAGCTACATTGAAAATAATAAAGGTTTTCTATGGTCAATTTTCTATTGTGAACACAGTAAAATATTCAAGGATGCTTCAATTCAAGATCACCCCTGCTTATGACATCATAAAAAATACCCAGAAATCTAAAACAAACAAATACACTAGCAGTCGATCTATGAAAAAGAGATCACCAAACCTTATTATTCACAAAGAAAAGGGACATTAGAAAGGACTGAATCTCTTGTGGAGTATTCCCTTCCTCCTAAATAGAAAACTAGAATGAACCATGGGTTCCCTCCTTCTGTGGAGATCTCCCTCTAAATTTACAACAAAGAAAACAATAGAAACTCTAAAGATGTAGTCACATGAACATATACACCCTTCTACTTTACTCAGTAAACAAAAGAACAACATCCAATCGAATGTCCAAAGACGCCCTCTTATGTTTCATAGTAAACAAAATATCCCTCCAAGTGAATGGGAAGAGATGACAGCTTATTCTAGTCAACAAACAACATGGAAAACACACAAAAAAAGATTGCAAGGATTGAGGAATGGGTGGACTCTCCCAATTGAGGTCGCCTAGATTTTGATAGAGAAAAATAGCACCAAAGACTGGAAGAGGCAGGGGCCATTAATTTTCCCCCTTGCGTGAGAGCTCTATTAAATACATGGATAACACGAACTATGATCACAGTAGTTGGAATGGGATACCATAATGTAACAATGATATTCGAAGTGGCTACTTGTTATAAAGGTTGGGTAGTTGACATCTAGTAGATAGCTCAGATCTTCTGAGGATTACCTCCATGATAATCACGGAGCTAAATGAGCAGACACAGAGGTAATAAGAGGTGACAAGCCATATATTGAGGTCGTCTTTCTCTAGAAGTTGCAACACCAATGCCAAGTCAAAATCCTCCTATGTGATATCACCGGTGTAGATGGATCTCACGAGGATGAAGGAACAGTAGAGATACCCAGTATGGAAATATTACGTTGAGAGTTCAACAGGATCCATCCATACTATTGAGAATCAGGTAATTATAGGCTTAATACATTATGACAATCCCTGTAGCTCAAAGAGCATCACTCATCGATGATAGACCACTCAAATTTTCTTTTGTTACTCGGTTCGAGAGGCCTCGAGCTGTAACAAAAGATCCGTCACCACTAAACAGTCATTTGATATATATAATCCATCCCCTACCAATTGTCTACACCCTCATTTGTGATTTGAAGGTCATTTGACTGCGATCTGGGAAGCATCCAACAAAAGTCCATCTCACCATTGTGCAGGATTCCACCAGGGGGTGGAGAAGGATCACCAAAAGGCTTGGCATGATCGCCACATCAAAAACAAACAATTTCAATAGGGAGACTTGGTGTTGTTGTATGACAGCAAGTTTATGAAACATCTAGGGAAACTGCAAATGCATTGGCTTGGTCCATATCGCATCAGTAGCATCACTTCAGGAGGTGTAGTACAGTTGCAACAGTTGGACGAAGCAATGCTCCCAAAGTTGATTAATGGAAGTAGGTTGAAGCCCTATCGGTCGGGCTTGGAACAACGCGATGCCTGAGTCGCATCGGAAAAAAAAAAACTTTTGCAAGTTGATCGATGGCAGGCTGGCGCACCGACAGGAGTAGAATGCGCAAGCAGGGAGGCTTGTGCCAAAAGTTAGGAGTGGTCCACGATAGTGGCAGGGTCGTGATCGGGTCAAATCAACGATAAATGCCAAAAGTTAAGTTAGTTAATTAATGGCGCTTGTTAGAACGATGGTCATTAATGGCGGATCTAGCCAATCATCTGACAGGATCGACAATGGATTTTGGCCATCATACAGAATTTCGGCCGAATTAATGTGGGATTTAGTGATGATTACAAGGGATTCAGTTGGGTTCTATAAGAATGGGTAAAAGCTGGTCGGAAGGCACCAAGAGCATTCAGTTGTCTAGTGTGTACAGTGTTGTTGATTGTCATTGTTGACTGGTTAGTGCAGTTGTGAGTTGGGCAAGGTTCAGTTGAACTTGCGGTGTACGAGTGTTGTGTGCTGAGTTAAGATTATGAGTGGCGTTGCACCCCCCTGGAGTTGGTGAGTTGAGTTAGGTATGACAGGAGAGCCGGAGATGGTCAAAATATCCAGCGAAGTAGAGTCTCCCTTCAATCCTATTGTTGTTGACGAGGAGGAAGTAAATATTGAAGAGGAAGTTGCCAACATGCCGGTTAGAGCGTCAGTTATCGCCAAGATGTGTCGGGGAGGTCAGCATTCTGGGTCCCTACAGAGCAAGTGGTAGCTCAGGTCATCCACTGCAGTGGCGGGAGAGGTTCAAGTGCAGGAGGGACATTCCAGTTGGAGAATTGACGAGTCCGCTGCATGGGAGGGATTGTCTACTGCCAAAATCCTTGGGTATGTTCAGCCTAGTCGGCCGGGTGCACCACCTCGCAAGGTGAACAGAAATTAGAAGTATCCATTGAGGCTTCCCATGCTCCCTGCTAGAATGGAGTTCTTTATTGATATCGTGCCGGCATTGATGTGCTTGAAGTATGATGATCACGATATGGTGGCTTATCTAGAAATTATGTCGGACTCCTATGTGTTAGGGTCGAAGCTCACTGGGATGCCGATTCCATAAGATTGGGCACGGGGGCTGAACCAGGCTGGCTTGTTGGGCCTTATTAACATGGTGCATTTCGGATGACTGCCAGTGGTTAATGCTTTGTGAAGTAGCTGCTAACCCGATTCCACAGTGGTTCATTATGGTTGGACATAGAGATTCCGGTGACTGTCGACTTGATTGCGACCATTACCGGGTTGCCCAAAGATGGGGTAGACCCATCACAATACTTCTGAGGGAAGGAGAATGAGAAAAAATGGGTGAAGTAGTTGGTTGACCGCTATGAGATGGAATGAGATGGTCGTGGTTATCGCACCCACAGTATCAACGATAAGGTGGTTCTCACCGGCACCAAGATATTGTCCTGGAAGGTGGTTCGGGGTGGTTGGCCTAATCAGTGCAATTCGGGGATTGTGGCATGCACGGAAGGTGTTCAGATGAATTGGTCCTTATTTCTGCTAAACCAGTTGGCGGAGGATGCTACCACTATCCAAGATGGGAAGGGCTCCTTCACATATAGATGGCTCCTAATTTTGATCGCATTTGTTTCCTAAAAGGAGCCTAGCACTTATCAAGGTATGGAGGTTGAGGCCGTGAAAGAGCGTCAAGGTGTGCGATACCAAAACTTGTGGTGGGTTTGTGAGCAAGAGCGACTCCAAAAGTGCACGTTGCAGTTCTAGTTTGATTGGGAGATGCTATATGATGCAACAGTATAGGTGTCGCGGCTATCTAAGGAAACCGCGACAAAGTTTAAGCCGATTATGGCGTTTGTGATTCGTCCGCATGCCATTTATGTGCAAGCCAGATGGGACCTAGGTAAGAAATGGCTATTGACCCCTTACAAGGTGATGGCAGAAGTTCTGGATGCCATTGTGAACGATTGGCTGCTGGAATGGCACAAACCCATGGGGTTGGTAGAGATTGAGGCTGGAGAACCAACAAAAGGCCTAGATGATCGCCTATTGGTGCAAGACCAGCAAAGTCATTATGAATCAGATCAAGAATCGATAAAGACACTGACAGTTGATGAAAGTGACTGAGACCTTGAGGAACACATAACAAAAAGGCACTAGGACCATGTGATAATTAGTGGGCTGCCCCTATTGTCAAAAGCACATTTGGGTCGACTAATACAAGCAATCGCTGATGCATCCACCATAGCGGCTCAAAAGATGACAGTGAAGACAGATGAAGGTTTCCATGCACTCGCTACTTGTATGGACTCCTTGTGTGATATGGTTTCGAGGAAGGCACCCGAAGAAGCATCGGCATAGCCAGTTGGCACAATCATCAATGAGCCGCGGCTCAGGAATGTGGAGATTCCTTGACTGCGATTATGACTAACGATGAGGCTTTGAAAGCCGTGTTGTAGTAGTTGAAGAAAGTGACCATAAATATCAACGCATTTCTAGCACAAGGGTTGACAACTATGCAGACGGTTGCTGGTGGGGAAATGGTGGATAGAATGCACAAGATTAGTGGTAAGTGTCTGCGGCTACAAGAGAGCGAGGAAGCTATGAAGGAAGCAATCGCAGAGTTAACAGAAAAGGTTGCTACAACGCAGAAGGCTGTGGATGAGCTATAAGAGGACATCAAGAAAGAATTAGCTAAGAAGGCTTGAGTGATCGAATAACTAAAAAAAGAATAGGATCACCTCATTGAGGAGAAGGCCCATGTGTGGAATGAAAGTGTGCAGGTAGAGACAGTTGTTGTTGAGGCTTATCACCATGTACTGGATCCCATTGCAGAGTTGGACATGCTTCAATGTGTGTAGCGACTGGGGGCTGTCATTGTCCAGTTGCGGCAAATGAGTTAAAAGCTCTGGTGAATCCCGGTACACCTCAAGTAGAAGTGGATGACCGCAAATAGGCTATTGAGGAGATAGAAACACAGATGGCAGAGCTGGAAATGGAAGCCACAAAGATCACAGCCCACACTATGTAGTTTTGGGGCTGAATTGTTCAGGACGAGCAGGTTGAACAATTGATCAAGTTTCTGCAGGAAGCGGAAGGGATATTGGCGACACTGAAGGCGGCAATGTGCACGATGCCACCCATGGAGGAGGTTTCCAAGTCTGCGGACTTAAAAGAGGTGCATCCGCATGTTGCCAATGTTGAGGAAAGACAGAAGAAGTGCGCTACACAGCTGGAGGAGTTCCAGGATGTTGGCAATTAGTTCATGATGAAAGTTGACGAAGTTCTCCAAGCGGTGCAGGAACGTCGTCAACAAGTGGCATGGAAGCTCACTGAGCACCCATCTACCCAGGATGTCATCGATAGTCAGGAGGCGGCTACGTCAGCAAAGGAATAGATGATGATAGTCGAGCAGCAGTACAAGGATTTCATAATCAAAACCATAGAGTACACCATGTCCAGTTGACGTAGCTCGAGGGAGACTCACAAGATTGTGTTGGGTGCTTGTTGGCAGGCAGTTTGGTAAGTTAGCATCACAGCATCACAGATGCTACGAAAAGTTAGAAGATATCGTGGAAGGTAGAAAACTAGGTGCAAAGGAGATTATTTTATGTATTTTTGAGTCAATTGTACCACAGTATGCGGGTTTTTGGGTCATTTTGGACCATGTCAATTAGTTTTGGGTCATTTGGACTGCGTCAGTTAGTTTTGGGTCATTTGCTCAAAAGCATCGGTTAGGAATTTGTTAGAAAGTGGACAAGCATTGTAAGGGCGGAAGCCTATATATAGACATAAGTTGTAAGTGTTGAATCACCTTAGTATGGATCCTTAGATGTTGGATGTGTGCATCTTTGAGTCTATATCTGACATCAAGAGATATTGGCGAGATCTGTGTTTTTGCATAGATACTATATCTGGGTTTTACTGAGTTAATATGACATGACAGAGCTATTTTGTGAAATTCCTGTGCATCGTTTGTTCACTTATGGTAATGCATGTTGCAATATATGAATAATGCTATGTTTTCTTACTGCAATTAATGCTTTACTATTATACTTGTTGCGATCAATGTTTCTGTTAAATAATTCTATGGATACAATGATGCCGAAGTTAAAAGCATAGATCTATTTCTGAATGTCGCAATAAGTTTAAGTGATTGTTGCTGCAAACATCCTCCTTCATTCAACGGAAACATGGTTCCGTCGACTCTCCCTTGAACATCTCAAATGAGACCTCATCTGCTCTGCAGGTGTTGCTGGATAGGGTAAAACCTGTTTGGGTCAGTGCTCAGGGATATCGTGGTAGATTGGTGTCGACGGAGATGGGAACCCCTGTCGACTGGGTTTGAGTCAACAATGATACATTGATATTACCAGGTTGTACACTTTTAACAACTTTTGGTCTTCACCTTTTCCCTCAATTTTTGTTGCTCATAGTGATGACTTGAGCAAACTTTGACATGAGCGATTTGGTCACTGAAATTATTGCTCATTGCAACAACTATGTAAAGAAATATGGTGATAGGTCTTCCGATGTTATCTTGTAGGGATGATGTTTGTTTTGGTTGTGTACTCGAAAAACATCATCAGGACAGTATTGACAAATGTGCCTCTTGGGGAAGAATATGGGGAAGAATATGTCAACAACAAGCTCACTACTTTCTACACTGAACAAGGAATCCAAGAACAAAACACTATTCCATATAAACCACAGCAAAATGGTGTAGTTGAATGAAACAATCACACTTTAAAATAAACGGCTAATTGTATGCTTCAAGGTAAGGGACTAAGTCTTCAATTTTGGGTTGAAGCCATAAATTGTGCAAATTACATAGTTAATCGCACCCCCACTAAAGCTTTACAAGATATCACACTAAAAGAAGAATGGAGTAAAATTAAACTAGATGTAAGTCACTTCCATGTGTTTGGTAGTGAAGCATGGGCTCATATTCCATATGAAAAAAAAAACATTGCATCATAAAAGAGAAAAGTGCATATTTGTTTGATATTCCGAAAATGTAAAAGGTTATAGACTTCTTCAGCCACATTCTCATGATATGATAATTAGAAGACATGTAAAATTTGATGAAAATCTCTTGGCCTACGAGCTTAACTCGATGTTTGTTCCATTTGTGGCCTATGAGCCTAATTTGGAGCTTGTGCCTTTGTCTAATCCCAACTTCCTTGATAGCATTCCCATTCCAATTTATGATGATGACAGTGAGGATGAAAATCCACAATTGCCTGATCATTTTCCTCTAGCATAACCGCTTCCTCTATGGGCTTGTTCAACATGTGAAGTAGGTGGTGATCTTGACGGTGATCTTAAAGATCAATGACGAACTAGTTCTCAGTTCCAGAGAGCCTCTTCTCTTTTGGCTTAAGTTTCAGAGAATCATTATCCAAAGACTTTTGTAGAATATTTAGTAAATCTAGATTGGGATGCAGTTATGGATGAAGAATATTGTTCCTTAATGGAAAATGATACTTGTGATCTTGTCCATCTTCCGAAAGGATGAAAACTTGTCAGTTGTAAATGGGTCTACATAACTAAGTATGCCTCAGATCGAAGTGTTGAAAGTCTGAAGGAAAGGTTATTTGCCAAAGGTATTTCCCAAGTTGAAGGAATTGACTACAATGAAACATTTTCCCCTGTCACCAAAATGAACTCCATCCACATTGTTCTTTCCCTTCCAGCCTTACATAAATGGGAGGTCCATCAAATGGATGTAAATTAATCCTTCTTGCATGGATATTTGTAGGAGGAAATTTACATGGAATAACCTCCTAGATATGTTCAGAATGACTCTAGTCTTGTATGTCTCGTTATGAAATCCCTATATCAACTTAAGCAAGCTCCTTGAGCCTGGTATTCCAAAATGGATAACTTTCTCCTTGAAACAATTTTTTCTAAATGTCATTCTAATCCCAATGTCTATACAAATAAAGTAGGAAACATGTCATTCTGATCCCAATGTCTATACAAATAAAGTAGGAAACAATCTCATCATCCTTGTTATTTATGTTTATGATCTTATTCTTACTGGTAGTGACCCTAAGCTTTTAGCCCATGTTAAATCGAGTCTTAAGTGAAAATTTGAAATGACAGACTTAGGACATTTGCATTATTTTTTTCGCCTCCAAGTCTTGCAAACCAAAGAAGGAATGTTTCTTTCTCAGTCTAAGTATGCTTGTGACCTTCTTCATTGCTTTCACAATGGAAGATTGTAAACCATCCTCCTCTCCCTTCCAGTCTGGAGTCAAACTTTCTGCCACTTGAACTTCACCCGAAGTCGATGCCACCCTGTATCATCATCTTGTTGGTAGTCTCTTTTACTTGACTGATACCCGTCCTGAGGTTTATTTTGTCGTTGGTCCTTTTTTCCGCTATATGTAAACGCCCCATGAAAGTCATTGGAAAGCATAAAAAATAATACTTTGATATATTTGGGGTACAATTCAGTTTGGGATTTATTACAGTTCAAGGGGGACTCCTTTGTTGGTTGGTTTAAATGATTTTGATTAGGATGGAGATCTTGATGATCGAAAGTCTTCTGCAGTTTATGCCTTCAATCTTGGTTCCGAACTTGTCACTTGGGATTGTAAGAAACAACAAGACCTTTCTCCCTCTTCAACAGAAGTAGAGTATCATGCAGCAGTTAATGCCAGTCAAGAAGCGTTATGGCTTCGATAGATCCTTTCATTGTTTGGATTCCAGTAGCATCATTTGACTCCCCTTTGGTGCGAAAATCGAAGTGCCATCAAGCTCACCAAAGATCTAGTTCAACATCAACACAACAAACACATTGATCTACATATGCACTTCATAAGAAAGATTATTCATGATCACATTCTTGAAGTGCTATTTTTCCCTACAGATGATCAAGCTGCATACATATCCACCAAATATATTACAGAAGCGAAGTTTTCTAAATGTTGTTCTATGTCAGGAGTTCAGGAACTTGTCATTAATGGGGATAGGCTCTAATGCCTCTTTCCTTCTCCTAATAGTGTCACTTTTTTAAATTCTTCAATCTAATCCCAAGTTTTTCTTAAGGGGGGATGTTAGGATATTTAGACACTTAGGAGTTAGTTAAGATCAACTTGTTATAATATATCCATTAGGAAAAATGTGTTTCTTTAGTATGCATTTGTAAATATTCAATCTGATGATCATGATATGTTCTAGACATAGAGATATGGTTCAACTTCTCTTAGATCATAACTACCTTTGATTTATGGCTTGACACTCGATTGGTCCATGATATTAATTTTAAGAGCATGGAGGGTCACTTGCTATTTGATCGATTATGAGAAGCTCATTTGTAACTTTATTTCTTTTGCATAATAAACTTCCTCGAGTAGCTATTTGGATGGGGCTATGGAGTGCTTCCCTTTCGAAGGTTTAAACCACATGAAAACATCGGTGTATTGATCTGTGATATGTTTGTGTGAACAACTTCTCTAGATGTTCGGTATTTTGGAGTTATCTTGTGTATTCGAACAATTATATATATGGCTGGCATATATTGAAGTAAAGATCTTCATCCGGCTCTTGCATGGGCCGGTGCTCATTGTGATGAGCTTTGACAAAAATTATTTGCAATGGAATTTAAGTTGCATGCATTACAATACATGCAAATTCTAAAAAGGTATCCAAAAGGATGCTCTAACTTTTGCAAGGAATTCCTTTGCACCATTTTCACCCCTTCATATCGAGGAAATACAAAATCTTATGGGTTTCCGATTAGGTATACGCCGTCTTGAGAGCTCTCCTTACTCTAAATTGCTTTCATTCATAAACTTTTTATTAACATACATACTATCTATATATAGACGATTCTTTTGAAAATAACAAAATATATATATATATATATATATATATATATATATATATATATATATTCCCCTTCCTCTCCATACTCCATGCCAACCAGGATGTAGTTATGAGAGTTATATTATGACAATACTTGTCTGTTATGCGGTCATCTTCATGTAACAATTCTTATCAGTTTTCAACATGGAGAATATGGGAGAATATGGAATTAGTCACTATGTACAATCTATATAGCATGAAATAAAATTCTCTTCCTTACCATTAATTCTGAAGTGCATATGATGGACGATGACCCAAATCTTAAACTTTCTTCATATGATCTTTTTTATTTACTTGAGTAAGTTCTTCCCATTTTGAAACCATTAAAGATCATTCGCCTCTTAAAATATACACATGTATATTTTGATATATTTTAGGTCGATGTTTTTAGTGTTAACTTCATCCATATTTTGACGTGAAATTTTCTTCGTAGCTCACAAACCTCTATTCTTTTGGCCTATTTAAATAAAAAAATTATGGGTTCGGCTCTTATCCGCAATGATAGACAGTTAAAAATGGGGATCGAATCTATAGGAATCGCCCCAACCTTCCTTAAAAATTCAACCATATAGAAAATAGATCCTCCAGGGAAATTGCCTTCTATATACTATCAATAGTCAACACAAATCCTGAAAAGATGCATGGCCCAATCCTCTCTTGCGATCATCCTCTAGCTACATAGAAAATAATCACTACTCCACGATGGGTTTTTTAAGACGTTTTTTAAAGACGAAACTAGTATTATGTCTTAAAATTCTATTTTAGATTGATTTTACATGTTTTAAACATGTTTAAGACAATTTATATTGATTTTATATGTTTTAAGAATGCCTAAGACAATTTTTAAGACGAAATTGGCATTTTATTTCAAATATCTAGTTTATATTGCTTTTAATTTTTTAGTTGCTATTTTCTTACTTGAAAAGTGATTTTTATGATGATTTTACGATTTTATGAGGGAAACAAAAATTGGGGTTTTGCATGAAACTTTGGCCCAGCATCTTAGGTTGTTCTCTGCTTTCTGATACCAGAGATGAAATCAATTTTAGAGATAATTGGTTTCAGACACCGGTTTGATGAAATCAATGCTAGAGATGAAAGATCTTATTGGGCCGTGAGAAGGGTAGTTGATTGGTACAATGGCTGGAAATGATGGGGACGAAAGCGGGCCTTTAGCCAGTCATCTGTAATCTTCATCCTTCAGCCAGTTAGTTGTTGTTTACTCCGTTGCGCTTTACTCAGTTGCTGTTTGGTTTCAAATAGTTATTACAAAAGCTAGTTCGTATCATCCATACTACTTTTTTCACTTATTCTTCCCTTCCAATTTTTATAAGGGCTCGCGAACAAAGAGAAGCGAGCGTGGGTATCTCTGCATCCGAATCCTGTACTATGAGACCAGTGAATCCTGTTGCGGCATTACTAAAGATTTCAGGGTAAGATTCGTTCATTCAATGTTATGGACTCTTAGTAGTTAAATATCTATGAACTACCAACTCTGAGTTTATGTTCCTGTAATACAGGATGCGAGTGAGTGAAATGGACAGACTTGCTAGTCAGAACGGAGACCGGAGGGTATCAATTCGAGTGAGCGAACTGGACAGACTTGCTGGTCAGAACATAGACCGGCGGGTATCAAAATTTATTTAACATTTTTAATACTTGCTGGTAAGCTGAGACTCAAGGTAAGTACAAATTAGAAAGCAGGATTTTGTCTTCTGGACACTGATAAATTTGTTCTTTTCTAATCGTTAAGTTTGGGTTTCTTACATTTCTTACATGACATCGTTTATAAATAGTTCAGTGAGAATGAAGCTCTCTAGATTAATATCCGGTTATGTTTTTCTAATAACCTAGGAAGATGGCGTAAGCCTTCAAGGCATTTATGCAGTCCTTATAAATTGAAATACTGATAGCTGTTAAAATTATTAATAAATATATATGGTCTATGTTTGATAGGAAGAAGAGCCCTTGGCCTAACCTTGTTTTATAATTTTGAAATATAACTATTGTTTTGGGCACATCCTAAGGGCGCAATCCTAAGCTAAAAGATTTATGAATATTAACATTCTCTATCGGTGGAACAACTAGTAAGGGTATATTAACCCTAAGTTTGGGGTTGTTGTATCATGTTCTACATGAAAGCCATGTGAGGTGGACCGATAGAGAGAGTTTTTAATGTGCCGATTTCCCGGTATATTATGCTGCTGGCCGGTATCAGCCAACAGAGCGTCCAGATGATGTTGGATGCAAATAAAGGTGTGCAGCGTGCTGCTTTCTGGTTTCCCACATTAAATATTCTGCCCGCAGTCAGTTCGCTTTCCGTTCACCCATGCTTTCTTTCTGCTCTTCTTTATTTTAAGCCATTCCTTTAGTTCGCTATATTCAGTCATTACTATGTGCCCGGAGTGTAATCATATTTTATATAGAGTTTCTCGAGAGTTGGTTTCTTTTATATATATAATATATAATATATATCTATCTATATATAAACGTAAGATCAATGAAGGTTACATTAAATTTCTTACGTTACATCTTATTTAGTGGATTAGGTATAGGATCCAATCAAGCCTTGAATCGCACTAATCTTCTCAAATTAGATAAGTATTTTTCCTGTGTTGTGTCTTTTAATAAATCTTTTACAAATATGTTGTGTTAGTGGAATTTACTACAGAAGTATAAAGTTTATCTTCAATGTAATAAATGCAATAATATTCAAGACTCTTATTAATATTGTTAAACCTCTATTGTGTCAAATTTTATTTATGAATATGTGCATTGGCGTGGTAAGTTAATAAGCTTTATTTAATACATGTTATAGTATGTTGAGTTTAATGATTTAGGGTCGGCTATTCCTTGTTCATGTATGAAGCTTCTCACTAAATACTTATGTTCAAGGTTATAAACAATAATGAATTATAAAGTTTGTTTCTTAATTGTTTAGTCATCAATTTTGATAGATGTCAATTAATCATGGAAATGAAATATATGATTACTTCCAACTACATAGTAATAACTTTCTTAATTAAATAAATCTAACCTTTATATTTATGTATGAGTTGTATTACATGAGAATGCTTACATGGAACTATTTTGAGATGGGTTGATAGTAGCCTTTGAATGGACATATTTAGATGACTTGTAATCAATGATTAAGAAAATCAAGAAGGAAGAATACTAAGTTGTTAGTAATTGTGAACTTAACTATCTTACCTTTATATAACCTTGCAATATTGTTTGAGGAATGTGAGCATTGCTGAATGTTGTAAATAATGTTTTAGTAAGCATATGTAAGCAAATAGTAGCAAGTGAACTTAATGATTATAAAGGAATATATTTTTATGATTTCAATGTATATTAGGAAAGTATAGATAATTGATTAATGTCATTTATGAGGACTAAGTTTATAATGTGTATGTTATAAGGTGTTGTTACCTTTTCTTTCATAAGATTATTTGGTTTATTAGTAATTGTGATTTTCATTATATCATTTAAAGGGTGACACAAGTACATTCAATAGTTGGGAAGAGTTATATTTAGATGTGCAAGAATAATTAATATGTTGAAATCCCTCTAGAAAGATATGCTTATAAAAAAAGGAATTTACTATGTAAGTAGGTGGTAGTTGTCCAACACTATTAATATCATTGTAGATTAGTTACAATGGTTGCTAACTTATTTGTAACCTAGAATATATAAGAGTTAACATGGATGTAAGCTATGTGGTTGCTTTTACTAAGACAAATTATTAAAACCTTGCATGGACACTACTCGTTATAATATCATAACCCATAGTAAAAGAATGGTAAATCGATCTCTAATTCTTCTTAGTATAGGAAATAATGCAAATGATATGTTACAAACTAGCAGTACAAACCTTTAACCATTGTACAACAAAAGATTAATTAAATGATGTACATGTTTTATTATATGCATGAATGAAGTCAGTGGAAATGAACCTTGATTATTATGTAAGGCTAACACATTGGATGTTTGAGTGAAGTTTAGGGAAAACAATTTTACTCCATTTTCCCCAATTGGAAATGAGGAAATTGGGTATGTTACAAACTATAGCTACAATCTCTATGATAACTACATATGAATGGGTGGAATACAATGAGTATTTCATGATTCTTGTGCTCATTGCTTTATAAGAACTCTAAAAAATACAAATATTATTCTTGTATATGAAGTTGAAGGGTACTAGCTCAATGGTAGAGCATCTGCATTATAATGCAGAAGATTGGTGGTTCGATTCCACCGTGCTCTATCATAAATATTTGCATTCTATCACTACTACACAAAGGGGGGTATTAAGACAATATTTGTGTAAATTGTCTCAACTTAAGACAAAAAAAAAATTGTGTACTATCTTAAACTATTGTCTTAAATTATTGTCTTAAACTATTGTCTTAAATTTAAGACAATAGTTTAAGACAATAATTTAAGACACTCGCTTAAAGACAATATTTAAGACAATACACAATTTTTTTGTTTGTCTTAAGTAGAGACAATTTACATAAATATTGTCTCAAATATTGTCTTAATACCCCCTCTGTGTAGTAGTGAATAAAGGTTTCCTATGATTTATTTTCTATTGTGAACACAGTAAAATACTCAAGGATGCTTCAATTCAAGATCGCCGCTTCCTATGACATCATAAAAAATACCCAGAAATCTAAAACAAACAAATACACAAGCGGTCGATCCATGAAAAAGAGATCGCCAAACCTTATTATTCACGAAGAAAAGGAACATTAGAAAGGACTGAATCTCTTGTGGAGTATTCCCTTCCTCCTAAAGAGAAAACTAGAATGAATCATGGGTTCCCTCCTTCCTTGGGAGATCTCCCTCTGAATTTACAACAAAGCAAACAATATAAACTCTAAAGATGTAGTCACATGAGCATATACACCCTTCTACTTTACTCAGTAAACAAAAGAACAACATCCAATCGAATGTCCAGAGACGCCCTCTTATGTTTCATAGTAAACAAAATATCCCTCCAAGTGAATGGGAAGAGATGACAGCTTATTCTAGTCAACAAACAACAAGGAAAACACAAAAAAAAAATGATTGCAAGGATTGAGGGATGGGTGGACTCTCCCAATTGAGGTCGCCTGGATTTTGATAGAGAAAAATATCACCAAATACCAGAAGAGGCAGGGGCCATTAATTTTCCCCCTTGCGTTAGAGCTCTATTAAATACATGGATATCATGAACTATGATCACGGGTTTTCCTAGCTGTCTACAGCATGATCAGGGATATAACACCGAGCTAGCTACTCTGGTTGGCATGGGATACCACAATGTAACAACGATATTCGAAGTGGCTACTTGTTATAAAGGCTGGGTAGGTGACATCTAGCAGATAGCTCGGATCTTCTGAGGATTACCTCCACGATAATCACGGAGTTAAACGAGCAGACACAGAGGTAATAAGACGTGACAACCCATAGACTGAGGTCGTCTTTCTCTAGAAGATGCAACGCCAATGCCAACTCAAAATCCTCCTGTGCGATATCACCGGTGTATATGGGTCTCACGAGGATGAAGGAACATCAGAGCTACCCAGTATGGAAATATTACGTCGAGAGTTCGACAGGATCCATCCATACTATTGAGGATCAGCTAATAAGAAAAAATCATTTAGGTAGTTTATCATAATTCAAAACATCATAGGAATGAACTAAACCCCTTCGACAATTTATTAAATGAGGACAGTACCGGGGGATGCTACATTATACTCATTAGCAATCCATAATGTAAAATGCATAACAGAAATAAATTCTTTAATTTGCCAAACAAATACACAATTGTCTATAATACTGATCTAAAACCAAATACAGTTTGATCCATTATCTTTCTTTTGCATAAAATTAAAGGCATTTTGTGGCCATGTAGAGAAATGATGAGCCATAGCCCTAGTGTTTGAACACAATCTAATACCACTTTATAACTTATTCAAAATTGGTATAAACAAACTAAGCTATTACAGTCTAATACCACTTTATAACTTATTCAAAATTGGTATAAACAAACTAAGCTACTATAGTTTTAGATAATCATTTAGTCAAACAAGCAATAAAACACTTACTTGAACAGTATGGGAAAAGACACTTGGAGTTTCAGTTCCTCCCAACCATAGAAGAGGAAAACAAATCCGCTAGCCCAACTCCACCCCCGAGTTGGATCACCACCATGAACAACTGAACTAGTAAAGTAAATATGAACACAACACTCTCTCTCCGAGAGTCTATAGCATATCTAATGATGGACTTACAATCAATAGGAAAAATACTCAACAAATTTCCCTCGTAGCAACAATCTCTCCATGCACAGCATAGCTTCATGTGCTATCTCAGTGCACCAATTTATCGTTTTTTCCTAGGTCTTGTGCCATCTCAATCAAATCTCTTGATCCCTGTAATTTTGGATCTTGTCTAGTGGTTGAGATTTTAGATTGGATTTGATTGGCATAAAATCTGTTGCTCGCTATACACTTGTTCTTTGTCTCACCTTTTTATTAATAATAAAAATAATAATTGTTGTGCAAAGTATTCACTCACATTGAAGGTGAGTATTTGAGATTTATAAATCTTTTTACAAATAATAATTGTTTTCGAATAACACTTAATAAAAAATAAATAAAATTTTCTTCGGGGTATTGCAAATCCTAAAAATGTTACAGATGCTATGTAATTCACTCATCATATTCATGCCAAGAATAAGGATATGCACAAGTCAATTGGTGGAATATATTAAGAGGGTAGAGATATAATTTATCCTCATACAGAAACCATGCCTCAACCCACTTCAATATCATTGAAGGAAATAGACAAAAGAAGAGAAAACATATTATTCTTTGGTTGTAATAAAAAATGGTCCAAAGGAAATAAATTTCAAGAAATAAAATTGTTTACAATTAGAATTAATGATGAGGAGGAAATAGAGTCATCCATGTAAATGGGTGACGAATAACTTGTCAGCTAAAAAGTGTAGGCAAAATATGTAGAAATTTTGCATAATATAGATATGTACATGTGTGAAATATCAGTTCATGCATTGGCAACAATGTAGTCACCTCAAACACTCAAGATGTAGAATATATTAAGAAGAAAAGAGTCATGGTACTTATTGATTTAGGTAGAATACATAACTTCAATGATAAAACATTAGCAAAGCACCTTAATTTTTTGTGTATTTAATGAAAAAATTTCAAGTATTCATCACTAATGGTTGAAGTATTGATTGTGGTGTGAACTTCCATGACATTAAACTTAGTATGGAATATTATAATTGATCAAGCACCATGTATGCATTCCTATTGAAGGAGTAGAGGTTGTTATAGGAATTCAATACTAGACAACCTTGGATATCATTTCTACAAATTACAATGAACTATTGATGAGATTTGAATTGGAGGAAATTTAATATGAAATTAAAGGATTAAAATCCTCGCTCTCTCAAATCATCATCTCTAATAGAATATAAAATATCATAGAAAAGGGGGTGTAATAGAGTTATTTCTATAATTTATTCTCTACTGAAGCATGAAGATGAAAATATTCCAAATGGATTAAAATGTATCTTACATGTAACTAAGGGCAAGAAAGTGTGTTAGAAACCTAACTGAAAAGAGGGAGATAGCAATTTGATGTTTCAGAACACTAGAAATAGTAGAGAAGAGGATAAAGAACATTAGTTGGGGAAAATAACAAATTATAGTGTCTCACAACTTTACAATGAGCTTTATAATACATGGAATCTCCCTTGTACTTTCCACTTATTAAGAAGAGAGGCACACAATTATTCATTTCTTATTGGGTTTTCCCACATTAGGTTTCCAAATAATATTGTGTTTCAATGTGTCTCTTCACTATAAAAATATTTTTAATATTACAATGATTTCTACTATATGTTTAGTTTTATGCTACATATAAAACTAGTACAACCACTTAACTTGTGAATAGATCACATGTTAAGTGTCATGAAGAAGTTATCACTAGTATGTTACCTTATTTAGTTAAATGGGTTGTTTGTCACTACCTATTATCCATGCATGAGCTATGAGTCATACATGCATTAGCTACCAATTATTATTATTATTATATATATGTGTGTGTGTGTGTGTGTGTATTAAATTATTTGGAATTTTGAACCATGACCATAAAATCATCGAGAATACACTTGTCCCTTCGTCCTTTAATCTAAGAAAAGCATAGATGGTAATCCATCCCAAATTCTAAGATATAAACTCATATTAGTGTATTGACAAAAAACTTTCATTTTTCTTAATTTTTTAAATACAATAAAAACTCAAATTCCATCACCCTCATAAGATCCAAAATCATTAAATTTATAAAATGTCTTATTTTATAATACTCATAAATCCAATCAAAATCAATTTTAACACGTATTGATTGATTATTTTATAATTAAATGTTAATATTTTTAAATAGATTTTCTTAAAATTGATAAAAAAAATGCTTATAAAAGTTTAAAATAATACAATGTATTAATTTTAATGATTCCAAAATGTATTTATTTAACCAATTAAATTAAAATTATTATATTTTATATTATTTCAAATATTTTTAAAAATCCTTTTATATAATAATAATAATAATATTAAAAATATTATCACTTTTAAATTTTAAAAAATGTCATATTTTTCTTTTATATAATAATAATCACAATATTAAAAATATTATCACTTTTTAATTAAAAAAAATGTCATTTTTTTTAAATTACATTATTATAAAGAAATAATCAACCATAATTTAAAAATCTAATTATTATATTAATAGTTTATATTTTATTATGTAATAATTTATAATAATTTTTATGTGAATAATAATTATAATATTTTTTATTATAATAATAAATAATATTAACAGTTTATATTAGAAATTGAATATTAAATATATTTTTTTTTTAAATTATATTGTAAAAAGTTAAACATTATTTATTAATAAGAAGAATAACAAAAATTTACAACCATAACATGTTTTTTAAGCTAAAATTCATAGAGTTTCTAACTTGTGATCATGAGAGTCTTAAAAATACAGTTAGCATCATCATAACATACTCATACATTAATTCATAATTTATTATTTTTAATATAGTAAATTAAACAATAAATAATTCAATTTTTTTATTTTATTTTGAAAATAGTTATACAAATATTTTGTAAAGATTAGATCTACATCAATAAAAACTTTAACAAAAGAATCTTTAACAAAGAAACTTTATCCATTTATAATTTACCGCAATTTTCATAAAACTTAGCCAATTAACTTTAACCTTAACTCTTACTTATTAGTTTATTTAGTTTATTAACTTATAGCTCTTTAAAATTTAATTTTTCAAATCCATTAATCCCTTATAACTTCCAACCCACTTAGCATTAATCTTTATTTCCCTAACTGATTCAATGATATAACTCATTAATTAATCTAACCATTAACATGCCAACTTACTAACTAACTGCCTATCTTAACCCACTAACTACCAACCTTATTCAACCTTATCGATTAAAATTATTCATTATAATAATAATAATTTAATCACTTATCAAATTTAATCCAATTAAATATCTCACAAAGATGCCATTGTTAAAGTCTTCTCGCTTTTGCTTTTCGTGTTTCAAAAGGAGACCATCTCATGTAAAGATTGGCTTCCTGTCATTCACTTAAGTGAACTTGTCTTTATTATTATGAATTATAGAAGTTATTTGTAGTTTTTATATTATATTTGTAGTCAAAGAATATCATGGTATGGTGTGAAAAAACATTATTATTATTTTTCTTTTCAGTCACATAATATAACGAAAACAACCTTTGTGGAACACCGGTTTTTGCATTCCATGGGCCACACATCTCGATGAGCATGGTTTTTCTCTTTTTATTTCCTGTACAAGTAATACAACTTAAATTTGTAAACATTTCATTTATCATCAATACAACTTGTTATAAATTAAAAATATTTGTTGAAAAAAAAACAACATTGTACTAAAGTATTTTGTCGTTTTCAATGAATGGTCCATAACATAAATATTAGTGCATCCGAATGCAAAAGTAAGAACATCCTGAAGCATCCAATCCAACATATATGATGGTGTATATTTCAACTTTATATGATAATAAATATAACTAATTTGAATTTTCACCTTGAGTTAGCTATAATTACAGTTGAGAATAGATTAAAATAACATTGGCATTTGCATATTAATTTTTATTAGGATAGGTGCTCCAAGAATGGAAGAGAGTTCTCCAAGAATGGTGTTACCTAGCAGTGCGTTAACCTTGGGTTTCTAGCTACAGGTGTGTAAGGTGATGGTTTCTAGGAGTACAATCGTAACAGGTGTTAGGTCTTTCCCATGGATATAATTTATGACCAAAATCCTCGAAGTGGGGTTGCTTTAGACCCAAATGATTATTCTTGGCTTTCTACTCCAGCTGGCTTAAGCTCCGACCTAGTATCTTTGGCAACCTTTGTTTCAACCTTCTGTGCTCTGGGTTCAGATTTGAACTTTGGTTCTGAGCAACATGAGGATCTTCACCGGGCTCAAGTTAATGGAGTAGAGGTAGTACCTTTAGAAGGAAATGCGAGGGTTTTGAACGTCCCTTCTATTGTTCCTAGGAAGGTTAAGAAGGTAGTGAGGAAAAGGAATGGTGTCAAGTTGATGGTAGGAGATGATATCAAGGTGGATTCAATTATGGAGTATGCCGGTAAAAATTTGGTCGGAAGATTCTATAATTTCAAGCTGAGGGAGGAAGGTCTTAGAGTGTGGTTAAATGAAAATTGGGCCTCATTACTAAATTATTGTCCAGAATTTTATATCATGACTAGGGGTGGGTTGGTTTCAAGCTGCAATAGGCCGCAGACACAATCAAATTCTTGAATGTTTTCTGGTTGTGGAGTAAAACTTCTTTAACCATTTTTTTTACCCTAGGAAGGAATTTAACCGTATTACTCCGGTCTAGGTCAAAATACCCAGGTTAGCTCTTGAATTCTAGAAGGAATCCTTTATAATGGTGGTGGGAAATCAAATTGGATCAACAGTGTTCATGGATCCCTCCTACAAGTTTCAAGCGTTGCGAACTGTTGCAAAGGTGCTAGCTTCGGTTGATGTATCCCTTGGACTTCCTGAATCAATTGTCATATAGGTTGGAAACTTCAGTTTTAACCAGATTCTAGACTATGTTAATATTCTTTTTAGATGTGGAAGATGTCATGTCTATGGACATTCTTTCAAGGATTGTCTTCCACCCTTCAAGAAAAAGATATGGGTTCGGAAGGATATGCATTTGTGAGAACATTTTGCTCAATTTTCATATAAAGGTGATTTAGTAGAAGCTACTAGTAACCCTCTAGAATTACAAGAAGATTCTATTTATAGGAAGAAGAAAGGGAATGAAACTAATATTCTTCGTTCCGGGCTCAAACCTCTTGATCGGATTTTGAGCCTAGAATCAATTCCGGTAGTTTCTATGGCTATTCTACCCTGTGATGATCTACTTTTGGAAAGGAATGTCATGAAGCTATGCAACAATGAACCCTCTACTGAGGATGGTTAAGGTTCTCAGCATGCAGAGCTAAGATCTGTTTCAGGGTTTCTATCTGGTGACTGCAGCTTGGGGCATATCACGGATATCCTTATTTCCAGTGATAACCTTCCTGGTGAGAAGTCTTTTATTCAGCGAAATAAGCTCCGCCAGATATAGGGGTTAAAACCCTTGCCAGGAATTTGAATTTCTATTCTCCTTTGAATGATAGTTTTGACCTTTCAGTTGATGCAATGAATATTCTTGGGTTGGGGGATCCTCTTTGTCCTGCAACAACTATTCAAGATCTACTAGTCAAAAGAAATCAGGAAGGTATGTACAAAAATATATTGGATACTCTTAAACCCTTGTCTATGGAGAATTTGGATTTCTTATTTCCATATCCTTCTTTAGGTCAATTTCGTTCTACTCTATTCTCTTTTTCGGCAGTCCTTGTCCTCGTAAATCTCTAAGAGTGAATAAAAATTAATTAGAGAAGGCTCCTCTCTACTGAAGTTAAATGTATATGGGATAGAATTTTTAAGGTAATTTGGGATGCTTCTAACCTTTATGCCCTGAGGTCTAAGGGTGCGGTTGGTTAAGGGACTATTGTGAAAATTGTAGGTTTAGGGTTTGATACTCCAATTATGTAACATACCCTTTTTGCTGGAAAACATTTTGTGCTAGAAAAAATTATGATAACTTTTATTGTAAAGTTTTATGTCGGACAAGTGTCCAAGGATGACTGTAATTTGCACAATATATTATTATTAAATAAATAAAATAGGAGACAAACACCTAAGAGGACTGTTGAAAGAGTGGTTACTAATCCACTAGGTGAAATGGAATCAGAGGTAGAAGGCAATGGACAAGTGGCAGCATCATGATGCAACTAACTAGCTGTTGGTATGGGACAACTCCCTTGAAATGTGGTCATAGTGCCCTGAAAGATGGGACTGGAGCTTGAGGCTCATTTATTACAAACTGACCACTAAAGACCTAGGAAGTCTATATAATAGCCATCAAATTATGAACTGAGGTTCATCACTTTTCCTCATGAGGAAATTTACCTTGGGGTTTTGCTGTGTTTGCACCCAAGAGATTTGATGAGGGGATATGCTATGTTGTTGATCATGTTGTGAGTCTACCAAACTCTTATTGAGTTCAGGAGGTTGATGTTGAGTGCTGAAGGCATGTTATTACAGGAGGTTGATGCTGAGTGTTGAAGGCATTTTTGAGTGCCTTGCTTCTACACAGATTCCATCTACTTAGTGGCTCAGTAATCAGGCTCGGGGGTTCACAAAAAGCCAGCAGTTGAGCTGCTTCTTCTGGAATAGGTTGGGAGGAATAGGCCTCCTTGGGTGTTTGTCAGCCCTATCTTCAATTACAAGTTCCATTATCTTATCTATTTTCATACATTTTAAAGTTCTATTGTATAATAACTTTTATTGTTTTATTTTATAAATTTATTTCAGTTCCCTGAGTAAGTTATGATTCTGTGTAAAATTTATTTTTGATTGAATAGAATAGTCTCTGCATTTTTCCCCATGCAAATGGATCTACATCGTACTCTAGTACAGAGATACAATTAAGTCAGACAGATCAAGATAGGAAAATAGCTAGGTGAATGAGAAGATGAAATTATTATATTTTCTCAAAGTTTTTTGCTTACTGTTTAATTCGTGTATATACATCTACAGTGTCCTCATTATCATTCTATTTATAGATAATTGTTCTCCTAAATGAACAAGTAATGTTGTCTTCGTTTCATAAATATCTTATGTCTCAAAATAAATATTTTTTCTTTTCTAACAGTATAAGAATTGTTTCTCTGTATTACAATATTTAAAATGTATATGTTTCTAATATAACAGTTATAGATTTAATCTCAACATACAACATAGTGATATTTCCCTTTTGAAAATAGAGTACAATTAGCAAATTCCAATTACTACATGCACATAATTTCTCATTGTTTTATATTATAATTTTCATAGTAGGAAATAAAACATTTGTCAATTCATTCTATAACCATAAACAGTGTTATCAACTTTCGGCATACGGCCAACAATTTTCTTATTAACCATTTTAAACTTATGTCAAACCATGTGCTATTTTCCATAAATCGACACAGTTAAAGTCTCGGCACCAAATCAAGCATGCAAGTTATTACAACATTCATGGAACAACTCTAATAGTAGTAACAGACAACAAATATGGTTGTTGATTTCATATCGAGGAGCAGGTTCAAGCCATACTTTTCCACACAAAGACAAAACCTTATACTCAAACCTATTATAGGATGAAAATGCAGTATTATTTAAAAATCAACAAACTACACACAGACTGAATCCTTCCATAGTTACAAACATCTACCCATTGTTTAGAGGAAGCAACAGTCTTTTCATTATTCACATACATCACACAGTACCCATTCCATTGTTATACATTTCAAAGTTTCACAATTTACAAAAGAAAATGATAGCAGCAGAGGTATTGAAACCTAGTTTATAAACTACCCATTGTTTTACATCAAAGTTAAACGCAAAGATTTGCTAGTAACCAGTTCATTTCAACACTTAAATCACCGAATTCCAAGCTATGTTCACAGGTCAAGCTCCAAAAGGAGAAACGAAAACAGCTATTGCAAAATAGATTTATAAATATTTTTGTTCTTATTAAAATGTAACAAAGCTTGAAACCCTCGACGACAGAAGATACATTGCCTAGATTCAACTCAGAATCCAAAACACTGTACAGTAACCTAAACCTCTTTACACTATATTACATCGACCCTGTAAACCGAGAGGCATCCATAATACAGGCATAAAAACAAAACAACGCTGTTTGGACCACGATTTCTAGAAACACAAAGTGGTTACAACTTCAATGATAGCCATAATCTGCCAGGAGAACCTACAGAGGGTTATGCCACCGGGGCTTACCGAAGTGAAGCAAGCCATCTATTACCAATGAACCTCAGCACTATAAACTCCATGATGTAGATAGTACCTACCACACAAACTACCAAGAAGCTATAACGAGTTCCATAATGAATACCATATAAATCAAAAGCTGTATTGTTAACCAACATTTCTACAAGGCCGAACTTACCTTCACAAGTACAAGAGGATGGAATGCTTCATGCTTCCACTTCTTCCATCTAACGCAACAGGGGTAGCATGCAACATTGAACGATTGTCTAATCTGTGTCTAATTCACTGAAAAATATAACCTATCACACGACGAAATCCACAGGGCTTCAACGCCTTACATCATTCGAACCATAGAACTTTTACAACCAGCTCTCGCCATTATTTTATAGAGATGGGAGTTGCAAAGCCATCAAGAAAACTGCCCAGGGTTGAACACTACCATCTAGCAGCCTGTCGGCCTCTCCCCCAAAACCAAAACTCCAAAATGAATGCAAAAGGAAACAACAAATGGTATAGCAAGATGCTTTAGGGTTTAAATCTCCACGATCGAGACAGGATAGATCAACAAGTGAGATTTGGCCAGCCAAGCCATGCCAGTACCAAGAAAGAGTTACGATCACCTACCACTAATAACTCCATTAAATAGCAAGCCTCGTTGGAGTGCCATATAACCAAGGTGGAGCTTACAGCTCGACAATGTTTCCACCATTTCTGCAACTACATCATGTGGAGCCAGCTACAGGTAGGAGCCGACAAGACAATCCACTATCAATACACAGGGTTTGCATTTAATGTTGGATCCTACGTATCACTTGCCAGACCATGCCTATAACGGCATTTAAGTTCATGTCAGCGTCGAAGTTATTGTTACAACACGATCTCGAGATAATATCACAACACTGTATTACAATCATGTTATACAGTCTCGAACCATGATATGAATTCGCTTAACAATGTGTGTATTGCTTTTTTAAACCATAGGTTATATGCATATTATGTTTTCAATGCTAAGTTAAAAATGCATAGCATATGTGTATTGTAAATCCAAACCATATGTTATATTCATATAACAAGCATGTGATAGATTGCCAATACGAAGCCTTAGTTCGCATGGGTCTAGGCATGGTAACTATAGTTTTCATTCATATAGTAAGCATGCATTTTGATATGAATGATAAGATTATTTCACATAGGATTCATGCATTATAACCCTAACCATTAAATCATTTGGATACATAGGGTTTGTCAATGAATTGGTAGATGTCGCATTTGCATATTAAATCAACATCTAGCCCACACAATGATATAATAGAACCATATTACAAGAACATATAGAAGGTAGGGTACTAGCGATACGTCACATAGGTTTTGAAGACCAATTTTTATTTATGCATCATAGTATCGTAATAATACTGACATTTTATACAATTGCACTTCAAACTTAAACATTGCAAGATTTCAATTTCAAGAATAATCGATTGTGGATTTCATCAAGGTCATTCATTGTTCAATCATGTCGTGACCATAGATGTCATCTTATGTTGCTGTTATCAAGATCTAAAGACCTTTCACCAAAGTACATCTTGTTCAACCTTGTCGCAATTTCATACTACTAATATAAGTTATAATTCCAATGATTCTACCATCATTTACAACAGAGGTATAGAGTGAAAATATCTCTAGCTACACTTACAAGCATTAGGATAAAATGGCACAAGTTGATAAAGAAAAGCTAGAACTTCTTACCATCGCTACCTTCATGCACAGCAGTACACACATCTATCTTAAAAACAAAGACGACTAGCTGAAGCTTATAACCTTTCTTGAAATACTGGAATTACTCTATTACTTACCTGCAGATCTGCAAAAGAAAAGAATCCAATGCTTTAGCTATCAAAGCTAAGTAAACCCAACGGCACCCTGTAGGAACCCCTTCAGAAATATGCAAACAAGTCGTCAGTATTATTACTAGAATCATAACACATGAAAAGGTAAACATTGTTTTATCGCATTTAATTTATAAATCTACTATCTTTTATGTTTAGGAATAATAATGATAATCATAAGAAGCTGCCATTAGATAAATAGTTGAACATCTTTCATTCCGCAGTTAGCATTTTCTTTATGATTTTGCTATATCAAAAATTTTAAATTTGAAGCAATTTTTGGGATGTTACAAGTTAATAGCGTTTCAAGGATTAATCTCTTAAAAAGAGAGGATCTAACCCTTCGTTTCTCAGATCGAATTTCTCCCAGGGTGCTTAGATACCAACCCTTGTTTAAGGGTTTTCCATGAAAATATTGTCCCTTAACAGCAGAGGGTTGGGAACAACCTTAAAAAGATGGCTCGGGTGCATCTGATTGATTTGAATTGTCTGGATGTTATACTTTTACAGGAAACAATGTGTGGAGGGTTAGTATTAGCAAATAGTTTGAAATGTATGTTATGTGGTTGGGAGTTTGTTTGGTCCAATGGCAGTGGTTTTCCTGGTGTTTTAATTACTGGTTGGAAAGATACATTGGAACTCTTTAATAGTTTCTCATTCTTCTCAAGGATTGGAACCTCTTTTGTGAGCAAGGAATTTGATTTGAATTTTTGTATCTTCAATGCTTATGGTCCTTACACTCGGAAAGTCCTCTTTTGGCAGAATTTTTTTGAGAAGGATTTCCTTCTGGGTCTACCCTATATTATTGCTGGTGATCTCAAATTTTCCTTAAATAGGGATGAGATCTGGTGGGTTGGAGTGAGACCTGATCCTTTACATGATTGTTTTCAACATCACTTGGAAGGTATGGGAATAATTGATATCGAACTTATTAATCTTAAACCTGCATGGTTCAATAACAAGTCAAGGGAGGTGGCCATCTCTAAAAGACCATATAGATTCATGTTTGTAGGAGAATTTCTAAGGAAGGTTTAAAGGGTTAGATCTTGGAGAAGTAGGGGTGGGGATTCAGACCATATTCTTATTCTTTGTCATCTGGAAAAGGGAGAGTCAAAACCTGCTTCTTCTTTCAATTTTAATCCTCATTGGTTGGTTAATGTAGAGTTCACAGGTTTGGTTAGTGCTAATTGGATCAGTTTTGATGCTTCTTTGAATGAGTTATGCTGTAAACAATTTTCAAATTCTTTAAAAGCAATAAAGAAGCTTTCTTTAGACTAGTCGGTCAACCAGAAGAAGAGTAGGGATTACAGACTTAAACAGATTGAATCTTTGATTGATACTTTCTATAATGATTGTTCAAATGCACCTAGTAGTGAGGAGTTGCAGGATTTAACTAATCTTGAAGCTAGCAGGAGTGATATTCTCAAGGAAAAGGAAGCTGAAATTAGGATGAAGAGTAGAGTTGTCTGGTTCTCTTTAGGTGATGAAAATAATTCCTATTTTCATAAGTTTTTCAATTAAAGGATGAGAACAAATACCATATGGGAGCTTAAAAAAGGAGATGGGGATTCTATTAAAGGTTTTGAGAATCTGGTTGTTGAAGATGTAAAATACTTTGAAAAAACCTTTGTTGAGCCTGATTTGAACAATCTTCCAGATATTGTTCAATCTTGCAAAAATTTTCCTAAGTGGATTAAGGAAGAAGACAATGCATTTCTCTTTGCGCTCATTTCTATGAAGGAGTTGTAGTCAACTTTTAGAAAGACCAAAAAAGACAGAAGTCCAGGCTTAGATGGGTGGACCTCTGAGTTTTTTCTATCTTTTTTTGATCTATTAGGATCAGATCTCCTTAGAGTCATAGAACATTCCAGAATTTCTGGTCGAATTTTATCTAGCTTCAACTCTACCTTCTTATCCCTAATCCCTAAGGTGTATAATCCTTCTTCATTTGGGGACTTTCGACCAATTTCACTTTGTAATGCTCTTTACAAAATCATTTCTACAATTATTGCAGAAATAATTAAACTCTACCTTGCATCTCATATCTCGCCGAAGCAGTTTCACTTTTTAGCTAAGCGAAGTATCCATGAAGCCATTGGAACAACTCAAGAATGTATCCATACTATCAAGTGCAAAAAGATTCCAGCAAAGGTAATTAAAATTTATTTTTCTAAAGCATATGACAGAACTTGCTCGACTTATACTAGGTTGGTGCTTATTCAATCAGGTTTCTCACTTCAAGTTGTCAACTAGATATGGTCATGTATATCTACTATTAATTATGCATTATTGATAAATGGAGTTGCTTCTTATTTTTTCATTCCCGCGAGAGGATTACGATAGGGATGTCCCCTATCACCTTACCACTTCTTGTTGGTAATGGATGGACAAAGCAAGTATTTATTAGAGGCCAAACGTAGTAAAAAATTGAGGGCTTGAGTTTTGCTGATGTTAATGTTACCCATTTTTTTGTGGATGATGCACTGCCATTTCTTGGAGCCTCTGATGAGGAAGATCAAGCCGTAAGTGATTTACTGGGGATTTAACAACCCTAATGTAATATAATGTAATAAAAGGGGTAAAATAATAAAAATGGAATATATATAATGAAATGTAAAATAGTAAATAAAAGGGGTAAATAATATAATGGGGAATATGAAAGAAAATGGATAGGAAAACAAATTGCACTAAAAGGCATTAAGAAAAAGAGGAGAAGGGGGATATAAAAGGAGGACAAGAAGAAGAGTCAGGGATATTTTTTTTCTTTTGGGATTTTGGAAGGAAAGCTATGAAGGATCCAAGAAAGAGGAAAGCGAGATAGCACTGACATAGGGTTAATTATTGGGGACTTAGGGGCCTCCTCCATTAGCTAGGGGTTGGTTGGGTGGAGAGTCACCCCCCCACCTTTAGTTGCACAGATTGGAGTTGTTAAGGTAAGGGTAGCTACTAGGTAATCTAATCAGGTATGGCTCCTTAATTTTCATAGTATAATTTTTGTTACTATTGATTAGATCCACTTTCTTTTGTCAGATCTTCTATGCATGTTGTTCTTTGTTTGTTAGTTGGATTTATATGAGTTACAGATTATCAGATCCACTATTGGTATATGATTTCATTTGCATGTTGGCTCTTTGTCCTATTATAGATTTATATGAATTTCGTGAGTCTTACATTTGGTATCAAAGTAGGGTTCTAACCCTCAAGACCTATGGGCTTTTCCCAAATAATCTTAATTAATAAGGTGAAATGTTATAGTGGCTAAAAATGGTAAAATTTATGGATGTACCTTCAGATCTAGTGCTTATGTCAAATCTAGAACTCTTCTAGTATCTGCAAGTCTACATGTTAAATCTGCTAGCTTGTACAAAGAAAAAAACTTGAGTTGAGACCTAAAAATTGTAAATTACAAAAACAAAATTAAATCTCTTTAAAATTTAAAGACTATAATTAAAATTAGGTTAATGGGTGCTCGGATTTGAACCCAAATCTCCTGGCACAATAGGAGCCTTACTTAGGCTACACCCACCCGAAGAACTTGCTAGTTTATCCAATGTCAAATATATAAGCAAATAATAAAAAATAAAATCACAATGTTGTAGAGGAATACTAGCTGTTTTTACTTTGATATATGTTTAATCAACATATACCACTTATGAATATGCTAGAAGTTCTCTCTAAGATGTGATTATGGTGTTTTCCATTATCAGTTACTTCATCCATTAAACCAAATTTAGCTTTCAGTTTCTTTCTATGAGAAGACACTTTCCTTTCAATTTCTTGTTCATTTTGAATACCAGACTCTTCAAGAGACTCATGATACTCCATCATAGCTACTTCCAATCTCCGTAATTTTTTCCTGTGTTCTTCATCATTCCAGTGTCGATGACTACATGAAAGATAGTCTCCACAGCCATTTCTTGTTCCTCACCACAAAGAATATCCTCACTTGAGGAAGAATAACTCAAACCAAGACCTTGAGCATCCTACTTGTCTTCAACATCACTTCCATCATCCTCACGAGCCCATTTAGAAGCTGGTAAAACATGATCTGTTCTCCCAACCTTTCTACTATATGGTTTTAAGTTTGCCCGTGGAATTGTCAATTTAGGAGCAAATGTAGCAGCAGACTAGTCTATAGCCCCACAATGAGTAGCTTCCACCCTATTACTTGTGTCAAGGTCTTCATAATGTTTCCATAGAGCTGGCTCTTCTAAGACATTTTTCCTTTATTCTAGAGTTGACCCTGCATGGACACTCTTTAGGCATTCTCTAGGTGTTACAGCTACGTGTGTGCTGCTCTGAATCTATGGGTTGTATCACTATGGATACCCTCTGCATATGCATCCCAGTGTCGTATGTCTTCCAGACTCCCGCATGGCCATCTACTGCTTTTTTTCAACGCTCAAATTTTTGCCTCCACAGAGTCTACCAGATGGTGTAATGTCTCCCTGTTGCGTGGTGATTATTTGAGCCCACTATCGATCGTTTTGGCAATGTTCATTGTGTCACTCTCACTCTAATTTTTTTTTTGTATGGTGGATGCATGCCACGTCTCCAACGTTCACTCTTCTCTTCTGCCATAACCTCTTCTGCCCACTGATGATGATCTGCCACCATAACGGCTCTCTCTTGCCATAACATTTAATCTCCCAACCATAACGTTCTTCTTGCCATGTTTCTGAGCAATTTTAAGAGTGATAATTATTTGCTCAGTGGGGACATTTCTTTTAGTTATATTCACTCTATCTAGTTTGGGTTAAGGTGAAGTATCACCCATGGTTCCTTGGCTAGGTTTGCGATCCTTTAGATGCATCAGAATTGACAAGTATGAATTACAATAAGGATCAAGTATTAATGGCTTGTTTTGGTTACCATGTATTTGCATATTGCAACGAACCCAATTTGAAGCCTTTGTATTCTCTGGTCTATGCAAAGGAGCAATTATGAACAATCATAGAGATATTTCTATTGATATCATTGGGTTTGATCCTCTCAAATTGCTCTCTAATATCCGAGAGTTGGCAGAATATTCCCACATAGATTATACTTTGCAAATCACTAGGGTATGTGCTCAAATGTCTTCATTTAGTGCAGTAGAGAGTCCTCTAGTATGTGGAGAGACATCTTTTGGGACTCCTAGGAATGGGAACCATACAGACAGTTTGAGCAGAAACAAAGTATGCCAAAAAAAAAGAGGATGATTAGATGATGTATCGAAACATGGTGAACCACCACTAAAGTACATCAAAAACATAAGTGGAACCCTTGAAAATAATTTTCAGGAAAAAGGTTCATCTGCTAGGAAGTAATCTCTATAAACTCCTAGGAATCCAAGAAAAATTGATACAATATTTGCATTGGGTGGATATAGGAAAGCATTTAAGTAAGCATTTAAGAGTAAGTAGAGTTTTAAAATTTTCCAAACTTGGGGAAATGCTTAAGAAACAAGAAGTTCCACGATATTCCACAAGGACTCTTATGCTTAATATTTCTAATAATGACCTACTGTAGGTCCGAGTAGGTAGGTCCAAGTAGGTGTGTCATCGTATACTTTGGACAATAATTAGAATCATGAAAACTATGTTGAATTAAAGTAACAGGACAACTATAAATGATGTTTGAGTATTAAAATATTATACCTTATGGATTATGGCAGCCTTAGGAATAATTTAATCCATAAATGTAAGGTGACATTAGAACTTTGGGAAATGATAAATATATAATGGCATGATGAATTAATAATGAATATATATAGTAATATGATGATGAAAATTAATTGATTTGGATTTTTGAGACATATTATTATTACCATTTATAAATTATGGAGGAATTTTATTGTTTAGAGAATAAAAGATGCTCATATTGTTGTAGCCTGGATAACGGGATTACATATTACTTAGGTAATGAAAATATACACAAAAAAAGGATATATATATACACTAGCACCTAATAGCCAAGATGAATGTACCTACTCTATACAATACTCATTTTCTTATAAGATGAGGGATTACAATCATAATACATGATCAGTAGTTGAACAATATCGCTTGACGAGAAACAAGAAGAAAATTAAAGAAATAAATCTAATCTGAACTTAATCTATACCCTAGTTGAGTGTATGAATGCCTCCCATATAGCAGGATATGTGATATTTAGGTACTCATTCTTATATGTTCAAGAAATATTAAGGTGTCTATATCTATATGTGCCATGTAATGGGTTGGTTAATTGTGGTAGGGGTGTTCTTGAGATTTATATTTCATTATATATATGATGTGTTTTAAGTTTATGACCATGAGATGAACGTTCATAATATCATGCATCCTTCTATTACTTAAGAAGACTTGTGGTTATTAGCAGGTGGTTTCATTCCACCTAAGACATAAGGTTATTAGCTTGTGCATGTGATACTTCTTGATGCTATTTCATGACATTATGATACTATATAAGATAGATGACGTGTAGAACATAAAATGATATTATAGCTTGTCATTGCATCTAGAGATAAATGACATGTGGCACATAAATGGTATGAAATTAGGTTGTGATTAATTTTGGTATTTTACAGCTATGTTTTGTGTTAGTGAAGAATAAGAAATTATATCAGATCTTTGGTATGACATGTAAACGTTTCATGCTAACCCTTATTGCTCCCTGTAGAATACATATTTGATATGATGATGGATTATGTGAGCTGTTACCCCATGTTGATAGTACTAATGTTGAAATATGGTAGCTTATCATGGCATATTAATGAGATGCTTAGTGAAATTATGAAATTATCATGACCAATTATGTTATAATGGTAGCACAGAGCACCTAAATGCATTAGATGTTAAACTTGGCATGACTTATCGTTACAATGGCTTATGATGCAATGTAATGCAATATGACTTGGTGGCTAGGCATTCTCATTAGCACATGATTCAAGGTCGATCCATGATATTATTATATTGATAAATGGTTACTAATGATTATTCATTATGGCAAGTGCCAGTTGTTCCAAGTGATCCACTCAAATAGCCTGATGAGCCTAAGTATTCTATGCTTTCGTGGGAGCCCATAACAACGAATGAGAATGGCTACTATAAATATATTATGGATTGGGGGACAAGCCCAACAATT
Source organism: Larix kaempferi (assembly GCA_027924585.1). NCBI lineage: Eukaryota > Viridiplantae > Streptophyta > Pinopsida > Pinales > Pinaceae > Larix > Larix kaempferi. Next base: position 3,928,807 of record BSBM01000642.1, on the reverse strand, counting down.
ATATCTATGCCAGTATCTCTTGAATTTAGTACCAGAAGTTGGGAAGGTGCCAATGCCACGGTTACTTCCCAAAGAACTTTTGATGTGACCAGAGTCCACAATTGGAGACATTCTCACCAGGAGGGAGGTTTATGTAGAAGGACTTATGATGACTGGGGCTAGTGACTTGAGGGCGTTGTGGAGAATGTTTAGGATAGCCTTCTGAGATTCCTATGGTATAATGATCCTAATATCAGGATCGGGGGTACTGGGAACCAGATGCCGGTTAGTACCGATGAGGCCCAGAATCGAGTTAGAATCTGATGAGGTCGTATTATTACCAGAAGATGGGAAGGTGGCAATGCCGCGGCAACTTACTGGGGAACTTTTGATGCCTACTGTGTGATCTACAGACAGGTTACAGTAGAGGGCCCGTTCCATGGAGAGCGGGACCATCTAGATTTGAAGGGGAGGTTTATGGAGGTGGCGGATGGTATGATTCTCAGGGAGAGGGTGAGTAAGGAAAGGGGAAGTAAACAGATACACAATTATAAAGTATTAATTAATTGTTATATGTGTATGATGCAGAATTGTTGCTATGGTTGCATACTAGACTCATAGGGAATTGCTTAAGAGCATGTTGTAACTTCGGGCGTTTGATTGTATTACTGTGGTTTGGAGACTTCTATGTGGTGGCCACACATATAAATCTCTTTAACTTCACAATAGTACTAGCTACCTATATACTCTAGTATTTACTTGATTGGTTGATTGAATAAGTATAGTATTTATTGCTTGAAGATTATAAATTCAGGATGACGTTTCCTAAAGGGGGAAAGTATGTAAAAAACCTCATGTAATATAATGACATAAAAGGGGTAAAATAATAAAAAGGGAATATATATAATGAAATGTAAAATAGTAAATAAAAAGGGTAAATAATATATGGGGAATATGAAAGAAAAAGGATGGGAAAACAAATTGCACTAAAATAAATTAAGAAAAAAGGGAGAAGGGCGAGATAAAAGGAGGACAAGAAGAAGAGTGAGGGATCTTTTTTTGTCTTTTGGCATTTTGGAAGGAGAGCTCTGCAGGAGCCAAGAAAGAGGAAAGCAAGATAGCACTGGCATAGGGTTAATTGTTGGGGACTCGAGAGCCTCAACCATTGGTTGGGGGTTGGTTGGGTAGAGAGTCATCCCCCCATCTTCAGTTGCACACATTGGAGCTGTCAAGATAATGGTAGCTACTAGGTCATCTATTCAGGTATGGCTCCTTAATTTTCATAGTATAATTTATGTTATTATTGATTAGATCTACTTTCTTTTGTCAGATCTTCTATGCATGTTGTTCTTTGTTTGTTAGTGGGATTCATATGAGTTATAGATTATAAGATCCATTGTTGGTATATGATTTCATTTGCATGTTGGTTCTTTGTCCTACTATAGATTTATATTAGTTTTGTGAGCCTTACAAGGGAAGCTTAGCTCTGCAACAAGTATGCTTATGAATTATGGGAATTCGACATTTTACTACAATGAGTTGGAGGATCCTTATTTACAAACTTTCCAATCAATCATGTCTATGTAATAGTACCCTCTAAATGATGGATTCAAGTACTTGGGGTTCTTCCTTAAACCTAATAGCTACTACAAGAAATTTTGGGATTGGTTGATAGCAAAAGTTGAAAGAAGAATTAAATTTTGGTGCAACTGGTTTCTGTCAAGGGAAGGAGAGTCTATGATAATTCAATCGGTTCTTAATGCTATACAATTATATTGGATGATTATAGCAAAAATCCCAAAAGGTGTCTTCGAAAAATCGAGGCAATTGTTCGTTAGGTTTTTATGGAAAGGCAACTATGAATCTGGGATTCATTGGACTACTTCGACTTCTATAGCTAAACCGAAAGAGGAAGGAGTTTGGGGATTTAAGGAGTTACATAGGTTTGGATCAACCTTGGTTTCCAAATCTACTTGGCAATTTATCTCTAAGTCTAGGAAATGGAAGTCAATTCTAAAAAAGAAATTCTTGAAAGATAAGAGAGTAATAGATTGGGTCAGGGATCCTTTGAAGGATAGCATGACATGTTTGATGTTTTGAAAGGATAAAATAGGATCCTTTCCGGTTGTAGGTGATTTACTGGCTTGGTAGGTTGGTAATGGAAAATATGTTTCACTAGGTTTTTTTGACCCAAAATCTGAAGGTGAAAATGTTGGATTTTCTACATCTTGCTGTCGACCATCCAACAACCTTCATAATTTTTTAATGTCGGTCCAAATTCGGTTGATATCTGACGGTAGGCCGCCCGTCGGATATCCAGCAACAAATTACAGTCCGAGATCCGACGACTTGCACTTAATATGAAGTCGAAATATCCGACGGATATCACTTAATATGAAGTCGGATATCTGACTACTATCACTTAATGTGAAGTCGGATATCCGACGACCGTTCCAAGAGAAAAGGGTTGATATCCGACATTCTTAGCCATCGGTGGTATGGAAAGAACGTCGGATATATAAGGTGTGGAAGTCGGATATTCGACGACCATTCCTAGAGAAAAGGGATGATATCCGATGTTCTTAGCCGTCAGTGGTATGGAAAGAATGTCGGATATCTACGGCGTGGAAGTCGGATATCCGAAGACCGTTCCAAGAGAAAGGGTTGATATCTGATGTTATTAGCCATCGGTGGTATGTGTTAAGGAGAAAAATTCCTATGGATTGGGGTAGACCACAACATACAACTGACTACCAAAAAATGACTCAATTCCCAATGCAATGATATATAAATGACAATGCTAAGATAATGGAGAAAAGACCAGCCTTCAACTGGATGTTCGAAGTAGATCCCCGTAGAGCTTTCAACCTCTACACTTGAACTTGCAGATTAGTCTCAACAACAAGTACAAGCAAGTACATATAATATTTGAAAGACATTAGCATGATCCATGATATCATAAGTGAATATAACCCAATGTAATTTAACGATATTCACAACATCAATTGGATGCGAAAATGAGTATTTCCATTAATGAATAACAAGAAGTCCAATATACGAACTCTTGCTGGCAACCAATCTAAACCAAGAACTGGGTATCTCCACTTGTGCATCCACCACTTCAATCCTCCATGTAATGGCAAACTCAAACTATGAAAGGAGTTTGGAAGGTGAATATAAGGAATTCACAAGAACAAGGATCAATGAGTGTAGACTCAAGTCACGGCAAAAATCCACTAGAGTTATCTTGCTCTCTCTTTCTCCTCCCTTCCATATGCCATAATAGCTCAATATATAGCCTTCCAAAGGTAAGTGAAAGGACACATCGAGGTGTTTCGGGGCATATGGAGGGCCAAAGGTCACCCTAAGACCGCTTTTTGGGAGTAAAATGTAAATTTTTAATTATTTTTACCATTTTACTTGGTACTCGCGGGCTATAGTGGAGCAACCTGCGTGTACATTGGTTATAATGGGACAGCCTGCATACATGAAGAAAAATAGGAAAAAATTGTGTTTTCTGGAAGACATAAAGTAAATTTGAGTCACTGAAATGGATCCTGAAGGCCAATCAATGTTGATGCTCACAAGGTGGAAAATTATGCTGTAACAGTATGACAAGAATGTTGGATATCCAAGGTGTGGAAGTCAGATATCCGACAAATGTATGGTAATTTAAAAAAAAAATACACTATTATGTTCTGATCAAATTTGAAGGGTGAGTCTTAATTTTTATTGTGAGGGAATTTGTTCTTGGAGCCCTTCAAAAGACTTTCAACAATTTTTTCGTGTTGCCAGGCATATGGTTGAAAGACTTGCTATTGGAAAACTATCCCTCAGAGGGTGGTCGTGGAAATCCTTTATTAGGGAAAGCAGGTTAAGTTAAAGTTTATGTCAGATTTTAGATTTCAGAAAGTTAAAGCATTGTAAAAGAAAACAAAATCAACACAATAGAAGCGAAGTTCTTACGCTTGATTTTTGGTGAGCAGACCTATGAAAGGGCTAAGACAATAATCACATGACACATTGATACTCTTCAAAAGTTAGCATATCTTCTCATTGAGAAGAAATATATAGACTGCAAGGAATTGATGAGGTTGTTTATAGATGTCAAGGATGACCTCTATTTTGCGAAAATCAATGTATTTGTAACCAGTAAAACCATTTTTTTTGGCCATCTGAAGAAATAAAGGTTTACACAGAGTAGTGTCTATATTCGTGGCCTGATAACTGATGCAACAAGTTCCATGTACTAAATCTAAATCTAAATAAGTAAAGATTATATAAAGTGCACATCCAACTATACAATGAAAGTGAAACCAATTTTAAATCTAGTCAAGTGAAACAAAAGTGAATAATAATCTAAATATGTAAAGATTAAAATATTTTATTTATATATATATAGGAGAATTAGTAGATGATCAACATATCATGACTTTTTCCTCTCGCCATTCGAGTATTATTCCTTGAAAGAAAATTTAAAACATAGTTAACAAAAAGATAGACCAAAGCAATAAGCGTTGTAATACAACTGAAAAAATACTATGTATTTTCATTACTTGGAATTCATGAACTTGATTTAATATATTATACATTAGTGTTAAAAAGGAAAAAGATGGGAAAAACACTTCAAATTTTGATGAAGTGCCTTCAATGTAGGCCAATTCAGCCTAATTGAGGCTGGTTGTCGACATTTGGAAACGATTCTCCAATGCTTGCATCTCACTCAATCTCTATAACAATGTCAATTTGAATGGTAACCTATGTGTGCAAACACAACCTTCATGAACTATCCAACATCTATTTTCTCCAACGACTATTATGGAGTTCCAATGAAACCCCAATATAATTAACGTTTGTTTACCAATCCCTAATACATATACACTAAGGAAATATTCACTTGGAAGATAAACGACAACTGTTAAATAGGAGTTTCCATTGATCTCCTCCATGGACTTATGTCCACCTCGTTGACAGCATTGACCTTCAGTTTTCTTATAACTCTCTATACAACTTCTTATACTTGGGTTAGGGATACAAACAACCTCTCATCCTCTTTAATCTTCACTCTCCACATTATTCTCCCTAGAAAAAGAGACGAGATATATTCTCTATTGCATGAAGATTGGACATAATCGAGAGGATGCAAATGATCTAGAGGATTTGAGACATATCTCATTCAAATAATCTCAAGGAGATTCAAAGGAAATTGAACAAAAGGTTAAGGATATTGATTCCAGTGCATCATTTACTCAGCCTTTGAAGTTGTGGAAACTCGAAATTGGTTATGAGGAGCAACCAATCATCACGACAAGCTCCAAGAAATTGTCAAAATTTAGATGACACACGAGTGGGTTGTAGAAAGCCAGCATTGTAGCCATTCATTGAGCTCCTCTCTATTTCAAGAATAATTTAATATTCTCTACTGAAAAGGGCCAACCATATGAAGGTGGAAGCTCTTATGGACCCTCCCCCCCCCCTCACATCACTCTCAATTCCCCATACCCAATGCATGTACTTGAAAAAAAAATTACGTGCAAATTCATGCATACTTCATCATGAAATTTCATCTACCATGCATTCAATAAAGGCTAACATTCATTAAACCATTATTTAATTCAATAACCCATTCATTCATTTAGTCAACACATTCATTCAATAAAAACTGACATTCAATAAAGGTAACAGTTTACTACACTAAAACATTAAACCATTAAACCATTCATTCATTCATTAGGCCAAAAATCATGGATGATATATTATTATAAAAAATAATTAGATGACGTTTTTCCAGTCACTTCTTTTTAGTTTTTCTTATCTTTTGTTGTACTACATAATCTCTAATAAGACCATCTTGATCTAGATTTTCTCCTCCAGTTCTTGGTTCTTCATCAGGCACTTATCGTGATGTCTGCATCCTAGATTATTGATCCAAACGTGGATTTTGCGGCAAGGGGTTTGTATTTGCTGCAACAATGTGAAAATGTTACATCATTATATTTTTCTATTGGAACGACAACTATTTCATTTAAAAAAAACATTACAAAGGTGTTTTTCTACCTGTGTGGCCACATCATGTTATTCATGTTCTTGTCCAGGCTCAACCTGTACAGTTTCACCCTCTACATGCTCTACAGTTGAAATATGGTGAACTACAATTAATGTTCACCATTTGCAATGCTATACATAAAATTGTAGCATATGAATACATTATTTACGAGGATTTGAAGCATGATCTTCTGTTTGTTGTTGTCCCTCCTCGACATTAAGGTGATCATTGCTTTCCTGCTCAAAACAGATTCAATATTTTATGTCAAGTATTTATAACGAATACGTTGCACAAGCAATAAATCTTCATTAAACTATATAGATTTTATATACTTGTGCACCATGTGGATTGGTACCAGAAGACTATTTTTGCGCAGATAAGCTTTTTCGGCGTTCAACAACAACTCCAAAGCCAAGCTTCATGTCTTCCCCAGTGGCCACTTCATTGAATCGGTCGGTCTGCATATTTGCATAACGTCGTTAATTAATATTTTGCGGTGCAATAAAACGAAAAATAATTTGAAATTTATTATTTCTATGCATTATTGGTTTTTCGAAACTTACAATTCGTGCCACCATATTCGAATAACCACCAGACCTAAGCTTGTGCTGACCTATTTTTTCCAGTCTTTCCTTTGTGGCCTTTGAAGTGTCTGGCATCCTATGCAAGTGTTGAAATATGCTAGATGTTCCAAATTCAATATAGAAATCAATAATAACAAGGTTTAGAATTACATTGCGGAAAGTATTGCATACCTCCCTGTGCCTGGTGGTATCTTTCCTTCTTTTCTCTGAGCCCTCTCCTTTCCATCTTTCAATAGAGATTTCCACTCCATTGCTGGAATCATTGGAGGGCACTCATACCTATGGTTTTTTTCTAGGTGGGTCCTATATTGGTCCTCGACAACCTTCATATGTTGTCCAGGATTTTTGCAGGACCTGGGCTTCATTGAAGGTCTTGTTTCCAAAAAGGCCAACCAATCGATTAGTGAGGTCATCTTTTAAATATTTCAGGTGTGTATTCCACCTTGTTCGGATGGTGGGCCTGAAGATCTCCAAGGACAAGTCATTCATTTGTTTATAGAAAACATCATTTCCTGCAAAACGATCATCCCATGATCATAATTATTTGAATAAAAAACGTTTTATTGGTATATTACAATGAAATTATAAACACTAACTTGATCAACGTATATTAATTACCTGGGATCTTCTCGATATTTATTGGGACGAGATTTTCATCCACAAAAAATGTTTCCTCCATTGTTCCCATGCTAGTGACATGGGAAGATCCTGGAAATGCAGCTAGGGAGATATCAATATTACTAAAAGTCTTGGTGGGCGACCCGTTCTTATGGACGATCTGGTCTGCATCGGTCACTAGCAGTCGGTGCACTCACAACTGGGGTCCGTGGTGTTTCGTAATGTGTTTCCGACTGTTCAGTCGAAAAAAATAGAAAAGGATTCGATGCACATGGAGTCATTTTCTCATGATTCGACGTCTCTCCACGAGCCTCTCTGGGGCCAACACCGCCTTGACCACTATTGTGTGGTCCCTGATAATTCTGTAAATACAAACCACATTTTATACGTTCAATGATGTCGTATAAAAGAGAAAATTATAAAGTTATAAATGAATTATTTTATGATTCAAGATTCCTCAAATTACTCGCAAGGTTTTAGATCTCTGTTCCAACGATTCAATCCTTGCTATAATATGGAATCCTGATTAGCAGAGAAACAATTTCTGCACTATATTTATTCAACATTCTTTCCATCATCTTAAACGGGTCCGTGGATTCACCAATTTTGTCGGTATCGTTAACTAGCATCTCAACCACTTTAGGATCTATTGAATATTCTACGATGGTGTTTCATACATCGATTCAATGGGATGCAAAAAAAATATATAAAACACTACTGAGTTCTATCACGATAGATTCCTAAAATTACAACTAGGTTTACCTTATGCCTGGACGATGGTGTCATCTCATCCACAGCTATGGACTTGCCCTGATCATCGGGCCCCTAGAAAAAAAAAGTAAAAAACATTATCATAACGAAACCAGTATACACACGAAAAATACATAACAAAATAAACATTATGTTACATATTATATTGGTACAATTCCAATGAATTATACCTACAACCTCGAGGATCGTGATCCAATCATCGGATCAATGGTCATAGCTTACTTGCCCCGATCTGCTAATATCTGGGAGTTGCCCCTTACATAACCCTAAATCAAAAACATAGTGAAAGTCACCTAAGTGAATCCAAAACTATTCATGAAAAAACACATAAAAAAAAATAATATTCATATAATTACAGTTTTACTATTACAAAGATGTATACATGTTACGTCGAGGTAGGTATGGTATGGTCTACTGTGACCCTTACAGAACCATCCTGCATCAAAAACATAGAGAAAATTACCTAAACGAAACCAAAATATTCATTGAAACATTAATATAATCGAAAAACATTGTGACATATTTAAATTGTACAATTACAATTAGGTTTACCTGTTGCCCCGAGGCTTTTGTCGTCTGAGGAACATTCGGGTGGCTTTCCCGATCAACATTATGCATCAAAAATAGATAACATTATATAAGCCAAACCAATATACTAATAATGAAAAAACAAAGCAAAACAAAACTCGTTTTTCTTATTATATTTTTTCTATTACAAAGATGTATACCTACTCCCTCGAGGAAGATGTACTCCTTCGACCATCTGTTGGCTCATATTTTTCCTGATCACTAGCCTGCGAAGTAAATATGGAAAATTTAAACGAAATAAACTAACAAAAAATACTTAAGATGTTAAATTCATTAATAAAAGGTCGGGTAAATTGTTATATGTACCACTCCCATAGTAACCATGTTTGTATCTACTCGATTCAAATTGTAATTAATAAGCAACTCTTCCCTTGCAGATATTAATTTAATGGAACATACAAAAACACGGTTTCTTTCACGCCCCTCAAATTCACAGTTTGGTTGCTTAATTGTAGACCCTAGTTGTGTACTTTTTACAAACCCTGTAATATTCCCTATGGCCTTTGGCCTTCCGTGAATGTACAACTTTTCTCCTTTATTTTGATCTGTGTCTTTCAATTGTAAATAATTTGCTAACAATTTGTATCTACGCATACTTCGTGTATATTGGACCAGGTGCATCGAATCTTTGTAGTTGTAACACTAGGGTCCAACATACCCCATCAATTTTGTACATGTGTCATAATGAACCTTTATGCCATCCATGCAAAACAACCCCAAACCATGTAATGACGACGATGCAATTCGATATATCCTCTCATCCACATAAAAATATGTGTTTAGTGGAGGAAGATCCTTGGGTACCCATTATTTCACTAAATGTCTGTACCTCAAGGGAACCTCGACGTCGCCTATTGTCTCATCATCATAGGAACATGACCCCCCTTGAGCGCGAAAATATTCCATGCGTTTATGGAATTTTCTTCTGGTCTTTTAACATCTAGTCGATAAAACTCTTGTAGACCTACTAGATGTGTCACTTTCCTCTAGCCTTCCTAAAATACCCTCGCTCGAGGAAGACAGATCTGACAAATACATGTTTGGTTCTACCTGCACCATGGGAAAACATTTTAGATAGGAACGGAAGGCATAGCACCTCTTAAAAGGTGACGTGTAGTGCCTTTTATAAGGTGACTTGTACCGCATTCCCTTTATCAAAATGTAGGAATTCAAGTGATGAGGAAGAGGATCACTTTATCTTTCTTAAGAGTAGAAATTAATGCAATTATGAGTTGTATTTTATTGCTCCTTTGGGTCTTGAGTCCCACATCACACCATCTAACTATCTTTGTCCTCATGGCCCTAAAGGCTCTCTCATCCCATCAGTTTGGGTTCAACACCTCGGTAATTAAATTACACTCACATTTAGTAAGATATTTATGTTTAGCAATAATAATATAAAATAAAAATAACTAACCATTATGGAAAACTTCTAAAAATTTTTATGACTTTCAAAACTAAGATCTTTGAGGTGGTTAATAAGTGTTCACAAATCTTCAAAAATATTATTTTATATAATGTTGTGAAACTTGTATAATCTTATTCAAAATCTATACTGAAATATAGAATGAGACAAAACTCGAAGGCCTCAAATGGTTCTCTACCTAAAACTTAGTGAGGACAAGCCCACTCTCTTAGCCGAATGGAATCTTATTATGACAATCTGAATGGAAATGCCCCACTCACAGCCAAATACTTTTGATATATTACAACTCATCGGAGTATGGGGGACCATATAATTCTTGAAATAGATTGGATTCAGTATCCCATGCCTTTGAATAAACAGACCTCAGCACCACACGTCTATTCTGGTGCATGTGGACTTCTATGCAAGTTTTGACAAGCCATTGTTATTTCCTTTGAATGTAGTACTCAAGGATTTGATCCTTAGTAATCTTTGTCTACAAAATATCTTTGACTTGTTCGAGAGATTCTCCAATGTCTCATTTTATATTATAAATAACAGTTGGTTCTAATGCTGTCAGGTTGATGTCGAATGACTGCCACTAGTTTCTCATCCAATCAGGGATGTAGAATGGAGGATCCTCATGGATATGTGTACTTTGATTTCCAAACTTTAGCATGGTATAATATGTTCTATCTGTATTTTCTTTTCTCAAGAAATCCCACCATAATTTTGTATATTTTTCATAAGTGTGGGTAGTACTTAGAAGCCGGAGACTAGCATCTTGATGTGGCCATGCTTTCAAAGAACGTATCCGGTTAATACAGTAATATTGATGGTCTAGTTGTAGCCAGGGGTGATGTGTAGAGACCTTTGTCGTGATTAAGTTAAGATCATAGTAGAGGTGTGTACAAAAACCAACCAGTAAGGTACAAGTCAAAAAGAAAAGAGTGGATATAAATACTCATAACAATTTGTACAAAGGGGGTGTACTACCTCAAATGTGGACAAACTACCATAGTTATACCCACAAGACCAAAAACATAAAAGGCATTACAAATCAAAAGATAACTGAAGATGAGTAAAAGACCCAGCAAGTAAGAGGCAAGGTACCACAAAAAAATAAAAGGACCAAAATTAAAGGACAAGGTACAACAAGACCAATAAACAAAAGGGTGTAAGGACCAAAAGTAAATCAACCATTGTGGGGGAGGTACAAATAAGGTCAAATATATATAGCAATATCTCCTTGTAACTACCTTTTATTTGGCATGCCAAAGAGATGGAAGGTCAAATAATGTCAAATATATGCAATAGCTCATTGTAACTACCTCTTGTAACTCAAAGAGGACATCCAAAAGGTATGATAGCAAGCAATCTTCCTAACTAAGGTCTGGAGGGTAACAAAAGGGGGTATAAAGACTCATAACAATTTGGACAAAGGAGGTGTACCTCAAATGTGGACAAACTACCATAGTACCCACAAGACCAAAAACACAAAAGGTGGTACAAATCAAAAGATAACCCAATATGAGTAAAAGACCCAAAAGGTAAAAGGCGAGGTACCACAAAAATATTATCATCAAAATGAAAGGACCATAAGACAATCAACCAAGGTGGGGTACAACCAATCATCTCTCTCAAATGTACCAATGTTCCATATAACCTGAAATTCCGTGATCACAGTAAAAGTAAAAAGTCTACACGAATGATGTGATCACGTGGTCCTCTAGACTACTCCTAAGGTCAAGCATTAGTGGCTCCATCAAGGGGTGTCCAGTCCCTTGAGAAGACCATCTAACTCAACCATATCAAAGACCTAGGAGAAGAGGACATCACACATCATCAAATAATTGGTAATTGGATGTGTAACAACTCAAAAACCCTAAAGCAATCGAGCGTGCAGAAGGGGAGCTAGGAAAAGACAAGGCTTGCATGCCAAAAAAGCAAGCTCAAAAAACTGTACTGGGATCAGTGTCACAGTAAGCGAGCTAAAACAAAAGTGGCCAGAATGCCAACAAGCAACACTAAAAAGAAAAAGACCCTCTAAAAAGGTGAAATAGCAAGCAAACATCCTAACTAGGAGCTGGAGACCTCGACAAATCGTATCCTTTACAAGGTGATGAAATCCAAGTCAAACAATATGAAATGAGAGACCAATAATGGAAGGATATCACTCTACCGAAAGGGATCCTAGGTAAAAGAGCCCTAGAAGAAAAGTCACTAAGCTACCTCGTTCATGACACGTTGGAAAAGGATTTTGGCACTTCTATTTTATCGCCCCTATATCACCATCACGGTAGAGTACAAGGAAGACAATGGATTGATATGCCTTAGGTGCTAAGTGGAGTGCGGAATTCCACAAAGTCCATCCAGAATCAATCCTCGCGGCTTAACCCCCGAAAAAATGGGAGGCCCCTCCACAAACTGGTCGATGACCGTGTCAATAAATACTAGAGGAGTTTAGTACCCTAGAAGACAACAACTATGTCTCAAATGAAAATGACAAGGGGGAATTATTTGGATGCCTATCCCCGGTGTCCTACCTAACTACCAAATTCTTTTTATCCTCAAGTAAGGTTAAAGTGTGTTGAGTTAGCGAGTTAAATTGTAATGGTTGTATTACTCAGTCGGGTGATGGACGTGAAACTCGTGGTGTGATGAATGACTCAAACCATGCAAATGCATATGAATCAAATAATACTTTCCTTTCAATGAATCCTAGCTAAGGTAAGGAGAGAGTTCTTTCAAACTATAAATACTCTTTCAAATTAAATGAATCCAACAATAACTTTCTTCTACTTCTAATGGAAATACTTATAATGGAAAAAATGCTTTGATGTGGAAATACATTCATCTGCTATCAATGGTGGATTGGATCAAATTGCCAAATAATTTTTTTTCTAACACATCCATTGTTTAGAAATCTTTAGTCCATCCTTTCCCAGTGGTTGGGAACCAAATAACCACTTGGAAGGTAGGAAATGGAAGGAACACTAGACTTGGGGTTCATTCAATTCATTATCCATACAAGGAGATAATGAATTTTCATCGGTTAAATAGGGACTAAGAGATAATGCAGACATAGTTCCTACACAATTAACAATTATAGATTATGCATAGCAACTAATGATTAGCGTAATATAGAAAGGCGATACTTAATAAAAACCACCTAAATTTCTAGGAAAAAGTAGTGTCTAGATCAGTTACCCACCAGTTTCTATAAATATCTACCTTGTTGTATAATTTTTTTGGAAATAAGGAAAACAAAACAGATATTTCTTGAAATCCTTAAAGCTCTACCTTCCCATCTAGTTGTATTTTGTGTTGTTTGTTTGAACTGTGCAATGTGCTCTATTCATGATTTGGTTCTTAGATTAGCTAGAACCATAGCTATTCAATGAATGAAATCATGATAATATTTTTAGGAGACCCTTGTTCTTGTCATAGAAACTAGAAAAAATCACAAAACCCATCTACTATTTACGTTTAAAGTCCAAAAGCAATTTTAAAGAAAAATAACAATCAAGTTTCAATCTGGACTGAACTCGGGACACTAAAGAAGTCATGATGGTTTGATTGAAGTCTAAAGTATGATGATGCATGCTTACCTTTTATGAATTTACTAACCTTGATGAAGTTGATTTAGCATATCAAATAAGGGGAGCCTGGTCGTGACGACAATTTGTTGTACAAAGAAGATTATGATAGCCGACCACTTTACATAAGAAAAACTTGATGATAAATGATCAAAAAATCAGAAGTTGAGAAATATTTTTTTGTAAATACCTTGGCACACCATGAGTCCATGGAGTTGGAGGATGGACTCAAAGGTATATGATGGTCACTCCAAACAGGTCCTAGGATCAGACTTTAACAATTGGTATGAAGCATCCATCTACTCTTGTATTGAAGAACCTAGGATGCAAACCTGATAATAGTGACTCTGCAATATGTATATAAAAAGATAAGGCAAGCAGATAACACTAGTTCAACTTGAGAAGGAGTACCAAGATTGGTTAAAAGCTAATGTAATACAAAGATGAAGTTTGGAAAGTGTGAGGTTTTACATTTAGGCTAAAAAATATGCAAGTTGATAAGTGGAGCTTGACATGTTTAGAAACAACAGCTGGAGCATGCTTAAAGAAGTGCAAAAATTGGAATTCAGCCTAATTTAAGAAATAGTTTGATAAATATGTATGTGTTAGGGGAATTTAAGAAAGAGCTTGATAAATAATAATGATCAAAGATGAAATGATACAATGAAAAGGATGCCTTTCAATGGAATGATACAATGAAAGCCAATTTTAAGAAGATGAAGACTTTCAAAAAAACCATAGCCTGAAATATTTCCTAAACTAGAACAACAAAAATGCTTAAGCAAAATCCAAATTCCATTTTCCATCGAGGTGGCTTACAAATTGATTTAACTTTGACCGCAATGGCACCAACCGCAATTTTATGCCAATCCATCAAATGATTCATTACTTTGCACCCTGGGGCCACTTTCTGGCAATTCTCATCTTCAAGCCACCTCGACGGAAAATGGAACTTGGATTTTGCTTATGCATGCATGTTCTAGAGGAATTGAAGAAATCCAAAGGGAAGAATGCATTGCAACAAAAATACTAGAATAATTTAAGAAAGAGAAACATGAAGAATGACACGTGTGTTTTAAATATGTATATGTATATACTTTAAGTTGAAAAATATAAACCCCTAATGTCATAGATAGATCCACTATTGCCAACATTCATCCATAGACTTGTCGGGGTTGTCTTTTATTCAGTTGTACTTGAGTGATGTAGTCCCAAATAATCATAATAAGAGGATCTATGACCATAATTAAAAATTAATGCTAATCTACATAAAGATGGTCTAATGGGTGGGAAGCAAGTCTAAAACTCCTTAATATTAAGGGATGATGTAAATATTTTGATGAGAACCAGTTTCATCAATCTTTAAAAGCAAATTCAATTATGTGTGTTTATGATTATTGTGCTTAAAGTATTTGGACAATGATAAAAAAAAATGGATAATTTATTTGGATAATGGATAATGAAACAGAGGTCATAAAAACATGAAACCTATGCTAACAATCTCAACATTCAACAATATATGTATTAGCAACACGAATAATATTGAATCCGCTGCTCAAATATTTGTATTATATCAAGACATAATTACACATATTGGAATAGATGTGGCCAAAACATAAGGGAAAATAATTTACAGAGGAAGAAACATCTATGCAATGACTCTACAATCTTAATCTCACAAAATTCCATTACATGTATAAGTTTCATCGACTCAAAAATCCCTTAGATCACCTCTAAAAATTTTCATCCTTTATTAATAAGTTCGATGTTCCTTTTATAGCCATCATACAGTGCCTTTTATAGCCATCATACAATGCCTTTTTTAGCTAAACATTTCACACAAAGATGATATGTGGTGGTTTAAGTTCTCATCCATGGGCATTGAGCTCAAGAAACATTTATCTGCCTGCTTTTAGTATTTATCTAGGAGTTTCTTCTGCACACCCACATTGTACCTACACTATATGTACCTTTTAGTCCATAAATTTGCATGGCATAAAGTTTCATTTTGTGCTCATAAATTTGGCTATTCCACATAACCACAACATATGGAACTATATGTTGGTCATTGTCAAAAGGTTTTCATGAGATAAACTATTGGTTTTCATGAGATAAACTACTAGTTTACAATACACCATGCACCGAAAGGTAAACAATACCCTCAAAAACCTTGCAATACAATCTCATCATGTTTATAATGGATTTGTGGTGGATTGGACATGAATAGCACAACTGCATGGGGTTTGAATGTGGCAGCTCCTGGGTGGGGCCATCAGGGTGATCCTATTTGTTCTGGAGTCACAGGAGCACAAACTGCAGGTCCTCGTTCTAAAGATGGAGCTGACATTCAACCTCTACAGGTTGACGAGATAGTGAGTTTTGATGACATTGGTGGTCTTTCTGGCTACATTGATGCGCTAAAAGAAATGGTATTTTTCCCTCTTCTCTATCCTGATTTCTTTGTGAATTACCACATCACCCCTCCAAGGGGTGTTTTATTCTGTGGCCCTCCTGGAACAGGGAAAACATTGATTGCAACGACTTTGTTATGGATTGATTTTATGTTCTTTTGCAAATATTTATTTTATGATTATGTACATAACCAAAATTTTTTAGAGTTGGTTGGTTTGAATAATTCTAATTTCTACCTTAAGCATTCACATTTCTAATTTCTATTTGTGACCTCTAGCATTTCTACCATAGTGAAGATGTTTCTACAGAGGGAGTAGAAAAAGGCTTGAAGAGGTAAAATTCCTCAAACTTTTTACTGAAGCAATGATTATCTTCAAAATTCTTATGATATTGCAACTTATTTCAACCCTCCATTATCAGCCTCTTTTTGCTGGTATGGAACCATTGTGACAACTTATGGGGAGTCTATTATACATAGTCAAAAATGATCTACACATAGTCAATTCTTGGGTTTAGAGAAGGCATGAACATTGCAAGTAGGGGGCATCAATTATATTCATTCACACTCTGTCTCATTGCAACTAAAACAAACTATTTTGTGGCAGCTGGAAGTATTGGAAAGAAGAGAAATTTGATTGTCTGTGGTTCATTGTTAGAAACATTCATTTCAAGCTCACTAAGGATGGAAAAAGGGAAGACATACATTGCAATTTGGACACATCAACCTCCTTTTTACTTTCATAACTGAAATATTTTTTAAATCTAAGTTATTTGAGACTATTTTATATACTTTCATATATGAACTCGTGATCCTACACTTGTTCTCCCTTGAATAGATTCTTCTCTTCTTCCAAGATGAAGCAAAAGAGGAAAGAATGGTGAACATAACAATTGCCCAAGGAAGCATAGTAATTTTTTATGAAAAAGACAATGGCTATACACACATACAAAACAAAATTTATTTAAGTAATTAGATATTTGGAGCAAGTTAAGTCCATTATGAGGACTAAATCAACAAGTCTAGGCATAGTTTTGGAACATCTAGGCATACCTCAATCTTAAGAAGTAATTCTGGGCAGTGAAGAAGAATGTACAACATAAAAAAAATAGATATGGGTATATGCATAATTGGACTAAGTCCAATGGGTATATGGTAAGATCCAAGCATGGAATTTAGGGGTAAAATGTTTTTTTTCTAATTTTTGCCACCTTTTGCCTAATTTTTGCATCCTAGACAACCCTAAAAGCAAAAATCCCTAGATGTTATCCTAAGATATATTAAACAATAAACACATCACTCATTTTGTCCATTTTTTTATATCCCTTTATTCTATCAACCCCTCCAATACGCTTTTCCAACTAGCATAGGCATACAAATAAGAACATCACTACAGGTTGGTGTTTCCTCCATAAATTATCGAGATCAAGGATTTCATCAAAGTAGAATGCAAGGTATTCCCTGAGAATACCAATATTTCACTCACCTATCAAATCAACACCTAGTAAAATGAGATCTAGCCTCTTAAGCAATTGTTCAAACAATTGGATGATATTTTCAAGATCTTGAAACAAGTCCAAGCATCAAGTTTTTATCTAGGTTTTGGGTCTAATCTAGATCGACTTGATTATCACATTTGACCAATTGACATATTGAGAGAAACATTCCCAATATGTCATATCCTTCTACCTTCTTAGTGTGGATAAAGGAAACCTAGACACTGACTATGATATTCCTAAGAGGATATAGTCAATAGATCCAATAGAGTGCAAGAAGACTCTCTAAAGCTAGGAATCACAATGGATAGGACGGGAATCCCCTTTTAAAATGAAACTACAAAAGGAAAATGTGAAATCCAATCATGCACACAAGTTACTAAAGGTGAGAAAATTAACAAAGCACAACTTCGTCTAAGATTTCACCAGATATTAGGAAAATGTTGCTCAAACAAATTCTGTGAGAATATCATATAAAACAATTTTCCAAGAAAAGCATTATGTAAGAAAAGAATTTTCATAGATTTAGGGTGGTTGCAGAAAATGTGTAATGTTCTAAAACTCTATAGGACCTAGGGATTTGTCTAAATCGATGCACTCTGCAAACATGTGTTCTAAATCTATGCAACAAGTTGAAAAATAATCTTTCATGTTAGATTCTCACACAATGGTGCCAAGAATGCCAAGTATTCTCAAATGAGTTACCACTCTCATATTGCTCCTTGGATCACATCATCCAAAAAAATATATGAACAACTTATCCAACTTATGGGAATCATTGTTTGAACTTTGGTTGGTCCATGGTAAACAGATCCAAGGGAAATAATAAAGTGAATTAGAATATATAATGCATCCACAAACAGATAAAATAACTAAGCGTCAGAGGTGACAAAACTCAAATGGTGCACACACCAGAGGCCGGTTACGATGGTTTAGATAATTTATTTTGTTTTGTGCCTATTTGGGGAATCAATTTCCTGTTTGTATTTTGAGAGAGTGTCCCCAATACATTCAAACCATATGGATATAACAATTACATACCAAAAAATCCAAGGAAAATTTTCCAAGGAGTGGAAGTGAGTTAAAAACTCACGATGCTAAACTGCACCACTTACCAAATCAATAAGTTCCTACAACTAAATGGTAACTACATAGACCTCAGTCTCAAGTAATGGGCCTTGTGGAATTGAACTGGGGATGTAATCCAAGGAGGCAGGGATACTTAATGCCCATTAGAAACTAAGTGGGGGAGCCAAACAGGGGGTGCTTTCATTCTTTCATCCTCGTCAACATATTCTTTCTATATTTTGTAAGGACATATTTGGTGACATAATGACCAACAAAAACCTGCGAATATTGCCTCCGGACAATATTGATCTACTATGTGAGGTGTAAATAGTTTCAAGGGTAGATAAAAAGGGTAGACCCTATTATTAGCCTTCTCTAATGGATACGTCAGATGAGTATGATATGTTTGTGATACAAGATAAATCAAGAAGCTTATTATTCAGTATCGCTCGTATTGATTGGCTAATTTTGTATCAACATACAACCATAACATATCCTAGTGTAAACTGCAGTATATGGAGACAGAACAATTAAGTACCAACCAATTTGGAAGGCATCATAGCCTCTATGGATTCTCTACCTCCTCGACGGTCTCCTTGAATTCCTTTGTGACCTCCTCAACCTCCTTGACCTCCTATTCAACCTTCTCGACCTCCCTGGACTCTTTTGTGAAACCATAAACCTCTTATACCTCCTCTGCAACCTCCTCAACCTCCCCTACTAACTCATCGACCTCCTTTGCGACCTATGTGGTAACCTCTGTGACCTCCTCCACCTATTATGCGAACTCTATGACCTCCGGTGAACCTCTGTGAGCTCCTCGAACTCCTTTGCGACCTCCTATACCTCCTTTGCGACGTCCGTGGAAACCTCTGTGTCCTCCTTTGCGACCTCCATCGAAACCTATGCATCCTCCTCTATGTTACGACCTCTGTGGAAACCTCTTCGGCTTCCTCTGCAATTGTAATGGATTAGGAAACCTCTGCGACCTCCTCTACGATTACGAAACAATATTAAACGCTACCACCTTCACTATTGCATACTTAATTTTAGAGTAATCAATTTCATTGATTTGTGTGATTTCTTTTGGTCATATAAGGAGGCATTTGTAACTACCTACATGTGTATAGTTATTGGTTCTTTGATTTGTCTTGCAAAATGTTTTGCACATGGAGTTATAGTATGGAACATAGGCATCATAATCCACTTTAAAGGAAGAGGAATTAGAATCACACAATGGAATTCAATATTCAAGCCATAATTCCATATATCAAGAAATGTTTTAGTGATAGAGTAATTTCAAATTCCATTTGGTGGTTTTGATATTAAATTTTACACAATATTCAAAACCTTTTCTTTATGAAATAAACTTAACTATGAAAAAGATCCATGTTTGTTAATTGGGTTGGCTATAAATACCTTGTTGCTATAAATATCAAATATGTTGAATCATTCACTATGATGTAGTTGTTAGAAATTTGGAGAGAGGTATACCTAGCATGGGTAAAGAAAACTATAAAGGTTGTAAGACATACAAAAAATAAACATGACTGTTCAATAAAATAACATGTACTTGAAAGAGAAGGTCAAGATGTTTGAAAAAAGGATAAAATACATGGATAATAAGCTTGAGAACTTGGAAATACTATGGAGTGTAAGAAACTCTAATTGATATTATTACATATTTAAGAAATCAATCTCCTTTCGTTTCTACTCTAGAATTCAACACCATGTTGAAGCGGAGCATGTACAGTTCATTTTTTTAATACCTATGTGGATGAAATTTTGTTGAATTTGAAACAATACATGTAGCCTTGGTTGAAAAAAAACTTAAGTCATATGGGATATGGTGTACAAGGCATCGGTAAGAGAAGTGAAGGCATGTTAATTCCCATAGGGACAAATGTTTTGGAGGATTCATCTGGAGCTTCACCCCATAAGTTGCACAAACAACATAAGAGCATGGAAAATGAAGGGTAAATAGGATGAGGAGTTTCCAACATATCCATCAGAAAATTATATACTGTCCACTGGCTTATGGAAACACCAAAGGTCAGTTTTGTTATTGACTTTTATAGTAGAATAGTGTCCACATAAGGGGTAGCTTCTATCCAATTGTTTCCTTCAACATTCCATATGAATATTCCCTTCATGGATATGTATAAAAAATTGTTGCAAGTTCAATGACCTTGGGTTTTCCTTGGATATTTATGGTAACAAAAAAAAAAATATAAGGCAAAATAACTTATGTTTCATCAAATTTTTTAGTGAGGAAGAGGAGGGGTTTCCCCAAGTGGATAGGTGCAAGCATAAATGGGAAGGAAAAAGTCAGGGAGTAGTATGGGGTGGCGTTGAATATGATCATGCATCTAAAGTCAATAGGAGAGTGAGATATAAGGGAAGTCTGACATGGGATTTTGGACTTTAGGATGAGGAGAAGAGGCAAGAAAGACTATATAAGGATTCTAGCCTTGGTAAATAGACTTTATGGTAGGGAGAAAAGGAGGAGACCTCACAATTATCAGAAGGATTGATAGATAATACCAAGGGGTGGGATTTAAAAGTTATTAAGTGATCAAGATAGTGGAATGAGATCCCATCAAATTAAATAAGTATTTCCCTCATGGTGGAATGAGATATCTCCCATGAAGGTGTAGGGAAAAACCATCATCATATCCAACAAAGGGTAGCCATGGAGAATATTGTACTCCAAGTCCATTAGGAGTACTAAGAAATGGGTTTT